>WUAM01000323.1:20902266-20949636 GCA_024336885.1 Actenoides hombroni
TTCCCGCCCACCCCTCGCACCACCTCGGCTGGCGCTCCCGCAGGGAACCTTGGAGACTGTGGTATCCTTAAAAAAAAGATGTGTTAACCCTTACACAAAAAAAAAAAAAAAAAGAAAAAAAAAAGAAAGAAAGAAATTTCTCAAGGTAATTCACAGTGTTTTGCAATGGGCTTGGTACACAAGTCAGATTAACTGACTCCCCCCGAACTTCCTTTGTAACAACATTCACCACTTCCCATTTTTATGGTGCTGAGTCTGACTCAAGTTTATAGCCACCTTTTTGGCCAAAGTCACATCTGAGATACATGGGGAATCCATTGCTGTGCACTGGTTTGCTCAGCTGTCTCAACTATCATACTGACAAAAATCCCTTTCATGACTTTTCACTTCAACAGTTTCCATGATACTCTCTTTCCTTACTCCCTTATTACAGGTTTTTCCAAATAGAAGTCCTGGCTTCATTCCTGCTTTGAACCTGTAACAAGTTTTGAATCTATAAGTAGCTGCAGGTGACATTAATTCAAAGAGCAGCTTATGTCCCCACCTGCTTGGGCACCTGCTTTTCCTGTGGCTGCTTTTGAAAAAGAGTCCTTATTAAGGAAAACATCTGACCATAAACTGTTGGGTGCAAAAAACCGCTCTCTACACCCTCAACCTCTCATACACTTTGGCCAGCTCCTTTCCTGCTTGCCTCTCTTGGGGCATCCCAAGCTGCTTTGCCTTCACTGCCTCCTTGTCTGTTCTTGGCACAGGCTGTCTCTCCGGCTGCAGAGTAGCTTCCAGGGATTCTCCAGGATGCTTTCTTAGACCTGGGTAGCAGCCATGATGCAGACAAACGCTGGCAAGATCCCTCAGGCAAGCTCAGCCACATTTCTTGGAAACAGGTTAAGGGGGAAAAAGGCACAAATGAGAACAACGCGGAGCTGTACTGTGCTGGGCACAGGGCCAGGCCTTGTTTACGGCTTCCTAGAGAGCAGCTAAATGCTGCGCGTTGAGGTTGTCACAGCTGCCGCAAAGGAGCAGCAGCACAGCACGGCCCGCGGGCCAGCAGCAGGCCCTCGGGAAACCGCACGCGTTCGGCCCTCGGTATTGTTGCTGATGGGTCTTCAGCTGGACGTCGAATTTCAGGTTGTAGCCCAAAGGGAGCCCGCTGTTCTGGGCGCTGCATGAACGCTGCCCGGCTGCGGGATGCTCCCCTAACCCTACGCGTCTGTCCGGCCCTGCTCGCCTCCGCGGTGGCTGCTGTAAACGCGGTGCCAGGGCAGAGGGACGCGGGGCTCGAGCTCACGGCACAGCCCAGCGACTGCTGCCAGGAGCGAACCCGATCGCTGCGGATCGGTTCCCGCTGCCTCCCACGCTGCGGCCCGCGGGCGGCCGGGACCGCAGCGCGCCCGCACACTCCCGGCGACGCGGCTGTGCTCTGGCCACCCCCCGCGGCCCGGCACGGCGGAGAAGAAAAGCGGAGCGCCGGACGGTGCCGCCACGGGCGCTCGGCCGGCGGGCGCTGGGGCCGGCGGCCCGCCTCAACCGGCTGGGAACGGAGCGGTCTCCGCCGCGCCGCCCTGTTCAGCGCTGGCCGCGCGGGCTGGCGGCGGCGAGGGGAGGCGGCCCTGCTGGACGGCGGCACCGCCTCCAACTCCACCCCAAACGGCGCCGCGGTGAGCCAAGCCGAGCCGATCTGTGCTGTACCGAGCCGAGCCGCGACGCCGGGCCATGGGTTCCGCGTAGCGCCCGCCCCGCGCGGCCCGCGGCCGCCATGCTGGGCTCCGAGAGCGGCCGTGACAATGTGTCCCGCTTGCCTCCACAGACCCCGGGGTCCCCGGCGGCGCCGCGGCGGCAGAGCAAGGAGAGCAGCCTGACGGTGAGTCCCGGGGGCGGGTGTTCCGAGGTGGGCGCAGTGCTGGGCTCCGTGGGGCAGCCGGGCAGTGGGGCTGGGGGCGGCGGCCGGGCAAAGCCGCCCTCCACTGCGAGTAATTTTGATGTTTAAACACCAGTAAGCGTGGGGCTGAGGGAGGCTTTGGGATCTCTGCCCTGGGCAGAATTCCAGTATCATTTTTCCTTTGATTCTGCTGTTCCTGGGATGAGCAGGAGGTAAGGACAGACCGCGGAAGGGAAACACGTGTGCTCCAGAGATGCTGGCTATGAATCAGGTGCTTGAAGGAACTTCCTCATCTGTCATCCATACCCCACCGCGACAGCCTCTGTATTTGGAGAAGCACTGAAAGGTTAGAGAAGTACAGACTGAAGATAGGGGCCATTGCACTGCCTGGCAGAATATTTTTTTTTCTTTCAAAGACTTGTCAGAAGGTATTTTTCTGTGTCAGAGTGTCCCAAGTGAAGATTTCTGATGGAAAGTATAGGCAAATATTTTAATTTTCCGTATGAAATTAATCTTAATATTTGCTTTTAGTATTAGCAATTAAATATAGCTGACTCATTTAAGATGTTCTCAGTATCGTGTTTACAGACATTAATATCATTTTTTATGCCTGTTGACTTCATCTGGAATGGGCTCCTCAGTGCAGGACAGATGTTTAAAAACAGGAAGGAATTCAAAATAGGTTAATGAAAATGGCCGGGAGTAGAAAGGTTTATTTAAAAGGAAATAATGCAGAAGGTAAATGAGCAGATAAATCAATTGCAATGATAAAGGAGAGTCAATAAACATCCTTATAGCTGTAAGTATTGGCAGGGTATAAAATCCATGAGAACTAAAGGAATGATTTAATGTTATACATCATTGTTAACTGTTGCTATGAAGAGGAGATTGCTGTCTACATTATCACGTACAGCCTGTTTATTTACCTGTCGTCGGGCGTGATACCCAGGGATTCTGATGCAGGGGCGAGCGTTTGAAAGGAGCACATACAAGTGTCTGATTGCAGTGCCCATCAGTCATTGCCATGTGAGACAGTTTTCTGGGAAAAAAAAAAATCTTCAACAGATAACCAGTTTTGGTTATCAAATCCAGTTGTTATGAATAAAAAATGTGTTGTTACTGTTAGTGTATTGAGAGAGTTGTATGTCATGAAGTAAGTATAAATCTGTTGGTTTGAGCAGATTTGCACGTGTCCTGAGGTGTCATTGCAGGGCTTCCTGGGCCATGGTGGCTGGGGCTGGAAACATTTCTGAGCCACCTAATGCAGCTTCCTGCCCACCTGGGTCAGTGGGGCAGGAGCAAACCAGGGGCTGAACATTATGTTTAGAGGGACTAGACATGGTCCTGGGGTGGGTTGCGCTGGGTATGGCACAGCCCAAGAGTGACAGCACTTGTGTTTCTGAAATGCTCGCAGCTTACAGCTGTGCGGACTCAGACTGTTCACTGAGGGTGGTTTTCACTGTCATATCTGCTGCCGCCTGTGCCATCTGGTAGCATCTGCAAAGCAAGAAAGCATTGTGGATTATGTCAGGGTCACTGGGTGTACGTTCCTCCAGGAGAAGTCTGAAGCTTTCAAGTACGATGCATCGGACAGACAACAACAAACTAATTTTAACAGCTGTTTGCTCTAAGCCATTGCCTGCATAAAGGTAACATTGTGAAAAACAACATTCTCATATGGAGTGTAAACTGTAAGGCAATGTAATTTTTCCCCATCTCCTAGGAGTTTATATTTATTTGTTCAACACCTCTCAAGCTGATGCTGATGTTAACAGAGCTGCAGGGCACATCCTTAGCTTGCTGTCATGTGTTTTTTCTTGGTCTGTAGCAGGGCTCAGGCAGAACCTCTTCTCGCAGAGGGGAGTTTTGGGATTAATTTTGGGGCACTCAGTCCAGCAAACGTCCTCCCCAGCTGAAATCCTGTGATATGCAAACTGTGGACATCAGGTGATGTCCAAGCTGACCAGCGGCTGCAACCTAGCTGTCTCACCATTCTCAGCAGAGGGGTTCATTCCCATCTTCCTAGGAATGCATCTGCCTCCTGTACATCCACATAGCCATTTGGGAGCACAGCTTCTGGAAATCCCAAAGGCAGGTGGGAGCTGATATATTTCTCATCTATATGCAACCCAAAAAGAAGAGTATGATGTTTTCTGTTTGGTAATTGAATGTTACCAACACTGTGTTGTCTTGTTTTCTTTAGAAGGGAAAACCCTGCTGGATTATATCAGAGGCTGTTATGAAACAGCTGCTTGCACAAATTATTGATGCTCACTTAGGAAGCAGCAGTGCAGGTCTGTGGTCTGCAGTCTGTGTTGATTTTGCAGCGAGTTTCATGGTGCTCTCATTAGTTTTAGGCTGGATGGTTCACTCTCTGATTCCTGAAGAGCTGCCTCTGGACGTGAGTTCTTGTGGAAGCTGAAGCTTCTTTACCGTAGGTGAGGGAGAGTTAAATGGAGAATGTACAGGGGGATATCAACTTGAGGACAGAGCTATGCCTCACTCAAGGAGCAAGAAACCTATCTAGTGTTATGGTATTTCTGAGACTGGGCTTCTTTCTGAAGAATGCTCTAGTGCCTTGTCAAGATACAGCATGACGTGGAAAATGCTGGCATTTGTATTGTGCATGTTGGACACATAAATGAACATGTGCTGCAGATGGGAAGAGGGGCAACCTACAGGCAGTAACTTGGTATTTTCTGCTGCTGTGCTCTGCATCTGACGCAACATGATGAGCACAGTATGAGGCTGCACATTCAGCACTGTTCTCCCTTCTGCCCTGGGGCTAACTGCATGGCAGAAACTGTCAGAAATCCTCTGCTTTGGCAGACACGGACCAAACTGTGTCTGGACCTTTCTACAGATAGACCAAACAAAGAAGGCTCCTAAATATTTTTTTTGCAGAATCTTCCCTTTGAAATAGGAAGTATGTCAATCAACTTTGTTAATGATAGGACTTCAATTGTCTGTTCTCCCCTTCTCTTGTACCATAGCTGCAGCATCGCCCTGACAGCACTAAAACCACATACATACCCATGGTATTGAAGCTGCGTAGACACAGCCTAGACATTCCTGGGCTTCCCTGTCTGGGTACAGTTAAAACTGCCCAAGTTTTTGTGTCTAAGCTCTTAAGAGATCTTCAGCCTTTGTATTTGGCTGGTGTGCCCAAGCAGGCCTATTTGGCAGGTTTTTTGTGTCTCTGCTGAAATTGCAAAGCAGATACTGAAGTCAGGCAATCTGGCACAGCTCTGCTGTGTTTAAGGTGCCATGGATAGGCAGATATCAGGAAAAATAATCTACTTTTTTAAGTTGAAGAAATAAGCAAGAATGTTGCCCTGCTTTAGTCGCTTTAGCATGGCACAGTAAGCTCACCCACTGTCTGCTCATTTATTTATATAGTGTCTTATGTAATAAACATGTAGTTGATTATCTAAGCCTTGGTCAAATTATTCTTGTTTTATTCATGTTGCTTGGCAATGTGTCATTTGCTGGTGAGTGCTGGTAGCAACTTCAAAGCCTCCAGAGGACTTTGAAATCTATAAAAGGAATGTGTATGTCCAGCCCAAAAAAGTTTCTTGCTCCTCTGCACATTGTTCTTTGTGCAAACCTTCTGTGCTCACCTGCATCCCTGTGCTTTTTCTTCTTCTGTCACCCTTTTGCTTCTCAGACATAGTTGAGTCACCTACAACATAAACAGCTCATTTTGCCCTCACTGCCAATCTACTCATGTGAAATAAGAGCTGCAGTATTTAGCTGCTAAGAGTATAATTGCTTTTGCTCATGATCAGTATACGGGAAAAAGTATTTTAATTTGTTTATCGAGTTTGGTACACAGCAGGATTATCAAGAGAAATGCATCAACTTGTGTTGGTTGTCTGGTTTTCTTCTTCCCCACCCTGAGCTTTGTTGTCACCATGTTTTCACAGCATATCTTCTGTGACTGTACCTTCTTCTACCCGGGTGATCCAGTGGCTCTCTCACACAGGTTTTATGGTGCCACTGGTGTCCTGTGGCATCTGGAAGGACTGGCTGCTGTCTTCTGGCATGTTTGCTTAGCTTATACTTGGAGTATGCCTTGCTGCTGTCTTCTAATTAATTTTGCTTTGTTGGAAGCTGACAACAGCCATTATTTTTATTAATGGAGAGGCTAGATGAGAACTTAATGTCATGGTGAGGCTGATTATCACCTTCAGTTGTTCTAGTGAGCCTGTGCAAATGTAATGTGAGTGATACATTCCCTTGTTTTCTCTTAAAGTTCCATGACTCCATCATTAGTTGAGATATGTGTGTAAATTTGTTTTGTATCTTACT
Source organism: Actenoides hombroni (assembly GCA_024336885.1). Lineage (NCBI taxonomy): Eukaryota > Metazoa > Chordata > Aves > Coraciiformes > Alcedinidae > Actenoides > Actenoides hombroni. The sequence goes on from WUAM01000323.1 coordinate 20,908,457, forward strand.
GGCCATTACAGCTTCTGTATGCTTTTGTTCAGGCCTTGTTGGCTAGTCAGCATTGCTGAAAGAGCTTAGCACTGCAATGGTCTATGCTGTTGTTTGGATTTGGCCCTTGTACACAGCCTGACAAGCTGTCGGGGGGTAGTTAGTGAGAGTCGTGGTCTCTCTCACAGGGAGGGGGCTTCTCTACCTGTGGGACTGATAGAGCTTTTTAATACTATTAAGTATCACAATGTCATCACGAGATTCTTTGGCTCTTTTTAGCGTCAGTCAAAAAGCTCATCAGTGGGACTAAGCTGGTGAACCAGAGTGCTTTTGTTCAGCTATCTTTGATTTTGGAAACAAGAAAAGGAACATTTCAGAGGGAGGATTGTAGGGGTGAGCAAGATGTGGTCACTCCGCTACTGGCGTGCAGCCATGTCCTGTTCAGTGCCAGCCCAGTGCTTTCCTTTGTGCTGGGAAACCCTGAGAGGTTTTAGAAATGTTTGGAAATACAGATCCAAGAACTCTTGTTCTGTGGTGATGAAAGGAAAGAAAGAGTCACAGGATTTCCTATGTAGTCATACATAATTTATAGTAATATTTCTAGAGTTTTGAAAATTTTCATGCCCTTTCTGAGACTTTGTATAAAAAAGTGTAAGTTCTGTTATGTTCTGTTAACCACACAAATAATCCTTTCTCCTTTTTTAAGACTGGAAAAGCTTCTGGGGTTTTTTGTTTGTCTGGTTTTTTTGGTTTGGTTTTTTCTTTAAATTCTGACATCAGTTTCCTTTTAAATGTGATGCTAGATCCAAATGGCCTCATGATTTTTTCCAAACAATTCAGCATCGTTTCTACACAATTAAGCTTCTGAGAAGTGAAGAATGTTCAATTTATTCATAGACTTTAAGTATGATGATACTCTTTTGAGAAAAAAAATGAATTAACCCTGCTCTTATCATCTATTGACATGTGTACTCACTGTTCTTCTTCCTGCAGTGTGCGTGGACAAGGTTCAATCCATCGCAGTGTGGGACACCTTCACCAGTCCAAGTGTGGGCATTTCCAGTGACTCCATGTTATTTTCTTTAGGACATAATGATGTATAGGAGAGTCTTAAAGTTGATAAGCAGCTTCCAACCAACACAGCTTTAGTTTTTATGAAGCAGGTGCCCTTTTTAGCAGGGAATATGAATTTTCCTTGCAATTTCTTTTTGTAAATTTTTATGCCGCAAGGAACACGCTGCACATGATCCCTGCTGCATGTCAACTCTGTGTCCTGCTGCACAATGCAATGATGTAAAGATTGCAAAATACACTTCAGAGGTGCCTATTTCCCCCGTCTCATTATTCAGTGTGACAATGTTGGGCCCTAGAAATCTGCATTGAAAACAGATCTGTCGTTATAGGAAGCATTTGGTCCTTTCTCAGTTGAAGTCATCTTGGGCAACACAAAACTCCACTCACCAGTGTGTTTCCACAGGGAACCTCCTAAGAGGATAGGTGGAAAACCAAAATAGCTGCTTCTTTCACCACTGCAGTTTTGATGCCCCTGATGTGGAGAAGTGAATAATTTACAGCGTCCCTAAAATTTCCATGCAGCCTTTTTACCTCTTTTCCCTTCTGCTGCTAACTATTTTTAACTTGAGCTAAATCCCAAGTTCCTGTAGTGGCAGCACCTTGTCCTGGATGCCTATGAGGTGTGTTGTGTAAGCACACATGGTAGCTGTGCACAGGGCAGTGTTCTGTGCAGACTGCCAGGCTTGAGGGGCTTCAGGTGATGGAGTTGCTGGAATGGCTGGAGTTGCAGGGGGTTGGGTTGGAGATGCTGTAGAGGCTGGAGGGGCGGTAGAGGTTGGAAGGGCTGGCATCCAAGTGACCTGTGGCTGTCACACAAATTTTTATTCAGTGAGTGTGAAATGCAGCATCAAAGCCAGAAGCTGTTTAAACCTGTCTTGACACTGCATACCTTCACATAGTAACCTGTAACATTGTCATTGCCGACAGTTCTTTGTCTCCTGCATCTCCTCTGCTCTGGGAGGATGAGCTGCAGTTTTGCTCACTCATGGGAAGCAGTTGGCCTGCTATGATACATGGCAGAGCAATTGTTCACGGGTTCTGAGGCCAACTCATTTTTTTTAAGGCAAACTACAATGTACCGATACCATCAACCTGGACTTGTGCAAAGCATTTGATACTGTCCTGCATAACATCCTTGTCTCTAAATTGGAGAGACATGATTTTGATGGATGGACCAGTCAGTGGATAAGGAATTGGCTGGATGGTCACACTCAAAGTGTTATGGTCCATGACTCGATGTTCAAGTGGAGAGCAGTGACAGCTGGGGTCTCTCAGGGATCAGTATTGGACCAGCTGTTTTACATCTTTGTTGGAGTCATGGACAATGGGATCAAGGCACTCTTAGCAAGTTTGTTGATGACATCAAGGTGTGTGTTGTAGTCGATACACGGGAGGGAAGGGATGCCATCTGAAAGGACCTTGACAGGCTTGAGAGGTGAGCCCATATGAACCTCAGGAAGTTCAACAAGGCCAAGTGCAAGGTCCTGCACCTGGGTCAGGGCAATCCCAAGCACAAATACAGGCTGTATGACAAGTGGATTGAGAGCAGCCCTGCAGAGAAGGTCTTTGATATGTTGGTTGATGAGAAGCTCAATACAACCCGACTCGCTCACAGCCCAGAAGGCCAACCGTATGTTGGGCTGCATCAAGAGAAGCATAGCCAGAAGGTCAAGGGAGGTGATTCTCCCCTTCTACTCTGCTCTGGTGAGACCCCTCCTGGAACACTGTGATCAGCTTTGGGGTCCCTATTGCAAGACAGATATGGACCTGTTGGAGTAGGTCCAGAGGATGCCACAAAGATAGTCAGAGGGCTGAAACCACTCTGCTATGAAGAAAGGTTAAGAGAGTTGGGGTTGTTCAGCCTGTAGAAGAGAAGGCTGCTGTGAGACCTTATGGCAGCCTTTCAGTACTTAAAAGGGGCCTATGAGAAACCTGGAGAGGGACTTTTTACAAGGGTTTGTAGTGATAGAATGTGGGATGATGGCTTCAAACTGGAAGAGGATAGATTTAAGTTAAATATTAAGAAGAAATTCTTCACTGTGAGGATGGTGAAGCACTGGAACAGGTTGTCCAGGGAAGCTGTGGATGTCCCTTCCCTGGAAGTGTTCAGGACCAGGCTGGATGGGGCTTTGAGCAACCTGGTCTAGTGGGAGGTGTCCCTGCCTGTGTCAGGGGGGTTGGAACTAGATCATCTTTAATGTCCCTTCCAACCCAAACCATTCTATTCTTCTATTACTTGAGTAATAATGTGGGGCTGTGACAGCATACCCAGGTACCAGTGCAACTGTGATCAGCAGTTATTGGGATATGGTGATCTGTGAAGCAAAGTGGAGCCTTTTCTCTGTCTGTCCTTGTGTGCTGTGCCAGTCCAGTGGTGCTCCAGGTTGGTGCTTGTTGGATGCTGTCTGAAAGTAGCAGTTTGGCTTAAAATTTCTAGACAGTATTTTAAAGACATTTGGGCTGATCAGTGGTGAAGCTTCCTGGCGGTGGTGAGATGAGTCTCCTAAAAGGGTATTGACCCCAGTGTACCCTGGCAGCCGCTCACGCTGGAGCCCTGCAGTGACCACGAGCAGCTCTGCACACCCTTGCTTGCACTGGCTGCGCCCCGAGGGCAGGTACCAGCTCCTCTCCTGTGGCTAGGCAGCTTCCAGAGGATGATGGGATCTGCTCGCAAGCTTTTAGATCTGATGATCCCTGAATGGGATCATCACGGATCCCAGGTAACCCAGCTTACCTAACCAAAAAACCAGGGTGAGGTGGGCTTGCAGTGCTGTCTTGAGATAACTGATCTGTCGGGAGAGGAAAACTTTGGAGACAGAAGATACCCTCAGTGAAACATCCCTTGTGGAGGGGCTTCATACTGGATGCTGTGGTGATGGCAGGTGGCCACACATGGCCATCCTTCTCTGAACTGAGCTGATGTCTTTTAACTCCTAATGCATGACACTTCTGATGGGAAACATGAAAGAACAAGGAGGTGTTTTCAGCAGCGCCTGTTGTCTGTTGTTGGGACTGTGTGGCTAGTGGAGCTTGACTCTGGCTGAAGATGAGGTCTCACTGGTGCACACCTGCTGCCTACAAAGTGATGGTGAAATGAGAGCCCTGGTCTCCAACCTCCTGCAGATCAGATTGAAGCCTGATGGCAGCTGGAAGGGAAGATGTATGGTTTAAAATCTAGCTCAGGTGACAGCCAAAGACACCATAGGTACAGGATCTTCAGCCTTCTTTGAAATAGACTTGACAAGCTCTGGACTGAGTGATTTTTGTGGAGAAGGGATGTGAAGAAAACTCTTGCATTACATACTGAAACTTCATCATGGGCAGACAGCAGCGGAGCCAATGGGGGTTTGTAGGAACAGCGTTGGATCAGTTAAAGGCTTTGTCTGCATTGCTCTAGCAGAGTGGGTTTACACTGTCAGCACTTTGCAGCATGTTGCTGTGTACTTTTTGATCCTCTCTGAATAGCCCAAATAAAGATTCACTGCACGTAAGCACTACCTTTAGGTCTGCCTGTGCAACTGTGCTAACCCTGCCCACAGACTTGCGTTTGCATTTCCCATGAACATTAACTGATCCAAAAAACCCCAAACCCATACAGTTGCATTTGTAAGTCTTCCATCTCCAATTTCTGTTGTTTCCTTGACTAATACACAAGTACTTTTAGTGTCCAGTAAGCCTGTGGATGTGATAAGAGTGACTTGTAGTGTGCCTGCCCAGCAGAAATTGTAGGTGAGCATTATGTACTGTCAGGGATCTCAGATCATCTTGCCGTTACTTCCCCTGAAGGGCTTAACTGTGTCCAAAGTTAGTCCACAGCACATGCTGCAGTAGCTGTCATGCTCCTTGCTTCCACTGTGCTACATTTTCTACTGTGATAACTTAATAAGCACTTGTTCTTTTTTATGCTTTTGTTTAATGACCCTGTGATGAGTCCTGCCTCACAAATTTCTGAGGTTTTTGCTGCAGGCTAGCTGACTTCAGAGACCTTTTTGCAAGGAGCATCACATTGATCTGAAAAGGTCTCTGGGATAAATGAAAGGGCTGTGCACTGGAAAAATAGCACCTTTTTTTGTAATCCTGTAAGAGGCTAACATAGCCAAAACTTTCTTATGAGATATACCAATAGTGCTTTCAGTGTTTTCTGCTACTGCTTGTATTTCTTGTGTTCAGGATATGCTTAGGGTGTTTCACATCAGGATTTTTACCACTGTTTGTTAAGGATCTAGGAGAACTCTTTGTATGGCACTTTCCAAATCGAGCAGGTTTTCCTTATGTGAAATGGGTAGTTTATTTTCCTCCAAGCTGACACTCCAGCTTGCTCAGAGGAGCTTTCTGGGAATTCTTGGCTGCTGTTTCCATGCAACAACCAATTTTTCTTCACCTACATGCTTTCACTGTGGATTTTCTGATTGGAAGCGCATATATATAACCTTGTATTTGTTTATTTCTAATCACCAACTAAATTTCATTACCTTCTAACTCTTCTGTTGTTTTTTTTTATAGATAAACTGCGTGACTTTCCCCCACCCTGATGTAATGCCAGAGCAGCAGTTGCTAAAACCTTCAGAGTGGAGCTACTGTGATTATTTCTGGGTAAGTAGGCAGCCAGCCACATGCCATACTGCAGTTCCTAAGCTTCCGAAAAAATGGAACAAACATCTTGATTTGTGGTACAAAGTAAAGGAGAATTTGGGCTGAAAAACAGTGCATTAGGGCAGCACCAGGGAGACTGAGGCCACCAGTGAAGATCAGGTGGAAACCATCTAACTGGTCTCAGATGTTGGCAGTTATCAGAAGAGTGTCCAGAAAGGCAAGGTCACCTGACAGAAGATATTTTCTTGGCAGGAGGTGTCATAGCAAGGTGGCTGATCAGGAATATTATTTCAGTGTTTCCCAGAGCATGAGGACTAGGGATGCACAAGGAAGCCAGTGTCACATCTAAAACAAACAGATAATTACAAACTCTGTATTAGATATGCAAATCTCAATCCCATGGAGCTCAAATGATAAACGGCTTTTTTAAAGGATGGGATTTATGAAGGGTAGGCCCATTAGTAGCTCTTAAATTGAGTAGTTTTAAAGCAGCCTTCAGCATGGGAGGTCTCCAGTGGCTGTGTTTCTGTGTACTTAGCTCCGCTTTTTCAGAATCAGATTAAAATGATACAGTAGTCCTTGCAAGTGTGGAGGTGATAGAAAAAGTCTCTCCCTGAAAAAACATTTTTGGGGTCATGGGAGAAATGCTACCTTAATAATGAAGAGTATATGAAGTTTACATGTGTTGTCAGTTATCAGTTATTGCAGCATTTCCATTAAAAAAATAAAGTTTTACTTACAAAAAAGTATAGCTGTTGGAGACAAAGCAACACTTCCCCTCCTGCATGCTTAATGTTGGTTTGAGGACTAATGGTAATAACTTACTAAAATATACTGATATACTTGCAGATGGTCACGTTACCAACCCATTGAAGTTTCTTCAGTTTATTCCAGTCTTCTGATCCCAATGAGCAATAAATTATTAATGGTGTATAGGCTTATTTTTTGCATGTGTCTTACCGAAGTTGCTACTCTGCTTGGTTCTTTTGAGAACTTGGCTTGGCCACTGCTTTGCTTCTTGGGTTTGGGCACATCTCGATCTCAGTGAAACTCCACTTAAACCAGCCTTTCTTCTGCTAACTTTTATGCTTCCATAGCTTCAATCCCAGGATTTTCCTCTTGTTTGGCCTTGTCATCCGTGGTCTGCTTATTCGCCCTCTCCTCCTTTGATCAACTTCACTCTTCTCTTTGTCTCAGCTGCCCAGTGCCTAGCATGGCATCATACAAGTCTCATGGTCTGATTAATGTGGTATTTTTCTCTGTGCAAATGTGCAGCAGCTAGGGTATTGGAAGAAAACCTGTAGTCCTTTTGGAAGTGTTCTTTGGGCCAGTTTGCTGGAATAGGGTGGGAAATGAAGTTCTAAAACACAGGAAAGGAGAGAGAAAAGGGACAGCAGGAAAAAGACTGGATTGGTCCTTGTAGCAACCCTGAAGTCAGAGGAGCAAAGGGTGGAAAAGGCTGTGTAGGAAACAAACAGTGAAAGATGGGGTGGATGGCGGTAGTGTGTTGAAGAAGTTGCTGGTTTATCCTGCTTTACAGCAGACCTGTGCAGACTGGCTGTATTTTTTCTGAGTGCAAATCAGTGTTGAACTTGACAGTCTTATTAAAAGACATTTAGGGCTGCATTACCCCTGGAAGGAGCAGCAGTGTCCTTTTCCCCTCTCTCCACTATCAGTTCCCTTGTGCTGGTACCAGGATCCCTTTTCTGTTTGCATAGTGGAATGTCAGGGCTCATGCTTTCCAGAGCCTGGGTAGGGGCACTACCAGATAGGAAAGACCACAGACAGAAGGGAAGTCAAGGCTGCTGCTTTGGCCCCAACATAATCTTATGCTAGTTAAAGATAACTGTAAAACTTCATTTTTTACTAAAAATAAAAAGGAATAAGAGGAGGGGGAAAGAGAAAGTATTGAGCTGTTCCTCTGAGAAGAGCTGTGGTTCTGCAACCCTCAGCTGTTATCAGAGGAGTACTCTTTGGACATCACTGCTCCTGTTACTCGGACTCCTTGGGCAGTTGCCACAGGGGACTGTGTGTCTGTGTTTTTCTTCCCCATATCTTTTTGTTGAACTTCCTTTTTCCTTCCAGGCTGATAAGAAGGATTCGCAAGGGAACAATACAGTGTCGGGATTTGAAATTCTTCTTCAAAAGCAACTTAAAGGGAAACAAATGCAGAAGGAAATGGCAGAGTTTGTTCGAGAAAGGTAATGAACACTTTGCTACGAACTTAACTATTTATGACAGTTTTTTTCCCTGATTTAGATATTCCTTTGGTACATTAATGACGTAGCTTAAACTGCATAAAAGATATGCTACCAATTCTTAAATAACATTTAGTATTTCTCTAATGTCCATCCACAATCTCCAGTCTTCCCTAGCTTTCACTTGTCTCTCCTGCTGCGCCTATTTCAGTCATATGGCACACAGGCTGTCCATTTAAAGAAAGGGAACCAAGAAAATTGTAAATTGCAGATTCAAGAAAGATACGTGAAAATGGAAAAAACAGAGTAGAGGTGATATTTAGAAAGGAAATATTTTGTTTGAAAAATGGAGAAGCAATTTGTTGGCATTGTGCATGGGCACAGTTTCGTAGAAGAATATGTAAAAAGGCATTATTTGGGACTTAATGGAGCTAAACTACTCCTGTAGATACATAGAGTGAACCCCAAGTCATAAGGCAGATGTCACATCCAGAAAATGCCAGAATGCTGGTAATTGCTGCTCTGCTGATACGGAATTACACTGAACATCAAACAACCAGTTGATAGAAGCTCAGTTCAACCATGTACAGGAGACGGTGTGACATTGTTACTCACAAGTAGTGTCACTATTATTTGAAATTGCTTGTCATATGTCCAATCCAGTGTAAATAATCTCGATGATGACTCTCAAAACTTGAGAACAGCTCATAGGGAACAAGTAGTGTTTACTCCCAGGAGGAAGGCAGAGCACAGTGATGGATGTTCTCTCCGGGAGGCAATTTCACCAGTTGAAGGAGCTGCTTTCCTCTGTTGTTGCCTCTGTTGGTGCTTGCTGATGAGTTGGTATTGCCTTCCTGCTCCACTGCTGTGGACACAGCGTGGCTGTGCTAACGTGAATCAGTAGTGGTGGAAGCAATGAATGGGGCAACGAACAGGTACCTGGGTTGGTGTTTGAGGGGCAGTTCAATTGGGCAGAACCTGCATATAGCAAGTTTATAGGTTTTTTCCTTTCTCCCTCTTGTCTTTTTTTCAGTAGCAGGATATGGCAGCAGTGGAGAAATGCTAAGTATAGCACAGACAATAATGACAGCCTGATACAGGAGGTGCAGCCCAGCATGCGTGTGTGGTTCCTACTGCCTTTGACATAAGACAATCCAAGAGACAGTTGTCTCTGTGGATCCATATAAAAGTGTGACTAGAAGACATAGGTAGAAGAAAGGACCAGCTGGCAAAGGAAAAATACAATTGAGAAGTAGTCTTGCTAAGCTAGAACATGAGGAGAATGCAAGCAGAACTGTGATAGCCATGGCCAGGGAAAAGAGGAAGAAAGCTGCTCCAAAGAAAGTAGTACATAATGAAATCTGTCAGAAAATAGAAGAAGGGAGCAGTCCAGAAGGTGATCAAGTTGTCATGAAATGAGAGTGAACACGGAGAGAGCAGCTCTGACACTGGGAGCAGGCATGTTCATGTCCTCAGTAGAGGAAGAATTAGGCATGTTATAGAAGAAAAGACAGAAAATATTCACTGTGTGCTGGAAACACAGAAGAGTTGGAATTGAGTGTGAAGAGGATCAAGATGGGAGTTATGAAAAGAATAGTATCTTTTTCTTCTGTTTGGAGCAAATAATTTGGGATTACTCTATGTGGAAAAGGAGAAGGACAGTGTTGAGCTGGAGTGGTTACTCTAGAAGTGAGAGCTCAGGCTATTGGGGGAACCTTTACCTTCCCAGCTAAGAGGGAAGAAGCACTGTTAAGAATTTCGTGATGACCGTCAGATAGGTCATTTAACTAACAGTTTTCACATCCAGAAAAATTCTCTCCATCTGTACAACCAGCCTTCTGGAGGTGAGGTTCAGGCAGCTGATAGAAGTAGCTTTAAACAGGAAGCTGGGATGAGACAGAATAACCAAGTTTCTTCATCAAATAACCAACAAGAGGCAATAATAACTGAAATTCGGTTTATCAAGCAGATGCTTTTAGAGGAGCTACTTGTAAATAGCAGTCTTAGACCAAGTGATTATGTGTTCATTCAGTTCTTCTTGACAAAGGTTGGGTTATAATAAAGACTTAGAGTTTTATAAGACAGACCTCAAGAAAGAGAGGAAAATAATTAGTAAATTGACTTAACTAAAAGATCAAAGGTGTGGGTGTGACAGAAGGAACAAAAGTGAAAATATGGTCCAAGATTTGCATTCAAGTAAGCACTCTAAAACAGCCAAGAAAATCTGCAGACTGCTCTGAATAACATCAGTCTCTCAAGTATAAGAAGCAGTGGTTCTATTAGTAAAGGAAGACTGTGTTAGGCTTTTGGCCTCTCACTTTTTAATTGAGCTGGGCTACACTTAGAAGATTAAAAATAAATTGCAGATTATTTACCTACATGAAAAGAAACACAAGCAGGAGAATGGCTGTAGTGAGTCTGATTAAAGTCTGTCTAGACCACTGACCTTAATCTGACCATTACATTACTGAGTGCATAAGAAGAAAAGAGCATGTGAGTTTCTGTCTTCCCAGCTTCCAATAACCAGAAGTTTGGGGATTTCCAGAGTCAGTTTGCCTTAGGTCTGCCATGTTCAGCAGATGCTTGTAAACATCTTCCACTGTTTGTCTAATCCTTTTGAGTCTTTATATTTTTGACCACTCCAAAAATTTATAGAAGACTTCTGCAATTTATGCACTACAAAAAATAACTAATCATGGTTCTGTTGCCTTATAATTTCATTGTTGCCTCCTAATCTGGAGAAGTAGTGTAAAAAGACTCATAGTCACTGTCTTCACACAGTGACAGTTGTGTAAACGTCTGTCAGATATCCTCTATCACCTTGCTCCATGTTCCCCGTGTTGTCTTAATCTATTTAGTTTCTTCTTGCATGGTAGTCACATCAGATCATCTTTGCCTCCATTTGTAGCTCTCTAGTTTTTTGTTCATGCATTATAACATGATGTGACTGAAACTATTTGAGTGTGGGTACAAACAGTACTTTATTAAAAAAAAAAAAAAAAGTGTAAGACAGCAGAATACACGTCCAAAGAGCAACTAGACCTCATAAAGTCAAGACAGTATGGGCCAAAATGCAAAAATCTGTAATACTTCTGACTACTCAGGGAGTGAAGTTCTGAAAGTTTTCAAATAAGTTAGTGGAAACAAGAAACTTAGGGTTTTTCTAGTGTGAAGGTGGAGTAATTGTGAAACAGACATGTGGATCTCTGGAGGTAGATTCACAAGGCTCAGGAGTCAAAATGTGTTGGCATTTCACAGTCACCACAATCCAGAGTTTGCAGGGTGTTCCTATTGGCCAGGTCCAGGAGGCATATTTTTTTCTCTTTTTGAGGTATGTCTTCATCTTGGTTTTTAGCCTCTTGAGGTGTTCAAGGATTTTGGCCAGATGGTGACAGGTTGCCAGGCTGAAGTAGAACAATTTATGTCTTATAACTAGGGCTTTTAAGCAATAATCAACTCACCTTTTCATTGTTACTTTTTATTGTTATTCCCCCTTGCCAGGCAGTCTGCCCTATTAGTAGTGCCTACTACTGCCCTATCCATCTGCAGTACAGGTAACACTTGAAATCCCAGATCTTGGGCCAAAGCTGGAACCAGTGAGGAGCACTTCCACCAAAACCAGTGCCTTTGCACGTAGAGTGACATACTTAGGACAGGCACAGATGGCAGCAATGTGTCTTGTGTGTGATTGTGAAAATCATGAGGCTTACTTTTATCTTGTTGTGTTCAATACTTCCCTAGCTGTTTTCACAGCAAATGTTTTTTGATGGAAGATGGTTATTTCTCTGTTCATGAGACAAAAAGACTGAGACATGAATTCTGTGAGGGTTTCTCTGTATGGGCAGCTCAGAACAGTCAGGAGTCCAGCTAGCACCTTTGCATACCTAGTATCCACAAGTAAATCACCCAAAGACATCCTTAAGCCAAAATCCATCAGGAATAAAGTTGCCTGGTGAAGGATGTAGACTAGAGCTTTGTTTGAGAACTCCTTGTAAATGAAGCAAAATCAGTGAGCCCTGGCTTGGGCTGGACACCTAGGTATTTATCTCAGCTACATTTAGACATTTACATCTTTATTATAGTTGACCTATACTCCATTTCCAGTCTGTAGAAATTGTCACTTCTGAGACAAGATTAGTCTCATCCTGAAGTAGGTATTTAAAATGGGTCAGGTGAGACATGCCTGTATGAAGCACTTTTCATAGTGAGATCCTAACCACGGTGTAGCCTTGCGGGAAATGAACTCAGCACGGACCAATATGATCAAAGTTGAGGTCCCTTTATTCACGTTTTCACCAACGTTATATACGATTTCTCCTCCCGTATACACGCTGTCATTAACAGCTATTGGTGAACTACTCTAAACACACACTGTTCACACATCCTAAACTAATCAATCATTGGCTATCCTACACCGCCTCCATCACCACCTCTCATCCTGGTTATCTTCTACTTTCTTCTTCTTTATCTTCTTGCTCCATTGCTTTGTGCCATTCTCAAGCATATCTCAAGGACGCCGTCTGCAGACCAATTTATTCCCACACAGTCTTGCTGAAAACAGGCATGCCTGTTTTCTTCCAGGAATAATCCTACATAGCCTTTGGTGCTGGACAGCTGTATTTGTTGCTTTTGATACAGAAGGTGTGGGGAGCTGGTGTGTTTTGTTCTTGCAGGAGGGGGAAGAAGAGGACCCCACATGCTGGATGGCATCTGTAGTTGTACTGTGCCGTACTGAGCTGGGTATCACCTTGGTCCTCAGCCAGCAGAGTGATAACCAGATCATATTTTCAGCAGGCCAGAAAATCAGAGCCCTCTTAGCTGGCTCAGGGGACCCCTTTTGTCTCGAATATGCCACAAATAACAGTGCTTGCTCAACTAGCTACTGCAAATGGGCATGCTAAAAATATTGCATCTTCTGTCTTGTCACTGGAAAGAGATGGATTTCAAACCATTTTTTTTTCCCTGCTTGTACATAGTTGGCACAGAATCAGGAGTTGCTCCACCTGGGTGCCACTCAGTTCTCTCTCAGAGATGCAGTATTGAGAAGCTGGATTGACAACCAGCAAATGGCCAGTTGTTTGCCCTGGTTGGGATCATGTGTATTGTGCAAATGTTTCAGTATAAGAACAACTCGGGGAAGGTGGAGATGGGTTTTAGGCATGATGCACACCACTTTGAATCAGCAGCTGCTCATTTCCTCCCTGCTGTGCAATCAGCGTTTACCCTTGTCCCTTTGCTCAACAGCTACACTTGTTCTGCTCCCTGTAGCCATTGCCGTGGGGGTTGTGTGCTAACAGTTTACATCATCTTCATCCCCACTGCTGTCAATCTCAGATCATGTTTCTGGTGTGGTGCTGCTGAGTGACTGGAGAGGACTGGGCAGTGGTTTGAATGGGTGACGGGCAGGGGCTGCACCACCACGTGTCGATGACAGAAGCCCCCGCCACATCTTCACCAGCTTTGTTCCCTGCAGTGGGGAGCAGGAAGCATTCAGTGTCCTTGGGAAAGTTGCAGTCCAGCACCCCAAACTTGCTTTAGATTTCTGTTGTATCTCACTGCATTCCTGCATCTTTGCTTCAAGGATGTGTGACGTCATGTTTAGCAGAAGACTGAAACAAATGCTTCTCAAGTGAGCCCAGTTTTGCAGACGGTCCATGTTGCACAGTAGAAACACTTTATCCTTTTTATTTGCTCTCCAGAATTGTAGCTTTTTCTTCTAATTTTATCACATGTGCTGTCCTCTATATATACCTGCTTTTGCCACTGCATATTTAGCATATGGAGAGGAGAGATGGATCCTGAAACTGGTGCTGCCAAGCCCTGGAGACTGAAAGGAGAATTCCTGTGACAAGATCTGTTAAAATGAAGAGAATTTCTTTAAATTATGTGTATGAGTTTCTGCCTTAAAGCTTCCTTACTGCTATCTTTATTTTCTGTGTATGTGTGTGAGCGTAGGATAAAGATTGAGGAGGAATATGCTAAGAACCTCTCCAAACTGTCTCAGAATTCCTTGGCTGCTCAGGAAGAAGGGTAAGTGTGTCTCTGTGATTTCTGCAGAAGACAAGAATTATAACATAAAAGGCATTCCTTCCACACAGGTACCACACAGCTCTCCCATTGAGCAGAGGTTTATTTAGCTTAGCATCCTGGGTATATTGGGGAAGATAGAATTGCTTTGAAGTATTTTTCTATTGAAGATGTTTATGGTAAATTTTTAGGAATATGTGTGTAAAGCATTGTAAAGCATGTAGTTTATGCTGTCACTAGCCAGCACTAGTTCCTATAGGGATTAGCATGTGTAAGTACTAAATTACTTTGAATATGGAAGAATATATGGAATATATATACTGCCGAAAGTAGATCCGTAAGGTCAGGACAGTAGAACGGACAAAGGGAGGACAAATAAGTCTCTTCTTATTGTGGATCTGGCCCTCCAAGAAAAGCAGCAGGTTGTGTCCCTTTATTACAACATGTGCACACTTTGTAAGTTTTAAGATGATACTAAGCAGTGCGCTTCAGACTAGATTGCATTTCTTCAGTAATAATGAAAAGACACCACTCCTGAAAGATTAGAAGTTGTTAGCTCTATCTGTTCCAACACAAATGCTCTAAGTACTGAAAGCCAAGCTTAGAAATGACTGTCCTCACCCTAGTTCTGACACAGTGTGTTTCTACTGGCAGTGAAGCTCCACAAGGTCTTTGCTCGCTTCTTAATACGCAAGGGCAGAAATTGCAAGAGGCTAACTAGGCTGTTACTTCTCTAAGCCCCTAAACTGACTGGTCTTCTTTCCCCTTTAGGGGTGGGTGTTAACCTGCTCCTAGCAAAAATAAAACCACTTTCTTCCACATCCTTTTCTCACTTTCGCCTACCCTCAGGAGGAGAAGTAGGAAATGTCTGAAAAAATGAAGGAGAAGGAAACTAGAGGAGGGTAGATGAAAGGAGAGGGAATGAGGGCTGAATCATAAAAGGTGTTGAAGTAGGGAACTAAAGGGGACACGGAGCAGTTTAGGGAGCCAGGAACACTGCCCAGTGGTGCTCTCTTTGGAAGGGTGGCAAGATGAGGGAATGGAAGGAAGTCCTGCTGGAATTTATCCTCTTGGTGCTGTGGTGGTCAAACTGGCTAGAGCTAAGAAGAGACTAGTAAGAAGATCCTGAGAATTGGTGGGGCCCAGGAAAGGAAAAAAATCCATTTTAAAAAGTGAGGGAGGAAGAGCAGCCAGCAGGATTTGAAGGAGCCAAAAGTGGAACTGCAGCCTAGCATACTCCAAGTAAACATTCACCAGGATTTTCCTCTTCTACCTGAGAAGGTGTGAGTTGGGGGACCCCATGAACTGCTCTGTGAACACACCAGTTACCACTACTGGTTTCATACTCCACAGGCCATTTTCCAAATTTGCCGTCCAACAGTCTTTTGGGATTGACAGAAAGTCAAGTCCCTCTAGGGTCCTGTGCTCTCCTCTGGTGGTAAGAAGACCCACCACCATGTATGTAATGAGACGGGACTGATTTGTGATACTGAGCTGGTTCTATCAAAGTTGGTGTGAGTACAGTGCTGCTACACATACACAGAAGGTGATACAATCAGTAGTCATTTAAGTCATTGTAGTTGGATAAGAGATACAGAAGATGCTTAGGAGGCTGAAATGTCTTCTCTACTTAAATAGTTCAGATAAAATAGTGTCAGTGAGAACTGCACAGTGAGAGGGGACATCAGGGTGGGACTAGGGAAGAAGAGTTTGGAGCACTTGGGTAGTAAAAACAATCTCAGGTTGTTTAGCTGCGATGAATATCATACTTGAGGAGTCAACTCATTGGAGCAATTTCAGATATGGCATCATTATTTTGAAACTGCAGATGACAGGCAATTTTTCAGGCTATAGTGAAGGGGCAAATACGACTTTGAAAGGAGGATGTGGGAGAGAGAGAAGGAGCTGGGAATTGCAGATCATGCACCTTTATTTAACCTCTGTAAAGTGGTGGAATAAACCATCAAGCTTTCTAGAAGCGCTTAGTGGAAAACTAAGGTGGTGAGCCATTACTGTGGATGTATACAGAACAAACAATGTCAAACCAACCTAAATTCCTCTGATGATAGAATAACAGAAGTCAACAATATAGCTCCTAATTTAGTATAGCTTTTTACAGTGGGAGATTCTTGTAGGCAGGCAAGAAAAATGTGGCCTAGATAAAGCCTAAGGTGCTAAACTAGATAAGAAATCATAGCTACTACTAAGAAAAAGTGTAGAAAGTAGCTATGATGTGAGATCCTATAAGGTTTGTCCCAAGACTAGATTATTTTCAGTGTTTTCGTTAATGACCTATGATAGAATAAGCAGTGGATTTACTGCAATCAGAGATGAGACAAAGCTGGGAGGCATGGTATTTACAATTTGAAAAGAAGATGTAAATTCAGAATTACTTTGTTAAACTGGAGAAATTAACTGAAAAAGAATAAGATGCATTTCAATAAGGACAAAGTACCAGGTTCTATACTTTCACAGGATGTAAAAGATACAGTTACATAACAGTTTGTGGGAGAAGGATCTGGCTATAGTGAATCACTAGCTTATTCATCAACAACTTCATGCTGTTTTCTGAAAAAGCAATCATAATGAGATATGCAGAAGAAAGAGCATGTGATAGAAAATAATCTTATTACCAGTTTAGTGACTGGAAGACCTCTGCTGGAAGACTTGGTTATGATGCTGTAAGAGAAATTTAGGCTCTTGGTCTAGAGAAGAATACCCTAAACTGCAGTCATCTAGAAGATTTGTTTGAAGGAAAAAAGATCTGCTGCATACAATGCCAGTATAGTTCTTACCTGATTACAGAGATCGGTTATCTCTCAGATTTCTGCTATCACTTTTCTGTGAGTTTGCTGAGCAAGATATAGTACAAAGCATTGTACCATACCTATCTCACAGTATCTGACAAACCTTGTTGGGAGGATGTGCAGAAGCCAGGGAATTGATTGTTGTCTCTTTGTGTTCTTTCAGCACACTAGGAGAGGCTTGGGCTCAGCTGAAGAAGAGTCTAGCTGATGAAGCAGAGGTTCATCTCAAATTTTCTTCTAAGGTAAATAGTTCTGGTTTTGCAAAGATTTTCTCCCCGTAATTGACGTGGATCTCCCTTCAGGGCTTGTTAGTGGAGAAAATACACATATAAAGAAGAATTAATAACTTGATGAACAAACTTACTGAAACTCTGTTCATTCGTCTTGCCAAAGTTATAGTTTATTTAACCTACCTGATGAGTAAGTTAAAACACATCTAGCCTTAATTTTTTCATAAAAAAAGAAAGAAAACTGATTCTAGAAGTAATTCACCTAAGGGTCTGAGATCCACCCTGTTAAGTAAATTTACCTAGAGCTTGTACAAATTACTTTTGCAGAGGAAGAAATAAAATAATAATTGGCTTCTCAATAAGAATCTACTTGATCTTTCTGGAAGGAAGAGAACCAGGACTCTGACTTCTTTGTTTCATTAGCCTGTCTGAAAAGTGCACTGAGAACTTCATGTATTTTTGCATCTTCTCTCAAGTGATGCCCAAGGAGATTTCTTGTACAAATTATGATATTTATCTGGTTTTTTCCACCACATGTGACACACTCTTGTGTCCTGTTACGTTATGTTAACGTCTGTGGGTGATCAAGTTCAATACAGTGGCAGATATGTCAGCACAACAACCATGTTCTGGTGGAAAATTATAGCTCTGCACTGTTTTCAAGTGATTATGCAGAGGTTACTCAGGCAACCAGCCACTGCCTTGGTAACCCACTGCTCTGCTTCAGACTTCTACTTCAGGGCTGTAATTAGTGAAATACTTTTTACTCCCCATTGTCCTTCTGTATAGTTTTCCAAGAGGAAGAAATATACCCTGGAGTGGGTGTGTACATGTAGGCAGGCAATGTAGAGGGTGTCTTTCATTATTTTACATAAACTTTGCATAAAAACTCCTGTAGCATCCTCTGAACTCTACCCTCTGTTCCTGTACCTGCTTTAGGAGTTCCTAGTTATGGCTTTCTTTTATTAACAGAATATAGCCTTCAGTATATTGATTATTGCTGTTACTTTCAGAGAAGTTATTCTTAGAAGTAGTAATTTTATTTCTAGTTGACAGTCGAATGAAAGCAGTCAGTCCTGGCACAAGCAGTCAGTACAGTGCAGAGCACACCAGGAGTATTCAGACATAAACACCAGCCTTGAAGACATTGAACAACTTATGTGACAGTCTTTCACATCACTTTTACATTGAGGGGCATGAACAGATTGGAGGAGGTGACACCACTCTTGCAGCACTTGGAATATAAAATATTATTATACTAATAATGCCTGTACAGACTGGCATAGCAGCTGTAGATACATGCACATGAGAAATCCTTCAAAATGAATATCATGTCACTGAACCTCTTTTCCAGCTGTCTGATTATCCCTCACTGGCCTCCAGGAGATGAGCTCTTCTGGAAGAGAAGCTGCACATGTGTTGTACTAGTTGAAATCGTGGTGGACTGGTATGGATTTGATGGTGTGTTTCCAGCCATTCTGGAAATGGTGTTGATGGAACAAAGGAAAAAACAAGTACTTGTGAAATCGGAGGAATTTTTGAAGTGTAGTTTCTGATAACTCAGCTGTGTAGTTTCTCCAGCATCCAATACAGGGTCTCTTTATTCTATCCTGATAACTTATTTTAGCAAGCTTCATGAAATTTCAAGTCTTTTGTCACATCTCACCCATTTGGTTATGGGTAAGTGTCAGTGTTGTTTATATACACTGGTGCTTTAAAACTCTTCATCTTAGGAAAGCAGTTTGTTTTTTTCATGTGTTGCATGCATTTGAAAGTCTTTTAGCAAGATCTTCTAGCAAAAAAAAAAAATGGCTAGCTGTAATGCAACATTTAAAAGCCTGGGTCATTCACATGTAAGTCTATTTTGATATGATACCTCCTGTAAGACGAAAGTTCAAGCAGTATAATGATACTAAAGGAATGATGACTGTCGTCACTGGGAAATCCACCTCTTTGATTCTCAGAACACAAACTGGGAGAAAGCAGTTGCCTTGTTTTCATTTTGAGCCTCCTGGTGATGTGTTTCCCATCTTTATGAGGATCTCAAAATTTCCTGTCCCATTATAAACCATGGAAATAAACAAATATCTTTACTTTCTATTGGCAAGTAGAACTAGCAGTGAAATGCCCTCCTGTTTGATGTGTTCATGACCGTGGGGGCTTTTATAAATGTTTTCACAGCCATGTCTACTTATGTCAGATAGGTCAGGTTGCTACTTCTTCCACTGAGGATAATCAACTCATGTTGAGTTATTTATACAGGTTAATCCATTTATTAATGGAGTAGTTTGAAGGGCATGTAGACTGTTTAACTACTTCAAACAGATATCTCTATCAATTGTAATAAATTGCCTCTGGAGTTCGCTGAAGCCATCTTGAACTTCTCTCTCTTCCAGTTCTTGTTTCATTGAGCACTGACAATGTTCCTGGCACAGGTATCACTTTGTACCTCTGTTTTATGTAAACATGCTGGACCACAGAGTTGTGAACAGGTCTTTATTAGCTTTCCTGGAGACAACCTGATGACACTTATCATAAAAATATTGTCCAGAATTTTCTTGTCTTAGCCCCTGGTTATTGGAGCAGGACTATCACCCACAGTGGACCAGGTCAGCTACATCTTTTTCTAGCAGAGTCTTGAATACCTTTAAGGACAGCAACTTTCTGATCAACTTGTTCCAGTGCCCAGCTACCATACTGGTGATTTTTTATTTTTTTTTTTTCCAAATTACATTCAATGTGAACCTTCCAAAGCTCAGTTGTCTGTTGTGATATTGCCCGCCCTATGAAGAAAAATGTGTTGCAGCTGTAGGCCATATTAGATCACTGTGGTATCAGTCTTCATCTGCCTAAACAAGCTCTGCTTTAGGCTTGTTTAACCTCTCTAAGATGAGCCCTGTAGAGCATTGGCTGTCTTTGTAGCCTTTCTCCATTAAAAGCGTATACTGAGCTTGAATGAAGTTTCCTTCTTCATTAAAATAGCACTGGAGAAAGGCTGAAAATACTCACTTTCAGGGAGTATTTGATACTACTCCACTGTGCGCCATGTTATGTGACTAGAGACCTAACTCACCTGCGTTGACAGAGTCCAGCATCCCCACAGGAACGACAATAGAAAAGAAGTATTTGGTTGCTTATGGGGAGGTGAAATAACTTTATCCCTTCAGAGCACATTTCCTAGATGTCAAAACTGCGTATCAGGATGCCAGAGAGCAATATGATACAAACTGTATCAGAGTATTACCAACTGTCAAGTCCTGCCTGTAAGAGATAAGTCACATGTGCCTGATGGATCTTTCCTGAATTCATTTCCATGGTATCTTATTATTACTTGAAGAGTTTCAACTAAATACTTAGGCTTCTCTTTAGGCTGCCTTATACTTGACAAAAATAAATAAAATATGCCCCTATTACATACCTTTTCACTATACAAGAAATGCAGTCATGTCACCATGGTCACCTTATTGAAGTCAGGGTTAGCAGATTTAGTTTGTGTACTTTGGGGTTTTTTTTAAGGAAGTGGCATCAGTTAGGCCAGAATCAAAGCAACTCAAGTAGCGCTCTGGTCGATCTTATGTGTAAGAAGACATATATGATTTAACAGGGAGAGAGGGAAGAAAAGATTTCTGTCTTTTTGCTCCTTTCAGTAAATACTCCCTTAACAGAGCTGTCCTGCAAAGAGATGAGTTTTGCAGTAGCTTCACTTAGAGCTCTCTTGGGGAAGTGTTTGCTCTATAACTTTGCCTTTGGCTGTGGTGCATGTATTACTTCCTCTCTGCCCTGAGCTTTGCTCAGTGGAAGAACCAGGAATTACTGCATGGCTCCTCATTATTGCCCTTTCTTCCTTTGTTTTCATTAACAGCTTCAGAGCGAGGTAGAGAAACCCCTGCTCAACTTCAGAGAGAACTTTAAGAAAGACATGAAGAAGTGTGACCACCATATTGCAGATTTACGGAAGCATCTGGCCAGCCGCTATGCAGCAGTTGAAAAGGTGGGAGCAGAGAACAAACTGTAGAGTTTGAGATAATGCTGGTTTGGACAGAAAAGCAGCTGCCCTGTGCAAAGTTTCTGTTCTGCCACAAAGGTTTCTTCTAAGTGCTTTCTGCTGTTAGTTGCTGGGCCCCAGATGTCATTTTCTGCTTAGCTGAGATTTGGGAAATGAAGGTCTACAGGTGGGGTTAACACGTTGCAGCTGAACTGGCTTTTTGTTTCATCCTTCCCTTCTCAATTTGGGACAAAATTACATTTGATGAAAATAATCCTTGCTCATGTGCATCTGGAAGTCACATCTGGTGCCCTCAAAATTTAAAAAACCTTGCCTGAGAATAGCAGCAGCATCAGTGCAAAGGCTCTCTTGGCCAGTATCCTTTCGTGCAGTGGCTACAAGCAGATGGCCGAGAAAGGCAGCTCAAGCCTGGTGCAAGGCACAGGCGATCTCCCAATTCCGTTTTTTTGTGCTTCACAGAAAACGTAGCCACCTGAAAAACCCAAACAGCATCAGGACCCTAGTATCAGGGGCTGTTTTAACATGAACAGCCAGTAGATAGCTGAGGTTGTGATTTAGGGAGAGTTATACCCACAAAAAGTGCTCTCTTACTGGTATCTGACAGGAAATAGGGTACCCATGCCTCAGCTGCCGAGACACTTAAACCAAACGGTATGCTCATGTGGTTTGCTCTTGGGTGCAAGTAAAGGAAAATACCATGTGCAGTCAACCCAGAAGGTTCTTTGGGCTTTCGTTAAAGATTAGTGTGCACATGAGAAAGTTTGCCTGGGAACAGATTTGTTACAGGATGCCCAAGGTTATTAGACTGCATGTATGCAGGGAAGGCATTGTTGTGCAAAACAGAAAGTTCTTCATAGTTATATTTACAAAAAAAACACGGTCCACAGTAGGAATATTGAAAAGAATGCATTAGAATATCCTTGAGAAGAAGAAATAAAAAAAGAGACAAACTGCGCCTGCAGTGTGCGTGATGAAGCAGCTTCTCACCACATTGCTTTCCTGCAGCTCCCTCTTGTGACCTGCCGAACCTAGAACAAGGTCTATAAAACTGCAGCTTGAAAAAACTGAAGAGATGCCTTGAGATTGTAACTTTCAGGCTCGTGTGAGTGTAGAAAACTGAGAGGTGCTAACAAAATATAGTCATCCAAATTTAATTTTGAACACAGTAACTGGATAAAGAACAAATGTGACCTATTCTATAACAAGTCCATGCAAAACAAGATATTTTTATGTCTAGGCAACCTCAGCAAATGAGGTGACAGCATGCATATGTGTTGTTGTTGTTTATTTATTAAGACACTTTACTAGTTTGCCTTTGTAAGTTCATCAATGATACCAGTAAGTCAGGTTTTAAAAGCCTAAAGAACTTTAAAGTAATTTAAATAATCAGTTGTAACCAGGTCTTAGGTTCTTGAATTCTACAGTATGTACTCCTGTTGTCATGAACCTATATTAGTTATTCTGAAATAAGTCTAGAAGTTCCCACTGTCAGAGTTTCTAATAAACATATACTGAATCCAGAAGGTACTTGAAAATAAATTTTGTAAAATGCTTATAATTCTTCAAACAATTTAGATCCTATGAAAAGCAAATGGAAGAGGTGTCTTGATGATGCTGGTTAAGACATTTGAAAGAAACTTCAGTTCCCCTTTCTTCCAGAAATAGTGAGAAAGTTACTAAGAAACATGCAAGTCTGATGATGTCTTTTGTACTGTGCCTTTCTAAGAACCTAAGAAGAATTGAGGTGCTTTTTTGATTTGTTGGTAACAACTTCTCTACAGTGGTAGGACACTTCTTTGAACACCACATGGTGTTCTAAGAACTTGAATCCCAGTTGGGACCCAATTTTATGCAGAGTCCCTGACTTCTGACTGACACATACTTGTGAAAGCAGCTGGCAACTCTTTTCCTCTAAAACATGTGATTCTTCTTTAAATACTCCAAGGCCCGGAAAGCCTTGACTGAAAGACAGAAGGATCTGGAAATGAAAACACAGCAGCTAGAGGTGAAGCTCAGCAACAAGACAGAAGAGGAAATTAAGAAGGCAAGACGGAAGTCCACTCAGGCGGGTGAGTACCTGAGTCTGTCAGTGGCGGGAGGTGAGCACAGCCCAACAGATGGTGGGAACAAGATGGAATGCAACTGCCCGTCCACTCACAAGTTTTTTGGTTTTTAATATTGTAGCTACAAAGTCAAAGTGAACTGTGCTACAGATTTGTTTGTTATTAAATCCTCTGAAGAAACAGGTCCAGTTTTTCCAAGTCAGATGTCACAAAGTGTTTAATTGGCTAATTGGTGTGAGAACAGTAAAAGCAAGGTGAATTATCCTGTTGTTTTGTGGAAGTGTACTGAGATAACAGAATGTTTGTGAAACTTGAAAAGTCAAATTCAAAGAACCTCAGCTAAGGATGTTTCTTCCTTGAATCATAGTTCCTTCCTTGGTTCTTTCCTAAATCACAGTTACCCACAACTATGTGGGTGTCTGTTATGCTTCCTATTACTTTTTCCTTGAAAGTGAGCTTCTCATCTTTTTTTCCACTTGATGCTCAGTGCTTAAAAAGCTATCTGTTCAAGGGGTACTGAGGATATAGTAGTGTATGCTATACTGTACTGAGGACACAGCTACTTGATAAGACCTTAGCAGGGTTTACAGATGCTCAAACCAGTTCTACAAGATCTATCAGGAACTGTCTTTTTTGAGACCAACAAAGCTGATATGTGCAGCTCTGTTAGTACCTTTTCTGAAAACATGTTTTAGCTATAGCTTCTATGTTTGATCCCTTCATAGGTCCATTCCTTGGCAGAGTGGTTCTGGGGCTTTTAAAACTTTAGCCTGTCTGGGTTTTGAGGAGACTGAGTCATTCACAATGTGATCAGTGTACAGACAACCATTTGAGGAGAAAAGTCACAAGTTAGCAACAGGAGGCTTCATGAGAGATGCTCTTTACCCATCCACAATTTCACAGCCTCTCTGTGTTCTCTTGGGTCCTCAGAAATTGTTCATAATAGATATTTTTTGAAGAATCAAGGAAGAGCTGAAGATTAGATAGGAGCAACCCACAGTTTGGTGTGAATCTCCCCATCACTCTTCCCCCAGCTTGTGCCACTGTTACAGTGCATGGCAGGGAAGGACTTGCACCATCCCTGCAGGTGGTGCTACCCAGCAAAGCAGCTGGGGTGCTTGCGATGTGCACAGCAGCAGCATGTAGTGTGATCTAGCTTTGAAATGAGGCCTGCTGCAGGTGGACACTAGGACACAAGAGCTCTCGACCTTCTATGATGCCGCTGGTTACTAGTACATGCCATTGCTTTGTGCTCCCATGGATTGTTCATGTGTTTCATGGCTTTCATGTTCCTGGCTTAGATTCTCTTGGGTGGGTGGAGGATAACCCCAAGTCAGATGGCTCCCACACTTCAGGAGGCTCCTCAGGAGCTATTAGTTTGGACTTGTCATGTCAGACTAGGCATCCCCCATCTGGATGGATAGACTTATAGCCTGAATCCCAGTTTCTTCATAGAGTTCGATTGCCATCCCAAGTTCTGAGTCTATGAGAGACTTCTAGATGTATTTATTTAATTGATACTTGTTTAGTCTATGGAGTCTTGTTCTTAAAGCATGGTTTGTCCCTCATTTACGTATCTTTTCATTTTTCTTTTTCATTACGTACCTTTTTGCACCTGAAAGAACAGGATGAATTTGAGCCCTGGACCTAGGCAGCAAAGCATTGGGGAATATGTAACTGAGCCTCATTTAAAGAAGAAAGAAAATTTACTATCCAGAAAGCAGTAATCTCTGAGACATGTCTTCCAGGTTTTCCACCCACTTTTCCCTTTCTGTCTGAGCAGAGTCTTACAGCAAAGAAATTGAAATAATGACAGCTTATTGTGTTACTGCCTTGAACACGGCAGGAAGCCAGAGCTCAACAGAAATCATGCATCTTCAGGGGGCTAGAGAATGCATGAGTGTGCAGCTGAGTTGAGGTTGCAAATAAGCATCTCAGACAGCTTGAGCCTGATGTGTTGCTTGCATTTTAAATAGACCCATCTTGGAATGCAGTCTCACCTATAGAGTGGTACCATGAAACTCAATAATTTATTGATTTCCCATTGTAATTTTTTTTTTTTTTGAATATAACTTTCCCTTTTTTTTTTTTTTTTTTTTTTTTTTTTTTTTTAACTGAAGTAACTTGCTTTCATAGTTCTGGGCATTTTCTAATATATTACTTAATGTTCATCCCCCTCATTCTTTCTCACCTCAGTCTTTTACCACACATCAAGTGTATGCATTCTGTTGCACTTTTGTTGCACATTACAAACACCATGTAACAGAACTGCCTTCAGCTCCACCAGAATTGACTTTCAGGTCCTCTATGTCTATCTAAAAACTTGAAATGCAATTTCCTTCTAAGCTCCATAACACTGGTTAGAGAAGACTAATGTGTTGCTATCTTGAACTTCTCAGGAGATGACCTGATGCGCTGTGTGGATCTTTACAATCAAGCCCAGTCCAAGTGGTTTGAGGAAATGGTGACTACCACTCTGGTATGTAACTCTGTGTAGCATCTTACATGTCTAACATTGCAAAATTGTAATAGTGTAAAACATTCATCACTCATAGCTAGTTATAGAGCAGCAGTGAGAAAAATTGGTTGATAAATCTCCCGTTGTAATTCCCATTCTCACTTCTAAGAAAAATGCTTATCATTAGGGGAAGGCAGAAATTATTGCTTCTTTGCAGAAGGCGTTAAATCAGTTCAGGGCTGCTTAAGGGCCAGAATGCTGGAATTGTCTCCAGGAAGGATGAGGTAATGCACAAGGAAGACATGTAAAGATGTTACAAATCACTGAATCTGTTTATAAGTTAATTAATTTTTGTACTACATGATTTTACAATTTCTTCATGAGTATTGCCAGCTCAAAAGAGGTATGCTTTAATTGCATATTGTTCTGTTTCTGTGAAGATAATACAGCTCACAGTATTCACCCTGAGGCTGTATGCCTTTGGGGTTAGTCAAAAGATGCCAAGATACAGCTTCGATGTGCTGTATTCCTTGAAATACCTGTACTTTGGCTTTAGTGCTTCTCCCTCATGTCATTCCTTAAAGCCCTTCTGGACAACAGCCAGTTGCTTTCAAAAGTGGGAAATAAAGATGTCTTTGGCATATATTTTTCTCATTGGACAAACACAAAACTGTAAACTCCTAATAAGAATCAGGGTAATAAATTGCTCAGTGTTTGGAAATGTGTCAGTGCAATATTTAAACTGCAGTAAATAAATAAAGATGAGATGGATGAATGGAAAACCAGGAGGCAGATCACTTCCCAAAAGCAGAACAAGAGAGAAAAAGTTGGCTCTTCCTGTACATAAGGGTTCTGATTCTACTCTCAACTTTATTGATGATTTCTCACTGCTGCAAATGACACTGACAATCAGTGCCACTGTGTCCAGGAACGGCCAGGTATATGTTAGCTGCATATTTGCTCCTGGAGAAGTAAGACTCAGAATTATACTAGTAGATAGCTCGAGAAGGAAGTCATAGCTTGCAGACTGCACTGCAGGTTGTGAAACTCAGGCTGAAAAGCATTTGAAGGTAAACATAAATACAAAATCTAAACTGAAAAACAGTCTGCATCTGTTCAACTCAGATATAGATTAGCTCATATGCAGTACAAAGTTAAGAGAGTAAAGTCTGAAAATTTTTATTTCCTTGCATACCTTCCTTCCTGCAGTTTCCAGTGCAGATACCATGCACATTCTGCCTATGGTGCACTTATCAGCACTAGCACACTGAGCTCTGCGTTTTGGTCCTGTGTGTCTGTGCCCTACGTAAGGGAGTCTGAATTCACAGGGGGCCATTTTTTCCACAAGGGCAGTACATCAACTATCAACAGCATGAGGAACTCAGTCTATTTCTGTCCTGTCTGTACCATCCCCAGACAGATAGATGGTCTGCCATCTGAGAGTTCTGTGCTGTAATGAAGAATTTGTTTCCCAAAAGACATATAACAAATTACAGATAGCACAAGGAAGGCAATGTAGCAGCCTGCCTGCAGGTGTATTCTCAGGTTGCGCTCCTCCACGATGCCCAGTAAAATAAACACTAGAAATGCCCTCTGAAAGCAGTTTTTTAAAGATTTTGCCTCATTGATATGCCTGTGAATACAGAGATTTCTAGTGATACATTAAAGTCCATTACAGTATGTCTTTAGAAGCAGACTTCCATTGCATGCTGCTTCTACTGCTGCCACTTGGAGGCAAGGAGGCACTTAATGCAGATTTTGCGGTATAATATCAGAATCCAGAATAGGGAGGCAGAAAAAAATCAGGAGGAAAGTTTGAAATCACCTGCCTTTTCAACTGAAGTGTTGCTGGGGTCTGCTTACTGCCAGGTTAGCACGGTGGAGGTTTGTCCCATCTCATCATCTGGTGAACAGAAGAAAGTGCTCTTACAGGTACCTGGTCTGACTGAGGGCACTCAGGCCCTTTGAGACTCCTGCTTCCCCAAGGAATCACTGTAACTTCTGGAGCTAGCAATAAAGCATGCAAAGCTTCTTACACAAAAACAGATTCCCTCTTGCTTGCAGCATCCCTGAAGACAGTAGCTTCTCTCCCTGCCTTGGTTGTCTCAGTTTTGGAAAGGTTTCGACCTTTTTTTCTGTTGTTAGGTTCAGGCTGAAGTGACTTCTGTTGCTTGCCATCTCTAGTTCTCTGCAAATGAGAGGGAAGAGCAACCACAGAGATCAGCTCCAAAGCATGACCCTGAGGTGGCATCATACTGACTGGCAACCTTTTGTGTGTTGTTGTCCTTTCTCTGGGCCTTCACGCTCAGCTTCCAAGAAAAATATGGACTTCTTTTTTTTCTTCTCTTCCAGGAGCTTGAGAGACTAGAAGTTGAAAGGGTGGAGATGATTCGGCAGCATCTTTGCCAGTATACACAGCTGCGTCATGAGACAGACATGTTTAACCAAAGTGTAAGTCTGCTTCAGTCCCTTTGGTCCTTACTGCACTTCAGCTGAGCAGAATAGTCCCTGTCCTGATCTAACTGACTTGAATCAAAACGAGATATGAAAAGTATCTGTAGTCAGCTTGTTAGTTTGCAGCAATTCTGTACTGCCACTCTACAGTCCTGCTTGTCCAAAACTCTCTGATCCTGATTCTCTCCATGCTACTGGGTCACAGCTTTTTTGCTGGGGAAGACGCAGTGGATTGAATTACATTGGACCAGCATGAGCCATTATTAGCTCTCCCAGCATGATGCTCTACTCCTTGAGGTCATCTGTTCTTGCAAGGAAGGTGGTAAATAGTTTCACTGTTGGGGAAAGAGTATATACATTTTTATTTTAAAAAATGGCTAATTGTTGAATATTAAAATATGAGGTATGTATGCCAACCTTGGTACATGGTTCTATTTGGTGTAAACTACATATTGTACGACAGGAGTCAAAGACTGGTGGCCGGTGCCTGGCATAGAAAACCTGTCTCTGCTTGACCTTAAAAGTCTGCCTTTTCTCTTAAAAGTCTGCCTCTACTCTGCCTCCTGTTACGAGGCTTCCCAGTGGCTGTTGTCCACTGAATCTCACATAACTTGCAATTCTCACTTGTCTGCAAATGCAATGTAGGCGTGCCCTTAGCTGCTCTACATGTCAGAGCAATGGCTGTCTCTGCTTGAAATGTACCCATGACATTTTGATTGTTGTTTTGTTTCAGACAGTAGAGCTCGTGGACCAGTTGCTTCGAAAAGTGGATCCTGCCAAAGACAGGGAACTGTGGGTAAAAGAACACAAAACTGGCGATATCCGACCTGTGGACATGGAAATATAGACTGATCTATAGTTGTTATGTGATGAGTCCACTGAATTAACCATCTAATGTTTGTTAGAGGTCAGAAGAGCACAGGGAAAAGGTCATTCCACTACCAGACACCTTGTAATTTATGCCTGTACAGGCTATCTCTGTAATATTTCATCATTAAAATGGTCCTCATTGTGCTAAGCCTTAAACACCAGACATTCCAGGGTGAAGAAACCAGATGTATGCTTCCCATCAGAGATTCCTAATTGCACGCAGCTTCCAGAAGAAATCTGCTTTCTGATACAGAGAGCACTCTGTTCTTCAGTGACGTTGTGCTACATCTCTTGCATGACTATCTTTATACAGTATGTTAGAACAACCATGCAGTGAGCCTCTGGTCAGCAAGTAGGTAACTGAACATGATGCAGGAGACAAGGAAGTCATGATCCTGAATCCCAGGTCTGTCACTGCTTTAATGGCCATAAGCAAGTCAATTAACTTTTCTAGCTCCTCCATCTATAAAACACACATATCCCTCAGCAATGTACTGCGAATAAATTTTTTTCACATAACAGTTGCCCATCATGGCAGTGAAGTAATGGCCCTTCTCTCAGAATCTATCGAGAAGACTTCTACTCTTCCTGGTTTATGCTCCCTCTCAGGGATACATAAATCCATTATCACAATGATTTCTGGTTTAGGCCAGCCAATAATGTTGAAAGTGTTACCATCACTGTTATTTACCAAGAAAGACTTGGTTGTGCTATACCTACCTCATTAGCTGTCATGAGTGCCCTGAATGACAGAAAGAGGTCACATACCAAGGATAAATGAGATGTTCAGAACCTTTTCTACTTATGCAAGGTATTTTCTCACAGAGTCTCCTTAAAGACAGTCCTCTAGCATTTTATTTGGGATCCAGGTTTAAATTTTCTTTGTTGGTTCCTTCAGGTGAATATCATAGCATTTCATGTATCTTAAGTTACCACGTTTGTCCAGCTAAATTGTGGGGTTTATCTTTTTAGAGCCTGATTTTCAAAGGTGCTATGAATCTATGATGCTAATTGCATTAAATGTAGATGTAGGTATCCAGCACTTCTGCACTATCAGAATCTTAACCTTAGGTTTTTGCTTTGTTACCCTTACGTCAAACTGCCAGAAATTCAACGCTGCTCTTGGCACGTAGTTTGGAGACTGGTTTTGAAAAGTTACTAATTTTCTTCTGTTATTTCTGATTGATTATTCAGTGTTACTGTTAATATATTTTTCAGCATTTCATACAATGCCAAGATTCTTAAGATTCTTGCTTTTGATCCAGCAAAAACCTTGATTCTCACCACTGTGGCCTTTACTCAGTGTTTTCTATGTCCTTATCTACAGTTTCCCAAACCATACTATTTCATTTGATCTAGAGTTATTCTCCACTTTATCTCATTGTTACCATCATTTTTTTTCCCCAGCACCAAAACTACATCCTTGTTTTGTTCTACTACTATTCTTTTTGTCCACCAGTCTCAAAGCGCTGTGATTAGATCATTGAGAATTAATGTTCCCCTTTACAAATACAAACTGAGACATGGAGAAGTCTTATCTGAAACACGTTTTTAATACTGCTGCAGTGGTTATTTTTCTGGTTGGCTATTTCAAACTGAATTCTCTTGCATTTTCTTATTGTTTCCTTTTTCTCAGCCATCTCTTTACCAGTATAGATTTGTTTCTGTCTTGCAGATGCCTTGACAACCTACTTCTCTGCTGCATCATTAAACCTTTATCAACCTTTGCACATTGGCAGGTGCAATGCCATGACCACTGCATGCCCAGGATCACTGTTCCTGCTGTGACACCTCCCATACTGCACTTCAATTATACACCTCTGAATTTGCAACTACTATTTTATTTTAGATGTTGGAAGCATCCAGCAGACTGTTATATGAGTCTCTCCTAAGTTCCTGCAAAGACCATTGCAATACAAATGAAATATGGTTTGCCTAAGCATCACATGGTCCTTGAGCTCAGAATACAAATGCTTCCCTAGCTGCTCAAGTGGGGGAGCTTTATGATAATATCTGTTTTTCAGTCTTCCTATTGATTCGCTCTCTCTCTTTTTTATTTTTTTTTGCATACCAGTATCTCTCTACTATACACTTTGGAGGACCGCACTTTTGTTTTGTTTTGTTTTATTTTAAAACACAGGTGCAGGGTGAGCTTTCAAAACTTCAGTGGCCAAAACCAGCTGGAGTACTTAAGAGCTGCATCTCAGATCAACCTCTGTATTCTAAGCTGTATCGTAAATTAAAATGAGCAATCTTCACAACATCTCACCACATTTTTGTTTTGATTGCAAAGCCAAGCTAGTTGTGCACTTTATCCTTAATAAATATCTGAAATAATCCATTGTCAATTATACTTTATTTTTACTTTTTTTTAAAGATGTTTGGGTTTTTATCTATTTTGGACTGGAATTACTGTCCATTAGCACAGATTTCTTTGAGGACTGAAATGTATTTTCATTCCTATACTAAGGTCTATTTAAGCCATTATTAGCTATATTTTCTGGTTTGCTTTTTTCTCTCTTTTGTTTTATTTCCAAGTAGTTTTGCTACTTCCAGTTTTTGTTCCATTTGAAATGTTGCGGGAGACTGTGAGCTGCACAGAACAATAATTCTCTTAATGGCGCCTGTTTCTTTTTTTCCGCTTCGATAATCTGAGGAGAGCACTTGTTACATGGCTGTTACTCTTTACCAGGCCCAGAAACTCTTGCACGGTGCTGCTCTGCAATGGGTGAGGTGCTTCCTCTACAACAGGACTTTCATTTGTAACTGGTAGAAGTGTTAGGGAAGTTTTGCTGCTGCTTGTGGACAGTTTCTAGCTGATTTCCTGAAAAAGGTGGTATTTCCTTGTGATGTGACACTGGAGACAGTGGGATCAGTGTTACCTGTTTGATTCACTTCTCTGGCTGGTGGATCCTGGTCAATGTGATACGTTGCAAGTCAGGGAGTGCTGGAGCTCCTGTGTTTCAGAATGGACCGCATCTTCAAAGAAGGTAGTGGCAAGTTTGAAAAGAAGCATGGACACCTGCTCTCATGTTCATTCCTAGCAAGGCCACACAGAGAAGTTGTGGAGTCTCCTTCTCTGGACACTTTCAAAACGCTCCTGGATGACATCCTATGCAACCTTCTCTAGGTGAACCTGCTTTGGCAGGAGTGTTGGACTAGCTGATATCCAGAGGATCCTTCCAACCCCCCCATTCTGTGATTCTGGGAACTTCAGGAGTTCCAGCATTGCTCTATTCATTGTCCACTGAGTTGCAAAAATGCTGTTGAACCGTCTTTCCTCATCCTGAACAGCTTCTTCTCTGGAGCGAGATAAATCTTTTGTTATATTAAAATAGCTAGCATGTAAAAAGAATAATAATGTTGCAATCTAACTGATTAATAGGATTAGCAAAGTAAGTCTCTTGCCTCTATAAGTACTGGGCTTAAGGGTCGTCTCATTTCTTCTGGCAGGTGGGATCACACACGGGATGCAAGTTTGTACTGTTTTAGTCACTACAGATAATCAGTCTTTTTTTTGTTGGTGTTGAGTGACAGTGCTTTCTTGCTTACAAATCCGTGGTCACAGAGCAGAAGGTGAGCTTCCTATTAGTGCTGTTTGCTTTCATCTGAAGAGGTACAACTAGTGGGAATTTGCCTCTGGGTCTTACCTGGTAGCTCTGCTTGCCTGGGTCTTTGTTTAAGCCATCTCTGTTTCAGTCCTGCTGCTCCCATGGAGCTCCCTTTGGTGGTGCTGTTCACATAGTTGTCTTATGCTGTCAAGCCTCTGGCTCCCTGATGATCTCTGCTTCAGCCAGAGCCTTTTAGACTTTTTCTGAGCTTGAGGGCTTTGTTAATTCCTGCGGCTTTTAAACTGTTGCATATCCTGACTGCAGTGCCAGAGATGGTGAGGTGCTTACCAGCTGTAACCTCAGCTGTTGTGCTGTACCACGCATGTTATTCATCATCCGTACCCACCTGCCTGTGTCTTCAAAACCATCCTCTGGCCAGTTTACTCAATAGAGAGTCTTAGTTGGGAGTTCTTCTCTAAGGCATTTCAGGTTATTTCCTAATAGAACTCATTCTGGCTGATTCCTGTTGGAGTTAATGAGCTGAAAGTGATGAGTCCTTTACCACGTGGGCCAAGTACACGCTTCTCCCATTGACAAGATTCCAGTTGCTTTCATAGAATAACATCCATAAAAGCCTAATTCTTTTTCCCAGCCTGCTCCAGATTCACTTACTTCTGTAACTCACATTTGTTCATTACTTCTATGTGTTGAACATCTTATGAAATACTCAGTTTTTCCCTTACAGGAATGTTACTTCATTATCTAACACTGGGATCTTTAGAGATAGCTTTAACTTTTTTCTAAATGTTAAAAATATGATAACAACAGTGAAACTCAATGTTTTTAGAATACTTTTCTCCCTCTGCAGCACTATATGAGCTGCTGTGGGGTAGCTGTGCCAACCCTTGTGTTGCACAGTTACAGTAAGCACTGAAATTGTTCTTGTTTTCATGCATAACAGGCAGCATGCAAATGTGTGCTCTGGTTCTCTTCGCCCCGTATACATCTGCACAGTTGTGTGTTGCAGAATTAGTTGCTTTTTAACTGACAGCCCATGTTGTAATGTCAGAGTGTATAGCTGTCTTGTGATAGTGAACTGCATTCACATCTTTTTTTTTTTTTTCCTAACAGGAATTTTCTGTAAAGCATTCACAGGAAACTGTTCCATGCTCAGGAGCAGTTATAATTTCTTAGGTCCTCTCAGAACCTCTTTTGTCCCTGGTTTTAACATCATTATTTAAAAGTTAGATTCTTTGTAGAACTGTGCACTCTTCACCTGCTCTTTGGGAGTGCTTGGAACTCAAAGAATTCTTGGAAAACAAAGGGAGCATGTAGGTGATAAGAGCCTTTGAAAATCAGGCTAATAAACAGAAACGCACAAGCATCTTTTTTCCTTAGTCATTGAGTACATGTATAAGGTAAATATTAAGAAATGAGAACCTGCAATACTTACAGTGTAAGACCTAGCTGCTATACATGCAGTTCTCAGCAGCTCCACGAGTGACCTTTGTCAGGCTGTGGTAGGTGTACAGCATTAGCGCATGGGCCTACAGCTCACCTTCTGATCAGCTGCAAAATCCCAAATCCAAAATAAAGTACCTCTGCCCATCTATTATTTTCAGTCACACACAGGGAGAAAAAGGGCACTGTGTACCCAGGTGGGTCCTTCCCTATAAAGCACTTTAAGAAATCCAGACCAGCACATTGAAGGTCCCCCTGGAATCAGTATATGACTTTTTGGTGTAATACATTGATTTTTTTCCTTCTGAATGGAAAATGTATTTGCTATTTTATATTAGCTAGTATGCTCTCTTGAGCCTAGTGCAGCCTATTGGGTCTGTTCCTATAGACAGCAGTCAGAATCTGGGGTCCTGAAGGGAATCCTGGTTACCCTTACGTTTCCACTTTGCAAAACTAGGTCTTCAAAAGACAATGTCAAAAAAAGCAGAAAATTCAAAATAATGATCTGGAAAATGTCAGCTTTTTGCTACCCAGCGTGTGTAGAAATAGGAGAATGAGGTCCCAGAGGTTGCTGAAGCATTGCTGTGAATGGTTCTTGGATGTGTAGGCATTCCTCCCATTCTTGTACAGTGGTAGGGAGCAGCTGATGGGTGTGATGGGTCCTTCTTTGCACAGCAGAAGTGTTTGACATTCTACCAGAGGAGCCTGATGGTCATATTTAACTTAACCAGGTGGGCAATAGTCACAGACAGATTCAGATTGAAAACAGACACATAAAGCAAGATATATTTAGCTGCCCCAGTGGCATTTGAGCTTCTCAGTATGAGGCATTCATACTCCTCAGACCCTCACAGGTCCAGTAGCTGGCTCATCACTCTCCAAATTCTGCATAGCACACAAAAATCAGTGATGAAACTTGAATCTGTTGCTTGTTACAGGTCTCTCCAATTAGCACCTGTTTGTGCCAGTGGGAGACTGGTATGTGGCAACACTACACTGGTTACTACAGAATGATTTTTGGCATTTGGCAACTCTGTGATGCCTTGCACCCTTGCATTGAACTGACCATAAGTCAGTCAGAGACATGTCAAGCCTGGACACAGGTATTTTCCAGGAGCTTGGAATGCACAGTCTTTCTGATGCATAATGGTGATGAGGTCTTTCCCATCAGCAAATTCTTGTCTTGTCCTGAGAAACGCTATTGTGTAAATAATATTCATTACTTTGTCTTATTTTATTATTGTCTTATTCATATAAACATGCATCTTTCAGTTCTCATTTTTTCCTGCTCTTTGTTACTGTAGCCAGATCTCCATCACTGTGATACACCAATTTTCAGGTTGTTTTCTTGAATTTTGAATTTTCATAGAATGTCTCTGTTGCTTTGTGTGCAGATCAAACCTCATGCTTTTGGATATTTTCTGAGAGTGGTAAGTGCATGCTTTTTGGAGGGGTTATTTTAGTTTTTATTTTGGATTTTTCTTATCAGCCACTGGGTTTTGCAGTGCAATGATTCCTTTTTGTGCTAGTCACAGTTTATTTTTCTTCCTGGACATTTTTTTCTGAAGGGACCAATACATAGCACAATTTGACTTAAATTTCTAATTCCATGCATTCCTCAAGGCAGAAACCTTTTGTGCCTAATGATGCATCTGATTCTAAGAATTGTACATGAATAAAATCTTTCATAGACCAATAAAAAATAAGTCTTAGGTTAACCACATAACAATTGCAGAAAGAACAAACAAAACAAACAACATTGAAACATTCAAGTTTAATTCCCTCAACTTAATTAAGTTGAACTATTTCAGGTGTGTCGTAAGAGACAAACTCAGTGGATATTCAGAACAAAAGCTTTTCAGCTGCTGTATTTAGGTTCTGAGTGGGCAAGACTTTAATTTTGAATCCGTGCAGTCTTTCAGGGCTACTGCTTTAACAAGTAACTGAGTAATGACTATTATCACAACCATACTAAAATTCTGCTAGTAGTTCCCCTTGAAGTGCCTATTGAAATTGTATCTGGTATAAGGATGTAAAATACACAGATTCAGCCTACAGATTTCCAAAACTCAGGAGCAGCCAGTATGCACAGATCTGCACAGGATTCTCAACTCTCTTTCCTTGCACTATTTTAGGATGTCTACCTATCCCATAGACCTGCCTTTGTCTCACTGATCATTTACTGTCATCCTAAATTCTCAATGCTGAAAATGGAGTAGAAAATGTTAGACTTAAAAGCAATTGCATTGAAGGAGCATTGCTAACCTTATCTTTCAACACATTCTTCAGTATATGGATCTCAGCAGGGAATTCTTCATAAAAACAGTTGAATAAGTGGTATTTGGGGCCTGAGTAGGCCTTTATTGTGAAACAAACAAACAAAAAAGCCCACAAAACAAAACAACAAACATGAGTCTAAAGCTGAATAGTGATTTTTAGGATCTCATATCTGTATAACAATGACAATCTTAGTCATCTGAATTTGGGAATGCTTGACCTGAAATCACTTGTTCCTTTGGAGTTTCCGATGTGATGGCTGAGATATTCAGAATAGCCGAAGGAATTTGGACATCCAGCAGGTCAAAAACACTATTTGGGGACAGCAATCTCTATGCATTGTGAAAACAGCAGGTACTAGTATTGGACAAATATTTTCTTCTCCTCTTTAGATTGTTTCCTTTCTTTTGGCAGCCCAAGACAGTGTGAAAAATCCACCAAACAGTTTTGTAGACATTCTCAAAGCAGGGATTGAAAGGCTGGCCAGATCACCAGTCATACACTAAACAGAGTTTTCTCTGTTTTTAAGTTGCTTATTTGGTCCTTTTTGTGTAACTTTTGCTAAATATTTCTAAATTTCTAGGAAAGTTGTCTTTTACCAGTACTAATGACTTATTTTTAAAGATGTTAACCAAAATTTTGTAACTTTAGGTACATTTTGACTGAATAGACCCCTTAAATAGTTTATGTATCAAGCAGACTCTGTTTGGGTAACTAGTAAATATTGGATCATTGTGGAAATTATAGGATGTTTTTTGTTCCATGAGGATACATGAAGGAATCACTCAAGAAGTTGAAGGCAGAGAAGATTTAAGGGGCAGATCTTCAGCTTAGGTAAACTGGCAGAGTTCAGTGGAAGCTACTTTGTGTCAGCTGTGGATCTTGTCCTTCAGTGTTGAAGGCATCTCCTATACATAATTTTTCTGTCTTACTGTAAAACAATTTCATATGGTTAAACTGTATTTTCCTATATTGTTCTGTAAGTTTATATACACCACAGTGCTCATCTCATCTTCTGTAAAATAAAGTGTACAGAAACAGAGCATGGAATTGTCTTTACCCATCTGTTTTTCTTACCAAAACCACACATTTGAATGCAATATTGTCAGTGAACACTTGGTGTGCTATATGCACGCATACTGCTTTGTTGATATTGGCTTAATGCAGCTTGAATTTGCAATCACATCACACAGGTGTAATCTACTCACATTTATCCTTTTCAGGTATTTACATGATATTCAGAAGAGTACAGTCCCTAAAATTTTATTTTTATTAGGAAATCAATTTAAGAAACACTTGTAGTTAAGTGGTTTTGTTTCTTAATCAAGCAGGCAAGCTGCCTGTGGTCAGTCTGAAAGCAACTGCTGTGATATGGGCATGCTTTAAATGGTCTGTAAGGCTTCTACATGCAGTCAGTCCTTTACTTGCAAGTTCCACATGCATCTTGAAATGTAGTTGAAGAGAAAACACTGTTGTAAAATGTTCCTGTTAATAAATTGTTCTACTTTGAATATTTGAGTTAATGTGCATGCTGGCAGATTTTCTCATAAAGACAAAATCAGCCCTGCCAAAATCCTGTCTAATGTAACAGCTGTCTTCAAAAGTGACCAGCATGCGATACTGCTATAGAAGCAGAGCTCAGAGAAAGCGGCTTTTGCAGTTCTGCAGAACACCCACCCTCTCAGCTATGTCAGGGACCTTGGAAGTAATGGCATTATCCACATATCTCAAACCCCAGTGGAGCTTTATTTTAAGAATGTATCTGGTTTTGAACTTGTGTAAAAGTTTAGTTGCTGCAACAACCTGCAGAATGGCATCCTGTGGTTTTGCAGTGTGTTTGTCCACTGATGTGGGAAGTAGTTACAAAGGTATGCACACTCTTGTCAGAAAAGAAAAAGAAAGGTAAGACACTGAAAAAGTTCCAGGTGGAAGCATGGTTTTCACAGTGAAGTCTGCACCTTAACAAAAGTAGCCAAATCTGTTAAAAAAAAATAAAAATCAGAATGTTGTTTAAGATGTTCATGCATGGTATAGACCAGCTTGGTGAATACTTAACATATTTTCCATGTACTGTGGTATATTAACTGCAACTTAGCAGCAAAAAGGATTTTCAGTGCTACAGGACTATAACACCCTGAAATCCAAGACAAGGAGTTAATGCACAAGCTCTGACACTTGCTATGCTGCTGTAGTGCCAGCACTCAGAAAAACATGACAGTGGAAGAATCAGAGCGGACACTGGAAGTAGAAGGGTGGCAATTCTTGCAATCTGCAGTCTTCAGATGTAAAGGACAGGATGTTGTACTCCATTCTGCATAGGAATTTAGAAATTAGACTTTTGCAACCAACATAATTTTAAAAATCAGCTTGGATTCCACTGAAGCTTGGCCCTCTCACGTTCCTCAGAAGTGGAAAGCAAGCTTCAAGAGCATCGGTGAGGAGATTTCATTTCAGATCAGTTTTGGGGCCAAGAGGTAGACGTACTTTTTACCTCAAGCTATTAATCTTACACTTCAGAAGTTCCTGTTAATTATAAACAAAATCATGTCAATACAGTCTGCATCTTCTGCTGTTTCCCTATTCAGCAATACAATCCTGTAATCTCCAGGTAAATACATGTTTTCTATATAGTGAACTCGACAGTAGGAGTATCCTAACTTACATGTTTTTGCAAATATTTCAAATATAAGTGGAAATCAGAGGCTGTATGCACACCATCAGATAGGATGAGATCCTGTTTTGCTGTGGATGCTGTTCCTTACAGCACCTCCACGACATCTGTGCTGGGTGCACCCTGCCTTCAGGGATGGAACAACTCATGCTTGTTGAAGGTAGAATTTGGGAGTGATTCAGTGGTTAAAGGGACTGGAGAACTTCTTTGAAAAGTGGTCTCTCAGCTGCACCCTGCAAAATGGTGCTGCAGCCCTGCCCTGACAAGCCCTTATCCTCACAAGCTCTTCCCTTACCCCTGTGTGCACTGATGCAGCTCCAGCTGCAGGGAAGAGGTGCAGAAGACTACTGAGGAGTATTGCAAATTAACACTATGTCCCCAAGAAGCAGAACAAACTGTTAAAAGTCCTCCCACTTGAGGAGGGGGTGGATTTGCATGAATTGTTTGAGTGCATTTCTGAGCAGCATTTTCAAAAGTTAAGAGATGAATTGTGATTAATTCCTGCTTGGCTTTTCAATGTTGAACATATTGAAAAGCCCTGGCAGGGTGCAGCCCTGCCTGCTATCAGTGTGGGTGATAAGTGGTGTGGATTCATTGGCTGTTTGGAAAAGCTGAACTTTTCTGAGAGAGGCACCGGTGACAGGTAACCCTACTTAGAAAAACAGTCTTTCAGACTACTCAGAGCTGAGAAAGATGCAGCTCAGGAAATGGTTTCGATGAGTTGCAGCTGTGAAGAGTGGTTAGGACAGACACAAAACACCACCTTGCCTGTGTTGCTGTTTCTGGGCATGTGCCATGTATAGGACATGAATAGCTCCTTCCCGAGTCCCTTAATGAGCAGATTCTGAGCAATCCATCAACAGGAAGAAGACCCAACAGTACCTGGGGAAAACATGAGCTGACCCCTGCAATTCAAATGCTTTAACCAGTGTAGGTTTTGTTTGTGACAGTCTTGAAAACTGAAGTGAATGCAGACTGTGCTGTGTCAAACAGCACCTGCCCAGACTCGGCCAGTTCATTTTATTTTGCTGCTGTGCAAGGGGACTGCCCCTGAGGCAGAGCCATCCCACTTCAGCCGTCTGATTACATAGGCATGTAATCAGTCAGTGATGACTGAATGAGGATTTTTTATGGAGTATTTCAGGACTAGGCATCTGCTTTGTTTGCTGCAGATGCCACCCTGCATTTGTCTTCTACTGTTGAAGCAGTGTTAACTTTTTATACTGTATTGCCATTATAGATTTTTAGACTGTCACAAAACTTGTGGAAGAATGCAGCATTTCAGGCTTACCTGTTTCAGGTGTAAAACTGTATACTCTGCAGTGATGCCCTATGCAATAAAAGCCCCATCAACTGATTTGAGGAAAATCTCATATTTTCTTTTTTTTTTTTTGGTTTCAGACAGGAGCTTCCTGCAACCAACATGCTTTGTAGGTGGATGTTTAACACAACCTGCAAGCCTGGAGAGCTGTGCAACCTGTTAGAACCATTTAGGACTAAAAGCCACAATACTTTTTTCACCTAAGATTAAATATTTGTGTAGAGCTACCTTACAAACTGGCATTTCTGTAAGTTTTTTCATATGCTCATTCATACTGTCCCACAGTTCCCAAGCAAGAGAAACCTTGGGAGCCCCAGTGCTGCTCCTACTGTGGTAAAAGCAAAGCCTTCTATCAACAGTAGCCTGATCTCCTTAACAGATGAAGTATCGCCCTGTGTTGCTTATATAGTTCTGGACTCTGGAGAATGTCTTTAGTTGCAGTGCCCAGTAATTATTTCATCCTTTGAAGAAAGTTCCTTCCAGTCCTTCTCAAGGGGTACCTCCTTTTTAACTTGTCTGATAAAAAAACAGTACTCTCTAGATTAGTAAAAGTTAACAGGGTTCAAGGAACATTTAACTAACTGTTTCCTATTTGATAGAGAGATCTTTTATCAGTCTTGTGTTTGGCAAATTAACAAAAAAAAAAAAAAGAAGAGCAATAGATGGTAATCTCAGACTGCACAGTCAAGCTGCAAATTCTTATGCTGAGAATGTCAGAAGTTTGCACAACTAAAGCACATTTAGACTGTTGGGAAAAAAGATTTTACTCCAAGCTTTGCTGGTCCCAGAGATTCAGCCTCTGGTGGCAGAATGTCCGGCAGCTGTAGGGACTGTGGCAGGAGTTTGGGAGAAGGAGGAGCAGGCATGTGCCTGTTGGTGCACTCTTCCCTGTCTGTATGGGTATTTCCACCACTGGAGACAGAATATAAGGTAGCCAAAAAAGTGAGTTTCAGGAATATCAAGAATCATAGAATAGCTGGGGCTGGAAGGGACCTCCAAAGGTCATCTAGTCCAGCCCACCTGCAGTGAGCAGGGATACCCTCAACTAGACCAGGCTGCTCAAAGCCTTGTCCAACCTCACCTTGAATATCTCCAGGGATGGGGCCTCAACCACCTCCCTGGGGAGCCTATTCCACTGTT
>WUAM01000323.1:20969417-20993510 GCA_024336885.1 Actenoides hombroni
CTTGGCCGCGAGGGCACATTGTTGGCTCATGGTCATCCTCTTGTCTACCAGGACCCCTAGGTCTTTTTCCCCAGAGCAGCTTTCCAACAGATCATCCCCCAGCCTATACTGATACATGGGGTTATTCTTCTCCAGATGCAGCACTTTACACTTGCTCTTGTTAAATTGCATTGAATTTCTCCCTGCCCAGCTCCCAAGCCTGTCCAGGTCACGTTGGATGGCAGCACAACCTTCTGGAATGTCAGCCACTCCTCCCAGTTTTGTATCATCAGAAAACTTGCTGAGGGTACACTCTATCCCTTCATCCAGATCTTTGATGAATATATTGAATAGTATTGGACCCAGCACTGACCCTTGGGGGACACCACTAGTCACAGGCCTCCAGCTAGACTCTGCTTCACTGACCACAACTCTCTGGGTTCTGTCCTTCAGAATATGCTGTTTTGCTTAATTGGATTTTTTCTAACTATAACTATTGATTAATTTGTTGCTTCTATACAAGGCTTCATAGAAAATCAATCAATTAAAATTTATCAAATCAGAATTTTTTTCTTGATTCCCCTCAGCTTTATCAGCAAAATTTCAACATTCAAAGCTCAACTAACAAACACCTCAAAATTTGCTGCCATATGGCAAACTTCCCAAACTGTAACTGTTACGGTCACTAG
This sequence comes from Actenoides hombroni, assembly GCA_024336885.1. Classification (NCBI taxonomy): domain Eukaryota; kingdom Metazoa; phylum Chordata; class Aves; order Coraciiformes; family Alcedinidae; genus Actenoides; species Actenoides hombroni. Next base: position 20,970,086 of record WUAM01000323.1, read on the forward strand.
TAGCACACATTTACTATTAACAATATACTAAGAAGTTACCTCAGGACTGATGTATAATATCCATCCAGTTTCATCATTTGGTCTTTTGGAGTAAATATTGTAGTATACAGCATCTTTTATAAGAACTGCTGTGGCACGCAATATAAAAGATGCAAATAAATTCATATGGATGTAGTTTCTTGTGCAGTGAAGTTTTCTATGGGAGAAAAAAATAATGTATGAATCCTCTGGAATATATTTAATTTGCAGAAATGAAAAAAATACTATTGTATCTATATTGTTACCATCAATGTATTTTGCTTAGGAATTGCCTTTACAATGGTTATTCGGAAAATACAAGCTATTTACAGTGAAAACTAAGCAATAAATTTAATTACATGAAAAGAAAAATGTGCATACCGGGGTCTGCACTTCTAAAATGCATGTAAAAATTTGTACTAACCTGAGTAAAGAAAGTATAAGGAGAGCTAATACAAGTGAGATGAGAGAAAAATAATATCCTATAGTGTACAATATCTGTAATGTGGTAAGCAATTTATGCTCTTCTTCCTAGGAACAGAGAAGTAAAAAGTGTTACACATGCAGGCAGGAGGACAGAGCACGAACACAGATCAGAAACTTTTGAGTCCAATGTCTTTCTGTTTCAAGGTAGCCAGGGGAGGTTTCTGATGCCTGCTCACTGCATTGCCTCATGAAATCATTTCATGACAGAGACACTTGCAGATAGCTTTAGTTTCTTTTCAAATTCAAAAGCACTTGTGGTCTCATTTCAAGATTGCTCCTGCACAAACACCATTTACAGCTAATCATTGTCATGATTAGATGCATCAAATGGATCCTGGTGGTTTAATAACTGAAGAGATCAACTCAACTTGTACACAAAAGTGCAATTACTATGCAATTACTGGTCTGGGGACACAGTTACAGATCAGTTGTGTCTGTATAATTTTGAGAGTCAACTTTAACTAGAGACATTGACATAGGCCAACTTCTTTCATGAGTTTAAAGGAAAAAGGTCAAAATTATTAAATTAGAGTTGTCTAGAGTGTCTCTGAATGATGAGTAAGACCTTAGAAGAGGAAAGAGGGCACTCACACTTCCTTTCCACTTTGCTTCATTTAACATTACTTCTGGCTAAGTTTTTCCTATGAGCAGCTTATGTCCACCTCTCACATCTTCATAAGGCTTTATTAGCTCAAGAAAGGCTTCTCTGCAGAGACGTAGAGATACAGGATATGTGACTTCCATAACCCATATATGTCCTGCAAAGATTTTCTTGGAATCTGTGTCTTTTCCTCAGTGATTTTTCTGTTTTCTTTGAAAACTGTCTTACTGCTCAGCACCAGGGACTTTTGCACTCTTTTCTTGCCAGTGGTTGTCTCTAATCAATTGATGCTTATGAGTACTGTCTGGATAGCAGGGGTGAGCTGTTCGTGCTGGTAGAAACTCACTTGAAGAGGGTGAAAGTGACCAGGGAGAGCAGTGTGGGTGCAGGAGATTCCCATAGCACAGCCATTAGTCACTCTGCTCCATGAAAACATTCAAACAGGCATGAACCTAATAAAAAGCATGAGTTATCATCTTGGCTGTGGCAACTTTGCAATACCAAAGCAAATGAAATCAAGCTGATTCCTCTGATGTGTGCAGATACCAGCTTTGCATTATTTCTAACGTCTTGGGGCTTTCCACTAAATATAACAAACAAATACAAAGCCACATTTAGTGGTTGTAAGAAAACTGGTTAAAGCTTTCAGAGAATTTATCTTCCGTCATACAAGGTGAATTACTGTGTCTCCCACCCACAAGTCTGGAATCCAGAATGGTCAACAAACCATGGAAAACTCTCAGTACTTAAAAATATTTATCACACATATAAATAAACTGTAAGTTTGGAAGTTCTAGTAGTCACTAGAGTTTAGTAAAAACTTAGTAGTACAAGGGTATCCTGAACTAACAGTGTTTAATACAGTAATCAATAATGTTACTCAATAAAGTAATAAATAGTAACAGTGCTCACCCAATAAAGTACTAAAAAGCAAAAAATAATCAGCAGTAATAGTGATTATTTAGAAGACCTAATTTTGACATGAGCTAAGCTGATGATGGCAAAAGTAGTTGCAAGAAGCTGAAAGCAGGTAAGCTGCATACTTTACTGTTATCTGGAACTCTGCTGCATTCCTTGCAAGTCATTGCTCAGTTGTGCAAGCAGGCAACAGGATTAGATCCCTGTCTCACTGCTTGAACTGTCCTTTACCTTAAACCTATTTGTGTAGAGGAAGTCAGCTTGCTGGGTTGCAAACTGCCTTCTTACAGAGAACATAAACCAGGCTTCTTTGTAGGTGCAGACCAAGAGTGCGATTCCCAATGTCACAAACTAGACTTCATCAGAAATTGTTTTCATAGTACCTTCAGTACAAAAAGCTGAGCTCTGTTGAGGGAAGAGTTTGCTCTTTATTCAGCTTGGGAGGCCCATTCTCTGGTCTGACAAAGCCCAATGCTTGGGTTGCATGCTGTATCAGACAGGGAAGGATGGCATTTGCCTTAATATGAAACCTCTAGTCTGTGACTAGCTAAATTTTATATGACCAGTTAATGGCTCATTACATGCTAGAAAGCTCAGGAAACAGCAGGGAAAGAATCTGTATAGGCTTGGAAGACTACAGCGATTTGGGGCAGTTGAAGAGCTGCTTTGAATTTAATTTATTTGCTTGTGAATTTGCAGTCTTTTTCAATTTTATTAGGAGAAATTCAGCACATGTGAACACTGGACTCTGAACAGAAAATAATTTGTGGCATCTAAAACAGGAATCCCCACCTTAATCTTTCCTTCTCCCCTTTTAAATAAAATAACAGGTTTCCATTGGGTAATCAAAATGAAATCTGAACATCTCTTACAGGTATTCAATGAAAATATTTGATCAGTTTACTCAGGAGGGGATTAAGAAGATTAAAGTATTAAGCGATAATATAAAACATGCTTACATTTTTTTTGAAATGATTTTGCTCAGAACATTCTGAACTATCACGCCAAATGTCTGTGGAGTTTTCCTTTCTTTGCCAAGTCCCTTCATCCAAGCAGACTCTGTATACATTTCCTACACTTCCTGAAAGTAAACAGAGTTTTAATCTGAAAGGTCAAAATAAAGACTTCATTTTTCATACACATTTCAACAATTTCTTCCTTACACCACAGCAGCACACACTACCCAGGCCCACTCAAAAAAAAAAAAGAAAAAAAAAGAAAGAAAAAATACTTTTTTTTTTGTCATTGACAATATATTTTTCATATTTACACAGGACAAATTAGAAATGTAATCTAGCAGAAATAAATTCCCATAATGTACCTGGTATTATAAATAATGCATAGTTACTATATCCAAAAGAAAAGCCTACATCTCACTTTATTCCCTTTTCCTCATTAATCTCCTGAATTCCATCAAATATGGGTAGCACATTGCCCAGACTTTGCAGTCAAATTTTAAGAGGAAGAGTATGGTTCGATTAGGAAAGGATCTTTCTTTGAAAAACCTGTGGTTGGTGTTTTATTTATATGCTCTGGGGCCTGATCAGCAGGTGATGTGAACCTGTGAAGCTTTCTTGGTTTTCACTGCATTGTCCTAGTATATACTAATTAAGAATTTGCCCATAGCATCACAAGAACGGTATGGGGACCATGACTGATGTGTGTTTGATGTTGTTCTCAACAGCTGCATTCCATGTATTTCTAAACAGACCAGAGATTTTTTATTAATTTTTGATTTAGAAGTGTTTAAGGGTTGCAGCAACTACTTGAACACTTTGGTCAGGATAACTAGCACTGAGAGAACTGCTTTGAGAGCACAGTCTGTTGAGAGGAAGCAGAAGCTCTGTGTGGAGATTATATGCTGAAAAAAATCTGAAGGCATCTATGAAACATGAACAAAAATCTCCTTTCTAGACTACCCTAAGTTTTTAGTGCTTAGGCTTAGCAATGATGATAATCCACAATAATTTTACCTCAGGCTTCCAAACATGTCCATCAGTGTGGTTCAGAACAGACTCAGCTATGTCTTCACAATAGGCCAGCAATGGAAATGATGACCACAAGCAACCTTAACCCAGTGCCACAAAATCTCTAGGACAAAAAAACAGCTAGGCTGTCTCTAGTACCTCTTCTCCTAAGGTGCTGTGGCATGTGTGAGAATGCCAGATGATGCTGTAATATAGCAGCCTCACTGTTCCTCGCTGCGAACACAGTTAAAAGCTTCATAACCTGGTGCACTGTCTTACATCTTGTTTTTGTAGAAATTTAGACATGAAAGAGAGAAAAAAGAGTCTCCAATACATGGAGGCAAGGAAGATGCTTTCATGTTTATTATGAAGCACCAAATTTGTTCTAAATGGTTGGCAGAAGTAGTTGTTTGGGAAAGCAGATAGAAGCTGGGTTTCTTTATATTTAGCAGCACAAAAAAGGACAAATAATGACATTGCAGAACAAACCATCTGTTGGGTGTGCTGGAGAAAGCTAGGATAAACAGCCCATGATAGTCTCCCATAAACTGAAGGACTCAGACACAGTTGGCCCTTCCAAGCATTAGAAATGCAGCGAAGAAAGCCACATGTAGCTAAAAAAAGACTGTGTAGCAGGCTTCGGAAATGCTAGGCTGCTGTGGTAGAAAAGTCCTTTCATTTCTTCAGGAGAAAGGGAATGTTTGCTTTTAGAAAGATGTTGTTCTTATTTCCTTCCTGTGAAAGCCACATTGCTCCACTTCCCTCCAGGCAAAGGCTGCTAAGAAAGCTTGATATGTCCTACTGGAGGGCTAACTGCTTGGATTGCTGTTTTGTCTGGCTATTCCAGTTTTTTTGGGAGGCAGCATAATTTCTGGGGTCATTGGGGACCCCAGAGGTTGAACCTCAGCTGCTGAACTCCAAATCTCTTACTGCCAATAAAGCCCTAGCATTTACGCGATCTTGGAAATGTTGCTTTATAGAAGACAATACAGATCTGTAACAAGCACAGGTGGAAAAAAAAGAGTAAATAATTAAAAATCAACAGCAATTTTGTGCTTCAATCCAAAAAAGAGGTGAAGAGAAGTAAGACAAGAAAACCCTCAGACACTTCAAAGGACTCTGGGACAAGACAGACCAGCACCATCTGTCATTTATCTGGATATCCAGAATAAACTTGAAGAGAAGCTACCACTTTTACATTACCATTTTCCAGCCACGGCAAGTATGATGGACAAGGAACAGAGACATTTCCTGGGGGTGAGTAAGGCCAGCAAACAAAGTGATCAAATGTCCCATTACAATGTACTCCTGTGGAAAGAAGCAAGTAGAAGTTTCACAAAACGTTGTTCAGACAATGGACAATCATGAAAACCATTGCACACTGTTTCTGGTAACCTGCAAGCTGCTCCAGAGTATTTCCAACATGTAGTAGATAAACTTTGTGCATTCACTGTGCAATGCTCAGTGCACAGTGCAACAATGATTGCTACCCTTCCATAGATCTACACAACAGCAGCAAGTTTTGCTTGATTCATTATAAGATAATGATATTGCTCAAAATCATCATGAGACCTCTGTAGTTCAAATGCAACAGACAGATTCCAGCTATGCTCTCACTTACTATTTTTAGTACATGCCACATACCTATTTCTTGTAAATGGAAGGTATTCCACCTTTCGTGATCCCTGTGACGCTGGGTCTCAGCTCAGAAAACTGTCAGCTTCTCAGACAGTGACTCCTCTTAGTCTTTGGGCAATAGATATTAGAGGTCTAGTAATATCTCAAACTAACTCAGTTTTACATTTTGCAGGTATCACACTATTCACAGGACTTAAGGTGACAGCAGATGTTACCTTGTAGAAGGTGATCAGGTTAGTCAGGAATTAATATATTTTGGTAATCTCTGCTGTTTTTTCTCAATCAACTGCTTCATTTGGTTGGTAATAGTTTCTGGGAGGACTCATACCAGGGACTTTCCCAAGGAATGAAGTAAGACTTGTAGTTTCCTGGCTCCTCCTTTATTAGTGACTAGTTTAGTAATGGGCCTATGTTTTCTCTGTGCGTCTGCTCATGTATGTTGTTCTTGATGTCTTTGGACAATATCAGTTCTAGATGAGCCTTACTTCCTAACTGCATCTCTTCATGCCCTAGCTAAGTTTTGGGAGCCCTCAGTGAATATTTGGCCATCTTTGCATTGCTGGTATGCTTCTCTTTTGCTTTTAAGAACACGCAAAAGCTCAGGCAGATTGAGTGGGCATTTCCTGGCCCATGTATACTATGAAAGGTCAACCAAGTTCTTGGTGGAGAAGTGGGTCAGAAATAAGAACAGGGTTTTGCTTTGTTTCTCCAGCGGTTACAGCTTTAAAATATAAGCTAAGGAAATTAGCTCATGCTGTTGCAGCTGCCAGGAGCTGCAGCTGCCTCTGGAGCAGGTCAGCAAAGAAGGCCGGAGAGCATGAAGATTAATTCCTTTAGCATGCTGTCATGCCTAAGTGAACTGCTCATTTTCAGCAACTCCTAATTCGGTTAAAAGAAAACAAAGTCTGTTATTGAATGTGATTATGAAAAGTAGTTTCCTTGACTCACAGGATGTATCTTCCCTTTTGCTTTCCTTTCTGAGAAAGCTAGAGATTTCAATATTTTGGGGAAAGTGTAAGGAACTTTAAAACATAAAATATTACATAATTCAGTCTTGAAAACATTTATTTTTTTTTTTCCCCACTGCTGTTTTACAATCCTAGGCCAATGCTCTGGATTGATTTCCAACCTCTAAATGCGTTTTGAAAACACACACTTTGATCTTAAACGCTCTGCAATTCTGTGATTCTATGATAAGTTCTGAATGATAAAGTTGCACACTACAATGTCATATATGCAGCTTTCTGCCACTAGCAAAGTGATTCAGAACTCATAATAACATCCTGTCGTCTGTCTGAGTGGCTGATGGGGTGAGGTAGCCACCAAGCAAGATGACCATGAGTGTATCACTTGCACACAGGCGCAGAAACCTGCCTATAGCCAGTGAGTATAAAACATAGAGCACAGTTTCACTCTTGACCCTTCCTTGGTGACTGCAGTCACCTGTCTCCCAGCCACTTCTTGAACTTCTCCAGCTACTCAAACAAAGCCTGTGTCATGCTTTCCTGAAGACAGACATTTAGCTGAGCAGAGTTTATAATTTTAAGAGTGAAATAATCACAGATTATTAACTCTCCTTTTGTCAAACAGCATAAAACTTAGAGCACTGAACCAGAGGTAGGACATGTGGACTTCATTCCTCCCTTTCCCACTTTTCAGGAGAAGATACTGTCCTCCGAAGCTATGCTGCTTTTCAGTCACGAATCCAAAAGCCATGGAGACGGGAAAATAATTAAGGGACTTTAAGCTAACGGTTATAAGTGCCAGGTGAACATGAGGCAATCTGGTCTCTATGTCTTATCTTATTAACCTAATGACAATATCACAAAATGCATAATCAGTCCTGTGAGAAGCGGACAGCTCCCCAGCTACCTTGACTAGGCAAAAAAACAGACTCTGTCTTGCCTCATGTGTTTTGGGTTCTTGTCTGCCATGGTCCAGTTTCTAAAAGTATAGAAATAGGAGACATCTTTTCCCTGGATGGTCTGCTCTCCTGTGGTTAGCATAATTTCTAGGAGTATAGGTTAGACTTCCTAGAGGCTGAAAAGGAAAGTGAAAACTGGTCTCTTGCATCCAAAGGACATGTTTTTTACCAATAATGGGTAGAAGCTACTTCTTAACCAGGGATTCAGTGTCACACTATAGTGGTAGCTCAGTACCAACTGTTCAATGGTTCTTTTCTGTGTATGATCGAGTTTTACATATAGGAGCTTCATATGTTTCAGGACAAAGAAGACCATTGATTTCATGATTGCATGTTTGCATGTCTCATTACCGCTGATTGTTCCGCATTTAGAGATTTTAAACAGACATGCACATGCAAAGCAAGTAGAAGAATATTTGCATATTCATCAATGTTACTTAACATGTTGATTTATTGTGTTGTTTGTTTCCTTACCAGTATCTACAGTTGATTCCTGCAACATTTTCAAACATTCTTGTTTATATTTGTTCCATCCAGTAGTGGTTTTTTCCAGCAGAGATCCTTTGGCCTGTGAGTGAAAATACTGAACATAAGGAAAATCAGTTAGAATCTTGTGGACTTTTAGTGGTAAGTTTCTTTCCATTATAAGAAATTTTAGGAGGAAAGGAGAGAGGAGAGGAGAATGGAGGAATGGTATGTAAGCAGGGAGGTAAATACAGACCCCTTCCTTCTCCAGGAAGCTATTAGTGAAATTTCTTAAATTACTGTCTTTGACTGGGCAAGTAATGTATTACCCATGGTTTTGCTATATTACCACAGAAATGTATTCAGCTCATGTAAAGTCCCTTTAAAAAAATCCACATAGATATTTAATTGCTAGGATCTGTGATAGTTCAGCAAAACCATTGGCATTTCATTCCTCCATTGCAGAAAATACTTCTCATGTATTTATGTTTCTGGTAATTTAGGAATCTGACTGATCATAATTTTGAGGGCTGTTCATTTTTAGAGTATTTTTAAATATAATCAAGCACATCTGGTTGAGTAATACAGTAAAAAAAATGAATAAAAGGGTAATGAATAAGCAATTTAACTGCTACTTAAATGAAACCAACTATTTAACAACTGTTTCTCCAGTGCATTCTGTACTCCTGTCCAGCACTTCAAAGACCACTTCTTTCTCCAACAGATGCAACTGTGCCATAGACATCTTTCTTTGACACTTTTTTTTTTTTATTAAATAAATCTTCTTTGTTTTTTTTTTCTTTTTTTTTCTGTTTTAGATATTTTCATAGCTGTTTTTGCTTAGGCCTTCCTGATATAGTGATGACTTCAGAAGACACCAAGATTTCCTTTAAATTCTGAAAAGCTAGATTTCTGTAGAGAATATGATCTTGAACAACTGCATTGATGTGATCTGTTTAGAAAGAATAGAAATGAAAACACTTCAAGAACAAGCTCCCTTTTACTAGTATAGCCTTGAAGAGAGACTCATCTTTGGATTTAGTCAGTTTAGTGACAGCAGATTCTGCAGAATCCCCTCTAGTGTCTGGAAATAACTGTGATTGCAGGAGCTGCCTGCTCTTCTTGGCTGCTTCTATGTTGTGGGATCCTGTCTCTGCCTCTTTGCCTGCCATACCGTGTGCTGTGTTCTGGAACCTTCTGTCCCCAGGCTGCTTTTAAAAACAAGAACAAGCCACTCTCAATCCACAGGGTCCTACTGGACCTATTACCCACTCTCTTCTAGGTCAATATTGGCTAAGAACACAAAAGAAGTATGTTGTTATCTAAATGGTCACTTCTTCTAATAGACAAATTCTGGCAGGTTTTGTGGGAGAGAATTCCTGCATTTATAAGACAGATTTTTAATAATGGTTTCATATATAGTGACTGATGTGGTTAGGATGTGGTGGACATCTGTTGCATATACCTTACCAATGTGAAGGTTGTAATTGCCCTGAAGGGACTCTCATGTTTTAACTTGCTTTCTGTAAATATCCATCTCTTTGAGTTATCTTTATCATACAAAACTCTGACTGTGGAGGTCTTTAAGAGTGCCATAGCTGATGACTACTGTTTAGGAAATGAATGATTGAAAATAGAAGAGTTAAATGCAAAATTGTTTGGTGACATGTTAGATTCAGGCTGTTGAAAAACTGCCCAATTTGGATCAAAGCAGTAGAGGAAGGATAATGCTAGATACTGCTTACAGTTCAGTATCAGTATGGTGATTTGAGCATTATTTATCCGTGAAAAAAAACATCAGCCTAATACGTGTCTGTGTGATGTGTCAGTTGGTCTTCTGAAACCAGGGCTTTGAGATGCCAGCAGTGGAAAATAGTCAAAGAACACTGTCACAGTAAGTCACTAAAAATGAAAAATTCTGTACTGATTGAATGTGTTACCAATTGTAATCACCAAATTTTGGAGACTCTAAAAAGCATTCCTTATACCAAAAGATGCTTTTCAGCTCTCCTGGGAAAATTAATTTCCTTTTCTCTGGACTAGACTGGTTTTGAAGACTGTCTTTCACACATGTGTGATTGTCCTGAGCTTGTCTGAGCTTGGTGATGTGCCAAGGCCTAAGTAACCAGGACAACGTGAACTTCACCTATATCTTTTTCTTTGAACCTATGTTTGTTAGAAAGTTAACAAAAATTATATTTGTTTACTTTCATAACAAGAACAGTGGAGACTACTAGCTAGCTGCTACATGAGGCTGCTCTTTCATGCATATTTTTGCTGTGTAAAATATTGCCTGATCAATATTCTGCTATTAGTGTCTCAGTTAATTTCCAGACACCCTACATTAAGTTCCAGGGAGAAGAAAGACTATAATTATTCTTCCTCTGATGTGCTTGCAAGATAAGGAGAGAATATTTATGGAAGCCATGAGAAAGGAATGCATGTTTCCAAAATAAAAAACAACTTAACATTTCCCTTAGGTAGGCATGCTGGGAGTCAGGGGAGATTATTCAGACACCCCTAGGTCAGTGAACCTCATTTGAAGAGGCAAAGACACCGAGATGACGCATTTGTGGAAAAGACTGCTTGATTTAAGGGATAACTCTTCAGTTTGTGATAAACAAATGCATTAAACAGCCAAGGAAATACAAGGAAAGACTCATAGCAGCTACTTGGCTGCTTGTTTGGTTCCATTTCTGGAGATGAGGTTGACATACAGTCATGAGGTAGCTCACTCAGCAAGAGTGAGGTGCAATTTTGTCATAAATGACAGTTTCACATCAATTTCTTATGTAACTGTCAGTTTCTACAAAGCTGCAGGCAGAGTCAGGTAGCCAATACCTGGTCACTATTGATGTAAATATCAGTGAGATGGTTTTCTACCACAAGGTTTCTGATGATAAAAATGAAGTCTATATAAAATCAGAGCTGCCCCTTACAAAAAATAAATAAATTGAGATCTATCAGCTGACCTCAAAAGTTAATTTGAAATACAGTCAGAAGAACATAAATATTAATTTAAATTATTAATCAAAAATCTGCAGATGATTGGAAATTAAGAGGGGAGTAGACAGTGACCAATTAACAAGGGCCATCTAGATCACAGAGAATCATGAACCCCTCCTCAGAGCATTCACTGTGATAAGTCAAATGCGACATTTTATGCCTAGAAGCCACAGCTGGAGAGTGTATGTCAGGATTTTTTGAGAATTTATGTTTAGTTGTAAATATGAAGGGACATGATCCATGCATAGACAATATTGTAGTACAGCAGACTTGACATTTCTGGAGTTGTACATACAAGGAAGGATTTTGAAAAGAAGTACAAGACAGAATTAATGAGTAGTATTTGTCCATGGTGCAATTCTGCCTGGATAGTATGACCAACTCTGATGGCTATACCTTAAAAGACATGGCAATAAATTTGCAAGGAATGTGCAGAAGTGGCCTTAATCATTACACTAAAAGACGGAGAAATCCATATTGATCTATCTTATCAAAGAAATGATAAACATATTTAACAGCAAACCATGAGAACTTGAATGGCAGCAACTTGTGAGTTGATCATAAGCTACTTACACAAGGACTGCCAAAAGTAGCTAAAAAAAGCAAAACTGTTCAGTCACCAGTGGTCTCAAATCTGGGCAAAATCTATAAAGATATATGTAGAGAGAAAAGCTGAAGAATTCTGGCAGTACCTTAGAATGAGTAAAATAGCTAACTTTCTTTTCTTCACTTGAAAAGTATTGGTGCAGGTGCCCCTGACATAAGATTTCATTGTTTTCTGCAGTGGGACACCTGGTTAAGACATTAAATACACTAAAGAGCTATTCACCATCCAGTGAGAAAGTAAACTGTGTGGGCTGGGACTAAGTCACTAGCCTTAAGAGGGAAGAGGAAAATAAGGAAGTGGGATACCATGTTGGCCCACTATGTGAAAAGAATTAAGCAAAAAAATCAGAGACGGGCTTGCCTCTGTATCTTACATCCATGCCTCCTTCAGAGAGGGTACAGGGTCTCCCAGAAAGAGGAGGGTCTGAAGCCTCGGTCAAAGTGAGGAGCACAGCAATTACTGTTGAAATTGTGGGGGCTTTTCCTCCTTCTGCCAGGTGTGTGAGAAGGGTCAGTTATGTGGGCATGTTCTGAGAAGAACGAACAAATTGCTGTCTGCATCTGACATGTGTCTGTGAATACAGTTCCCAGTGAAGTTTTATTATGATCTAAGTCTTGGGGTACTCAGTGCTGTCAAATATACATGTATGTTCAGTAGTAGAAATACAAACTTTCAGGAAAATTTACCATGATTTCAAGCAGTGGCAACATGCAGCTCAGCATGACTTTTTATCTGTTTCATGTTTCAGTTGACATTCAGCCACTATTTTAACAGGACTTCCAACACAGAAGAAATTAAACTCCAACATCAAAGACAGAAGCTCAGAAATTCCATGACCTTTTGCCCTACACTGGAAATTTCTTCACTTAAGGCTATCTGAAGTTTTGCTGACAGCAAATGGACTGCTTCAGCCTGCAAGCATGGCACCTGACTCCCAGCAAAGTTAACCTGTGCTGAAATTTAATCAAACTTCCCCGGAAAGGTCATTCAATTCATTTGATTTACTCATAGACCACAGACTGCAAGAAAATGACACCAGTGTACAAAAATACATTAGATGAAGTAGAAAACACTGCCTGAAGATTTCACCTAAAAAGTGGATTATAATAATAAATCTCCAAGTCTGCAAACAGACCGGTATAATTTTTTTAATTTTTTTTTTTACATCTGACCACAGTATAATCAGGATTTCATCCTTTTCATTTCTTATACTAATTTAATGATTAAATGAAGTGTTTCTGTTTATTCAAACTATTATATTATGGATAGAAAAAAAATTCAGTTTTAGTATAAATTAGAAATAAGACCTTAAATATTTACTTATTCTTTCAGTCATGACCCTGGTTTATTTTACTTTATATTTTGCATTTCTATATGGGTGTTTGCTACAAAATACGGATATAGTGATTTATGACTTTTTTTTCCTATTTACTAAATAAAATATAAAGAAATATAACACACTTCTTTAAATACGTTACAGGAATGACGATGACAATGTCATTTACTATGATTTATAGTCTTGTAAAGTTTTGATCTCATAGAAGTATTGACATAACTAGTGCTTTGGTCGAGGTGTGTTACAGATTTAAGGTCTATCACAAACCTGAGGGATGATTCAGTTCTGTATTCATTTCTGTTGGAGAAGCTCTAGATTTGAATTGTGCAAAAGCATTAGGAATATTCTCTGTTAAAACAACCCTCAAAATATGTTGTTTCCTGTTAATGACTTCTCCATAAAAAAAACCCCAGAAATACAATTACAGCCTCTACAGCACATACATATACAGACCCACTTCCTTAGTAATACAGCTAAATGGAGGACAAGTGGATAGAAATACCTTATTAGTTACAGTTTAAAGTAAGCCTGTCAATTACACTTATTCTCATGTACACTTATTTCATAGAAATGTGCCCTAAATCTACATATTAATTTTATTCAGATTAATTGAAATTTACTACATCTTAGTAGTTTTTTAAAATTTGTCAAAATTTAGGTTGGTATTAATAAATACATAATAATGACTTAAAACATATGTGAACATTTTCTTGAAGTGAATTACATTGAGATATTTTGTCATTAAATAAATAAACCTCTTCCAAACTATAATACTATATAAGAAATAAGCTTTCAGATTTTTAAAATAGATTTAGAATAAAAAAAAGAAGTGAATAACTTTGTAGAACTCTGCAAGAAATAAAAGCAGAAATGACATACAGATTTACTAGCTTTCTGTAAGAAGCTGAGGCACAGAGTGAAACCAGTAACACCAGATGTCAGAAATGTGAGATTCAATGCTCACCCCTTGTGCAAATCAAAGGCTAAAAGAAAGCAAAGCTCTTCTTAGAACAGAGAAAAAACAGTAGAAAATAAACGTCATTTGCAATAGTATTGAAATCTGGTACGAAAATTGAAAAATGAATATAATTCAATACTGATAGATACTGGTATGAAAAGACATTGTATACTGCTATGAAAAGAAATTGTATAAATGGATGTAAACACAATTTAGTCACTGTATGAATGAGCATTAATAGAAGAAAATTGCTACAAATCACCTAGAGTGAGTTCTAATACAAAACTCTACAACTTTTCAGTCAACAATTATCATGACAGATGTTAATAAACTTAAGCTGTTATATCAGAAGTATTTTTGAAACAAACATACTGTTCATGAATTAAATGTGAAAATGTTATGGGATACAAATCCACTTTTATACCATCCATTATCAATTATTGAATTAGCTTACCTGTTTCACTAGAAACAATATCATAACAGAACTGAAAGGTGCAGAAGATATTTTGGATGAGATTCCCATGCTGGAACAGAGACCAGAAAGTGTCACCATGCTCATTTCAGTAAATTTGTCCCAAATATGCTGCTATTTCACTCTACTATAGGTCAGTCACATCAACCTGTTCTGTGGAAAAAAAAAGGTAACAATGTCTTCTTTTCTGAGTGCAACTGTTTAATCAATCTTACAAATAAGTGAGGAAATCTGCTAAAATGTCTAGGCTTTCTAGACTTCAGCTATGTTTTGGTTTTTTTCTGATTGAGGGCAGAGAGAATTTACTCTAAACTTCACAGAAAGTCTGCTTACTGTAGCTTTTTTCTTTAGCCAATAAGGAGCCAGAAAACCATTAAAACATTAAAGGGATGATCCTGTTCCCTTGAAACTCCACGGGAGTTTTGCCAGTGGTTTTGCAAGAGTGCTATCCAGCTCCCTAAATACATATACACATTTATATACACTTCATTAAACCATTAAAAGATGCCCTAGAACACAGTAAATCTTTGTGTAGGAAGCTTGATGATAGATACTAGATAGCTGGCTGTGGGAAGCAGCTCAGCAATAGCTGTTTTAATTCTTTCTGATCATCAGATATACATGGTCAGTGCAGAAGCATGGAGAATCTCTGTATAAAAAATGATGGTACCAGCAGTTCAAGTTTTACTACCATTCTTGTGACATTCAGTGTTTTTTTCACAGCTTCAGCTGAGAAGTTGGACAAACTGCCAATGAAATCCAGATTTAATATTCAAAAAATTGTTTGCAACTTTTCTAGTTGCAGAGAAAAGCCTGAAAACTTTAACAAATCTATGTTTTGTGTAGGCTTAGGGAATAAAACCATTTACAATATAATAATTTTAGGGTCTAGCTTACAATTGTCAAGCTTTGAGTTGGCAATATGGAGTCAAGAAGATGTTGACTCCTCCATTTCCAAGAGAAATTAAACTTGCAGCTATTTATACCAGAGTATGGCTTGTACCCTTCTCACAGACGTCCCGTGCAGCTAAGCTGGAAAACAGACATATGTGCAACAGTAGGACTGTGGAGGCCAGCAGTAACGAGTTTTCAAAGCCAGAGATAGGCTAAACCCAAACTGTGTGGCAGGTATACCCTGCAGCATACCTCATTAACTTGGTCAGCTGTTCGGCAAAACTTTCTTCTGGAAGTATCCAGGACATGGAAAAGCATGAGATTTATCAATGACTCATCTTTACATAAAATCTGGATGTGGTAAAAAAAGAGGACGGGGACATGACTTATGAAAGTGCTCTAGGGACAAGTATTTCAGGGTGGAAATATGGCATTCAGCCCGCCACTGAGGCCTGACAGTAAGGGCACGAGTTACTCTGCACTACTGTACCTCCTGGGTGGATATGTTAGTAAACATATCCCTTCCTGCCATACCCAAGGGCAACTCCGGGGACCCAGGAGAGGCACTTTAAAGTCCTAATAGCAACTGCTCATACGTGGGTTGCTACAAGGCGTAAAAGCACATTTTCTAGTGGCCATAGGAGTAAGGTCAGTTCTGTAGCAGGTTAAAACCAGGAGAACTGAACAGTGCTTTGCCATTGGAGCTGCTCTGAAATTATTTAGTGAATGTCCTAGTGCTCAGGAAACCCTGAGGTCTGCCTAGACCCAAGATGAGCAAGATCCACGGGGTCTCCTGTGGTACATTATCACTATCGCTTGGTAGCATGCAAGTCATCTCATATTCTCCACTGATAGCTAGACCATCAGCTGAGGCTTTAGTTTCCACTTTTGACATCTACAAATTATTAGTTTTTACCTGTTCACTGTTAAAAATCATCTGAAGTTTGTACTAATGGTCTCTATGATCCCTCTCTAGAGTTAACGCTAGCCAGGACAGTGCAGGAGACCCACATTACAGTACCCTCATATTGTAATTACACTAATAAATTGTGGCACTAGACAGTAAAGAAAATGCAGATCTGAAGTTTTAATTTCTTAACTACTGTTCAGGGGTTTTGCTAGAACATATATTAGGAAGATCATACTGCTGAACACTAGCCACAGCTGCCTGCCCTCATTCATTCTAAACTTTACTCCAGCAAAAATCACTGAATATAACACTTTGAAAGAAGGTCCAGCTAATCTATTTTCTCCCCTTTTATTTTCTTTCTTTTTTTTCATAATATGACAGATCTAACCAATAAATGCTCATGTAATACATTTCTCCTATTATATATAGCATTCCTACATAGCAAATTGATTTAAAATTTTGTGGTACCAGCATTGATAGGGCATAACTAGCTCAGTGAAAAATCTCAGACTGTAGTTGACAACCAGAAGCTATCAATTGACAGAGCTTTTTCTGAAGTCTCCAGGAGCTGATTCATAGTCTAGTACAAGGTCTATTTAGTCAAAGAAGACAACAATGCTATGACATTTATGCTGGTTAAATTTTACAATGGGCATAAAGGTGCAAAGTCTGTAAACTTTGAAGAGGTGCCAGTGTTATTCCCAAGTGAACTCAACTGCCTTGAGTCAGTGGTTTCGCAGGCATCAAAGTATGTTTGAAAACACCCATACTCAAATTACTTCAGGGAACAGGAACAGAGGTAAGAGTTGAATCCTTAGAAGGACTTCTCTCCCTCCTTCCATCCCATCAATCCTGTTCTCATACTTGTTGGGCAGTTGGTAATGCTGTCCAGAAGCACTGTCAATGCACAGAGGTTTGAAGTGGAGTTCATAGAATCACAGAATGGTTTGGGTTGGAAGGCACCTTTAAAGATAATCTAGTCCAACCCCTCTGCAGTGAGCAGGGACATCTTCAACTAGATCAGATTGCTCAGAGCACTGTCCAACCTGACCTGGAGTGTTTTCAGGGATGGGGCATCTACACCATTCTGGGCAACCTGGGCCAGTATTTCAACACCCTCATTGTAAAAAATTTCTTCTACCTATCTAGTCTGAATCTGTCCTCTTTTTGTATAAAGCCATCAACCCTTGTCCTATCACAACAGGCCTTGCTAAAAAGTCTGTCCCCATCTTTCTTATAGACCCACTTTAAGTATTGAAAGGTCACAATAAGGTCTTCCTGGAGCCTTCTCTTCTACAGGCTGAATAACCCCAATTGTCTCAGTCCATTTTCATAACAGAGGAGCTACAGCCCTCATCATCTTTGTGGGCCTTCTCTAGACTCACTCAAGCAGGTCCATGCCTTCTTATGCTGGCAGCCCCAAAGCTGAACACAGCACTGCAGGTGGGGCCTGACAAATGTGGAGTAGAGGGACAAAATCCCCTCCCTTGAACTGCTGACCACACTGCTTTTGATGCATCCCAAGGTGCGATTGGCTTCTGGGCTGTGAGTGCATGTTGCCAGCTCTTGTCCAGCTTTTCATCCACCAGTAACCTCAAGTCCTCCTCTGCAGGAGTTCATGAGTGCTACATCCTTGTGAACATACAGTAACACAAAACTGCATTAAAAATAACTCCTGACTCAATCTACAGTCTGCTTTTTAGATAGTGAGATTTGCTCTGCGTTTTCAGTCCAGATATCTGCTTGGTCTTTCACTCTGTTGCTGGTCAGCTCTTCAAGCTGAGATCTTCATAGCAGTCCAAAGCAGGCATTTATCCTGTTCCTTTGAGTTTCATGCTGCGACTTGTCCAGCTATTTCACAGAGAGAACAGATGGGCAGACAAAATAAAGATAATTCAGCTTTTTCTCTACTGTTTCACCTAACTTGGGCAAGACTACTATTCTGTGCCCAGAAGCCCATAAACAACAGACTCATGTAATATGACACTTGTAATGTGTCACTGGTGGAACTTCAAACAGACGCTATCACCTTCCCCATCTTGGGAAGTGCTCTAATTCTGTTAAATGTTCTAACTTAGCAATTAGTTTTATCTCCTTAGGAATTTCTTTAGAGTAAGGTTCACAAGTGTATTCAATTTAATCAGCATTCAGTGCAACAGGAACATTTGGAACTGTAACATTCTATTTGTTTCTTAGCTGAGAAATGGAGAACTTCTATCAGTCTTACTCCACCTGCTGATAAAGGTAATCATGCATATTTTGTTTGTATAAATAAAACTTTTCTGATTATATACTGGAGTACTTCCAATGCTTCTGTGTCCTGTGTATCTCTAGTCCCGTGATTCATGTTTCTTATATTTCTTTCACAAGACATTACTGCCAAACAGCACTGTCCTATATATTTAATCTCTCCTGCCACATGATTTCTGGTCATGCCCATATCTCTGCTTTCTGTCTTAACTACTAAGCTGGTACAATATTCTGAGAGGAATGAAGAATAGGACTGTAAATACAGACAGGTGTTTCACCAGGCAGATAAATATACAGCTTTGTGAAAAAATAGTTGATAGCAAAGCCCTGGAGGATGCCAGTTTCCATCACAGCTGCAGACAGACGGCAGAGAGCTTCAGCAGCATTTTCACTCAGTTTTCTCTCTTTAGTCTTCTCTATTACAGCATTCAGCAGCAATTACTGGTGTGAAGGGACAAGAAAAGTTGCCAAACCTTTCTGTAAAGGACGGAGCAAAGGGGATCACTGCATCAGCTTTAATAGCCCTGATGCCAACAACAGCAATGCTGTGCAGTATATTTGGGAGACAGGAGATGACAAGTTTGTTGACCGAAAGTTTCATGCTGGGATTTGGTATTCCTGTGAAGAAATTATAAATGAAGGTAAGTAAAACCATGTACATTTACAGAATAAAGTAATCAGTGTTCTTCCCTCTTACTTGGTGTAAACTTTCTTTTTTCTGCAGTATCTTGTATGTATTTTAAAGGAAATTTTGTTTTTGGGAAGTGGGATCTTAGAGGGTATTATCTTGTAAATTACTAAAAATAAATCCTAATAAATTGTGGAAAGAAGTGTAGAGTTACATGTTGTAGTATTGGTGAATATTTCTTTCTACTCTTTTAACCAGAGCAGTAAATTAAGTTATTTTTAACAGGATAAAGGGTTTATTTTTCCGATGTTTTTAGGCAAAAATGAACATATTTGCCTTAAATGATTGCTTGTGATGCCCTATGGAAATATAAAAAGCACATTTTATTTTAAAAAACATTAAATTAAATCTGTGAGGTCTAAGCTATTTCACAGATTTCCTCAAGCACAAGTATTTGACTTTCTTGCTGTGAGTTCACCTTTCATAAATCAAAGCAGAAGATTATTTTCACTCTGCTAAAACATAATTTGGCAGCTTACTAGTCATAACTGGTTGAATTTAATTGAGTTTCAGTCTAGATATGTAAATGTCAATAGAATGAAATTAGCTTTCCATTAAAGAAATCTTGTAGTTAATTCTGTATCTTTGTATAAGGGAATTGCTTAGCTGGGTCAAGAAATTGGGCATTTATTGTAAACTGAGATGATCACTAAGTTTTTCCTCTTATTGCCCTTATTAACTTACAAATAACTAGAGAAAAACTTCACAGAAATCACATCAGCTGTTATCTGTGCTATAAAATGCAAATATTTTTGCAATCATCTGTTCTGAAAGTCCAGTTAGATCAGAAGGTCTTGTAAGTTACGTAATTTTAAGGGGGAAAATGTCAAAGATCTGAGCAAAATTCTTGTCCAAAACTTCTCTTTCAGGTGGTGATTGCTATGGATACTAGGGTTTTTTAATTTGTGCATCTGCTACGGCAGTTCTTGTTTATCAACTTGGTGCAGTTAGTAGCTGAAAAAAGTCACACTGTATTTTCAGATCACAGCAAAATTAATTCCAAGAGCTTTGTTCACAGCATCTGTGTGGTGGTCAGGAGGTCATATGGGTTTGAAAATCAAAGCTTACACAAAGAAATTGGAATCAAGCTTAGAATAAATGTGTGTGAGTAGCAGCCTTTTTTCTGTAAGGACAGTTGGCTTTCCTTCACAGGGAAGACGGTATATAAGCTGCCAGTCTTTCAAAGGACTTGATCATTTTTCCATTCTGGCTTTCACAGCTGCAACCTTTCGGAAATCAATTCATACACTTTCTCTAAGTCTCCAAGACTCTGATTCTGCCTTGACAAAAATCTAAGTTTCAGGCATAGGCCAATGTACCAGGGACTCTATCTGTAGACATACACCAGAAACAGTTTCTCCTGGTTATCTTAGTTTGTGCTTTTATGATAGATTTTCCATTTTCTGCTTTCTATTTATCTATTTCTTTAGAATATTACAGAATACAAAATAGTCCTCAATTGTATTTTGGGAATTTTATATTTTTTTTAGGTGAGAAATGTAGAAGCTTCATCAGTCTGACGCCAGCTACTGATCAAGGTAGGTATGCATATGTTGTTTGTGTAAAAAAATCTTTCTTGATCACATTTACCAACATAAATATTCTGTATTTTAATATTAAAAAACATGCTTGCTTTAATCACACACAGTTTTTTGTCCTTTATTTAGTTTTTCAACTTCAAAATGAAGTCCACATGACTTCAAATATAAATCTATGTCTTTCGAAAACACTCCATTTGAATTTAAATGTTTTTTAAAATTACTGTGACTATGGATACTGGAAGTCAAGATTTGTAAGTTTTTGCTCTCTCTCTCCTCATACCTCACGGTTCAGAATTCTGTGGCTTGCACCATTCAGCCTGAAGAGCGCAGAGTGACGGGCATTATGTGAACAAGGGCAGGCAGCATGCTGAAGGGACTTGGGGGAGACATGTGGACCAAACCAGTCTTGATGGCAGTCTAAATCCCTGTATGTCTTACACGGAACTGTAAGGAGTCATTTCCATTCTCCTGAAAGCAGAGAGTTGCCCTATTTCTTTTAAAGAACAGTTCCTATTCCTATAAAATATGCCTGAAGATGCTGTCAAGCACCCCATCTCAAATATAAACCTTGTCACAGATGTGGTTAGACCAATCACTTTGAAAGTGGATGATGCAATAAAAAAAAAGATGTTCCTTCTTCCCCAGGGGTTTGAAATTGTGTGTCCAGGATACTGGGACTGGAGTACTTTCCTGGATACACAATTTCAGTTCCTGCGGGGAAGAAGAAAGACTCAGTATCTGAAGGTTAGTCCTCCTTCCCTCTATTGTAGCTTGTCAGTGTGCACAAATAAATCAAGATGCTTATAGTGTAACAAAAAAAATATAAATGAGATATGTTCTTAGTCACATGGACACAGTCCCCAGAAAGAAGGGGTGAATTATGGGCCTTGCCCTGAGAGCTCCCCATATGTGAAACCGCTAGTGAATATCATGCTGAAAATAATTATGTGGACAGCACTGGCAAATGCCACAGGAACCTGCACATCAGACCAAGACACCTAAGTCAGTATCTAGGTATGTGGTAGCCTCACTGAGAAGCTATCCCTGGGTTGCATAATCCTGTGTGGAAACAGACTCCTGTTCTGCACAGGGGAAGAGAGAGTTTGTGTTCTGCACATGGATATGGCAGATGTGTCCCCAAAACTCACAATGTGTCAAGCTCACCTTTCTTGTATTTATCATCCCTAGGCATTGTACAGATTGATTATCACAGTTGTTCATTGCATATGCAATGATGGCTCACTCATCAAAAAATGTTATGATACAAGCTCTGGTAGCTGGAGCAGACAAGGCTATTGGGCAACAAAACATCTGGAATTTCTGAGAAAAAAAAAAATCAGAACTTTTTACTGGAGGCAAAGTACAGGAGGAATAAATCTTGCCCAGGAACTCTCATGTATGTCCCAGCCCAAGGATTTAATGTCTAAATGGCCTTTTTATCAGAGAAGTCCCACAGACAACTATCAAATAGACTGCAATAGGCATTATTTAACCATACAGACATTTACTGCCACATGGTATGTTTAAGTACATGTGTTAGAAATGTTTCTATTTTTAAGTTATAATTGTTACTGTATACCTTCACATGAAATCACTATTTGAATCCACAACCAGGTGTCTCAGGACACACATATTTGTTTTTAAAAAGATTTGGGAAGGTTTTTGGTCAGTTCTTTCTATGATCTGAACACTAGAAGGCCTCCTTCTCCTGACTGTGGAATATCAGGATGACAATAATAAAAAAGCAGGCTGAGAAATTTTAATAAGAAGTTTAACTTCTAGCATAGGATGTAATTAATAGATATCCAGAAACAGATGAATTAGCAGGTAATCAGAGAAATTAATCTCAGTGAAATCTGGAGAGTGACTGGACTCATGAAGTATTCTCTGTCCAAAAATCAAGAACCTCATTGGTGAAAAATTAAGTTCATGGGGAAAATTTTATGTAATGGCTAGACTTTCAGGCCATGTGGCTCTGTGCAGTTTTTTAATTGATTAACGTGGTCTTGTATTTTGGTACACTACTCTCTGGATTCAGCAACTGTGATGTCAACAACTAGATAATTGGATAGTTATTCTTTTGTATTAACATTGGTTCATGGTAATTTTAGCGTAGCTACTGAGTAAAAAATCAAACTGACCCATCATGTACCATAAGCTTCTTAAGTGTATAGCAGGAATGTGGAAGTGCACTTCTGCTAAATGGCCAAATCAGTAGAATGAATTATAATTTAGGGTGTTCATTGACCTTGAAGTGTTACTATAGATGTTATAATAGAATCCTCACAGCCTTTGAGTTTTTTGTTTAATGTTGTGTAAACAATACAAACAATGAAGAAAGAAATGGTGAAAATACTGACTGCTTATAATATCAGTGCTATTGGTTTGGTTTTCCAGGTTTTTTATGGCTGTCTATTGTAGCAGAACTTCTCTACATCATTTTGCTTCTGATGGGAGCCATTCTTATGTCAGTAGAAATATGCTACTACAGTACTGTCATTGATGGGCTAAAGATCAACGCCTTTTCTGCAGTAGTCACTGTATTAGCAGGTACAGTTAAGGATCTCAATTTGTTATATCCAGAAAGTGCAATATTGATAGACTTGAAAATTAATAACAGTGTCCAATCATCAAAGCTATTACAATACTTATAGAGATATTAACAAAACAAGATGCAGCAAAATTTAATGGAAAATATTATTTTCATTTAATTATTTCTTAATATGATTATTTTTATATTTTGTTT
>WUAM01000323.1:20993695-21005461 GCA_024336885.1 Actenoides hombroni
AAAATAACATTTTAAAAGTGGAATAAAATGTAATTGGATAATTATTAGCAGAGAATCATCATAAAAATTGTCTTTCATTTTCTGTATATTATTTTTTAAGCCACTGCTATTTAATCATAAGATCCCAGGAAAATCCGATCTGGAAAGAAAGTTCACAGAGCCCATAGTTCTGAGGAATCTGATCTCAATTCAGTGTTGATTGTGTGTTGAGCAGAAGGAGGTTGAACACAGACTTCAGAAGGTGTCTTACGGCCTGAAGTCCTCTGTGATTCTGTCTATATTATAGAATTGTTACTGAGGAATGTTGCAGTAAAACCAGTAATTACGGGTAATATGAACAATATTTCATAGTTATTAATTTTAGAGCCAGAAGCAATCATACTGTCCATTTACTATAATTTCTTGTGGAACACATGCCACTGTGGTTCATCTGGTCAGGATTGTTTACCCCAGATCTCTAGCCCAGTTTTTCCACAATCTTTCTAGAGGGCAGTGCTAAATGTCAGGCGATCAGACCAAACCTCGAAGTACTTTAACAAACACAATTTATATGCCAGATGGTGACTTCTGATACACTGTAGTTTTACTTAATTTTATGGAAGTGTAAGACTTCTAGGGAACCATCGCTTCACTCTGAGTTAGGCCCAACTCTACTAAACCTTCTCTGACAGATATTTGTCTAACCCCATCTTAAAAAAGTACCCAAGCCCCCAAAACCACTACCACAAAAAAAAAACAACCCATCAATGCCTCCTTTTTGGTACTAAGGTTTCTGTCATCTTCTTAGGAAATGTAATCCAATTCAAATCATTCTGAAGATTTTCTTCATGTCTAATCTAAAGCACCAGCTGCATTTCTTGTAGGATATCAATCTTCAACACAGAGAAAATTATTCCTTCCACTTTGCAGTTCACTTTTACACATTTGAAGATTGCTATCTTGGCTCCATGTAGCCTGGAGAACAGTCCCCAACTTTTGCTGCCTATGAACTCTGAAAACCTGCTGAAATATCTCCTTTCTTCTACGTCATGCTACTGGAAGGTGTCCAATTGGTTAAAAATCTCTGTTTTACCAGTACTTTTAAATACTCAAAAAAGCTCTAGTTCTCCTGTATTTCACCAAACCTCATGATCCACTGTCATGTCTATTTCCAAAGAAAGAGTAGTAGCTTTATTCAACTCTTCAGGCAGTTTTTCTCGCTTTCAGCAGTTTTTCCTTCTTCCGGTAATCATAAATATTAGCTTTTATAAATATTCTTTTTGGTTTTGGCAATGTACAGTGTTAAGGAGGTTTACACAGCAAGCAGCAAGATTTTTCTGGATGTTCTGTTTACTTCTGTTAGTAAATTTTTTTAAATATTAAAAAGTGGAAGACCATCTGTCTTAGCTCTTAAACTTATGTATAAATCCTTTGGAGATACAAACCAAATCTAGTTGCCCTAATCTGTAGTGAAGACTGCAATTTCTTGTACAACCATGGTCTCAATTCTATCAGACAAATGCAAATTAATATTAAGCTACTGGGAACAGTAGTTGCATAATTCTATCTGTATTGAAAACACAATTAAAGAACTCTGTTAAAATATTTCATCATTGAAAAACACACATTAAAGCTAGTGTTTGATTTCTCAGTTCCCTCACTTTGAATAGAATGCTAAAATATATGTTCTAGCTTAGGCAAAACACTGTGAATTAAAAGATTAACAGTAATTTTCTGTTCATAGTTATGTAGGTTTATAATACCCCACATGCAGCTCTGGATTCTACATAAATTATCAGTCTAATATATGAGTGTTTTCTCTTAAATACATGCACACTACAGGTTAACTCCACTGATATGAAATACACAACATTGATACCACTGTCCTGTTGCCCTCAGTGGCCTTTGATGAAAATGAGCATTCACAGGCACCCATATATAACCATGCTTGCTTTTTATATCTGTATACATTAAATTTTCACCACTTCTTAGGCAATAAACTGCCCTGTTGCCACTGCTGAAATGTTGAGCCTGACTCAAAATTTAATCTTTGTACAAAACCTAAAAGGAGAGCTCCGGACCAGGCACTCATGTTCACACTCCAGTTATATGCTTTTCTAGGCAGACAGACTGGAGAACTTGGGATAAACACTCATGTAACTCAAAAATGGCTATTCCATACCAGCTCTCTGGCAAGAGATGGACAACTGTTCTCTGTTCTCTAATAGCCACATCAGTAGTTGAACAACTTTGTCCAGTTTATTAAGGAATGTTCTATCAAGGTGCCAGCTGACTACCAAAGGCTGTGTTTCACAGCGTGAGGCCTCTTGGTGCTATGCTACATGAAAGGGCTCTTCTAGTTGCCTGTTCATAATGTTTCAGGTAATATCAGTATTTCAGGGAAGATTATTTCCCAGAGATTACTGAAGCTAGGTCATCATCAGCCCTGACATGTTATGCCCAAGGACATGCATCCTAGACTGAGAGACACTGTTTGCTAGCTAGCAGGGTTCATAAGAATTCACTAAGCTTCCTACTTTAGGAACATCTAGCAAATTGGTTCATGTGAGTTTGGTGGGGGACTGTCTGCTCTGAGAAGCTAATATGTTTTAGATAGTGCAATAGTTGACATTGCAGGGTTATTTATGGATTTGTATACAAAGCTGGAAACAAAAAAATAGGTGTTCATGTGGAAGTTCACTACTTTAAGATAAAATACTAAGTGAAAAGAGATATCCTTAGGATTAGGCAGCTGCCTAGTGGGAATTTTGAAAATTAAATTATTAAATAAAAGCCCCTTTCATAATCTAGACTTTCAGTGGTTTATAATGGCCACTAAGTGTTTACTTTTTCATTCACACGTGTAACTTTGATAAATCTCATTGCAGCAGTAAAGGGCATATAACCACGTCTTTGAAAAATCTTTCCACTGAACAATAGGAAAATGCGGGAAAAGTGTTCTGTGCAATGCAATTGAACAATACTTTGTTATAATGGCTGATCCCAGCTCAAGGTTGAATTATTAAGAGGTTTTCAGAGGAGAGCAAACCAACTTGTTGCCGTTTAAAATCTAAGGGCTGCATGACCCATTGCTCTCCTAGATTCCTCTAGCATACAGAGTAGGTGTCAAGGGACTGTATTAGTAATTGTACTGGCAAATACATGGTGCATAAATACACTTAGATTATAAAGTCCAGTATTTTTGTCTGATTTTTGGAGTTTAGATGCTTGATAAAATATTCTTCAGGAGCTCAAGGGACAACTGCAGAAAGTTAACAAAGAAGAATGTCCTCAATTTGCATATTCTAATGTTCTTATGATACTCTATTTTTTAGGTCTTCTGGGCATGGTTGCTCACATGATGTACACAACTGTATTTCAAATGACTGTAAATCTTGGTCCTGAAGACTGGAGACCTCACACATGGGATTATGGCTGGTCCTATTGGTACCTAATGGTTTATATTTAGTTCCTCCATTACATTTCAGTCCCTTCACCCTATGTTAAAGGAATATATACCTAATTTGTAAGGAATGGGTCTACCTTATTTCACTTCTGATGATGCAGTTCAGTAACCAGTCATTTCTCTCCAAATTCAAATGTCTTAGGTTATTGCATAGAATGTATGAGCCTGTTAGTTTTGCATTTGACGTGCTTTAGACAGTACAGAGAACTCTCTGCATGAAACAGAGATTCTTCTCCATACACATCAGACACAGTTTTAGTACCCTCATCTCTCAGAACAACTGCCTTGCAAAAGTTGTTTAAAACTCTTGCAGCTTCAGTCATTTAGGCTGAATTTTTCCTTATCAGATATATAAACTTCAGGTTGTTGTATCATTTCAGACAAGATGGTTCCATTTTTTTAAAAATAGGCTTAGGTAAAAAACACATTATTTTTGCCCTGTAAACAGTTGCAGAATATCCTCTGCGTAGATCTAATGAAATCATTAAGAAAGAGTGGTGTTCAGAGGATTTTTTTGCTATAGAGATGAGTCTTTGAAAATCCATCAAATCTGATCAATAGCCAGCATCTGAATGTTTGGGTGCTGGAAACTGTTATTTCTCCAACTGTGACTGAGAGAAAGAATAGAACCATATTGGGTTAAATCAAAAGTCAGTCAGGACCAATGTTTTGGGTCGGTAGAGCAGAGCTCATGCTGATTATCTCCTTCATACATGCTCTCATAGTCAATATCACAGCTCATTTTCACTCATTCTTCTTGCTCTTTCTAGTTTTATTGTACCACTATTAAACAAGAGCTTATAGCTGCATGCAGTCGTTACTACACAGACTTGGTCAGGATTTCTGCAGTGAAATAGGGGTTTCTTTTGTTCTGTTACTTTTCACTTTCCTAATTCAAATTTCATTTGAAGGTCACTGTACATTGTTCTGCATCTTTCTGGGAATCTGTTTCATAAGAAGCAGTGTTTTGTTTGAGGCTATTGTTACATGTGTGTAAGTGGAGATGTTTCTCTAGTGCTTTCAGAGCACTGAAGGATGGGCCTGATCAGTGCTCTTAAGTTTAATATTAGCCAGATCATGACAAATGGTGTATCTTGTCCAGCAGATGACATGGCCAACACCCATACGTCACCCACTTGTTCAAAGTGAAAAGCGTGATCCCCCTTCTGTCAGGAAAAGCTAGTCTGAGAAGGTCCAATACCAAATATCCAGACAACATCGTCGACAATGTCCAGTGGCTACTTGAACACTCTAAATAGGTATCACAGGAGATGAGTGGAATCCTCAAACAATGCCTTCTTCTCTCCTTTCAGACTTTGATAACTTCTGCTTCTGTAACTCTCACTGCTTCCATTCGTTCATGATACTGTTCTTGCATTGGTTTCCCTGGTTTGGAACTCTGATCTCTTTCCTGGGAGATCTCTCAATTTTTTTTTTCATGAATGGGATTAGGTCTGGTTTTACTCTAAAACCAGTAAGAAGAGTGGTCATGTTGCTTCATTACTCTCCCCTTCCTATGGGAGTGGGAAAAGAAAACTGCAGACTGGTACTGAGGGGAAGAAGAAAACCACTCAAATAACTATCACCATTGCTGTTAGTGACAAAACTCCATTGATGACACTATCTTCACCATCAGTATTTGTCACTGATGTCACCAAGCCAATTTTTTCCTGAGCACCTGGACTAAGGACTTTCACCATATGACACCCATTCAGGAAGTGAGGATTTCTGGCTGGCCTCTAACAATTCAGTGCAGCCTGGGCCAGTGGATGCCCAAAGAAATATTTCTACCAACACTAGACTTTCCAAGACATCAGTATTTGCATGCAGGAAGACAGTGAAGAGGATGGTCTGTGTGGTGGGTTTTTTTTCTAAACAATTGTACGCTCCATTTTTCTATCAAGATTCACTTTCTTCTTTCCTATTCTCTGTCTAAAAGGCTACATCGCCCTGTTAGATAGCAATCTAAAATAAAGTAAGCCATACATATAGGTGTCTCACTCTCTCCTCTTATGGTTCCTTTCATCTCATCTCCTTTCATATATAATGTTGTGTCTCTTCTGTTAACCTACATTTGTGTCTACCTTCCTGTCATATGAACCCTCACCTTCAGCTTCCCTTAGCTTCTCTCCCATAGACTGCATGTGAGAACCTCATGTGATGGCAAAAAAAGAAAGGACTGAAGCTATTTGTCTTTTACAGGAGGAAAGAGAACAGATGTCAAAAAAAAAAGAAGCATTAATGAATATAATTGTTATTCCCTTTCTAATTAACTCAGCACACACTTGTGGCCAACAATGTCAAGACCATGACAGGGGCATGAGCAGGCAGAGGCAGAGGCAAAGACCTTGCTACTTTTTTTTTACGACTTATCTCCTTATTAGACAAAGAAAACAAAGAATTGGGCCCATGGCAGCAGTTTTTTGTCCCAGTAATCAGGCCTAGTAGAGTAACTATTCCTGCAAGCACTACTGAGCCTCTGTTATGGATCTTCTACTTGCCACAGTTCCTCCTCCGTTCTCACAACCAGCTGCTGTTACCAGAGTTTTTCTTCCACCTGGCTCAGTACGCATAAAGACCCTTCTTCTTTTACAGTGCTGAAATTGCTAATGATGGGTAGACTCCCTCTGTGGTATCCCTGAACATCTCTTCACTAAATGCCTCCATGTTTTCTCTTTTCTTCAGCAGCTTTCATGAAGGATGAAAGATGTTTCTATTTTTGATGAATCTCTCACTCTCCTTGTGATGCCTCAGATGGAGGCATCCTCACTTCAAGAGAAAATGTTTTCTCTCTGAAGACCTGTCCTGTACTGAATTCCCATAACACACTTCATATGGGACACTCCATGCAGTAAAAGGAAAATCCATAATACAGCTGAGCTTCTATCAGCATTTCTCTTATACAGATGCTTTAGTTTGCTTCCGTGCTGAGTCTACCTGCTCGATTACCCCTTTTGTCATTTGCCTCTGGGCAGAATTCAAACTGAATGTTCTCCTTGAAGCTGAATTTCTACTGCAGCCAAACAGCCTTTTATTCTCTGTCTCAACAAGATTTTGCTTCCTTCCTTCCTCAGTTCTTTCTAGTCAGATGGGGGAACTCCTCTTTTTTTCCAAATTGTTCATGGAAAAGAAAAATTTCTAGCAAAATGATTGAAGAATCACATGGATATCCATATTGCATTGTCAAAGAAACCATTTATTTCTGTTCTTTGTTATTTCTCTTTTAACACAGGGTTGGTCTACAAGAGAATCTGCTCATAAGAGATTGATTTCTCTCAGTCTTTGTTAAGAGGCCTTTATAGAAACTTTCTTGAAAACAGTTTCTTACTGTTACATACTCTACCATTGAGTCTTTTCAAGAGCTTCAATAGATGGATTAGGAAAAGAACCTTTAACAAAAGTTGTGCTTCATAATACCAGTTCTATAAATTTCTCTACTGTGCTTCAGTTATTCAGTCAAAAATGCCTCTCATGTGAGTCAGGACCACTGCAGACCTGCCACTTATATCTCATTCCAGAGACCAAATCTTCAATTCTTCTCTGTTATGGCTGGCTTAATCTACAGGTTACATACAAAAGGTAGGTCTGCTGTCCCATTCTTGCTCCATTCACATGAGGAGGTAAATCTATCTTCTTCTGGTGGTTTTCCCCTGTTCTTGCTATCTATTTGTTATAAGAGTTCTTTTGAGGCTCCCCACATTTAAGAGTTAGTCAGGGTGTAGTCTGACTGACTTTAGGAACAAAAATAGCATAAGCTGCTTTCCTTCTTCCTGCTTCTAGGAACCCTTCACATCTATGTGCCATATTCTACCACCCTCAAATCTGACAAAACATCTGTTTTTCTGATCACTCTGGAAACCAATCCTGGCTAAAAATAACACTAAAAAATCCACAACAAAACAAAACAAAAAAAGTTTTTTTAAAAAAACTAAATGAGTTTGTTGAATTACATCAAGGCTGTGTAAACAAACAGGTCTGAGGGAGAGATAAGCAGGAGTTTTTAAAACTGATTTCTCCACCAAAGCACATGTTTTATTAGATAATTGTGACCTTGTCATGTTAAGAAAGGCTCTGATGAGTAAGTTCCTTCATGGTAAACTCCAATTCATTCCACTGTGGCCATATTTTCACATGCTACTTCTACACTTCCAGCATGCACTGCACACTCAGCAGTCTGGAATTTTCACACGTTCTTAGCAAATTGTGCCTCAGCATAATTTTTTAGTTGTCTTTTTATGGTTTTAGTTTTAAAATTTCAGAGTTGATGTCCTTTTCTCTCTGATTAGTCATAACATTTATTTTCTCAGGAATGCACTTGAGTGCTATGAGCCTGCTTCAGTCAGCTATTTAATTGTACCTTCTTAGGTTTTTTTTAACCCTTGTGGGTAACTGTCACACATTTTTTTCAGTGTCACCTGTGTGATTAGTAGTATCGATAACTGCACCTTTTAAGTTTTTATGCATCCTCATTTTTTTACAGTTTCTCTTTCCGATATTAAGCTCTAAGTAGAATTAACAGAGAAATTGGAGTTAGGGTTTCATTAAGCAGGAATGTTAAACATGTATATTATAACCAAAACATAGAGATCAACTACATAAGTCAAGTATGTAGATGACCATTAACCATCCTCCCGCACCATGCTCCTCTTTCCCTAATATACACTAATATAAGGACATGTATGCAGTATTTTAAAAAATAAATTTGAAGGAATTGGATATGAAAATGTTTTGCTAATTTCTGATAAACCTTTTTGTTTATAGCCTCGCATGGGCTTCCTTCGCTTGCTGTATGGCTGCAGCTGTCACCACTATTAACAAATATACAAAAACTATTTTGGAATTCAAGCACAAAAGAAAAAAGCTGGAAAGGAGTTTAAAGATCAAATACAAGTTTCCTGATCATACAGCTCCAGAGAAAGCTTGCAATGTGTATGTAAACTCTTTTCACAACAGTACAGAGGACTCTGCACACCCAATAAAAGGCTTGTGTCACCTGGCCACTATTTCAGTTCTGTAAATTTGAACTGTATCTCAAGGCATCTTGTAAATCATAATACTAGATCAAAATGAAAAAGTATTAAGTAATAAAAATGTATGTTTGTGTAGCATTAGTTATTTTTCTTAATAAAGAAATTATATTTCAGTGGATGTTTCAAGGAATTCTTAGTATTGGCAAAGTAGAGTCACATGTCTCAGTTCAGAAAAAGACAGTGACACAGGTTCTCCACTGCTTTGACTTTTAAGCATTCTCTAATGCTAATATAAGTGTTAGTTTGTTAGAATTTCAGAGCATTATGGATTTCCACCCTAATTCTTTATTGGAAAGATTGTAAAAAATCCCATACCAAAACCAAAACCCATGAATGCCAGAGCTGCAAATAAGGCAGTCTACATGTGTTGCATGGCTTGAATAAATTGTTTATTATTAAAGATACAATCTCTCCAGGAAAATTATGCATAGTGGTAAGATTTACTGTGAAGGAAAGACTAATAGAGGGAAGAGGCTTTCAGTATAAATACTACTAGTTTAAAATGGCTAGGAAGGCAAACAGAAATGTGGAACATACATGATTGTAGACAGCACACAACTGACCTATGAAATTCTTTAGGTATCATTCTGACAACAGTGTCAGAAAGAATCAAAACTTAATTTGTGATTATTATACATGAAGAATAATGTACAGTGACATCAGATATGGGAAAGTAGGGACAATGGATGATTATGATCCTCACAGATCAGGAATATGCAGCTGCTCCACTCTGAGGATTAAGGTAAAGCTTCCCCACGGAACTGAACCATGTTTGCCTACTCTGTTGGACACTAGTTTTTCTTTACTGTAGTATGAATCCTCCTGTTAACAAGCCTACTTGGAAATGCACTTGTGAAGGCTGCATAGCAGAGACCTTACACAACATACTGTGCAGCTCTGGGTTTTAGAAAAATCACTATACATTTTTTTTCAGGAAATAAAAGATCCTAACATAAAAAGTCTGAACTTACTATTCCAGCAAGGTTCATAGTAGGTTGGTTTATGGCCAGTGATAAGGTGGAATTGTTAATAGAGTGGCACAGTTAAAAGCAATTAGCTCTGAAGGAGACATTAGTGGCAAGAGAGGAAAACTGAGAGACAATAAGTTGAGATAACAAAGCAAAACATAAGCCAGTGTTCTTAGAAGAAAGGTAGTAGGGGGTGGGAAGCCTACTAAGGGGTGGCAAGCACCTGTGTCCAGCCTTCATTTGCTATGTAACCGGCCCCTGGGAATGCTGTGACCTCAGGAAGGCAATTTGTGGGTAGGATGCAGGCAGGGGCCTCAGACACTGCTTGGACTGTTGCTGGCTGTTGGTGCTTGCAGTCTGTGCAACAGTTCTGGGCTCTGCTTCTAGTTCTTCTGGGAGCAAGTTCAAGACTCCTCAGATCCAAGTTGCAGGTGTGAAAAGGTGGGTCCCAATCAGGGAGTTTCAAGCAATCATGCAGCTAGTGCTAGGGAAAGAACTATATTTCTGATGGACTGCAAGCCAAGGGCCCAGAGCACTGCTCTTCAAAGCATCAGAAACTCTGCTGAAGGCAGTGTATGAGCACTTAGCATATGATGATGCTGTGTCAGTGGGCAGTGCCCTCAGCACCAAATAGAGCAACTGTTCCAGGCACAGTAGAGGTCTTAGTCCAGACTGGGCTACTAAGGAAGGATGAAACTCTCTGAATCTTGGGCTGCAGGGTGATCCTGGGACCACTTGATGAAGCTGGAGCAGGTGATGCAAAGGTGAGAGAGCCTGAACCCCTATAATGCAGAGAAGGAAGAGCAATCAAAGTCTGTGCCCATTGGAGACTCTCAGGATCAGGAACACTGGATGTTGTGGCTTCTGGCAGGAGAAGGATGACTTTTTCTCCATTGGCAGATCTGCAACTACAGAATAGTTTTGGTCTCCGGCAGCTGGCAAGAGGCTGTAAACTCTGTCTGGGGAACATTCAGAGATAGCTGAGCCCAAAACATGCAGGAGAACCATGGGAACATGGAAAGTGACAGTAGTGGGAGACTGTCCTGAAAGGGTTGGAGGCCACTATCTGGTGACCTGACTTGTTATCCAGGAATGTTTGCTGTTTGTTGGGGACTTAGATCTGAGGTGTTTCAGGGGGACTGCTGAAGCCTGTCCAGCCCTCAGACTATGATTCTGTATTGAGTATCCATGTGGACACAAATGATACTATCAGGGAGAGCTTGAGCACGTTGAGAGTGACTATATGACACTGGAAGATGAAGGTGTAGAACCTGAGGGCCCAAGTGATCTTCCCATTGATCCTGAAAGGATTAGGCTTGGGAGTAGGCTTGGGTCAACATGTGATTGTGCACAGTTAGTGACAGGGGTTTATCTTTGACAACTGTGGGTCTCTCTCAGGATGAGGAACTGCTGGGGAGAAACAAGGTCTACTTTGCAAAGCTTGACAAAAATATCTTTGTAATCAGACTGCCCAAGCTGTTGAGAAATACTTTAAACTTGGAATAATGGAGGAGGGAGATTTTGTTGTGAGACAGAGGTAAAGAGTGATGGAAACCAAAAGGTGCAAAGTCAAGGGAAAAAAATGAGACCCCAGGAATGATAAAACTCGGAAAAATCCACCCCAAAATGTATAATGCGTACATTTGTACAGCAATGTATTTGTCCTGGGAAACAAGTGGGCAGAACTGTATCTCCACATGCAGTTGACAAGCTGCACTA
Source organism: Actenoides hombroni (assembly GCA_024336885.1). Classification (NCBI taxonomy): domain Eukaryota; kingdom Metazoa; phylum Chordata; class Aves; order Coraciiformes; family Alcedinidae; genus Actenoides; species Actenoides hombroni. Next base: position 21,004,858 of record WUAM01000323.1, read on the forward strand.
TTATTGGAGTAAGAGACATGGGTTGGGATGCTGTGATTTCTGAAAATTAACCCTGTGGAGAAGGACTTCAGGATCTTGTTGAACTGAAACCACTGAAAGCTGAAAATGTGTCTAGCAGAAAGAAAGTCAACAGCATCCTGGGCTGTATTAACAGGAACATACTCAGTAGATTCAGGGAAGTGATTATTTCTCACCGCTTAGCATCATTACATGATATATAGAATACTGTCCAGTTTTGGACTTCATAACACAGGAAACACAGGAATGAAGTGAATTAAGTTCAGCAGACTGACACCAAGATGGTGAGGGGGCTGAAGCACATGTAATATGTGGTGGGTTTACCCTGGCTGGGCACCAGGTGCCCACCAAGCCCTTCTATCACTCCCCCCAACCCCTGTCAGCACAGCACGCAGGGAGAGAATAAGACGCCAGGAGCCGTGGGTTATGATAGCTAAGATGTTATTCTCTACTTCCCGTCCACAGGCGACGTCAGGCCAAGTCCAGGAAGCAGGGCTCTGGGAACACGTAGCAGCCGCTTGGAGGACAAAGCAGAATGCCCCCACATCCTCCTCCTGCCCTCTCCCTTTATAGTTGAGCTGACATC
>WUAM01000323.1:21005561-21019681 GCA_024336885.1 Actenoides hombroni
ACGCAGCAGCCGCTTGGAGGACAAAGCCGAATGCCCCCCCATCCTCCTCCTGCCCTCTCCCTTTAGAGTTGAGCTGATGTCACATGGTATGGAATATCCCACTGGTCAGCTCAGGTTGGCTGTATCCCCTCCCGAATCCTGCCCCCCCAGCCTCTGGTGCCGTGTGAGCACTGGCAGTGATAACACAGGGGTGTTGTCAACACCCTCCAGCTCCCAGTACTGCAGCATGAGGGCTGTGTGGGGAAAAGCAGCTCAGCCAGACCCTCTACAGATATAAGAAGAGGCTAAGGCTTTTTCTGCCTGCAAGGGAGACTTTGGAGGGACTTCAAGCCCTCCAATATCTACAATGTCTAGTAGTCTTCCAGTTTCTACAAGAAGGTTATTTGTTACATAAAGCCTTCTTTTCACACTGGTGCATTGTTGGAGAATGAGAGACACTGTACATAGATTTGAACAAAAAAGGCTTGGACTGAGTATAAGGAGAAACTTTCCTAGAAACAGACACTCCTGAGCTGTATGTAAGATAAATCACAGGTTACAGACACCTGTTTCTTTCCACTGCTTAAGAAGGGGTACTGAAAGGTTAGCTCTGGGTAGGATATATCTAGGACAGATGTCTAAATTTACACAAGAATCTCCTCACATGTGAGACTTCCACTCTTAGCATTCTTTTATATTCTTTTTTTACTTTAAAGGCCCTTGTGTCCAGCAATATTTGTTTTCCTGGAGAACACCAAGAAATAGTTGATTTCAGCACAAAATCCATAAATTTAAAACAGAGCAGCTGCAGTTCACATTAGAAGAAAATTATGTGTCCTTTAGACATGTGAAAAGCTTAAAAAAAAAATAAAGGAGCTGTAGTTGAATATCTTTCCCCTGCAACTTCTACAACTAAATCTGCAGGCCTAGTTTCGTCCTCATTTATAAAAGTTAGCACTCTTAAGCAATCTACATAGGTTAAAAGATGGCTGAGTGAGGCTAACAGAAAGTATCTCTTAATGACCTCATCTCATAGTATTTCTTATTGATATCATAGTATTTTATATGCAACATACATTCACAGGTATTTAGACTTACGAGGCAGAGATGGACAAATGAAATAGAGAACTTATAATAAATAATAGATTTACCCAGAGGAAAAAAAAAACAACTTCAGAAGTACCAGTTGCAAACCTTGTTCTCAATATGAAAAAAACACACAGCATTATAGAAAAGTGTGACCCATTTAAAAGGTCACCTAATGCTTCTTTTCCTCTAAGAAGGATAAACTACAGCTACATTGCTTTTTTACAGTTGTTTCATTAATCTCTTCTTTAAAGCTTCCAAAGGCAGACATTCTATAATTTCTGTGGTGTTTAACTATTCTTAGCAGAAAATATTGTCAGTGTATATCTCTTTTGCAGTAACTTTAGCACATTGTCCTACTACAGTAGAAATGGAGAAGAGTTTAGTTCTATCCTCTTGGCAGCACATTTTATGTATTTGTAAATTGTTTAAATATAACTTTCTTTTACTTTTTTTAGACTTAAATACATCTGTTATTTAAAAATTTCTTGATATATCACAGTATTATTTTACCTTTGTCACACTCACTGCTTTTCACTGTGGTTTCTTGAACAGTCCTACATTTTTAAAATATTCAAAAACATTCAAAAGCATTCAAAAACAATGAAGAATATCTGTTGCTATCTAGAAAAGTCCAAAATGAAGCAGAAGGAATCAACAATATTGATTCGTGTTTAGCTGTGATGTTCTATGATTCTTTGCTCCTTTTCAGATGGAATTACCCTGTTATTCCATGTATTGTTTTTGTGGAGTTTGAAGAGCTTCATTGTTGAAGTACAGATTCAAGTATAACTGAAATCACAACAAAAGCCCATTTGTTTGAGGGAGTAGAGTTCTAGTGAGGAGCAAGAAAATTTTGGACAAAGCAGATGTTTGACTTCACAGTTATGGTATAGTCATTGTATAGTCATATTGTTGTTTGAACCACAATAAAAGTCCTGTGCTACAACAGATAAAAATGATGGAGTTATAGCAGGTACTGCATGAACTGGCTACACACTGCTTGTGAACTTCACTGAGTGAGGTAGATACCTGCATGTTTCCTGAAGCCAGAGCAATAGATTTAGAGATACAAGAAAAGATTAATGTCCCTGCAAGATGATAACTGTGTATTTTCTTACACTGAGAATTCCTTTCACATTTGGTGATTCTTACCAATAGAAAGAGCAGTTGGTGCTGAAAGTTACATGAGCAATGGGACTTGTAGCAGCAAGTGCAGTTTTGTTTGCATGCTCCCCGAGTAGGTATTTCCTTTGTTGGTATTTTGCAAACAAGGCATTTTGACAGTGTCTGCAAAAAAGCAGGTGTACTCTGTGAGTACTGATGACAGAAGAAGGCCAGGGAAGAATTTAGGAGACAGCATTTAAGTTCTTAGATATAAGACTGAAGATCAGGATACCCTTGCATTAGCTTTATTTATATTCTGATTCAGCTCACAGAATGAGACAAAAAGGGGACAAGTCCTCAGCATGAAATGGGGAAATGTGATAGGGAAGAAAAGCCTAGAATGACTTAGAAGTGAGAGAACTTTCAGAATATATTCAATTCACACAACTGACATGAGTGATGGCCATGCTCATATTGCACATGATGATTAATTACCACATGGAGCAGAGTGGACAAGGGAACTTAATGCTCAGTAGCAGCCACAAAAATATCTCGAACACTCCTGTGTGAGACATGCAAAAGAAGAAAAAAGAAAAAGGAAGCTTCTGTATGTCTGTCTGTGAATCCAGATTTTTTTATCTGTCTGCAATGCTACATACACCTGTGGCTTGTTCCTGTTAAAATGAAATAAAATAAATATATATGTAATGTAACCCAAGAAAATCTATTGAAGAACAAGAGGAATAATCTGGACTTCTCACAAAGACAGAGTGAATAGATAACAGGGCTGTCCAACTTGAAACACAGATAACTGCATGGAAAGTATTATGGGCATAGATGACTGAGAGTGAATGAATTGAGTATTGTTATTTTTTGTCTCTCACAGTAAACAAAGTAGGAAATACCAGAGACTATTATCTGACACCAGGTTTAAAGTAAACACGAAGAAATCTTTTTCTATATGTGATTAGCTCCTTCCCTCGGAGGTGGAATGTTTCGAATAATTTTTGAAAAATTGTGTGAACAATGGGTAGTTTAACAAGATACAGGGAGAAATATTGTTTCAAACTATGTAGCAGATTACTAGAATCTGGGACAGTATAGTACAGAGATTCTCTCCATATTATTGTCCCATTCTTATAGTCCATTTTTAAAGCATATATTCCAGGGTCTTCTCACAGATCAGATAAGCTAGAACTAGATAAGCTCTTTTTTGGACTCACTATTTGCATATCCTGCAAGTACTCCAAAAAAGCATACCTGAGGAACAGTCTGATGCAGGCCTTAGCTCCATTTTTCCCTGATTTTCACTCCTCTCTCCCACACCTCCTTACTTCTCCATCCCTTTGTTCCTGTAAGTTCCTATCAGTCTTAGCACTGACAGACTATTCTGATAAGTTGCTGTGTGTCCTCTAGCTATTTAGACTGGGAATCACTCTCTTGTAACAGCAAAAGTTCCTAGTAGAGTTTTTCCCATACAGTCGTAATGCAAGCAGTGTCATCCTGTCATATTCACTAAATCCAGAAGAATAGAAGTCCCATAGAATGTATGTCAATGGTAATGAATCACTAAGTGAGACATTGGCTGGTTTGTGTTTAGTAAAGCTTCCTGCTTTATTCTACTCATAGTGAGAAGCAGAAATCATTGACATTTGAAACATGAACATTTTTTTCAGGTCAGAAGTAGGGAAAAGAACTGAACAAAATTAATTTTCTTCCTTTGCTTTCAGCTTTTCCCTAGTGCCTGAAGCAACAATGGCAAAAAACAACTCAGGGAAGAAGGTACGAATGTACACTGCTGCTCTGGGGATAGGGTTGGCCATAAGTACCTCCTGCTTCTTACTGCTCACTGTGCGCAAGACTTCCTCTGCCACCTCCACTGGGTGCACACCATATGCCACCTTTCTGAAAAAGACTAAATCAGAGAAGAGTGAGAGCTACAGACAGACAGGCAGACAGACAGATACCTAAGGGAATGATGGTGAAAAGATACACAGCTATTATGTTAATCAAGTTAGTTAAATTCCTACGTACTTTCAGTCCCTTAACCATTTCCTTCCCCTCATTAGTATGTCCCTAAGATATTTTTGCGATTTGTAAGTGAAGTCCTCACAGTCCCTGAGAAGAAGCAACTTGAATGCAGTGGAATTCTTCCTTAGGACCTTTCATTCTCTTCTCTACCTCCATCTCCCATGCCCTGGTGTATTTATTTTCTCACATAATGTTGTCTGTTTGCAATGTTCTTTCTCTTTTCACCAGGCTCATATGATGTCTTTAGTCTCTCTTTACTTTTGCTCCCCTAACCTATTCAATCCTTCTGTCATTTCCATTCTTTTCCCTATGCTCCTTTCTTCTCCCTGGGAAAAGTATCCACACTGTTATATGGCTGTCATCTACTGTTTCTCTTGATGCATCAAACCTTACATTTCCAAATAGATGCCTCCCAGTTGGCAGGTGCTGGTTGGCAATGGTAGGAACAGATGAAGGTTGGATTCACAGTGCTGACAGAAATATTGAATTCTTCCATTTCGGCTCTAAGACAATCAAAAAACCCTACAGCAGCATGCTTAGAAGCAGCATCTAAAATAAAGAAAAAAATCTCAGATATACATGTTTGGTTACATGAATGCATGGATATAGATGTGATAGAGTTCCATAAAACATGAATATTTGGAATGATTAGCAAAAAGGCAATAGAACGTTGAATTATTTCACCCAGTTAAATTATTATATGACATTTAAAACAAACAAAATAGAATTATTGGTATAGAACAGTTATGCATGAGATATCCAGTCAGTCTCCATATACTTGTCAAAGAGCATGTGTCTGGATTTCCCAATCAGAAAAATTAAGTCCTGAGTTAAGGAATAATGCTTCTCTTATCTCTACACTTCAAAAAATGTCTTTGATGGATGGACAGCTGTCCCTGAGATGAGTCTCCACACCATCTGTTGTTGCAACTTGTGACACAATCGAATGCAGTGAAATTCATGTCCATTTCTGGAATGACGGAGTACTAATCTTTTATAAACTAATCAGGCCTTTGCTGTGCAGCATCAATCCAAGGTGCTTTTAATATTAAAGTTAATTTTAAAGTAATTGAATGTTAAGAACTGTTTTAGCTGCTCTTAGTGCCTTTTTATTGAGAATGGTATTAAAAAAGGATGATAGTATGTGAAACTTGACTAAAAACCAGAATTGTGTGTTAAGTGCAGTGGAGTTTCAAAACACTTGTCTGCCTTGTATTTGACTCAGTTTGCAGTGAAAATCAGCCTGTGTGTACTATAATTTTAAAAATGGCAGGTGGGCTATGGGAGTGGAAAGAAGCTTTTCCATTCATTTGTTTTGACATTCCTTCTTCTGACAGATTCGTTTCATGCAACAAAGATATTGGTAGAGTCATTGTAAAAACTGTTAACTCTTCTCTTACTCATTATTTTGTACATGTACAATGCATCTTGACACAACCAGCTGTTTCCTAGAGGGAAATCATCTCAGATGTCCCAACAATGTGGTGTTTCTTTCTGGAGGCTTTTTTTTTTATTTCTTACACTTTTTTTTTAGATGGGGGCCCAGAGTTGCACACAGTGTTCAAGATGTGGGCACTGCATAGATCTATACAAAGGCATAAAGACAGGATTTTTTTTTTTTTCTCTCAGTGGCTCTCCTTACAGTTTCTGTCACTGTAATTTGTTTTTACTGAACAGTAAGTTACAATCCTGAGGTCTCAAAGACTCAATTTAATAATTCAGAGTCACCATCCACTCTGATCTGTCACAATTTAAAATGTTTGTCTACATCTATTCTGTATTATCTGAACATTAACTTTGTATTTTATTAATACAAAGACCTTTCATCATAAGTCAGCGCAGCTTAGTTTCATTAGGTTTGGATAAATGACTTTCTTGAAAACTTTCTAGAAAGCCAAGCAGAATACAATTACTACATCTCCTTTTGAACTCCTGCACATAAATCCATTAAGTGCATGAGTCTCTCTTTACAAAGCTAGTATCTTCCACTATGTCATATTTATACAGTACTTCATTCTTCATTACGTTTTCTAGTAATATGCCCAGTACAGATGTTAGACCTACAAGTTTGCTGTTTCAGGATTGTCTCTGAAGATCACAAAAACCCCTTGCTGTCACATTTGATATCCTCTTGTCCTCAAGTACCTTAGGCAGTAGTTATATTTCAAAGATAGTATTTTTACTACTTCTTCTTGAGTTCTACTTCTTTGAAAATTGTTCACCCAAATACTGCATTAATAGCTAACTGAACTGGATACAAATTAGTGCTTTAAGTAACTGATTATCAGTGTCACAGAATATTAAATTTACACATTTTTGTTATAAATAACTTACAAGCTGCACGAAATGGCATTCCTACTTTTCCTTGGATGCTATTAATTAGAACAATTTGGCCATTTCTTCTTGAGATCATGTTGGGAAGAATAGCTGAAAAATAAATAATAAAAGAAAGAGTCACATAAATAACAGAGCTCAATAGTGAAGTGATAGCTGAAGTGCAGATAGGACAACTTTAATGAAGGTTTTCTTATTATTGCAATCAAAACTATCACAAAATCCAGTATCCATAAATGAGTGTCTTCTATACTTCACTTGGAGTCTACATGCAGATGTGGGTGCAGTATTGTCACTTTTAATTGACACCCTCTTTGTATTCTTGCAAGAGTTTTGTACAAAATAGTCTATGTAACAAATTAAAAAAAAAAAAAAAGTCTATCTATCAAAAAAATGCTTATATATTTCTGGACAATTCTATTTCCAAACCCCGGGACTCTGATTTCAGCTCAATTCCTGTCCATTACAGTGAAGAAGGCAAAACTGTGTGAAGAAAACCAAATGAAGTAATGTAAAGTCAATAACTTGGATCTCAAACTTTGCAACAACAAAACAGGAAAAAAAGAATAAAATACCTTTGGTTAATATTATAGGTCCAAAATAATTGGCATCCATTATCTTTTTATCAAGTTCCAATGAAATGCTCTGCACTGCTCCTTTCACCTTCATACTTGCATTATTGATCAGTATATCCACACAGCCATAGCAATTCAGGATTTCCTTAGCTACATCTTGAATGCAGTTTATGTCTGAGATATCCAGAAGTATGAGCTTTGGTGCATATGTCTAATAAAGAAAATACTTATTTCAAGGATATCTGTTACAGAAAAATGTATTTCTGTTATACAAAAAAGTATTTCTATTTACTTGTTTTGTAAATTAATTTACCTTGATATCTGAAGAAAATGCTTTTATCATTCTCACAGAAACTTTGATTTGTTCTTTTAACCCATTCTAGAAAGAAGGTAGTTCAGCAATGGGTATTCATGGACTTTGAAATTCAGATGAAGCAGAACACCACGGGAAAGGCAAACTGGGCTGGCTCTACCGTATTGAGTTTTGTCTCTCTTGTAATCAGTGGAGACAGGTAATAGAAGTAGGGAATGATGTTCTTCTCAGTGATGTCCAATGATAGGACAAGGGGCAATGGGTGCAAGCCGGAACATAGAAGGTTCCACGTAAACGTAAGGAGAAACTTTTTCACAGTGAGGGTGACAGAACACTGGAACAGGTTGCTCAGGGAGGTTATGGAGTCTCCCTCTGTGGAGACATTCAAAACTCACCTAGACGCGTTCTTGTGTGACCTAATCTAGGTGATCCTGCTCTGGCAGGGGGATTGGACTAGATGATCTTTTGAGGTCACTTCCAACCCCTAACATTCTGTGATTCTGTGATTCTGTAAGTGACTCCTAACACTTCAAGTTACGGTCTTACTGCAAGCAGACCTCTGGAGAACTTTGCTGATCACAGAGTCTAGGGTATAGTTCTTTGATAGATAATTTACATACACGTGGGGGGGCAGTTGGAAGGTAGCAATGGTTTGGTCAGCTATGGGTTATCCAAATAGAGTTTATAGCTGTACGTTTTCTGTAAGTATGTAGACATTATCAGCTTTGGAACAAATTAATGAACTCCAAGTAGATTCTTTTCTCTACTACTTCTTTTCTACCCACTATGATGATATCATGAAGATCCCTTAGTCATACTTAAGACTTTTTTCCTAGCTAAATCTGCGCAAACTGACATGAACACAGTACTTTCATTGTTATTTATGGAGGTGAATGAAGCTCACTGCAAAAAAATGGTCAAACACAAATACTTGTTGGTCTTGTGAGTAATGGCTGCAGAATTTGTGTGATGCCTTCAGGAATATCTTTGTCCTGAAATTATTCAACTGTCTGCTGGTCACAGAAGGAAAGCTTTCCTGTGAGCATCAAATAGGCACCTTCCAAAGAACTGGAAGCAGGGACAGCCTTACATGTCTGCTTGAACGGTGACCCAGTCAGTGGTAATGAAATGATGGCACTCATTCATATGTTCCCATACGCTTCTTGCTGGGACTTCTCCCAAAGTAGTGGAGAAATTAGAACATAACTCAATCGTTAGATGCACCTTCCACTCCTTGAGCAGTCTAATTATGTGAAAAATGGATAGTAGTTCCTCTGATTAAATGAAGCACTTTGAATCCCTTTCATTCTAATTAACAGTTAAATTCTTCTACATAGCATTCTTAATTGGGTGGCTTGTTCAAAATGCAGGAACAGTTGCTTTACAGTAATTGCCTTAACTTAGGAGAGCAGGATTTCTGACTTAAACGTCTGATATCATGCTCTGATGGCCTTTGGAGGTGTTTCTGTCTCTCTCTGGACTGTGTTGGGCATGTTACCTGAGTGACCAAAATCTTCATTAATGGTGAATCATATTTCAGGTATTTTGTTTTATGGGATTTAAAAGTGCTTTGTGTACCTGAACAAGTTGTTTACCTCAAGTTGTATATTTTCAAACCAGAGTGAGGGAATACTTACTGTACTGGGATCTGCCACACTAATTAAAGCATCATACAAGGCTTCTAAGTTTTCCCATGTCCTGCCACACAACACAAGCCTTGCTCCTCCTGTGTGAAACACCCGAGAACATTCTAGGAGAGAAATACATTCAAAAGAAATAATAACAATAATATCAATTTGGTTTTGTTTATTTTACTTGAAAGGGGATTCAGTTTTTGCTAATGATGTTGAATCTATGCTTTAAAATTCATTAATTTTGAAAGAAAATATGTATGAGAAAAAAGGAAAGTCTTAAATGCAACAATATACATGTGTCTAATGAATTAAAACCTAATGTAATGGTATAATGCACAATTAATGGTAATGCACAATTAATGGTAAAGCACAATGGTACTGTTTTGTCATGAGATTTAATAAAAATTTAATTAAGAAATGAACAATATGTTAATTAGGGATGATGGATTTGAGGTAGAAAAATTGTTCTGATAATCACTCCATTCACCTATGACACACTTGATACAAAGAAAAAAACCACACGCTTGAAGTTGTTACAATACCAATTGCATCTTTTGAAAACTTCATGTCTAGTGCAGTTTCTACTTCAAGAAGAAACCAAACTCAGTAAACAGTAAAATTAACTTTGTATGCCACCTTCATGAAACTCCTGGCAACACAAAATTAATCTACAACTTCAAGCAAGAGCCGTACAGAGAAACTTCCCTCACACTGGCCCACAGAAGGAGCAACAAAGAAAGGGGCCTCTTTTCTAGAGACTATTCCATATTTATCCCAAGACCTTTACCTCCTGAGCATTAGACATTCCCAGTAGTCAGCAGAGGCATCAGGAACAAGCCTGAGCTACCTCTTGTTCAGCAGCATTTCCTGAAGTCTTCCTAAGAAGGTCACTGAGAATGTTTTGAATATGGTGGGCTGGCACTGCTTTTTCTCCTTATATTAAGGGATATTCTGAGCTAGTGGTTCACCCCAGGTTGTTAGATGTTTAAGGAGTATTCTTCTCCCTTTCTTATTCAAGCAAACTATGTGCTTTTCTGAAAGTGGGGACTCACATAACAAGAGGAACTGGTAGGCAGTGTTACCCATCATCCCACCTCAGCACTGTCTGAAAGACTGCAGACAACTCATTAGTTCAGGTTGTCATGGGAGCATGTGATCAACTCAATATAAATTGTTAAATGTCAGGCTAGAGCATCTTGACAGCATGTGTCTGGTCTATTTTCTTCTCTAGGTGGTGTTGAGGGAGAATATATTTCTCAATATATGTCCTGTCAGTTTGACCAAAAAAAGGCATTTATAACATAGCTGTTATAAGCCGCTAAGGGGTGCACGTTCTAGCTCAGCTGAACTGAAACTGTGTCTCTCAGGGAAGGAATCTGTCAAGGTTGTCCTACTGACCAGGAAAAGTACAAAATTGCCTGCTTTTTCTTTCTTGGAATAGATAATGTCTTGCAGATGGGCCTGAGGATGTGACTGATGATGTGCCCACTGTGCCCCAAAGCACGGGCAAATCTAGTTATGCTAATATGCCCATCTTAGTTTTCTTAAATGCCCATTTTTGAATCTTCATATCTGTATGGAAGCACTTCTGGATCCACTATTTTATTTCTGTAAATCAGTGCAGTTGGAAACTTTTATTTACATAATCTTTTTCATTATTTACAACAGGAATTTTATTAATATCTTTAATTTTCTCTTTTCTATCATAGAAAGATTTTTGATTCAAAGCCCAAAAGATTATTTGCCCATACTAGGACAACTACACTGGTATTTTTCCTATAAGCATAACAACTGGAGCAATCTTGTGAATACAACGTGACCACTGTGTGAACAGCAATAGAAGGGAAAAAGAGAAACCAATAGTGTTATCCTCTAGAAATATCCTGGAGTTTTCTGAGTTATAACACTGAGGAGTAACAAAAATCAGGTTTAAATAACAACCATAAACCAATGCAAACATCTTCAATCATCATAGTTTTTATTTCTCTTTTTTTTAACTTTGATGAATGTCATCTTCAGTCTGGCATGTGGGAAAAGGAATTTGGTTGTTTCCTAATAGCTCAAATATGCAGCAGCTGGCCAGACATCTGGTATTTTAAAGCTCTGGATGAATAGCCATTGCATATGCATGAGTGGACTGCAAAATAGATTCTGCATTATTTGGAGCCATTCAAGCCTGTAAATAAATCCTCACTATTACCCTACAGAATACTGTCAGTAGATATTTTTAGGATAATAAAATGAAATTTCATCTCTGGGAAAAGGTGGGGGGTGAGAGGTGGTGGTGGGGTTGGGGTGGTGTGAGGGGAGGCAGTTGCCTTTATAGACTCAAGAAGTAGCTGGTCACAAAAAAACCAAAACCAAAGCAATCAAACAAATCAACAAACAACAACAACAAACAACCCAAGATGAAGAAACATTAATAAGGAAACTGAACTTAGAAAAATCTTCCCCGGGTGTCATACAGCGCTGGAGCAAGATACTTTGAGAAATGTTCAATAAATGTTCTTTATCCTTGGAGGTTTGTAATATTTGACTTAAAGACACATCCAACCAGATCTGGTTGCTACTGGTACTATTCCTGCTCCAAGCAGGACTTTTGTCTAGAAACCTGCAGCCATCTTATGATTGTACAAGACACTCAGTCTCATTTGGAGAACTCTAAATCATGCCTCTCCAAAGAAAAATACTGAAATATAAACAATCAGAGAAAATTCATGGTTATATCATCTTCAGTTGAAACTGGAGTGTGTTAGGCAATCACCAGGTGGGATGTGGTGGTCAGAATTATTCCATATCTTGTCCTAACAGGATGTGTTAGGAGTACTTACAAGAGCACTTGTAACACAAGAGCACTCCTTGCCAGTGAAGCGTATATTTCTGTTGCAAGTCTTTTCCTCTGTTCTGCTAAGGAATAATTTTGTAAGAACATTCCCTTTTCCCATTTAGTTTTTGCTTGGGTGTGCAATGTTTCAAACAGACAACAAGTTGTCAATGAAAATGCCAAAATGTAGCCTCAAGCTATGTTTGCCCTATCAGGCACTTGACTACTGACCACCATGCCTAAAGCAGAGCTGTACATAGGCAATATATTATACAGTGCCCTTAATCTGTGAGGAAATATGAACCAAGATGAAGTATATGCTAAGTGGCTGGCCTCAGTTTATATAAATAGATAGATTATCACATGCCCTTTTCTTCCATCTGCTGAACCCATGATTACACATATCCAGGCAGCCCACTTGGAGGTGCTGGAGGATGTCAAGGGAAGAGGAGTAAAATGGGTGCTACAGGAGGCAGAGATATGATTACTGTTGTTTACAGGAAGCAGGAAATGTTGAAACCTTTAAGGGCAGAGCTGAAAAAGGACATGTAAAGGGTAAGGTAACACCTGTTTATACAGATTTGCTGCTACATGTGACTAACTTTGCACATAAAAACATACAGTGACAGCCCATGTAATAAGACCTCATAGTAGCAACATGCTAAAAATAGTACTATTAATGTGTTTACAAAACCTCTCATTCTATTGAATTAAATAGATACAAAGCTCTGCAGTTCCTAAAAGTTTGCCAGCAGTTTCTGCAGCTAAGACTAAAAATGTACATTTAAAAATCATAGGATTTGTTTAGAAATATATTTCTTAACTTCTGCTTCATCCAGGCAGTTATGAATATATAAAAGCTAATGTGTGCACATTTTATCATCTAGAGGGTGGTTTTCTGTCTGTTTCTGTTCTCTGACACTGAAAAAAAATGAGATAACTCACCTTTGCCCAGTCCAGAGATGGCATCTGTGATCACCACCACCTTGTTTTTCACAGCTGACTTGGACAATAGACACCTGACTGACTGGTAAATATAGATAATTCCACTGATCCCTAATAGAAGCAATGGTAGAGAAAGTACAGCAAGAATACCCATCTCTGTGGGAAACAAAAGACCACATGAGACTAACAGTAATCATAATATGCATTCATTCTTTTTCAAATTATTCTTATCTAAAAAAGCAATGTTTTCATATATGGAAAATCCAGTAATCATAATGTCTAATGCTTGAAGCAGTGGGAAGCCTGTTTTCTAATCAATGACTTCATATTATTATTAAATAGAGTAATAGTGTTTGTTTTTCTGTTTTCCTCATCACTGCATAGTCTAACCAAACCTAGACTCCCTTTATTCAAAATTATTCTATGTGGGCAAAAATATAATAGAATTTTAGTAAAATATTGCCTTGAAGCAAAACATAGGATAACATATAACACTGAAGTTTAGTTATGTTGCTATTACAGGAAAACAAATAAAACATTTTTAATCCTAATTGGAGATAAAACACATAATAGAAGTGTTTTCTATTCTAAAAGATACAGAAAATAAAATCACTTACTATGGCTATGAAGACTCCAGGAACAGATAAAACACTCTTTTGTATTTTTGTAAGTTTTTGTATTATTAATTAAAATCCTTTAGCAATTTCATAGACTATTGCATTTGTTGAGGCTGCTTGCCCTGAATGGAAATGGCTATGCATAGTCATGTGACAGAGATACTTTAAGAGTAAATATAGCATCTACAGAGTGATTTGCATGCCTGACCTATCTAGTTCAACAAGCTGGACAGTCATGTAAAAGCTCTTAGTATAGTATCAATTCAACTGTACAAATAAACGTTTATCTTTCTTTCTTGCCTCCAGTTGCACTTGTTCATAGGGCTGTCTCAATTTCTTGTTCTTTAATTAACTTTGCACATAAAATCATTTGTATAAGTTCCATGGTTTTTTTTCAAAAAAACCCCTTCTCATCAACAAGCTCCTCAGCATTCCCATTGTAACCCGCCTGAGCAGGGTCAATGGGAGCAGGTCTCTGCAAAATGAAACTAACTGAACAAAAAGGGCAAGTGTGTTTCTTTAATAAGCACATCACTTACAGTGCCCTTGCAAAACAGGTACGGGGCTCTGCGGGAGTCTGGTAGGTCGACCCTGGCACGGCACCAGGTGCCCACCAAGCCCTTCTATCACTCCCCCCAACCCCTGTCAGCACGGCACGCAGGGGGAGAATAAGAC
>WUAM01000323.1:21021057-21031875 GCA_024336885.1 Actenoides hombroni
ATATATAAGTGTGTATATATATACTTGTAGTATAGTCTACATATAGTCTACTTTCAAAGCACCAGCTTTAAATAAACAGATATACATTTCCTTATCAGTTAGTATGCCAGTTTACTCCTTTTATGGAACAGGATGTATTATTCATCTAAATTATTCAGGGTTGTGGAAACATTTTTCTGTGAAGGTGAAAAATAACTGAAAAAAAGCATGTATTAAAAAGACAGGAATTATAGGAGTTCCAAGTGACTCGTTTGCTTTGTTTCCAAATGAAATGGAGCAATGGTACAAGTTGTGTAAGAGCAAGAACAGGAAAAAAAGTAGATTGAAAGAACTAGACAATAAATGATATGTAAGATTGCAATGATAAAATGACTATATGTTTATGAATAATAATGAACAATTGTAAAGGAAGACTGCCTGAGTCATCTGAAAAATTGTAGACATACAATGTCTGAAAACCCAAACTCCCAAATCTTTTCAAACACAAATCTCTTCGGCTGGTAAATACACTGCCATCTACAGAGCACCATTGGGAATACCAGAGAAACAAGAATTATGTATTGTTTCTGAAGGTAGATCCCATAAAAAGGATGCCATCTACAAGAAAACTTGAACAAAAGTGAGGCCCTCACTCTTCCTCATCTTGCTCTGAAAGTCTACATTCCCAACCCGTTTGTGCAGAGCTGAGGTCCAGGAATTCCCTCAGATGACACCAGAGATGAGCCATTCATGTCCAAACCTGAAACTTTATAGAGATCTAGGGCTTAATTCTCTGGGCATTCATCCAGGAAGCGGAAACCAAGATTTCAAATCCATATTGGCTTCAAAATGATGACCCAAGCTTCACAGATGTAATTTCTGGGGCTTGTGAACTCCCTAAGAGTGGGCATATTCTTGCATAACTCTTTATTTTAGCCAGTGGCTGCTTAACATCTAAGACTACAATTGTCTCTTTGAGTAGAAAGGCATATAAAGTTTCATATACTTTGATAGGATATGTCTCTAGTACTCAAAGCTAGAGAAATTTTAAATGCTAGCAATAGCCAGATGAAGTGCTTTAATTCTGTGCTCCTCAACATGTAGGCTGTAGTCAGTCCAGTGTTCCCCATTTGTCTCAGCCATGTGACATAGTAGGGCATTTGCTGTGACTGCATTTTTTTCACAGTTAGATTCTCAGCCACTGTTTCCATTTTCTCCCATTCATATTTTATTATTTTTCCTTGTATTTCATTTGATAGCTTTGAAATCACTGAGTATATTTATAACAGTTTCATCTTAAAAAGATACTTTTGGCATTTCCTAGAATTACCATTTTTATAGTTACATCATAACCATCTGTGAATGTTCCCCACTATTTGTAGATCTGTTGTTGACAAGCATGATTAGCATCATATATTCATAGTACTACTATGAATATTTTCAAACCTTGACAAGCATAGAAATTCTTTCTTGAAAAAGCAGTCAAGACCATGTTTGGTCCTGGGTACAGCAGATATATACAGTATTTCCATTCTCAATTTAGAAAAAAAAATTCTTAACAATTTTGGACTAAAAAATTGGAAAGTCCTCTGATCACAATGCAAGAACAAGAAAGAGAAACATAGTGTCAGCCAAAGAACATCTAGCTCAAGTCAGACAGTATCTCTGCTCAAGATCAGAAACACTCCTCAGTCCAAGCAATTATTTCTTTGATGTTCTCTTCCCACACATCCACAGCAATGATGTGCCACAGTATGTAGCTATAGTTCCTCCTTTCCTCTGAAAGGTAAGCATACTGATAAAAAAATACAAGGGAACTTGGTGTTCAGTAGCAGACATATAAGCATACAGTTATCTGTCCTCCTTTCTTCCGAGGGAAACTCTATTGGACTGACCAATGGATTTCCCCTTGGTTTCCTGGTAGACTTGGATCTGCAGTCAACCTTATTACCATCTGTAGGCATCTGCAGTCCTACTGGTGGAAGGTCTCATCTTTTCTCTTTACCTCATTTCATATACTAGCCTCCATTTTTTTTCTACTTCTGAATTCACCTTCTTGTAGACATTCTATCTCTCTTTCTATTTTCAAACTCCTTCAAAGAAACACTCCACTGTCAATTACTTCTTACTCATTGGTCCCCATTCTGAGAAATCCATATCTAAATTATATGGTTCTGATCAGCCTGATAAGGTGTTACTGATATGATTAGTGAGTGTCCTACCAAGACTCTGCACCTCCAAATTACACATCCATACCAGTCTTGGGTGATGAGGCTGCCAAGCCAAAAGGTCCTTGAAGAACACTATTATATTCTACAACACTGACTCAGTACCTATAGCAAAATAAAATCCCACTGATCTAATCATTACAGGAAAATCCCACCCTTGCCCCTTTTGGCCTGTGGCAAACAATGCCAGCCCTGCTGGTGATTTCTTCCTCCTCACCTAGGGACCACTTAGGGATCTTTTTATACATTCTCAAATGTTCTTCACCCCTTCTTCTTTCTTCAGTGGCTTGCAACTTCACATTACAGTAAAAGTTACCTTACATAGCACATTTTAAAATGCTAGTTACTTTCCTGTGTTCTCTTTGTTTAATGGTAGAAATGATTTTGCCACACTCAGAGGTCTGCATTTGTAGCTCTGAGGTGTCCAGTGTTCATCCCTGTACCTTTTCTCGGCCCACGCATATACTCCTCTGCTCTCTGCTTTGAGGTCTGTGTTTTCTACACCAGAACCTAGAGTACAGACACATCCTGTCTATCAGGTTTTACTCTAGATCTTCTGCACACTGAATGTAATTTATGTATATATATTTATTCCAAAAAAGGGCCTTTATCTCTACATCACATCATGGTGATGGAGTCATAAAAATTTAATTCTACACAGAGTACTTGTTACTGCCAGATGCATGAAAATATGTCTATACTGTACAAAGCTTCGGCAGAACTTAAACAAATCAGGCACAGCCACCTGATCATTACAAGAATTGCTATTACAATAGCTAAAGAAAAGGAAAGATCCTGGGCAACTTCAGACAAAGCCAGAGAAACCTGAGGACTTGCTATGGCCAAACAGAGCTGTGGGCTTTTACTTTGACAGCAATGCTGTTTTCTCCAGCATCATGGCAATGCAGTATTTTTGTTCTCTTGGTGCCTGGGTTTAGAAACCAATGCACTGTTTGTAGCCATTAGTCAGTATGGACTGTAATATCTGGTTAGGTTTTGGAAATGAGCATTTCTCTGTGCTAGGAACAACAAGTACAGGCGGGGGAAAAGTTTTCTGCTAAGCAGTAGGTGACAGGATTAGTTTAGCGAGATGCAGGGAGGCCTGCATGGCCCAGAGTTCAGCAGCACTAGGAGAGATGTTTGTGAACATACAGATCAGTGCACAGAGTGGAGAGTCAGTAAATAAATTAGATAAACCATTGACTGTGAGTTTTCTGTGGGAATGATGCAGATGCTGCTGTGTGCCTTGGGTTTTAATGAATTAAATTTCTTGAAAAGTTTTTTAATTATTGTACTTAAAGACATGTTGCTAATGTGTCTTAGTGTATATTATTGGATCACAGAATCATCATAGAATTGTTTGGGTTGGAAGAGACCTTACAGATCATGAAGTTAACCCAGCACTGCCAGGTCACCACTAAGCCATGTTCCTCAGTACCGCATCTACATATATTTTAAATCCCTCCAGGGATGGGGACTCTACCACTTCCCTGTTCCAGGGCTTGTCAACCACTTCCCTGAAAAAATTTTTCCTAATATCCAATCTAATCCTCTCCTGGCACAACATGACACAATTTCCTCCTGTCCTATCACTTGTTAATTGGGAGAACAGACTGATCCCCCACTTCTTTTCTGACTTCACGTATACTGTTGTTTGGGATTCACTCAAGGGTACTGAGGGACCTAGCCAAAGTGCTCACCAAGCCACTTACAATTGTTCATTAACAGTCCTAGCTAGCTAGGGAATTCCCAGTTGTCTGGAAGTTAACAAATGTGATACTGATTTTCAAGAAAGTCTGGAAGGAGGATGAAAAGAACTATAGGCCTGTCAGTCTGACATTTGTGCCAGGGAATGTTAAGGAGCTGATCATCTTGAGTGCCATCACATGGTATGCACAGGACAATCAGGCAGTCAGGCCCAGTCAGCATAGGTTTATGAAAGACAAGTCCTGCCTGACTAACCTGATTTGACTCTATGACAAGCTGACCTACTTAGTGGATGAGGGGAAGACTGTGCATGTTGCCTGCCTGGACTTAAGTAAAGCTTTTGACAGCTTCCCACAGCATTCTCCTAGAAAAATTACCTGTTCATGGCTTGGATGGGCAAATACTTTGCTGGATAAAAAATTGACTGGATGGCTGGGCCCAGAGAGTGGTGATGAATGGAGTTAAATCCAGTTGGGGTGTGGTCACAAGTTGCGTTCCCCAGGACTTGGTATTGGGGCCTGTTCTCTTTAATATCTTTATCAATGATCTGGATGAGGGCATCTGTGAGTCACCTGAGATCTGTGGATGGATGTGATGCAGGGAAGACACAGGGTCTTGATAATTAAGCAGCATGCGAGGTCTAGCTGATAAGCTAGCCTATTCTTTATATAAGTTTTTTATATGTTTTCTGCACAAAGATATCACATATATCAGTCAGGGTGAGCTCTTTTATCTCTTTGTTTTGCCACTCAGAAATTCCTGTTCTACTCCTTCATACACATTCTTCCTTCCTGTGACTGCCTTCAGTCATTCCCCTGCAGTCAAGCAGCATTCTACTTTTTACTCATTCAGACATACAACCACAATGACTCATCTTTGACCTGTGTCAACCGTCAACCCTGAGATGTATTACATTTTTTGGTTTCCGTTCTGAATACACAGCCAAGCAGTATATAATTATAGGATTAATATAGATACAGCTGGGTTATGTTGATCAATAATAACACTGCCAGCTGGCTTTAGAGGAACTCCTTGGTTCTTCATTTAATGAAGCAGCCATCTGCTTCAGCCTTCCGCCACAGGCATCAAGTGCACTCTCAGTAAGTTTGCAGACAACACCAGCTTGGGTGGGTGTGTCAATCTGCTAGAAGGTAGGGAGGCTCTACAGAGGGATCTGGCCATTCAGGATCAATGTGCCGAGGCCAATGATATGAGGTTCAACAAGACCAGCTGCTGGGCTTTGCACTTGGGTCACAACAATCACCTGCAATGCTACAGGCTTGGAGCAGAGTGGGAAAAAAGAACCTGGGGTGCAGGTCAACAGCCAGCTGAATATGAGCCAGAATGGGCCCAGGTGGCCAAGAAGACCATCATCATCCTGGCTTATGTTAGAAATACTGTGCCAGCACAACTAGGACAGTGATTATCCCCCTGTACTCAGCACTGGTGAGGTTGTACCTTGAATACTGGGCTCAGGTTTGGGCCATTCACCACAAGAAGGACTTTGAACTGCTGTAGCATGTCCGAATAAATTCAGTGAAACTGGTGAAGGGTCTAGATCACAAGTCTTGTGAGGAGAATCTGAGGGATCTGTGTTTGTTTAGCCTGGAGAAAAGGAGACTCGGGGAAAACCTTATTGCTCTCCACAACCACATGAGAGAAGGTTGCAGTGAGGTGGGGGTTGTTCTGTTCTTCCATGTAGCAAGTGATAGGATAAGAGGAAATGGCCTCAAGTTGTGTCATGTGAGGTTTAAATTAGACATTAGGAAAAATTTCTTCACTGAAAGGGTAGTAAAGCCATGGTCAAGGCTGCCTAGGAAAGTGGTGGGGTCCCCATCCCTGAAGGGATTTAAAAGACAAGTAGATGTGGTGCTGAGGGACATGGTTTAGTAATGGACTTGGAAGTGCTGTGTTAATGGTTGGACCTGATGATCTTAAGGCCTTTTCCAGCCAGAACAATTCTATGATTCTATGGTTTCTGTGAATTATCTAGGCATACACCAAAGAACTCCTATGAGCTAAAATACTTGGCATATGCAGATGTTCTGTAGGTGAAAAGTATTATTAGACAAGTATGCTTTTGTGCATGTATAGAATTAGTTCCAATTCCATTGGGCTGATAGGAAGAGAAACCCAGAAATTAAAAACAATGTGGAAACAAGTTAGCAAAAGCAAGTATGCCCTGCAATACACATAGTTTTTAACATTTTTGAGGAATGAAGGAGAAAACAGACACAAAATACATCTATCATGTGCTATTGAACCGATACTGAAATGAGTCAGCAGCAGGCCTGGGAGTGAAGCAAAAACATATGGGAAAATTACTACAGTATTTGACATATAAAAGGCATAGGAAAATATTAGATAGCTATAACTACTCAAGGATTATATAAGAAATTTGCCTTGAACTTCAAGACACTTCCTTGCCCAGGACTAACTGGAGGCCTACAAATGGAATATGTTATTTCTAGCCAAGTATATGTCAAAATTAGTCCAAGATCCCTTTGGCTGGGAGAAAGGACTCTTCACAACTTCAAAACTTACATCACAGTTATCAAAAATATGACCATAATCAAGCTAACAAGTATAAGTAAGCCTTGAAATACAAAGAATTGTTTAGAATCGAAAAAATCTTTTAAAGTTGGGTGAATAGAAATGATTGAATTAATGCACTGCAGGGAAAGACTTCTTATACATAGGGTATTCGTCTGGATAGTAGAAGTAACAGGGAAATATATCTTGAAATTGTCCAAAATAATGATAAGAACTTACCATCAGTGAAAATGTTCTGTGTATGTAGCCTACACAAAATCACCCAACTACAAATATTTCTCAGAAAAGTCAGAATTAACACTGATTTCCCCAAAAGATTGGAAGACGTTAGCATGAACTTTGAAGTTTTATAGCATTTGCATACAGGAAATGACTGAAAAGAAATAAGCTCAAGAATTACATATACCTCATAAAGTTTAGGCTTAATCAGAGTACCCCTATCTTACAGAAAGAATTCATAGTAGCAATCAATACTCTGTAATAGGTATCCACCATAATAAATGAACATAGGATTAAATCATTAGAAGTGTCTGTACCTTATAATGTGCTGAATTCCCAAAAAATATTAATATATATTCACCATAACCTAGCAATTACCATGTTAGATTTTGGCAGGGATTACTGGAATATATTAGAAAAAGGACAGCTATTTAGAACTGCCCAGAATTCTTCATGACTGATGGAAAAATGTACTTCTAAAATCAATAGTTTCCCACTATATGACTATATGGAATGAATTGTGAGAATAAATCTGCAATAAGCAAAATGCCCCTAATTAGTGGCCTTACTGTTATACCCTGGCATGTGCAGCACATGACATATTTAAAGTAAAGAGAGAAAAGACTATGGCTAATGTTAAAGAAAACTAAGCTACAGCTCTGTAGGAATGTCATGGTTTAGAAAGTGCAGTTAGTTAGAAGAACTAAACTGAAAAGTAAAATCCCTGAACAGAATTATTTCTGTTCTCACTCAAATCAGGACAAGGAATTACTGAAAGATCTGATCTCAAATGGTACAGCCATTGTATTTTGTGATTCATACTATTAGAAAGATTGACAGATCTTCCTTGGTTGTCTGAGTATCACAGACTTTAACAATCTCAGAATGGTTGAGATTGACAAGGACATCTGGAGGTCACCAAAGCCACCTAGAGCCAGTTGCCAGGACCATGTCCTGATAGATTTTGAGTATCTCCAAAGAAGAAGACTCTACAACCTCTCCAGGCAACCCGTGCTAGTGCTCAGGCACCCTCACAGTGAAAAAGTGTTCCCTGATACTCAGAGGAAACCTCCTGTTTCAGTTTGTACCTCTAGTCCTGTCACTGGACACCACTGGAAAGAGCCTGGCTCTGTCCTCTTTTCACCCTCTCTTCAGGTATATATATACATTAATAAGATTCCTCCTGAGCCTTCTCTTCTCCAGGCTGAACAGTCTCAGCTCCCTCAGCCTTGCCTCATAGGAGAGATGCCCTAGTCCCTTAGTCATCTTGATGGCCCTTTACTGAAATCTCCAGTATGATTACATCTCTATTGTGCTGGGGACCCCGGAACTGTACTCTGGGTATGAATACAAAGCAGAAGGGAAGGATCACCTCCCTTGTCCTGCTGGCAACACACCTCCTAATACAGGCCAAGACACCGTGAGCCTAGGGTAGAGCTAAGACCTTTGCAAAATCTGACAAAATGCTGTCATACTGAACTAGCAAAACCTAAACATGTTTTTAAATTAATACAATGGCATACAATTATTCCAAGTAAAGGAAAAATAATCACAAAGGCTTCAGAAGCTTTTCAATGCTTTGCATATATCGAGGGGTATGGGAAAAACCGAGAGAGAAGATATGCCTCAGAAGATGCAGCATTCTTCAAGAATGATGTGCAGAACATAGCTGAAAATGAAAAGATATAGAGGCTTTCATAACAGATAATTAGAATAAATCAGGCATATATTGTTTATTTTTCATAATTACCCAGAACTCTACATAAGTGATCAACTGAGCTTTCTGTAAAACTGAAAGATTTCAGTCTTAGAAATTTTTAAAGATTGTTGGGCTAACTCAGTAAATATTATTGGAGTAAGCAGAGTTATTTACAGTTCTATAAAAGTAAGTAGTAAAAGTTAGAAGATTTGAGGTCAAACAGCTACCTGGTACATTACAGGAATTATTGTACTAAATTAGAAAAAATAGTTACTCATAGTTTGCCATAAAATTCTAGCAGCTGAATTGTGTGAAACCTCCAAAAGTTGAACAGTTTTCATTTTAATGTATAATGATCAGAATTTCATTGGGAAGAGCTCACAGCTGTAAGACGCATCTCATCTGGTGCACCCCATAGACAGATGTGAAAATCTAATGGCACTAGGCAACGTCTTTCACTCAGGAAAAAAGAGGAAAGCACTTGTTAAAGGCACAATCTGTCAGACCTGGGGAAAAATACATGCTTTTTAAACGTGTTTTAAAGGGACTGGACAAAATCCTATTCCCGTTCTGTAGAAAAGATGTTTTTCACAAACAAGCATAAGGCTACCTGTCTGTGCTTGGTGTTTTGAATCACCTCTGTAGAGGGAGAAGAGTTTGTTGATTTTCCCAAAACAGCTTGGCAGGCACATCATGGGAATGAAGGGATAGAAGACTTGTCAGATAGCTGTTATGGGAGAGTAGACAGGAGAGATGCAGTATAATTCCAACTGTGAGACTGCAGGAAGGGCAAAGGGCTTATTTTAAGCAGAAGGCAGATTTGCAGCCAAACTACAGCCAAGTGAAAGAGAAGGCTCCTAGTGATGACAAAATAAAGTTTGTTCAAGTATGCAAGTTGGTGCGCTGGCTTCAAGACAGATGCCAGAGTAATAATGGTTTTTAAAAATTTTAATCTGTCGGCCTCAGATCTGAGTTTTATCTATTTACAGTGTTGTTCTGTTCTAATTTGTCTTTATAAAAATGTGCCTTTGAAGAGCAAAGACCCTTCAGCACCTTTTTGTGTACTCTTTTGAAACAAAAGGTGGGGCAGTTTAAGCTCAGGTCTCTAACCAATTGGAGTCCTCCTGTGGTATGGTAGGAACAACACATAATGGCCAAGCAGTTACTCTGTCTGACAACTAAGAAACAATGCATGGCTTTGAATTCCATCTTGGCCAGGGATATTTTTCCTGTCTCAAAACACCCCTAGAAGTCTTCAGGAGTGATAACTTCTACATGTGTGATGGCTTCTCTAGGTGAGTATTCTAAGGCTTTGCACAGTCATGCAGAAGAGACTGAACATGTGCAAAGTGGCACAGGAATAATATGTCAGGATTCAGGGCCTGAATGCCATGCCATGCCATGCCATGCCATGCCATGCCATGCTATTGCTTCCAGAATTAGGATCTGAGCACCAGGACTGAAGTCAAGTGCAGTTCCAGCTATCCCTTAGCTAGATTTTAGTGAAACTAAAGTTACACGAGTCCTCTGTAATGGTTTTCTTCCTTTTCTTCTCAATCTCAACCCCTCTGAAGCTTCTGTAGATACAGACAGATCCTGGAGAGGGACAGGCCAGCAAGTGCCCTTGCTGAGAACCCTGCCCCTGCAGGCTGCCCCTCTGGTAGGTGTACAGCTGGTTCCAGAGTGCAGCTGGTTCCAGAGTGCAGCCAGTTCCAGAGTGCAGCCAGGAGCTACAGGTGTCCTTTACCCAGATAACTTGTCACAGATAAGAGAGAAGGAAGAGCAGGAAGAGGTCCTAAAAGTTAGTGGGATACCCATGGGATGAAGGTATAAAAACTCAAAAGTCCTGTGATCACACCATGCTCCAGTGAGAGGTCCATGTAATGCCGGCACTGTTGACCTCTGGACTAAGAGGAACAAAGGAGGAATGAACACAGCTGAAGAGAATGGAGTGGATACCAGGGAGCATGTGGAAACCAATCGCAATTATTATTATAGAAACATCTTCTGTAATAATACCCTATATTTTGTTTTTCTTTCTTTTCTGGTAATGATTTGATTGGGATTTAAAGTGATTCTTGGGGAAGACTCTTACCATTTCAATTATACCAATGATGAAGTCTTGGTGTCACCACCATAAGTTTGGGTTCTTTGACAATGGTATGATCTATGCAGCACCAGGGTTGTTGACACCAAACAGGAGACACCTCTCTCGAAGGGGCAAGAGGGTCTTTGCAGAGGAGATTGCAGGGCTAATTGACAGGGCTTTAAACTAGATGTGAAGGGAGAGGGGGACAATGTCAGCAGGCTTCCATGTGGTAAGCTATGGGAGGACACAACAGTGTGGGAGCAATGGGGGACTAGTAAGGGCTCTCAACCTGCTGCCCAGAAGCATGCTGGGGACAAAATAATGCAGTCAAAGTCTTGCAGAGA
>WUAM01000323.1:21044935-21071189 GCA_024336885.1 Actenoides hombroni
GCAGTTAATTAAAAGAACTGAGCTGAAAAGTAAAATCACTGAACAGAATTAGTTCTGTTTTCACTCAAACCAGGACAATCATTAATGCTTCTTAGCAGAGACTGTGTTTGTCTCTTCACAGCTGTGAATTTCTGAAGTTGAATAAATATTTGTACCTCCTGTAAGAATGTAATTTCCTTTATATATGTCGGATCATATTCTGAACTCTGTATTTTAGCATCACATGGATTTCATGTATTTTTGAGCTTCGTGTATGTATTTGGCACTCTGATGTCAGAATTCTCTGTTAACAGACATGGTGCTTTCTGAATAGCTTATCAAATGAGAAGATAAGTGACATAACATGCATGGATATCATGAAGTTTTTTTAGTTCAAGTCACAGACAATTACATTTTGGAAGTCTAAGATAAACAGCCAATTGAGAGCTATATAAGCAAAATAGACAGACATCTAAGATGGCATGACACTGCCAGCTACCCTTCTACACTAAGCTGTTCTAACTTCTGCACCTGAGGACACAGTAAGGATGTATGTCAGCTACTCATAGGAATAAGGGGAGATCACCTCCCAGTGGTAACCTCAACCCTTTCACCTGTCCACAACACAGGAGCAGCAAACTCAATCATGTAGTGCGCTTTCATCCTAGCTTCCAGCCTTGTCATGACAACATGGAGTAGATCCTCTTCCTTGAAGAAGTAATTCAATTTTTATGACATTTCTGATAGACCATAAGCCAATATTTGCACCCCATTTGTATTACATCTGTATCCAATAACTATGGCTGGGACCTGGGCATATCAACTCATTAGATTAACCTAGCATCCAAAGTCAGCAACCATTATAGGAGTTTTCCTGTCTACATTAATAGTACATCTCTTCCCAAACGATAGTACAGGTTGAAACAACAAAAAACTCAACTCCACCACCCCTCTACATTATTCTTTAATATTAATTAGCTTTGCAGAGGTAAGCAAACAAAATACTGAATGGCAGCCATGGTCTTTGACCATACAGAAAGGGAAAGGCATAAAAAGATGGTGCATAATTCTAAATCACAAATTACGCTAAGAGCAGGACTTGGTGATTCAGTTCAGAACACAGAAAAGCTGTACATCATCTAAGATGGGAAGGAAATATAGAAGGACACTCTCATCCCTGCGTAATACTGCAGTATCACACCTTCTGTGCTATGACTTCTTATACAGTTAACATGCACCACTGAACAAAATTTGCCCATCTCTTACAGAAGAACACTTGATAACTTTGTTCTTGTGACTGTGCTACAAGACCTCTAAGAGTTGATGTCAAGTAACTTCATCTACAGGAACTCATCTGAATTGCCCAACTAAAGAACTTAGTTGTCTTTATTCCTTTCCATAATGTTGTGAGAAGAAATGCATAAATGAGCCTAATCTCCATTCAAGTCTACTTCATCCCCTCCAGATAGCTGGGCTGAATCTCAGTCTCTGCACTCAGCTCCCCAGTGGTACTGCGTTAAGTCATAATACAGCAATGAGACTAAACATGACCATATCAAGTCATTTTTTAAACACAGTGTTTATTGACAGAAGAATCCTTTTCCAAAGTGTTATTTTCAAATTCATTGAAGAGGTATGTGACAGATTAAATCAACACAAAAAGGAAAGAAAATAAAATACACAACAGGATTAAGAAACAATTAATACAAAAAGTTGGCAAGAAACTGACTGATGATTTGAAGCCTGCTATTTATCAACAGCTAAAGCATTCTAGGTGGCTGAGGTTATTCTATTTTTCTATCCGTGACATCTGGTTTCTTGGCAGATTCTGTAGGCAGTAAGCACCTCAAAGCCATTTTTAGCTTTGCATGTCATTAGGCTACTGAATCCAATAAGAACATGTACTCTTTTGTGTAGCTCATCCTATAGGATGCATTTCTCTCCTGTTACTGTGCTACAAAGCAGTACAGCTCCTACCCCAAAAATACTTAAAGAAACACATCTATATTAAAATGTTTCTATATCCAGTATGAACCACTTATTTCATTTAGAATTAAGAAGATATATTTTCAGTCTGTTAAAAGAACCTGTAAAGACATGACATTATCTTACCAAAAAGACTACTCCTCCTGTGAGTCCAGGATCATACTAGCACACTTAGAGCTTTATTGGGGCTTTAGTGTTAACTTCAAAACTGTTCAATATTTGTACTGGTAAATAGCAGGAATCTCCAACTCATGACTTAACTACCTTTGATTAATAAGCAGAAAAAAACGATCTGTTGAAACACTGTCATCCATTATTTGGTCTAAACAAAGTTCTTCTCCAAACACGTAGCTGAAGAGCCCTAGCTGTGATTTGCTTTGTACATTAGTGGTGCAAGGAGCTCCATTGACCATTAGAAGTTGTCATTGTTTTTGCTAATAAAGCACCAATTGAGGATTCAAAGAGTGAATTTCTATGGGCTTTCTCTGGGACAAATTTGACAATGCAACAGAAAAGAGATCATAGAATTTTAATAGAAAATTAAATTAGAGTCGGGAAGCAGATGAAGGAGACCAGCTATAAGATCTAGCATGATTTTAAGCAGGACAGAGTGCTGGACCACTGAAGAGAATACAAAGCAATACTGGATCTCAGGATTCTCTGGTGCTGGTAGGAATCAAGATAAAGCACCTAAGGAAGATTATAATGTTTAGTGGTTGTGGAGGAGCTGAAGAGGCAAATGAGAATATTTAAGAGACATTTTGCGGAATGGGAATGAGGAAGAAGGGAATTTTGAATGATTATACAGGTAAAAAATAACTACATGACTGATAGCAAGGTTCATGGGATTTCTGAGTTGACAGTAGGTTAGAGGTGAAAACTGGGGGAAGTTTTGCTAAACAACTGAAGGAACATGTTTCTCATGATACACAAGGGTTGACGATTTAAAAGACCAGGGTAACTGGAGGTGTGAGTAGATGCCATCCTCCATGCTCATACTTGCACATAGAAGGAAGAAGAATGGGATTATCCAGGAGCAAACAGTGCTTTGCTTCTAGCCCATCTCCATCAGTCAGATAACCTGATAGGGGGTCTTTGTTAAAGACCAAACAGTCATTTGTGAATAAACAGGAAAGTTATAACGAAAAACTTTCCCAGCATCTCATTTGAACTGATAACTAGTCTGCTGCTTTATAACTCTGAAAAAAGAATAATTTTGAAGAGAGACATAAATCTTCTGCTTTTGATGATAAAATTTACTGTTCTTCATAAACTGCTTAATCATGAATTTACTAGTGCTTTTGATTAATGATTGGGGAGAAAAAAAAAAAAAAGTAATATTTTATCTAAGAAATTGCAGTTTCGTAGCAGTGAGAGCCATAACCAAGGTAACTCTATAACAGAAGGGAAATTATTTCTTTCCAGCTTTTACAGCACTGGATTGATCTTTTAAATGCTAAATAAATCTCTTTCCCTACACTGCTAAAGCTGTCATTGTTCCAAAACCAGGTTTAAACCTGAGATATAAAATACATTAGTAAAGTCTAATACAGGAGGGGTGTAAAAAAAAATGCCTATTTTAATCAATCCTTTATTGAAGGCCCCCTAAATGCATCACTGTCTTCCTCCCCCAAGGATCATATGCTTACAAGAGTATAGGAAAGCAGTGGCCACAAATGTTTGTCCTCCACACTTATTTCTGTTCTTCCCCACAGGTACTTGCCTTGCATCTCCCAGTCCTTTTTCATCCAAATTAAGCCATGTGTTCATCTCCCCAGTCCATCTTCAAGAAAGTATGTCAAACTTTCATAACTAAGATGATTGAAAAGTAAGGCAGTGTTAGGAAAAGGGTAATGGAATTGCATCACTTAAGTTACTGCGTTTGCTTCTGCTTCTTAAACTTCTCAATTTTACTAAAAACAGAAGTTTCAAGAAGCCACAAATAATGAACATGAAAGTCCAACTCTATCCTGATCCCCTTTAGATATTTTTCAGTGTAAACAAAAGTATTTCATCTTCTAAGTCTTTCCCCTTCACTTACTCATGTAAGAGAATATAACTGAGGAATGTTGTGAGGACATTGGTCAGGCACCAAGAATGAGATTATAGTACTGTTTACCAGTTAAGGTAGTGAGGACTCTAAATTGCCAGTTTGAGATTATGTCCTCTTCCAGGAGGGGCTACAGGAGGCCTAATTTTTCCAGTGACCTAACCCATGCCTGAGACTCCTCCAGGGAGGTCTCATGACCATGTTTCCTGAGGGGCTGTTCCTTTTTAACCCCAGGTATAGAGATTTTTTAGATATTCATGTAAGTGGGGGAGAGAGACTTTTGAGCACTACCCTACTTGATAAAGCTCTCATGTGATGAGTCACATTTTAGACACTAACACACTGTTACTAAAGAAATTCTGCCCATAAGGACACAAGTAATACAGTCATAAACATCTACTGCTAAGGGAAGTGTATTTTCCACTAGCACACAAGAACCTTTCCTCACCTTTTGTTATGCCTGCAGACCAATGTCATAATTAGACATGAGTGGGCTTACATTTTTATTCTTATGCCCCATTCCTTTGATTCACATGTTACTTTTATCACAAGAGGTCACTAGCAAGAGGTGCCATTAAACTGTCAGAATTTGGGCAGGTTGACAGTCAATTTTGTCACCTCTTCCAACCTACCCAACATGTTATGTTATGATGATAGTATCACACACAGAACTAGCCAGAATCTGGTAAAGGCTGCAGGAGATGAGTTTTTAGGATACGGCTCCTACCTTAACTAAGTAATTTTATATAGAGGAATGTGAAAAGGAATATGAAATCTGTGGCAATAGGCTGGAAAAGACAGGGTGTTGAAGTGTTTCCATCTCTTTATTTCCTGTAAGCTGAACAAATCCTGTTAATTGGATTTGACATAGAAAACTGAATTTGAAAGGAAAAATTAAGTCTGCATTCCTTGAAGGCCCAAACCTTCAAGATTATTGTGTATTTCCAGTTTCCTCCAGACCATAAGACTTATTACTGCATCAAACTTAGGATGCAAAGGCTGATTCTGATTCATTTGTGCCAGTGCATAAACTACAACATAACAAAAGCCTTACGAATCAGTGCAAAAATCAGCTGTATTGAAACAGCAAGGAATCATCTTTCAAGTAATCTTTGCTATTTCTAGAGATACCTCACTGAATGCTATAGTTATCATGCATACATCTGGCCATGACTGTGATAATATACTCAAGAAGGCATATTTCCATTAAAAGCATGAATTAATTTTCTTTATTATGGCATAGTTAGTGGGATAATAGTATCACCCGAGTTTAAAAAAAAAAAAAAAAAAAAGATAATGAATAGATAATAAATATATGAGCTCCAGAACCAATTTTTTTTTTCTGAGAAAAAAAATGTCTTCTAAAAGTCCTCAAAATTAAGGAGGATGGATAAATTACTGCTGTGGGTTATTTTTCAATCCACAAAAACAGGCCAAGTTGTCAAACCCTAGTGTGCAGAGGGAAATAATAAGTGCTAGGTTCAGCTTCTGTCTGATTACTATTTCAGAGCTCCAAAGAAAGATGTACTACTCTTAGCTGTCAAGATCCTTCAATCATAGAAAAACCGAAGAAAGATACCTATGAAAAACACCTGCACATTACAATTTGCATCATGGGAAGATATGATTAGAATTGTGTCCTTCTTTGAATTTTAATAGAACAATTCTGTTCAGTAATTTTACTTTTCAGCTCTTTAACTGCACTGTCTGAATGGCAGATTTTTGCAGACAGTCTCTGCTTCTAGCAGTGATAACACCTCATGTTTGGAGTTACTGCCAAGGATTGGTGTGCAGGCCATGGTCACTGCTAAATCTTGTGTACCACATTGTGGTTGAAGAAAGAAAAAGGCCACACCTGTGGAGAGTAGCAGACAGGACAGGTGACCCTAAACTGATCATCAAGGGATTCCATCCCACATACATCATATTCTGTATAAAGCTGAGGGATTACAAGGGTGAAGCTCTCCAACTCCATCCCAGGAGGAGTCTGTGTGTTCTACCTTCAATCCCAATCCATGTGTTCCTGAACCCAGTTTCAGAATCCAGCTCCTGAATCCTGTTCCTGTCTGCTACTGGGCCCAGTCTGTGACTTCCCCAGTGCCTGCTCAACAGCATCAGTAGTGATGGTGACATGACTGCCATCAGGGGGGGTTGAGTTCAATACTGGTTTTGTATTTGTGTATTTTCCATTTAGTATTATTTTCATTAAGCCTGTTCTAGCTTCCTTTTCTAATCGATAAGTCTTTCTCCCTTACTCCCTTTCTTTTCCCTTTTGGGAAAGAGGAGAGATTAACAGAGAGTCTGTTATTTGTCTAGTGGACAGCCCTGACCCTAAACCATGACGAAGTGAAACTTGGGCTTTGATCTTTTTAACATGATATGCTTGATTTAATACAAAATTTAAAACTTCAGATGATAGCTATTGATCTGTACATTCATACCAATGGAGCAATTGACACTGCCTGTTGAGGAATGCAAAGAAGTCCTTGGAATTCACTTTTTACTTGTTAAATACACTGGTAGTTAAATCTACATTCACAACACTTCCAAGCATTTTATGTACCAGGAAAAAGAAAAGCACAACAAAACAACAACAACCCATCCAAAAAACCCAAACACCTTCAAGAACAGTCCTGAGAAGGAATCTCTTTTCATTAGCATCTGTCCTAATTATTAAAAAAAAAGTCATGCTTCCTTATCATAGAATAGTTTCATCTGGAAGAGACCTTCAAGATCATCAAGTCCAACTGTATTTCTAGCCCTATCAAAAACCACTAAACCACGTCCCTAAGCACAACATCTAACTGCCTCTTAAACATCTCCAGGGATAGTGACTCCACCACCTCCCTGGGCAGGCCATTCCAATGTCTGACAACCCTTTCTGTAAAGAAACGCTTCCTAATATCCATCCTGAACCTCCCCTGGTTCAACTTAAGGTCATTTCCTCTTGTTCTGTCACTTTTCACCAGGGAGAATAGACCAAATCCTGCCTCGCTAAAACTTCCCTGCAGGTAGTTGTAGAGAGCAATAAGTTCTCTCCTCAGCCTTCTTTTCTCAAGGCCACACAGGCCCAGATCCTTCAGCCTTTTGTATTTTCTTATGATTTAAGAAGTACTGCACTCTAATACAGCTTCAAATAAGGTGGTAGAAGAGAGTTCTGCCAATTTTTTTAAGCAGTGATTACAAACCAATGGAGCATAGGACACTTAAATTACCTCAGTTTCTACAACACCTGCTTATGTTTCTCTTGTGCAAGTTTAGAATGCAAGATCCACTCTGCAAGTCCCTTGTTTCAAATTTACTTTTGGATTTAATAAAGGTCCTTTGAAGAAAAATGCTCTCAAAAGTCTGGAAAGCCAATGCATATGCCAAATTTTTAAATGAAGAAGCAATATTTCTTTGGGGAAAAAAGAAAAACAAAACAAAAACAACAAAAAAAACCAACAAAAAACCAACAAAAATTAAAAAAAAACAAAACAAAAAAAAAACAAGAGAAAAGGAGTACATAAATATATGATGTACTCCACCTGTACCTGTATGAGACAGGCTTGAAATCTCTGCACCCTTTAGGGTTTACCATAAATACAGCATATTTGAGCTCTGCTCAATGTAAACACAGCTAAGAAGCTAACTGGATACAGGCTGTCAGCTTTGCTGCTGCGCTCTTAATCTTCTTACCTAACAGTGCATCATTATATTCAATTGACCAAAGTGCTTTTAGCATGTTCAGAGCCTGATAAAAATAAATAGCCATATATTACAAAGAAGAGAAATGAAATATTGGAGCAGATTAATCATTCTATTAGGCTCAGGAAGTGAAGTTGTACTTCCATTGGTATCAAAGTCTTAGGGTTTTTTTAGTCTGCTTATTATTTAAGAAATCATATCATATGAAGGAGTTTCAGGCATGTTTTTGTCTGCTACATTCTTTTTACATGCTTTTTAATTATAAATTAAAACCAGCATGAACACTACAATAAAAAAAAAAAGATTTAAAACATTGTTGCTTGGGATTTTTTTTTAATACAAATGTGCATAATTTTGCAGAAATCTGAGATATGTATTTTCCTGTAATAAATGTTATATATTTCCATTGTATTATGCTTTATGCACAACTTCACCAATTTTAATGAAAAAGGAACAAAATTACCTGCTTAAAAAATTTCATAATAAGAAAACAGTTGCTAAAAAAAGCTTGGTCTGCCGGCAGTTTGTATGTGGTAATTGATTAAAGTTTCCTGCATAAGCCAATTTAATCCACTAAAATTTCACAGTTTTTCTACTATCTTTTTTCCTAGGTTTTCTTCTGAGATTCTTCTGTTATGAGCTGATACAAGAAGAGCACGGAGGCAGAATTTCACACCAAAAAGAAACTATTATCCAGACCTGCATAACTAACTGAAAATTCTTTAGATATTAGTTTATAATTTAGTGAAACCCTAAGCTTAAACACAGACTGAAGCATTACCATAATTGTATTGTTTTTAAGGTAAACAAGAATACAAACCTTAATAAAAAGGGAAATTCCAAGCTCTTGCTGCACCTACAACTAGGAAATTGTGCATGTGGGGCTTCCCAGTTACAAGATTGAAGTCTGGGCAACTATCATAATGTGTGCTTCATAAATGTCAATGTAGGGAAAAGGCTTGCAAACTACCTAATGAAAATTGCTGATTCATTCTTACAGTTACTATTATGGTAGAATAAGGATTAGAAGCCATTCTTGCCAGACAGTAGAAGCCCCAAGGAGGCTTCTATTCATTGTGATGTTTTCAATACTTTAATTGCTACATATGTAACTATAGGAATAACTCAAAGAAGTAGGTTTATGCATTTCTTGATGCCTTGATGACCAGCATAAATAAATTATAAGCTGCTATCTTGAATTTGGATCCTAAAGTGAAGGTATAGACTTGTAATAACGTAAAATTAAGGACAAGTTGTAAAGATTGTCGTTAACAGGCGTTGATTCATTATAACAGTAGAGGTATTTGAAATTGAGTTTTACCTATAAAATAAACCACACTTGGTTTTATGGAGCTTTATGTAGGATAACCCAAAGCCTACAGAATCTCAAAGTTATGTCCTAGTTATAAATTCTATAAAATTTGCATTTTACTAATTTGTAGGACATCCAGTTAAAACTTAATCTCAAAATGGTAGCTATGACTCTGTAAGTCCATTGAAATAATCAAAGATGAAATTATTCCCAGATTTTAAAATTAAAAAGGTGGAATAAAACCAAGTATAAGGTTGTTATAACAGGCTCCAACAGAAAGCCTTTTAGAGTCATTCACTCAAAAAAATTAATAAAAACAGACCTTTAAAAAGTTCAGGACTCGAAAGAAATGAAACCTCTTGAGATATCATGTAATCTACTGGGTAGCTGAGGGTTGTTGGTCAATTAATCTTTTCAATTTCATGGTTAAACTACAGGTGTCTTTAAGACTTAAAGCTTCATTACTAAATATAAACTAAATACTTAATATCCAATACATAAAAGATTAAACACAGATTTATTCTAACCAGAAAATGTTCACTATTCCCTGGAATTGTGCATGAAAAGTTGTCTGTATACAGTGTAACCATCAAGACTAGAAATAACTTAGTCTACAACATAAACCAAAAGTACTAATGGTGAGAAAAAGCCACCACTGAAACAGACTGTGCAAAGAGTTTCTTTAAGGCATTAATCAGACCTAAACCTGATTAAGTGTCTAATTGGCTTGATTACTGATGGCAAGAAAACATGTGCTAGATACCTGTTCACACTAAGAGTTAGAGGCTTCAGGAGAGTTGAATAGGCAAGATGTTTAAAAAACTAAAAGCAGTATTTTCTAGACCAAAATTATCACCTGAGGAAGTAGACTGCAAGAATGAACTGACTCCATCAGCATCTACAGGCCAGGTACAGATTTTATTGTTTAGTATAGACTTGGTAATACTACCTTTTGTTTAAAAAGTATTTATGTAAGTGAATGCCAAAGGGTAGCTTTTCAAACATACTTACTGCACACACTTACCAATCTTTATTTAGCAAAATGAAGTCAATGCCTTTATTCCCCTCCTCCCTTTCATTTATTCTTTATGAAGAAAATATAGATTTCCTCCTTTTGCATGTTGTTTTCTAAATAGGAGTAACCTGAAATAGCACAAGCTTATGAGATGTCTTGGTGAATATCGCAAATGAAGAATTAGAAATACTAATATGGCTGCTTTTAATGTGTTGATGTATTAATCTTGCATCTTTTCCCTGCTGGCAGAAAATGAATATTGGAACAGCACAAAAGGTATATGTCAGCCTGCTTCCTGATAAATTTTACAGTAAAGAACTACTAAATAAAAATATACTGTAGACTAATATGACTTACTGTATTTTTCAAACAGGAGTTACATTAGTAAAACTGACCCAAATAAAATACTTCTTAAAAAAGCTACTAAATTATTTTGCCTTTCCAATAGTTAACTCATTAATTTTAATTAATGAATTATTTAAAAATTAGATAGGATAGATAGACTTTCACTTGTTACGTTTGAATTTTTATCTTTTCCCAGTAATATCCTAAGGAGTGTTTTTATCTTGAAATAAACAAATTGTTTCAAAATGGCAACAATTTAGGGTTTCACCAAATAAATAGAAAAGTAAAACAAGCTCTTTACTATCAGCCTAAACTATTAATCTGACTTCATGTTTAATGAAACAATTGAAATTCCAGCATTATAAAGTTAATTTTAACTAAGCAGTGTTTAGCATATTCACAACAGTTGAGCATATAAAGACTGTCTTAACTTCTTGGAGCCTTGATTTACATGTACAAGAGTTACTTAAAACTGGCAAATTTATGGAAAACTGATAGAATCAGAAATGTTTGTAAGGCTGAATAATTTCTGAATTTTGATTTGTCATTTTTACAAACGTGAAAAAAACACTGATGAACTGTCATATCCATACTGCCATGCACACAAAATGGCAAAAATGTCTATATTCAACAAACTTCATGTACTGCAGATTTACAGGCAAAGTATTGCCCATGCTTCTTCTCAAGTTATGCACATCAGTTTTCTTTGGTCAACAAAACAGTGTTTCAAAAGAAGAAAAATCCTGATTCTCAACAGCTGACTTCTGTGTAGCTTGATAACTCACCTGGCAAACTTAGAAAAAAAAAAAAAAAAAGAAAATTTAGATTTCCCCAGAGACAGATTGCTCTTTTCACCACAATAATTCCACACAACAGCATAACACTCAGATCATATTACCATCAGCCTCCACTATTATAGATATTATTCATGTGAAAGCAGAAGAATAAGTCAAGGATTAAGACATTTTCTGCCTGCAAGGAGATACCATCTAAAAAGGAAAGAAGAAATGTACATAATATCTGGTAAATGTAGAATGCTATACTCACATTTATGTTCTTACGCTATTAGGAGGAAGTCTGAAAAAGAAAACCTTTTACAACAAAACTTCGTGCAACTAGCTCTAGTATGCACAGAGGTTGATTGGGCTTTTCATTTTCATACCAATATAGTATATAATTATTTATATACATATTAGAAATTCAGAGAATTTCACTGAATTTCTAAAAACAGTAAGGATAAACCAAATACTTTCAAAGAAAAACAAACCCCAGATTACTCTCAGAAACTGAAAGAGAATGTTATTGAGCTTGGAGAGGGAGGAAAAAGTGCATGAATACTTGAAATCTAAAATGAAATAGTATTCCATAGACTTATACTAATTTCTTTCTCTACTAATCAAAGTAAGTTAAAATAATTTTGTCTGGAATAACTTGATTAGCTCTGTGCTGTTATACAATACTGTGAACAACTAAGACTCCCTATGTACTTCTCACTCCCTCCTCCAATGACCACTCTGTCAAAGTCAAGATAAAGCAAGGTACAGGTACATAAGGACATGGTTCATGGATCTAAGCCCATAAGTGTGTGAGGAAGGCTTTTTGTTTGGTTTGTAGTTTTTTGTTTGTTTTTTTCGTTTGTTTGTTTTTGTTGTTGTTTTCTGCGTTGTTTGTTTTGTGTTTGTGTTTTGGGGTTTTTTTCAGTGAAAGTTGATACTGTCTCTATTTTTTAAAGATGGAGATTGGTCATTGTGGCAAGGTAGCTCAAAACATACCAATCTATTAGCCCAGCAGAAGGTTTATACAGAAGAATGACTGATTCAAAGATGCAGACTGGCTTGTATGTGCCAGCACTGGGCAGGTCAGCCCTGACAACATGAAGGAGGCTCTGGGAACATGCAGCCGCAGAACTCCAGACTAAATATCTGGGTTTGCAAAGCAGATGTGAAGACATCAGTTTGATTTCAGCATCTAAGTCCTTTTGCCATCCTACCTGCAAAGTCTTGTCCAAGAACACACATAGAACACTCAGGAACAAAGCTCAGTGAGTGTCAGTTTAGTTAATCACATGACTAGGAGAATGTTGCGGACATCAAACCATCCTTATCATTCTCAGCATTTTAGCATCTACAATTTCTAATCCTATTTATTTTTTTAAGGGTGACAATAATAACAGAAATGAACCACAAAAAGCGGAGGCCAATGAGAAAGCAGAACCTGTACCAAAGCAACAAGGTCAGTAGTAAGCTATTTATGAGTATTCTAAGATTATCTGGACAAAATATATATACACTTCATAGGACTATAAATAAAATGGTTCTTCCAATTTTTTTTTGCCAGGTCTTGATCTTGTTTTTTATTTGTGGAAGAAATTAGGAACTTTGAATTCCCATTGACCCTAAACCAATGATTTGTTACAGAAATATGAGCACTATGTACCAATAATAAAAGGCAACTGTCAAGCACTCAGTCCCTTCATGAGCTTGTCCATTTTAATCAGCTAGTCTAACAAGATGTGTTTCCTCTTTCTGCAAGTCAACTTCTTAGAAACCTTACTTTAAAATAAAGATTAGCAGTTTAAGAAAGAAAACTGCGTATTTTTAATGTATCTTTCGGGTATACTTCTCATATATATTAAAAATTACAAAAACTGTAAACTGTCTGATATTCAAATCTTTTGTTGAACAGCCATTCAAAACTTTTTCAAAAAAACCCAAACAGATAGCTTTTAAAAAGCAATGCCATAAAAAATTTATTTGCCATCACCATTCAGAAGACATTCAGGACTAGAACACAGGAATGTAGAGCTCAGGGTGGTAATACAAGGTAATCATTTGCTTCAGCAGCTGGTTTCTGAAAACTGTGGCAGCTGGACATGGCTATTACCTCCTCCTCCTCCTCCCAGTAGACAAGTCTGTTGAAGGCAGGAGATGGGATGTCTGGTACAGTTTTACTAATCTTTGAACAAGCAACAACAATAAATGGGTATTTGTATAGTAGGGACATACTGTGACATTCATAACCTTGTAGATAGTGATTATCTCCAGGAATAGGACAACAAGATATCTCGAGGCACCCGAGCATGCTGAACAGACAAGAACAGGTTTTGTGGCAAGAATAAGGATTTTAGGCTTTAAGTCACTAAAAGAACACGGTGATGAAGAAGAGAAGATGAAGTAAATGACCACCAGAGGTCACAAAAGACCACCGAGGGGAGGAAAGACCCTAACTCTAATTTTACTATGCATGCTCAGACTATGTAAATGAATTCCAGGAACTCATTAGCATAAGACTGCCCTTTCTAAGAAATATAATGAGTATGTATGTTTATCCTTCATATAAACTATGTACTCAGCTTGCATCAATACGCACATTTGGAGGCGTGATCCCCTGTGCATCTGGTGCCGCAAAATAAAGAATGCCTGCTTAATAACTTCGGTTATTGAGTTTTTCACTGCATCACTATTTTGCTTATACCAGAGACAAAATGACTCCTGGAGCAGCTACCAAAATAAAGGCTCAAGATGGTTGAAGCAACAACTATTGCTGGACCATGAACCCTCTTCCCTCCCACGGGCAGCCCTTTCCATTTCTATTCTCCAATACTGGAAAAAAACCCAACCAAGTCCAGCTTTCCTGTCACTTCATGCTTTTCCCCTTGGGAGAGCAATTCAAGTTCATTTCACTGGACCAGGAAAGCAAAGGCTGAGGAACCTCTAGTTTTCTGTGATAAAGATGATTTAAGAAGAGAGGGGCAAGTAGAAGAAGACTACAAGGAAACTTGCATAATCCTTACTCATGCTCTGTGTAATCAAAACAAGTACCACAATTCCTTTCCTCATATAATGAAACTTTAAACAAAGCCAATTTCATGCAATTAGCTTTTTATATAATGGCTGCATCACTAAATCAAGTAAAAACAAAATCTTACATCAATTAACTGTAGCAATAACCTAACAATGGAAAAAAAAAGTGAAATCTGATGTTTCATGGCTTGCAATTAAATCGCAAATGCTATCCCAGAAGATAACAAAGTATCATTACAGAAAATTGTTTTGTTTCCATCGAAAATCTTGATCTAATCTTGCAGATTAATGTAATTCATGAGTCTGTGTTTCGGGAAGGTTCTTCAAGTCTCATTTTCAAAAAGCCACAAAACATTTTCTCCTTTTGCATGTGCATATTAATGAGTTAGACAACCTATCTAAGCCAGAGAATTTGCACAAGTACTACACCTCAGAAGAAGCTTATGAATTCCGGAACCCTGTACATAAGTCCTCATCATCTGATCTGTATAAGGAGCTCCATTATCTCAAGGCAGAAAAGTGAGGCTGGTCTCAAGAGCTTCCTGTAAAGACTCCAGCAAAACTTGGTGAAATTTGTATTAGACCTAAAAATCACGTGGACAGCTGCTAGAAGAAGAAACTAAGATATCTGTTGGTGAGCGACAGACAAGAGACCAGAGAAAGCATTTTGGTGTGTACATACAAATTTGGAGAGAATCATTAAAAGCTCAACCAAGACTAGTTAAGGGAGAGCAATTAAATGGAGAAGTTAAAACTAGTCAGGAAAAAGCCTCTCCAAGATCTCTTACTAGTTTCTCTGGTATAACCAGAATAAAATAGACCAGTAAGGCCTCTAATCATAGTGCCATTTTGCAGCTCCATAGTCTTGAAACACAAGCCAACAGACTGAGTAGAGCTATCTTCACTCCCTTTTTATGTGGCCAAAACCAGCTATCACCTTCTTCCTTTCTCTTAATACTTCACAAGGCAGCATGAAATTCCCAGCACAGATGAAAAATCAGCAGGAGGCACAATTGGAGTCCATTTAGTTAAAACTTGGCCACTTACACTACTCAGCAACACCTGGTACTTTTGTCTGCTTTGTTGGCTACTCATTGCCTCATCTCCACCTACTCAGTGGTCTTCTCTCACTAACTTTCTTTGTGACTAATTCTCTGCATAATTGTTTTTCTCTAATTATTTCTCTGTTCTTAGTCAGTTTGTTTCATAATGGATTAATTTTTAAATTTA
Source organism: Actenoides hombroni (assembly GCA_024336885.1). NCBI lineage: Eukaryota > Metazoa > Chordata > Aves > Coraciiformes > Alcedinidae > Actenoides > Actenoides hombroni. The sequence continues at coordinate 21,060,343 of WUAM01000323.1, forward strand.
TTTCCTGCATATCTTTATGTACTTAGAGTGATTCACCTAATTACAGGTTCTCCATGATACAGAATACAATTGCTATATTTTCTTTGAGTATTTATCACCTCCCATAACTGACTGAGTACACAAATGCTTCATTTGTTCTACATACTGTTGCTCAATGACTCTGTTGGTGATTATCCTGTTTAGAAGGCCACAGGCAGCATCCACCTGATAGCTGGTGTCTGCATTACCATTCTCTGTATCACAATTTCTTTTGTCCTCCTAGAAGGTCCTTCCAGTATGATTCTTTCCAACTCATCCCCTTCCCTTTCTCTAAACACCCTCAGCACAACATTTAAGTCCTACTCTTCTGAAGTGTCCTCATTTCCTTCTCATTTTCCCTCACTAGAAACTGTCCCATTACCAGTGTTCTGATTTTTGGTCTTCCTACATCTACTAAATCAACAAGAGTCTCAAGGATTATTTTTTTAAGTTTGACAGATGCATTTATGCAGCTTTTTCTAAAGTTCATATCGACATTGCTTTGTTCTTCATAGGACCTGAATGAGAAAGCTAGACTAAAGCTAATATAGGTACTTCTATGCATGCTACAATTGCACCTCTGGTAGACAGAACCTCCCATATGGGAGATTAGCATGTTAATTTTCAGTGATATTTAGTGTCTTCAGAGCCTAGATGGTTTGGAAAGTACACAGGGGATGTATAAAAGGTCACATGCCTGTCCACAAATTAAATGCGAGTGCCACTCTTTAGCACACAAGATTTTGGTGGTTCTGACAGAGCCAGAAAAATCTATATACTAAGTGAGAAGCCTGGACAGAATTAAAAAACAAACAAACAAACAAAACCAAAAACAAACCCAACCAACTGAGAATTTTAATCAGCATTCCTGAACATGTAGCACCTCAAAGTACATCTCAAAATGGACTTCAGTCCACTCCAGACTCTCTCCCAGAGAGTGCGCTGCTGTTTAGGAACATTCACTTTTCCACTAAGTGTTTAACTAAAAATAAAAGCAGAAGCTGCTGATAGCTGCCACTTTTAATATATTAACCTAGCTGATTTACCTCCAGTCTTTCATAAGAGAGCATTTTTGCAGAAAAGAATGCAAAAACCTGTGACATCTGAGAAGACAGAGTACAACAAAGAGCCTGAAACTAAGATAAAAGTTAATTGAAACACTAGCCTTGTAGAAGAAATTAAGAACTTTGATGTCAGTAAGTATTTCTATTACAACATTGTTGAATCTTTAAAAAAAAAAAAGGAAAAAATTAATTTTCACAATGCACATTTGACCCTATTGCAAATAACCAAGGCCCAGAGCCAAGATTTCCTCTTCTCAGAAAGAAATAAAGCAGATATATTTATTGAGGGTATCAAAATCCTGTTGCTGTGAAACACCAGCTAACTTCAGCTTATTAGGCATCAACTAATCCACATGGACTACAACTGATTTATAAGCCCCTGAGAAAGAAGATTTTAATTCAATGTGAAATTTTGCAGTAAAAAGCTGCATTTGGCCTGTTAGGAATTTGATTTTAAGCTGCTTTACAAAACCTGTCCCCTGGCACCTCAAAATTCAGGGTTATATAAGTCAATCTGTATTTTTTTAAATACCAATGAGTTCAGCATTTTAATGTAATAAAACCAAATGAACCAAACCTGTAAATGTAAAGATATTTTAAAATAATAATAATCATCTTCTTTGTATCTTATCCTTTACACTCTTCGCTATCACTCAGTCAACAGGCAGCTATTATTCCCACAAAAAAAAAGTATTTCTTAAAGATTACCAAGAACTTGAGTATTGATTAATCAGCTTGCTTCCACTCCTGCTGATGTGAAATCTTTTAATTCCTTTCAGATCATCTGTTTTCATGAGTGACAGTGCTAAATACTAGGAAAACAAACCAAGTTTCTTCATGGAATCTTTCTTTACATGGAAAATAGACTTTTGTAACACTTCTGTTAGCCACTGAAGTTAAGGGTTAAGATGAATTTACTTACTGCTTCTTTTACTTCAACCCCACTGATTTCTGAACAGTTTTCCCCTTCACAGAACATTTGTTATAAAATTTTTGCTAGGACAGTCAAAGGTGTATATTTTGTAATGTGAGAGCTGAAGCCTCTTCCCTTCACCTATAGGTTTCCTATGTGTTAATTTTTCTTGACATCTTCATGACTCTATAGCCATCTTTCAAGTATTTATGTACCTAGCTTAAGCACCATAATTTTTTAGTTTGTGGTCTTCCCTTCCCATACACAGATTGTCATTCCAGAGATGGATTGTCTTATTCAGGAGCCTGTAACTCTAAATAGCATGTTGACACGGGCATTTCAGATGAAGAATGGTGTTCTGAAACATATCTACTGGTTGTCCCCTACTGTGCTCTGATTTTTCACCGAAACCCCCTCTGAATGCACGACTGGATTCCTTTAGAATAAAACTAAACCAGGAGAAGCAATCTGTGAGTCAACCTAATATACTTGAGCTGCTGATGGCCATTCATTTCAGAGAATCACAACAGATCTGCTTTGAAATACAGCTGCCACAAACAGATATAGCTTGGTTACCAGCCCTTCAGCACTATTTCACTGTTCTGATTATCCCTACCAGGCTGTATTCTCTTCTAGTATAGATGTAACTAGAGGCAATTACCAGAACAAAATTCCTAAGTGAGAAAATGAAATGTTGAGATTAGCCTTGTTGTCTCTCTTGAGTACATGACTTTTTGGCTGAGGGAGTCAGGGCAGGGAGAACTGCGAAACTACAAACCATGAATTCAGAAGGGAGAAGAAACTGCAGCAAGTGCTGAAATTTTTGGTTCTTGCATCTTCTTTTCTACATGTCAACCACAAAACCACAGGAGGATTGTATGCCAAGGAAAGCACAGTGTCAGTAATGTAATTTGTAGAAAAAGAGTTATAGCATTTTAATAGGTTAAGGTTCAGTTGCAAGACTCACAAATTAGTTATAAATAGCTCCAAACCTCCTTTATTTTCTGTAACTGCAACTCCTCTGCAATTTTCTAACAGAGAATGTCTATGAAATTCCTAGGAGAAATTAATTTCATTTCACTATGAGAATGTTTTCACTGTGCTAGAAGCCTGAACCTGTTTGAAAATTCCCCCTTCCTAAAAAAAGTCTTTTTGAGTGGAACTCTCAGAAAAGCATTTTGAACCTTCATAATCAAATGGTAAGAAACTCTTTCATCCTTTCCTGAAAATTCATGGGAACAGGAACAGCAGCAGTCCTCTTTGGAGTCCTCACTTTTCTGAATGTGTGCTATTCTGTACCTTGAAAATTCACTTGGCAGATCCTTCACGTAAGATGAAACATTGCCTAGTGGTGTATTTGCAAGACCTTTCCTCCAGGTAGCACTGCAATGCTAACTGCTGCAGAAAGGAAAGAATAATCTGCATTGCCATTAAGTGGGCAACACACTGTTATCAATTTAAGCCATAAATCCAAGCAAATGTCAGAGCTTTAAATGGAATTCTTCACAAAAATCTTCCCAACTTATAGGTGATAAGTAATACAAATCCTGCAGACTTTCTTTTCATACTTAATAGTGCTACATTTCTCCAAGGGACTAATTGAAAATTAACCTCTGAACTTGTTAAGTCAAAACCCAATTGACCAGCATTTTGGGGAACATGGATTTCTTCTCTTCAGTTCCTTGTCCGACTCCGGCCTGAGTATTTCTAGCATCTACAAATAACTCTGCCTAGGTCTTGTGTCTGATCCTGTTTAAGAAATCAATTCATCTAAGAGTAGCTGGGCTCACAGCACATTCTTGCTTCTTAACCTAAATACTAATTAAAAAATACAAGAAATGCCCCACTGGTCCAGTACTCAATTATCCATCCAGTGAAAGTCTGAAACTCAGCTTAAGAAACAATGTGTCTGCTCTTAATAGATGCCTGGGAGAAAATATTAACCCAAATCTGAATAAATGGTGGTATGAAGGTAGTTTAGTGTATCAAGTGCTGTAAGCAAACTAACTTGCTTTCCATCGCAAAGTTTTGTTTCAATGCCATTCCAAACAACCACCTTCCAGCTGAACAGCTTAACAGTTCACTGTTGTTTTACCCTTCTGAAATGAAGAGCAACTCTAGATATGGATATTAACTATCAGAAAACTAGTCTTACACTAGCTATCCAAAACACTTAAGGTTTTATTTTCTTTGAACTGTCTTGAATTTAAAATACAGCATACACAACAGGCTTCTGATTTATTGGCTATGATGTTTTGCTGCCAAGCTTTTTCCTCTATAAAATACTTAAATAAATACTTAAAGTATTTATGAAGGCTAATTTTGTTCCTACTTTATGCAATGTTTCAGACTCATGAGATCTTTCAAATTAATCACATAAGGCCATTTCAATGGCAAGAGACTACATCATTTGCCTAGACTTTGTTTCAAACTCTATAAACTTCCCACTTAAACTCCTTTAAAGTAACTTGTAACAAAAAAAATGAAGAAAAACACTGGCCAAATTTCTACATACTCACATGCTTTATGATATATTTCAGTGATACTCAGCAATAAAAAGGACTGTCATGGCAGCTGAAGCAACAAGAGGTTTAATGCAATTCAAAAACTGGAGTATAAATAATGTCATTAGCATTTCCATGCAAAAGGAAATAAGCTAATCTTCATTTTTCTTCCTGTATTTCACAAGGCATTTCTGGACAGATCTGTTTTCTACATTTTTTTTTTTTTTAAATCAGCACACACTAAAACTTGATCATACTGCATGAGTTCTTAATTGTGTATAAATATAGAAGAGCTCTGTATTGACCATTGCTGAGTTGGCTACAGATACATTTTGTTTAAAAACCACAAAGAAGCTAAATATTCTAAAAGGTACCCTAATCATAAACATGTTCCATACAGGTGGCACTGAGATTTATGAAAGAAATTATTCCAAGGTGAGGTCCCAGAATCAGTGTAGTGCTTCTCCGCTAAAGAAATAATGACAGCCAAGCTGTGATTCCTCCAAAAGTATTATCATAATTCTTTAAAGACTGTTGTTCAAAAATTAAAACCTTTTTTCTAGATACAATACCAGAAAAAGCACCTGAGCCTTCAAAAACTGAAAAATCAACAGAACCAGATAAGACAATTCAACAGGAACAGCATCAGCTCAATGGTGGGAAAGAAGATAAGTAAGTAAATTTAAAAAATCAAGTCTTTTTTCCTACATCCTGGCCTATCATTTCTGTGTGCTGAATTTGGTTCTTTAAAAGTCCTTCCTGCCCTGTAAGGATCTAAGAAGCTTTAGTTCAATTCTAAAGCAACCATATATATATAAAGTATTTATTTAGTATGTGGTTTTGCTAGTTTGTTGTGTATGTCATCCTGAATTACAGGAATGAGGAAAAGAATAAGCTCAACCGTACTTATATACTAATTCTAACAATGATGCTGCTCACTTATTACTCTTCCATAACAAAGAAGTAGTCCTAGGATGCTGCCCTGAACAGCTAGAATGTTTGTTGCATCATTCTGAGTTACAAGCTTTATATCCTATGTATGTCTATTTTTGCTGAACTATACCATTAAATCAGAATTAGTCTCCACAACCAGAGGATTAGGACTGTCTCTTCCTGATAAGAGAAATAAGTTAAATGGTAATATTCCTTCAGGGAAAATCTAGGGTCATTCAACCTTTGGAAAAAATCTCTGGTGACTGCTTGTTTTGATAAAGTAAAAATAAATACAAAGTCTAGAAGATAATCTTGGAACAGTCTACAGTCATGACAGAAGCATCGATTCATAGAATCATGGAATGGTTTGGGTTGGAAGGGACCTTTAAAGGTCATCTAGACATCTAACCTCTCAGCAATAAGCAGGGACATCTTCAAATAGATCAGGTTGCTCAGAGTCCCATCCAACCTGGCCTTGAATGTTTCCAGGAATGGGGCATCTACTACATCTAGGCAACTTGTTCCAGTGTTTCACCACACTCATTGTAAAAAACGTCTCTATATCTAGTCTAAATCTACCCTCCTTTAGCTTAAAAGCATTACCCTTTCTCCTATTGAAATGGGCCCTGATAAAAAAAAAATAAAAATTATCTGTTTCAATCTTTCTTATAAGCCTCCTTTAAGTATTGAAAGGCCACAATAAGGTCTCTCTGGAGCTTTCTCTTCTCCAGGATGAACAACCCCAACTCTCTCAGCCCTTCCTCATAGAAGAGGTGTTGCAGCAATCTGATAATTTTTGTGGCCATCCTCTAGACCTGCTCTAATAAGTCCATGTCTTTCCTGTGCTGAGGACTCCAGAGCTGGACACAGTACTCCAGGTGAGGTCTCACCAGAGCAGAGTAGAAGGGAAGAATCAACCTCAGCCTGCTGGACACACTTATTTTGATGCAGCTCAGGGTACAGTTGCCTTTCTGGGCTGTAACTGAACATCGTTGGCTCATTCCAGCTTTTCATCTACCAGCACCTGCAAGACCTTCTCTGCAGGGCTGCTCTTAATCCCATTATTCCCCAGCCTATATTGATACCAAGGGTTGCCTCAACCCATGTGCAGGACCTTGCATTTGGCCTTGTTGAACGTCACAGAGTTCACATGGACCCACTTCCCAAACTTGAGTACTGCATAGATCTCTGGAGTCCCCAGTACAATAGAGGCATGGGCCTGTTGAAGCAGGTCCAGAGGAAGGGGCAGAAAAATAACAAACTGTTAACAAAAAGTAAAGGGACACAGCACTGGTCTCAGCCACCTGAACACATATCTGAAAGAGGAAACAAGAATGGCTGATGACCTAAGGTGCTGAATCACGGCCACATAACTGAAACTTTCCATGTCTTTTTCCTCACGGCTTAGACAGTAATGTGCACACATCAGCCCTGTCTGACAATACATTGTTTCTCCCTTCCATCTTTAATGATAATGTAACAAAGTGGTGGGTATTTTCCAGGAATAGCTATTTGCCGAGCAAGAATCATCTCTGTGAAGGAGGGGGCTAAGACTACGATGTCTCTTCACACCAAGAAATAAGGGAACAGAACAACACCTAATTTGCACTCTAAATAGAGGACAGTGGAGTCTTATTAACAGAACCAGCACAAAACATCATTGCAGCCTTTATAATATATCAAGATTGCTTTCTGTTGCAGAGGCTTCATAAAAACATGCCTGTGCATACACAATCCCGCACTTTTTAAAAAGGCAGTGCAAGCATTTCACGCAAGACAGAAACCGCGCGGCACTAAAGCAAATACAGCACATGGCCAGGAAGCCGCAAGGACCAGCCCCTGCCTCAGGGACATGGAACTGGTAACATGGTGGACAGGGCAGAGACCTCCCCAGCCAGGGCACAGGCCCATCCCTGAGCAAGGCAAGTGGGGCAGGCCCAGAAGCAGCAGCCAAAGCCAGCCCAGAGCACCAGGCAGGTCTGTGGCAACAAGACAGGTTCGGGGCTAGGCTGCGAAGGCAGTCAGTGCCTGGTGAGGGGAACTGGGATCAGATATCTGAGAGAGCCAAGCAGGGCTGGGCTGAGGCCAGGCTGGACTTCAGATCACAGGTATGGGTCAGGATCAATGGGGTCCATGACCAGGCCCAGAAGCACCTGCAACACAGCAGAAGCTGCAGATAAGGGCCAAGCACCACAGCCACCACTGAAAGCAAAGGTCTCCAGACCACCTTGCTCTGAAAACAGAGGAATATAGCCATTTGTGCACAGAAGAAAGTGACAACATGCTCTGTGTGAGTATTGTCTGGAACCCCCCCAAAAAACTTTTAAAAAGAAATAAAAATCAAAAAACATGACACATTGATCACAATCAGTGACATAGGAGAGGCAAATGTATGACCCTACGCTGCAGGTTGAGAACCAACACAGAGCCTGGGGCATGTGGTAGCTGATGAAGAGGACTGTATAAAGTGTTCTGGCATGTAAGAGCAGAGGGGAGACAGATGCCTAAGACACAAGTAGTAGTGGATGCCTGGCATCAGGGGACAAGACAAAGAAGTTGTCTCAAGTCCTAGAAAAAGTAGAGTGAAAGTAAGAATGAAAAACAGAGCATCTGAGAGCATAGATCAGAGGAAATGGAGGGATACAAAGAAATTCTGACCTCTTCTCTGTGTCTTAAAAGCCTTTAAGCCTGGCTGAAGTTGTAAGAGTATTTCACCTTACCAGATGACCAAGGTGATTACAATGTACTATTTATACTAAGGCAGTACTCTGAAACCCCAGTCAAGGATCATGATCTCTACTCTGCAAAGTGCCATGTAAAATGACAATCCATATTTGCAGGCCACATACCCAAGAGTACATAAAGAAAAAATACAGTGTGTAGCTGGGACTTCCAATGCTTTTATATTTCACTTCAAGATCTTATATATTCTGGGTTATATTTAGAGAAGAATAAAAAATTATAGCTGATATGCCACCTTCAGAATCCATGTACGTATGTTTGATAACCCACTCATCACTGAAATTGAATATATTTTTAATGCAGTTTTACTCCAAAGGCTGGATTTCAGAGGCAGCCTCCCCAGTTCCCTGTCCAGGGGGACAATCCCGGCCCTGGTCCTGCTGGCCACACTGGTGCTGACAGAAGCCAGGCTGCTGGTGGCCTTTTTGGCCACCTGGGGACAACACTGCCGCATCTTCAGCCGGCTGTCGACGAACTCCCCCAGGTCCTTTTCTGATGGGCAGCTTTCCAGTCACTCTTCCCCCAGCCTGTCTCTGCAGTGTCCTAGATATCCTAGGAAGAAAAAAAAAAAACCCACAAGAAAAGTAGCAAAAAATTTCCTGCTGAGAAAGGGAAATCGGGCTCGGGCCAACAGGCTTCATCAAGGTGCCACATCAGGTTTGAGATCCATCTGTGTCACCCCTCAGCCCCATCACCCCAAACCCACCACATCCCTTTCTCAGCTATTTTTTTTTTTCCCCTACTATGAGCCAAACTCCACGGGGTTTGCCAAGACCAGGTAGGGCTGGAGGGGACGCGGTGCCGGCTCCCACGCCGAGCTTCTTGGCTTACTCTAGATGCAATGAAAGGAAAGCAAGTTTTGCCTCGTCAGCTTAATTATTAATAATTAGTGCAGTTCTCAAAGCACTGAAAGGGAAAATGAGCTGCATAAGACTAAAAAGGAAGAAAGAGCCCTATTCTATCTCACGGGCGAAGCGATGGGCTTCGTCGTGCCCTCGGCTACATCTTGGTCCCCAGCTGAGTGATGACCCTGCAGCATCTTCTGCAATTAGAGGGGATGAGGCAGAACCAACCCTGAGAGGATGGCAAGACGTGCTCCTGTCCTCGCTCTCCTGGCTGGGTCCCTCTCACTGAACCATCCAGGAAAAAGCTGCTGGTGAATATGAGGAGAGGGATCATGGCCAAGGGACCAGTGGGCAACACCCTCCCGTAGGACTGGCTAGCTGGTGGAGGGAGGGGATCTTGCCCCTCTGCTCCCACCAGCTCTGGGGAGACCCCCCTGCAGTCCTGGGGCTCAGGGATGGACCCTGCAAACGGTTACATCCCAACAGCCTTTTCCAGCTGATCCCAAGATTCCACACCGTGCTGCAAAGCATCATAGACTGGTAGGGGCTGGAAGGGACCTCTGGAGATCATCGACTCCAACCCCCCTGCCAAAGCAGGATCACCCAGGGCAGGCCACACAGGAACAGCTCCAGGTGGGTCTTAAAAGTCTCTAGAGAAGGAGACTCCACAACCTCCCTGGGCAGCCTGTTCCAGGCTTAGCCTATTGATTCCCATGTCAGGTAGATCTGTCAGGAACGTGATGAGATTCATTTTTTTCCTTCCCTCTCTTTGCAAAAGCCTTCCAAACGCCCTTTATTTCTGCCTCACAGCAGCAGCCCTGCTGTGCACGGTGGAGGCCACCTCCAACCTGGAGAAGCCAGGCAGCAGAGATTGACCCTGTTTGGTGCCCGTCGCTCCCGCGACGGACTCGGGTGCCTGGAGGAAATCTCTCCAAGCTTTAGTCACAGGAACGGAGTTACTGAAGCAGAGGGAAATACGGGCAAGTCTCCTGCAGCTCTTCGCTCCCAGGCTAGCGACTGCTTCGAGGCTGGAAGTTAATTAGTCCTTCCCATCAATAAACATGAGCTCCTGGAGCTCAGTTCTGCAGGAACCTCCCACGGAGAGCTCCAGGAAGGGTCACTCACTCTTCAGGGTTGAGCGCAGGTAAAGGCATCGTTTCTGCTCTTGTCTTGGCAAACAGCCTCTTCCCTTCCCTCCTCCCGCAGCTCAAGCTATAAATGGCAGGATCTGGTTCCCTGCTTTGCAACCTCCTGCACCTCCCAGGAGCATCAGTTTCTATCACAGAGTTGGAGGGCCCCATGCCCTGCCTGTCCCAAGACGGTTCACGACGGGCTGTCCTCTGCACCAACCCCCCCTGGGAGAAGCAGCCCATCAGGAGACCAGATCCAGCAGCTGGGATCCCAAAGAAACAGGAAAACAGGGGGTGGGAGAAGAACCCACCCCTGCAAAACCCGTCTGACCTCAGAGGAACGAGCTGCTGTGGTGTCTCCGACAGAGACACCTCGCCAGACACCGGCAAGCACTTGGACCTGTCTAAAGCCAAGCTGCAAAGCCAGAGGACTGCTTGTTGTGAGCTCTTCCGAGTGAAGCTTGTGCTAATTATCACCGGGCAGGATCAGACCCTCTCATGCCAGAGCTGCTGCTAACAAAGAGGCAGAGATTACTCCGGTCAAATCGATGAGCGCGCTCCGGGCTTCTGAACGAGGGGTTTATCCTCCCAGCATCGCTCCAGCTGACGATGCACGACACCATGGGGCACCCTGCGTGATCTGAAGCAACCTGGTTTTCACAAAGAGGTTTTTTTCTGCCCCTCTGCTCCCAGGGATC
>WUAM01000323.1:21191919-21203757 GCA_024336885.1 Actenoides hombroni
TGGAGGGGTTTCCAAGCCGTGGAGCTGTGGTGCTGAGGGCCATGGGTCAGTGGTGCCCTGGCAGTGCTGGGTTAATGATTGGACTTGATGACCTTAAAGGTCTCTTCCAACCCAAACAATTCTAATTATTTTCACTGTTTCAGTGCCACATCCCTGGAATCAATCAGCAGAGTTGTTTGGTTTTCCCCAGCAGCAATCAATGGTGTGACTTGAAGATAGTTGTAAAGCCCACAGAGATGTGTAAATAAACATTTAGTTTGATGGCCTGATGACTTGTAGGCATTTCCCTCCTGCAGATCATGATCACCAAGTCCAGCTGCCCAGTATTTTGTAAGATGCTTGTTGAAAACTTGTGATTTAAGGCAGAAATGCCCTCAGGAAAAGCGACCTTAGTCGCTGGGCTTGCAGTGGCTTCCAACTCTGGATGCACAAAGGCAAAGCACAAGGGGATAGATCTTTCAAAGGAGCCAAGAAAACCTGAACAAAGCTCCCTATCTCCAGTTGGGTGAAATGTAACCCCTCTGCAGAGGCTCCCACTGGTGCCAAGCCCTGAACTCTTTGCTTTGTTCCCTAGCGCATATCCGACCTGGAAGAAGAAAACGCTCTCCTGAAGCAGGAGAAAGAGGAGCTTAACAGCAGGATCCGGTGTCAGTCTGAAGGTAAGAAAGGAAAAAGAGCTTTGTGATTTCTCCTCTGAAACTCATTTTGCCTTTGTGCTTTTCGAGGACCTAAAAGGGCTTTTTTTTTTTCCCAGCTTGGTTATGTTCTGGCATTTACTGCAGGTGATGCTGAAGAAAAAGTTCTTTAACATGAGGGTGTTAGATCACTGGAACAGGTTGCCCAGAGAGGTGGTGGAAGCCCCATCCCTGAAGATATTCAAGGCTTGATGAGGCTCTGAGCAGCCTGACTTAGAGATGTCCCTGCTTGTTTGCAGGAGGGGTTGGACTAGGTGACCTTGAAAGGTCCCTTCCCACCCAAACCAGTCTGTGGTTCTATGATGGGAGTAGAGGGCGGAGAGTTAAGAGCATCCCAAGACTGGATGAATGAAAGATCCAAGGGACAGCAGAGTTAACTATACCAAGCTGTGACAAAGAATTTCTCTAATGTGACAGGAGTCTGGGAGGGGTTTTGAAAGCTGAGCCTGAGACAGTGAGAGGAAAGTGATCTGGGAAAATCTCCAGCCACAAAAAGAAACTCTGATGGGTGTGTTGAGGTTTTTTTTAACCAGCCTTTTCAGCTTTGCTTTTGCAAGAGGATTTACAAAGGGACATATCCATCCCCTGCTCCCTGGTGCTCGTGGAGCAACCTCGTGCTCCCAGCCTGATGGAAGACAAAGGACTGAAAAAAACACCTTCCAAAGAAACTGGCTGCAAATATTTCTTCCCTTTTTAAGGGATGCTTTTGAAACAGTGGAACCTTGGGGAAAGGAAGCGTTCCAGATGGCCAGGAGACAGCTCTAGATTATAATGGTTTCTAAATATTAGCAAGTGCTTTATTTCTTGTGGAGGTTCTTGGCAGGAAGCATTTTGTTAATTAGTCGCTGGTACCGCACACGTTTACGAGTTCATTCCAGAGATGAAGATCCTCATTTCTTTTTCTTCTTCTTTTAAAGATGAATTTGAGCAAAACACAGTTGAGGAAAACAGCCAGATGAAGAAAGAGCTGGAAGAAGAAAGGTCACGTTACCAGAACCTGATAAAAGAATATTCCAGGCTGGAGCAGAGATACGACAACTTGCGGGATGAAATGACTATTATAAAGGTAATGAAAGCTGAAATGGTCCCACTTCCCTCGTGTCCTGGGGCTGATGTTGGATAATGTGACTCATTCATCCCCAAAACACTTCACAGAAGTGCCATTATCGTGCAGTTTGTGCCTGATCTTTGGTGGGTTAAAAGCCGTGGAGCTGTGGTGCTGAGGGATGTGGTTTAGTGGTGCCCTGACAGTGCTGGGGTAATGGTTGGACTTGAGGAGCTTGAAGGTCTCTTCCAACCAAATGAGTTCTGTGATTCTAAGGCTGAACTTTTATTGAATCCAGCCTACATGTGCCTTGAAAAAGGAGCCTGATCTTTCACCCTTCTCTGTTACCTAGTTGGAGATACCTGGGAATCTCAGCAAAAGCTGGTTCCTGCTTCTTGTTTTGCTTTCTGTTCCACTGATGTTCACGTGAAGGTGTTGGCTGAAAACCCAAACAAACCAAAAAAAGCCAACAACGTGACTTCAGAAGTCCAAGAGCCAAAGCTTTTAGGCTCAGCTTTGCCAAATCCTATGGAGGACTGTTGAAAATTAGATAATAATTCGAGCCACGCTGGATGAGGTGGAAGGTTGAGCATTTAAAGAGAGCCCCGGGAGGTGCGGTCAACGGCGTAACCTCCAGCTCAGATTTGCACCTTGGCTTCTTTGCAGCCATCCAGTGTTGCAGAAAGCCTTTAATTCGTGTGGAGGTTTTCAGCTCAGCTTCTGTATCACTTCACCTTTTCTTTTCAACTCTTCCCCTGTTTGTGGTTGGGCATAAGAACTAGAAAAGAATTCACCATAAGGTGCCAGCCAAGCTTTTGTCAAGGTAGACTTAATATATAGGCTCATAATTAAGAAATAATGTTTTGTGAGGAGTCTTTCCTGCAGCACTGACTGTATTCTGTATCTGCATTGCTCCTTGGCAGCAAGCACCGGGCCACAGGAGAAACCCATCCAACCAGAGCAGTTTGGAGTCTGATTCCAATTACCCATCCATATCAACCTCAGAGATAGGAGACACCGAGGATGTGATACAACAAGTGGAGGTACAGTAAATTGGGCAGAGTCCTGCTCCATGGGGGTGATTGACCTGGGTCTTGGAGCACATGTGAAGAGTGCAGGTTGGACTATAAAGTGTGAGGGCTTAAATTTGATAGGACAAGAGGAAACGGCCTCAAGTTGCACCAGGAGAGGTTTAGGTGGGACATGAGGAGAAATGTCTTCATGGCAAGGGTTATTCAGGGCTGTCCCAGGCTGCCCAGAGCAGTGGTGGAGTCCCCATGATCCCTGGAGGGGTTTCAAAGCTGTGGTGCTGAGGGCCATGGGTTAGTGGTGCCCTGGCAGTGCTGGGTTAACGCTTGGACTCGGTGATCTTGAAAGTCTCTTCCAACCAAAGCCATTCTGTGATGTGCAGTTAGGACGTGTCTGGCACTGTGTGTGGTTATAAAACTTGACTGAAGTCTTCTCTTTTTTTTTTTTTCTCTCTCCACTCTCCTGTTCTTCTCCAGGAGGTTGGGATGGAAAAAGCTGCCATGGACATGACCCTCTTTCTAAAGCTACAGAAACGAGTCAGGGAACTTGAGCAGGAGAGGAAGAAGCTGCAAACTCAGCTGGAGAAAAAGGAACAAGAGAGCAAGAAATCCCAGGTAAGAGGGGTTTTTTTTTCCATTGAAACCAATATTTCATGTTGGTAACTGGTTTTCCTCGATTGCCTCAGGGCACGTGATGTAGGAATGAGGTTTGAGAGTGACAAATTAAAGTTAAGAAGCAACAAATCCAGCTGGGAAGTGGAGAGAAGGCTTTTTTTTTCGTCAGTTAAGGACAGCTCGACAGAACTGATTTGATTTGATTTAATTAAACTGATTATAACAGATTTAGGACATTATCTTAAGGATCTGAAAAGCAGTAAGATGTCAGATCAATTTTGGAGTATTTTTTTTCTGCCTGCACTGATCCCCTTTCTTCCTCCTTTGAGAAACATGAAGTATAGACTGAGGTTTCTTAGTGAAGGTCAGAAGAAGGGAGGGGATTGTGAGGGTCAGGAGGCTCTACAGAGGGGTCTGGATCAATGGGATGAGGTTCAACAAGGCCAAGTGCTGTGTCCTGCACTTGGGTCACAACAACCTCCTGCAACGTGTTGCTGGGACTCTGTCTGACACCAGTTAATGGTTATGGTTGAGCTGGCTGGCTGTAGATGGAGACAAGCCAAAGTTAAATATCAATTTAAATATAAATTTATCTCTTCAATCCACGCAGGTCATTGAAACAAAGACTGAGGTGCCTTCAGACCACGAAGACTTTGCATACAACAGTCTGAAGGTGAGTGAGGAGCTCCCACTTAGTGCTGTAACCTCTTACATGACTCCAACAGCCCAAACCAATTGCCTGAACGAGGGGACAACCCAAAACCTCCTGTATTTGGCCCTGATTGTTGGAAAGCTGTAGCTCACCATGAGCTGCTTGGCCTGGGGTGGGCTCACAGGTATTTCTCTCTGGGGCAGCATCTGTTCTGCACTGGTCTACCTGCTTTGGAGTCATTCACGGTGGGTTTCATGTCCTGCTCATCCTTGGGAAACCAGTTTCTAGAATAGGTTTTGCAAGGTGTTGGGGGTGATGGAGCCCTGGCCCAGCCTGCCCAGAGAGGTTATGGAGTCTCCTTGTCTGGAGAGATTCCAAACCCACCTGGCCAGTGGGATGCTGGGCCCCTGCTCTGGGTGACCCTGCTGGAGCAGGGGGGTGGCACCAGCTGATCTCCAGAGGTCCCTTCCAACCCCCATCATGAATTTACATGTCAATTCTGAGAGGAGTCTGGGGCATGGCCTCTTGGAGCAGGGTTGTTGGCTGTCACTTTCTTTCCTGATCATCCTGGCTTCATTTCTAATGAGAGCACAGCTTGATACCACAAGTCCCTGGAGTTGGCAGTGTGGCTGACCCATTTAAAACCAAAAAGAGGAGAAAAAAAATAAAGAAACAAGAAGAGCAGGAGAAAAATGAAACAAAAAGAGAAGGAGGAAAATAAAACAAAGAGAAAGAGGAAAAATGAAAGGGGAAGAGTGGGGGGAAGGAGAAAAGGGGGGAGAGGGAAAAGGAGGGAAAGGGAGGAAAAGAGCAAAGGGGGAAAAGAAGGGAAAAGGAGGAGGAGGGGAACAGGGGGAGAAGGAGGAGGAGGGGAACAGGGGGAAAGAGGGGAAAAGGGGGAGAAGGAGAGGGAGGGAAAAGGAGAAAAGAGGGGAAAGGAGGAGAAGGAGAGGGAGGGAAAAGGAGGAAAGAGGGGAAAAGGAGGAAAGAGGGAAAAGGGGGAAAAGGAGAGGAAGGGAAAAGGAGAAGAGGAGAGAATGGGGAGGAGGAAGGAAAAAAAAAACCAAACGAGAGGATAAAAGAAAAGCCAGTGTCTTATCCAGCAGATACCAAAACCCCCAGAAGGGCATTTGTGCAGGGAGGCACCTCATCCCTTTCTTCTTCCCCTGCCTCTGAGCACGAGCAGGCAAGCGGGGGAGGCGAGTGGGTGCTTTTAGGTATCAGATTTTCTCAGCCCGCCGACACTTTCCAAGCTCTTGTTTCTACAAACCAGTTGGAGAAGAGGCAGCGACTCCGCTGAGCTTTGGTTCCCAGGATCTCTGGATCTAATGCATTTTTTGGGGTTGGTTTGGTGAGCTTTAATTCTTTTTCTGTAATGGCAGATGGCTTCAAGTACCTGACTGTGCTCCCTTCCTGCTGGTGTTTGTTCAGCTCGGAGCAGTGGCCAGATGCCAGCTCAGCTATTCTGTTCACACCTCTGCTGTGCTAAGGGCAGCTATTTCTCATTTGGAAAGGATTGATAATTATCACCCCCCCCCTTTCCTAGGGAAAGGAGGGTTACACAACCCTGCCAGCCACACAGGGTGGCAATTGGAGAAATTGCCTTCCTCCCCTGCAAATTGTTTTTGGATTCTTAGCTGGTAAGGAGGCAGATAACCCAGAGATGAGAGGGATTGTGCTTGAAAGCTCTGGAAAGGGTCAAAACGAGGCCAAGGGATGGGTCCTGAGATTTGGGTCACAACAAACCCCTGCAAGGCTCTGGGCTGAGGGAAGAGGGGCTGGAAGGTGCCTGGTGGAAAAAAGACCTGGTGGTGTTGGTGGCCAGCTGGCTGGAGATGAGCCAGTGTGTGCCCAGGTGGCCAAGAAGGCCACCAGCATCCTGGCTTGGATCAGCACTGGTGTGGCCAGCAGGACCAGTGCAGGGATCATCCAACCCCCTGGACTGGGCACTGGGGAGTCTGCCCCTCAAATCCTGGAGCCAGTTTTGGGCCCCTCACTCCCAGAAGGACATTGAGGAGCTGGAGCGTGGCCAGAGAAGGGCAACGGAGCTGGGGAAGGGGCTGAAGACAAATTTAGTGAGGAGCAGCTGAGAGACCTGGTCTTGTTCAGCCTGGAGAGAAGGAGGCTGAGGGGAGACCTTCTGGCTCTGACAGCTCCTGACAGGAGGTTGGAGCTGGGGGAGGTCAGGCTCTGCTCCCAAGGAACAAGGGACAGGAGAAGAGGAACTGAGCGTGTGCTCAGGGAGGCTGTGCATTGCACACTTGTAGGACCAAGGCTGCCTAGGACTGGACAGGACCCCACAGGTCACATAGTTTATGCCTCGTTCTGCCAGAGAACAGCATCGCACAATCTTCTTGTGAACTGCCTTAGCTCTATTTTAAACCACGCAGCAATTACAACTCTCTGAAAACTAGTGCCTTGCCTAGAAGGGTGAACTCTTTCCGTAGCCAATATTCCTTCATAGCTCATTCATACCCGGGCACTCCTGTGCCAGCATTGTCCTTTGGATGAAAGACTCTTTTCCTCTCTGACAGTGTCCAGAGGTAGCAGTGACATCCTTTCTCAGCTTTTGTTCTGCTAGACTAAACAAGCCAACAGCTCCCATTCATTCACCAGTAACCATCCCACAAGTCTTCTGCTGAACCAGACTGGCAAAGAAACCCCATTAATCCTCCTCTCATCCATTCACACGCAGGAAATGCCTTTTAACGCCTGCACACCTCCGGCACCTTATCCCCACACACACTAAACACGTCCCTGAAACGGGGTTAGCATCTTGTCAAAGACTTGGCCTAATTTGCAGATGTTTCCCTTTCCCTTCATGTCACAGATAACGACTTCCCTTCTGTGGCCCTGATGTGAAAAGATGATATTATGTACGACCTCAGGTTGTTTGGGGCTTTTAACTGGGGTTTGTTTACTGACGACCAAAACAACTCACAGCAAGTGTCTACCCTGCTTGATAGAGTCCAGAAACAGGTGCTCTGCAAACCAAAGCCTGACCCACACACACCCCCCACCTCTGTGCCACACTTCTTTCTCTTCTATACTGCTCGAGTAATATAGGAATATTTGCAGATGGGGAAAACAACTCCTCAGAAGCAGCTTTGTTGCCCTTTTTTTCTCAGCTTCCCATTCCTCATTTATATTTTCCTCTGTTTCAAGGGCTTTGCTAGAACCAGGGTTTTTTTCTTACAAGCTTCCTGCTTCTGACGCGTGTTTTACAACAGCAGCCGAAGTTGTCTCAGCAGAAGATGCTGATACCTGGAAGCAATGAGGGAAACCAAGAAGCTGCCTGAGACCCTCAAGGAAGAAATACCAGACGTGTTACCCAGCCCAGCTAAAGTGGTCCTTTGAGCAGGAACAGCTGAGCCTCCAGGTCCAGAGATTTAAGACCTGTATTGGTCATGTTGAGCTTTGCTTCCTTCTTTAGAAATGTTTTAACCAAATCTTTTTAATCTTGTGAAAACGGCGCATACACAGTTCCTTACAATGCTTGGTTTTAGGTGGAATAAAAATAACATTTCAGGAGTCACTGTGGCCCTGTTCTGCTCTGTTCCACTCCTTCAAATAGAAATGTGGCTACATAATTGACTTGTTGTACTGGGTTTGGCTGAGATGGAGTTAATTTTCTTCATAACAACTCCTACAGTGCTGTGTTTTGGATTTGTGACCAAAACAGCACTGATAACAGGAGGATGTTTTAGCTATTGCTGAGCAGCTTACACAGCATCGAGGGCTTTTCTGCTCCTCACACTGCCCGGCCAGTGAGCAGAGAAGGAGCTTGGGAGGGGACACAGCTGGGACAGCTGAACCCAACTGCCCTGAGAGATAAGACACATCATATGATGACACTCTCAGCTATAAAAGCTGGAGGAAAGAGAAGAAGAAGAAGAAAGGATAAAGATGAGAGAAGGAGGAGAAGAAGAAAGAAGAGGGGGTGTTCATAGTGATGGTGCTTGTCTTCCCAAGTCACCATGAGGCAAGATAGAGCCCCATTTCTCTGGAGATGGTTGAACATCTTCCTGCTGGTGGGAGGTGGGGAATGGAGTCCTTGTTTTGCTTTGCTTCTGTGTTGCTTTTGTTTTACCTATTAAACTGTCTTTATCGCAACCCCTGAGTTTTCTCACTTTTACCCTTCTGATTTTCTCAGGAAAAAGACTTCAAGACATCAGACAAAACCTGGAAAATCAGAGCAGCTTTTACCACACATCACGTGGTGTGATATTACACAAACTAAAGGGAAAAGCCACTCTTGCCACAGGCTACTGAGCTCCACCGAGTCAGTGAGTGCTGCCACTTGTGTCAGCCCTGATTTTGGCCCCTGTGATTTACAGCAAACACTAATTATTTTACTGTGGCACTGGTATCTCAGGTGTATCACTCAACTTGCCATGCAAATGTAGTTTTCTCATTTACATTCCACCGTTAAATCTATAATCCACTAAAAAACCAAGAGACAAACTCGTATATATGACCCCCTAAGAGACTTTCAAAGCTCAGAACAGAGCACGTTGTGTTTTGACAGCTGTCCTTTGAATCCCAAACTCTAAAGCCTCAGGGGACGTAGCATTATGTAATTTCAGTGACTGCACAATTGTCATTCAGCTCAAAAGAAGGATATTGTGATCTCAATGGAAAAGAAAAGCGATCCTGCCATCTGCAAGCTTATAGCCCCTTTTTCTTTGGTAATTTGTACCTCTCATGAAGGGTTAGGAGTGGAAATTACTACAAGCTGTTGAATAAAATGACATCATTTTGCCACCCACAAAACAGTACGAGTTTGACAGGCCAGAAAATGGCACAGCAGTAAGGAAGGAGCAATCTCGTGGCAAGCGAGCGCTCTTCTTTCTGAAGGAAACGTATCCTCGTTGTGTCAGCCGACCGCTATCGCAGTGGGACTCTGACCACCGTGGCCACAAGCCCTGGTTTCAATAGTTGCTCTCTCCACTGGTTGTAGGAGAGGAATATATAATTGTTGGGAATGCTACTCACTCCATGGCCCTCCGATTCTTACGGTTCAGTCAAATGAAACAATTTTTCTTTCAGGCAATTTACTCTCAATTGAAAGTCACCACGCGGCAAAATTAATAAACAGGGAAATTCCATTTTGCAATTAGAAGTTGTTAGGAAGAAGAGGATAATAGACATTGAAGATTTCATGGGTCATAAAGAAAGAATTTCCTGTCTATTAGTTCTGCAGCTGCTTTAGTGTGTTCCTCTTAATGATGGAATACTGGAGGCTATTTTTTTCCATGGTTGAATTCTCTTCCATTACAGTGCACACACCCTCTTAAGTAACCTGCAGCTGCTTTTATCTGCTGGTCCGAATGCTGGTCCATTGTGGTATTCTACATGTTACAGAGCCCCTGTGATTTCTCCACATACTCAAAATAAAACCAGCCTGAAGCTGAAGAAACAGGGGCTGCAATCACAAGTAGAACTTTAAGGCATCCTGAGATATCCAGAAGGTGAGTGGAGATTAGGAAAAAAAAAGAAACCAGTAGACAGAGCTACTTACTCATAGTTTCTGGCCGACTCCACATGCCGTATAGGAAGAAAACTGGTTTTAATTATTTTTTAATCAGCACTTTCTCCCTGATCTCTGCAGTGCCCTTCTGGTGGCTCATAACCAGCGTACTCCAATATCCACCCAAAGAAAAGCTGGACTCTGGTGTTGCTCTTTCAAAGCCAGATGCAATTTAGGGGACCAATAAGAGCATTTATTTTCCTTTCATTTTTTCTCTTCTGAACTGCAGCACCACCTTTTTTTTGGGAAAGAAGACCCAGACCTATGAAGGACTGTAATTTTAACTGACAGGACTGCCATTACTTCATGTTCAGTTTATACTTTCAGTATGCTGCATAATCTAATTTGAATGTTTTGGAGCACTTGAAGAACTTTTTCTCCCTGTAACAGCTGATGTCAAATGCAGCATTTAGGGTTTCACAGAAGCAAAGAGGAACTTACAGAGCCAAGAATGAACCAAATAGCCAGCATTTTAAATAGGAGTTAGCTGCTTAGGGTTTAAACACGAATGCCTTCCTCATGTGCACTTCACTCCTTTCAAACTTGGCTCTTTTGTCCCCACAATCCAAAATTTTGCATTTCTGGTACAAAACTTTTTTCTTTCTAGTTCTCACCGAGCCAACAGTTTCTTTCTTTCTTTTCATCTCCTCTTATTACTGCTTTGTCTTA
Organism: Actenoides hombroni; assembly: GCA_024336885.1. Lineage (NCBI taxonomy): Eukaryota > Metazoa > Chordata > Aves > Coraciiformes > Alcedinidae > Actenoides > Actenoides hombroni. The sequence goes on from WUAM01000323.1 coordinate 21,202,154, forward strand.
CACCTTTACACCCACACTTCTCAGTATTTCCCTTCTTTTGCTACAGAAGCATGTTAATTGAGAGTTTGCTGTATTACACTGGATGGAATAAAAAGAACATTTCAGGAGTCTCTATGACCCTCATAAAAATTGCTCTCTACTATTTTATTTCTTTTATTCCACCTATTCTGCTACTCAGCTTCCTGCTTGAGAAGAGGAAGGGGGAGAAGCTTACTCTGTTTTTATGATATTAAAAATTTATTTATCCTCACATATTGCTTACTGAACTTGTATTATTTACACTGATCAATTATTACATGTACTTGAACCCAGCAAGTGGCTCAGGGTCTGACTTTCTTTTACACTAAAGGACTCTCGAGCTCTTCAAAGAACAGAAACTGAGCCATAACTACTTGCTTTCCGTGTGTACAAAGCACTACGTGGAGTCTGTGATGGCAAGCAGGTCATATCACTGAACCAATAATGCAACAGAGGCATTTGCCAGTCATTCCCCGTGGCACAGGGCACATGAGGGTGTCTAAACCAGGCACCTCATCCTCTAGAAAGAAAGAAAACAAGCACCTTTTCTCTAATACCAGCAAGATGCCCTGCACTTTTTATCTGGACATACTGCTTACCCAAATGACAATGTTATCTTCAAGAAATATGAAATTCTTTGGGAAGAATGATTCAACTTTGAAACATCACCACTCCCTCCACAAACATTAGAGCAACAAGGGCTAAGCATGGTTTGGATGATAGGAGCAGGAGAGAGAGGAAAGCCAGGGTTAAGATGCAGCACTTGTTCACTTGACATTTAGTCGGCGTGACTGTTCAGACAGAATGAATCCATTCTGCATATATTTTATTCCAGTTCTAGCGTAAATTTGAAATAACTCAAGCAAAGAACAGAACTGGGTCTCCTAACTACAGAGCACTACTGCTTTAATGTACTGTGGGGAAAAATAACCATAGGAAGTGATAGATATTCCCCATTCAGGCTTATTTGTCGAGGATTTTTTTCTATTAAAGACCCCCATGACAGCCTTGCTTTGCTTGGAAACATGTGCCTGGTCCTAGGCCCTGCAGAAGCTTTCAGCCAAAAAAGGAATCGCAGACTGTGAATTAACCCCATTAAAATGAACAAAACAATGAAACCACCTTTTTCCTCCACGTGTGAATGAGAGGGATCCAAATGAAGGCTGCCTGAAACGACTGGTTTGGCTGTAATATCAGCAGGTCGGTGTAAGTACCAGGGGAAGATCAGTAGGTTGGTGTAAGTACCCGGGGAAGGGAAAGATATTTCGGCTGTACCTCGGGGACTACCCAATCCATTCACCCACCCACCCCTCGTGCTTACAGCCCCTGGATCCTGCTCGGTGTGCAGCAGATCCGCCCGGATCGGGCAGCGCCTGCGACAAGGGCACTTGTTCCACCTGCTGAGATGTGGTCCTGGCTGTCGTTTCTTTCTCTCTTATCTCAAAGTGGAGGCAATCAAGGGTTCTCTAGATAAGGCTGTGTACACAGGGCTCGTTTGAAAATGGAAGCAAAAAGGAAGAAATTAAATATTTTTTTGCAAACAGAAAGATGAAATTTCATGCAGAACATAATTAATGCATTTTCCA
>WUAM01000323.1:21359902-21376379 GCA_024336885.1 Actenoides hombroni
AGGCCCTGTCTGGCCCTTTTTCGGGGGTCTCCAAATGCTTAGCAGTTGCTCTGGAAGACAAGTGGATGGCACACAAACCCCCCCACCCCACCCCCCCCCCCCCCCCCCTTCCCGCCACGAAGAGTAGGGGGGGGGGGGGGGGGGAACCACAAGGTTTTTTAAATTCTTGTGAGTAAGAAGAGGGGGCTGGGTGTGCATTCGGTGAGCTCGACGGACGGCTGCTGCTGGGGGGGCACTGCTGGGTTAGGGATCCTTCCAGATCAGACCTCAGCTGGGCTGGTGCGGGGCTGGCAAGATGCCCTACCTGAGCTGCAGCCCTGGCACCGCTTCCCTGGGTTTGGCTGGGAAGCAGAGAGCCGTTCGCGATCCCTGCCAGCCTGATCTAGTGGAAAATACCTTCCCATCGCTTAGTCTGGCAATCCCGAGCGAGCCTGGAAGAGCAAGCAAGGCACCCCAGAAGGTGCCGAATTCGGAGCCTCTCCTCCGTGATCCGGCCTCTTGGGCACTGGGGTGCTCCCGAGGGGCTGGACAGTGAAGCGCTGGATCCTTCAGGAGGGTGAACCCCTTCCCACCTCTCGCCTCTGGCCGTGGGGATGTCCTTCTGCACTCCAAGACAGGGTGATCTGTCCTACCCTCCCGATGGTGGAAATGCCAGTGGCTGCTTCACCCGCTCCTCTGGGACGCGGCCGGCGTTTGAAACGACCGATTTCTGCAGGAGATGAAGATGGGACATTGGTATTAACACCTTGGACGTCTTCTGGAAAGGCCTGGGTTTAAAAAGCCCTCTGTCCTTACACACTTGTTGCTTCGTGACAGCTGGCTCCGGTAATTTGTTTTTATTGGGCAGTTTGTAGCAAATGAATGACACATTGAATATTTTACTGAGATTTTAGATTATCTAAAGAATACTTTCCCGTTTACTAATTGGTAGATAATGGTGAGTACATTGATGTTGACATGAGCAAATGGATTTAAAATGATTTTGAAGTGAGCCTCATTAAAAGATGCTCTAATTCAGTCAACAGGAAATGTCAACTAACGTGGCCGTGCGCGCGCGCTCAGACCAGACTGCGGCACGCTGGGGTTTTTACGGGTCCGTGTTAATTACGGGCAGATGCACGCGGCTCTTGGTGAGCCTCGTTACATTCCGGATGACAAAGCCCGTGAGCCGCGCTCGTTAGAAGGCGGTAAGTGTGAGAGCTGAGTAATTGGTGATCTTACCGAGTCCCTCTTGGCCTTTGACGAGCCACCCTCAACCAGGCGAGGGTGGGGAGGCCTCTTTTTTAATCAGCCTTTTTCTGGAAAACACCAAAGAGAAATAAAACCCGTTGTAGATGTAGGTGATTGGAAGGTGTGCTCAGGTTGATGTGGTGCCCAGTTGAGTTTCTTGGAAGGTCTGGAGCCAGGGGATGAGCTCAAAGCTGTTCCCTCATGGCGGTGCAGGTTGGCTGCAGTTGTCCGAAGCAGCCCTGGCAGAGCTGGGGGTGAAACTCGGTGTTTCATCCCGAGCTGCTGCCGGGGCTGAGCGTGCTGCCACACGCCTGTGAGATTTATCTGGAGCAGTGAGGACAAAGCAGGAATCCCGTGGGAGGGCCAGCTCGAGTGGTTGTGGTGCCACGATGCGCGGGGCTTGGGTTGGCAAAGGCGATTGGGACTTCAGAGTAGATTCTGATGAGCAGTGACAGGCCAAAAGCATCTTGGTTTTAATCCTAAGGAAGGAGGTGGATTTCACTGTCACCTTGGGTATGTACTAAATCACTGTAGTGCCTGGTGCTCCAGGTCCCATTTGTTGTACATGGGAGATTTTTTACTCCCTCCAGATTAGGATCTGCCTCGTAGTGCCTTCCATCAATAAAATTGACTTTTCCCTTTCTCTATGAATCTGTGAAGGATGTTGCTTTGCTGTCTGGCTGGTAGCGTCTGAAGTTTTGAATTCATAAAACCGGATTTGCTTAAATCTCTTGTTTTCATTTCCTCAAGACAAATGGGGAAGTTAGTGCATATGTAGCTCTGGCCCAGCGTTAACCCTTTTCTCCGTCAGGGAAAACAAGCTTCTCTGAGGCTTAGGAAATGAAGGAAAGAATGCTTTGGAGACATGACTAACATATCAAATATGCGCTACGCTGCATAAACCTATTATGGGTGTAATGTAATGTTCTCTCTAAAGAGATTCATGGTCGTTGGGGGGAGCGAGGAAGCAATCCTTTTCAGTAAATTGTGACTGGATGAATATATTTTTAAAGGAAAACAGAGAAATGTAAATATCTCTTCCTGCATCGCCTCTCTGCCGTTGAGTCCGTCTGGTCGCGGCCGCCTGGCCCCCTTGGGGAGCACGGTGTTCACTGAAACAAGACTAATGGCTGAGATACTTGACTTTGCTAATTGGCTCAGAGTAAAGGAAAAGGTTGTCTCTAGCTTCAGTCAGCAGTCTTTAAATCCTGGAGACAGGGGAGGGTGACTCGAAATCGCCGCTCCTTCGGCAGCGTGCGCTGCGTGCGGGAGCCTGGCTCCTCGCCTCTGTCAGCCGTGGGTTCTTCCACCGGGCGCCAACGGCTGCGGCATCGCGGAGATCCCGTGCTCCCTGCACGGTCTGTATCGCCGTATTTCCAGAGCCTGAGGTTCGCTCCTCCTGTTTTTCTTGTCTTTGCTGTGCACGTGGCTGTGGTCGTGCGTCGGGAGGGCGGCATGTGCGGTGCCGCAGTCGGGTAGCGCGGCAGAGCTGCGGCTTGCTTTCCAGACCTCCTTTGTATTGCCGCTACCAACGCTGCCTCTCGGCCGTGAGAGCTCACAGGGAAGGTTTACCAAAGATGGTAATTCTCTGGGGGGGAGGATAATGTACCTCAGCTCCGGTGTATTTGGAAATACTGAAAAGTTAAGGGATTCCTGTGAGTCATTCTCAGAGGTGATTCATTCTCAAAGTGTATTGAATGCAGCCAAGTACAAGCATCAGTATTCGGGGAACTGTAAAAATGTTTGAGGAAAAAGAACCAACTAAGCAAACCCAACTGAACAAAAGATAGGTCTTGCTTTTCTAAGTGGAAACAGAGCAGCTTTGGGTTAACTTCTTTGGGAGAAGTAACTCCTCAGTGTCCTAAGGCTGATCTCTGCAGACACCCTGGGAGGTAAGTGAGGCAGAGGAGTCCTTCTCTCAAACTGCTTTCCTGGGTGAGGGGCAATCAGGAAGAGTGTTTTTTTTAAAGGGGGAGAAAACCTCCAAAAAAACCCACCAGGAGATCGGGTTTGGCTTTCCATCATCATGAATTTTCCAGGATGTTCATAGGGTGGCCTGAGCCCCTTTGAGTTTTCATTAACATCTAGAATTAATAAATATGGATATTATCCACTTAGTGCATAATCCCTTCTGTAGATTGCATGTTGGCGTAATCACAGGATGCTTAATGCATTACATTACCTGGGATATTTGGGGATATATTTATTGTACTCAAAGTAATCTGCAAGATCTGATAGGAAGAGACACAAAAGGTTAGTTGAAAGCAGACAAGAACTGAATCGCTGAATGGAATTGAATAGGAACCGCATTGTGCGAGCGGTAATGCTCCTTTCCGTTCATTACTGCAATTATAATTATGGAACCAAAGTATTTAATTGGCCTCACAGACTCTTCACACTGAATAGATTGCATTGTTACCATTTAAAAAAAATATCCTCTTATGCATTGCAAATACATGTACGTGTTGCTCTCTGCTTCTCAAGAGGTTTCTTTGTTTATATGATGAGTGATTAACTGAATTATGGATCTTTCCTACGTGGTGTCAAACTAAAGTCAAATGGAAAAAGAATTCTTCGTGTGCGTCAGATGAAATTAGATAGAATCTGTAAAGATACAGCCTTGTGTTAAAAACACCAACACCCAGCGTAATCAGGGCCGCTCAAACAGTTTGCACAAGTCTGAAAGTCTCTGGGCTAGCGTGGTACTGGTGTTGGCCGGTGACTCCACCGTGCCCTGTGCCCTCTCCCTTTTGCTTTGGGTAAGCCAGCTCAGATTATCTTACTTGATGGAACTTTGCTCTTCGTGTGTTGTGTGTGAAGCACGCGGACAAGTTTAATTACAAAGCAGTAATTCCAGCAGCGAGCCCTTCAAATGGAGGGAAAGCCCATTTGTTCTCCATTAACCACCGAAAGGTGCGGAAAGGTTTGTTTTTCTGCCCTTCCTCCGACATCCCCGCGTGCCGCTCAGGCAGTATTTATTGTCCTTTCCTGATCTTTTAATGCCTCCACAAATGGAAGGACAGTGGGTCCCGATATGCCCAGATCGTAACTTCCCATTTCAATGGCTTTTTAAATGGAGCGTTCTTTCTGAATTGCCGTTTCTTCGCCCGGGCTAATCTTCGCTGAGGGGCGGTGGGGGACGAGGGCTGGAATCGTCAGACACAAAGATGCTGTGTGTAACACTTGGCAGAAGGACTTGAAATTGGATTACAAGCTACTATTCCAGCAAGTAAATGTCCGTGGTGTTTTTATAGCTTATCTCTATTCATCTATGTTTGCAGGGCTTTGCTTGCCAAGCGTTAATGTAAACACTCTATTTTGAGACATCGGTCCATTTGCCTTCTGGAAAGCCTTCTTTTATAAGGTGGTAGTAAACCTCTGTGCATAAAACCAAGATAGCCCTGTGGTCATAGCTGCAGGCAGCCTAATGCTGCTGCTGCAGAGCGTCTGACAGCACTTGCCACCCGTGTCAGCAGCTCGGTGCACTCTGACCGGGTCTGCTCTCAGCAAAACGCTCTCGCTCTGGGCACCCGAGTTTGCCACGGTGGCTTAGCAACGGCTTCTGGCCTTGGAGCTGCTGCTTCAGGCTCTGGTGCCGGGCTGAAACGAGTCGTTAGGTGAGCTGCATGGCTAACGAAGCTGCCCTGCAGTCCCACCAGCGGGTTTGCCGCTCTGAGGCTTGAAGCTCTGTTTCGGATTCCTCTCTGCCTCTCCGTGCTCTAGCTTGAGCCCGACCGGCGAGCCTACAGACCGCGTAAACATCACTGTGTGGTCCCAATAATTGGCCATCACCTACTGAACACAACTGACAGCTTCTGCTGAAGTGCAGCCCGGGGTCCTTCTGGATTAGAGACGGAGCTCCTTTGAAACAGGAGCAACCTGAGGAAGTGTATATGCACACACTTAGATGTATGTGATTTCAACCCCACCAGGGAGGCTGGAGATCTCTTAGAGTTGAGTTTGGAAGAATTAAGTTGACTTTCCCAGAGCTGCTTCTGGTAGACTCTCCTAGGACAAGTTTTGCAGAGTTGATGCTCAGTGTGAAAAGAACAATAGTTCAAACTCTTAAGGGGATTTGGGAAATGATTTTCCTGTGCTGTCGGTTTGGCTGAAAAAAGTCGTGTAGAAACGTCACCTGAACCGTGGACTTGAAAAGTGAAAATTGGCAAGTCTTGTGTGTCCAGCCAAGCAATTGATTATTCTGGTGGTAGAATACGTTGCACGATACTTCGGAAGAATCTGTGCGAGCTCCGAGAAATATGGCCTGGAAAATGTGCGAAGAATTGCAGTATTCTGTGAATGTGCAATCTGTGTTGTTCTTAGAGGGAACTGGGTGTCAAGCACTTCAGAATATTCTGTGGTTCAGAGCCTCCTCGTGTTTATTTTGGGATGCTTTGTGTTTGGAAAAAAAAATTTCAGCGTTTAACATACTTCTTTGCCTCCTTTGAGAGCAGACGCAGAAGTGAATGAGAAGATAAAGGCATCACTTCCCAGTGGAGAGCTGTTGCTGGTGTGTTTGTATGGGAAGGAAATTAAAGCAGAGGGAAATATGTACATAAAACCTGGTGGCTTTCTTCCCCAATGTTTGCTCCAGTACCCTGAAAACTTTTTTACATATTAAATGGTGTTAAACTGTCCTCAGTGGTGGGTCTGGGAGGTGGTGGGAACGAAAACCATAAATCCCTTCTTTGGAAGGGGCCAGGCAAGAGCCTGTAGCTGAATGGTGCTAAGGTGATGTCTAGAGTGGAAAGCAGAACACAAAGCCCCATCATAGTTTATTTAATAAACACGTTTATACTGGTACATAATAAAACACTTGCATACTACATTATATTTACAATTAAGGTGTTTATTTGGCAGTGCTTCTTCACTCCCCCTTTACCAGGGAGCTCGAGGATCAGTTGTGCTCTGCACGATTGTGTGAGAAATGTGTGTGATCAGCTTCCCTAGTGACAAATGGCAACTGTCGCTTAATTTTTATCCCCAATTATATAGCTCCAGGACCCATTTTTCAGGTGGAATGTTGGAGCCATTAAAAAGAAATAAGTAAACTATACTGTATTCCATCATTTCTGGCAGCTACCCAGTGGCCTGTAGCCTTAATATGTGCATTTCTATACAGGTATTTTTCATAAGGCTTCCGTGAGATGACGATTTAACGCTTTGCTTGTTGACTTCACTTATGGAGGATGCACTTGTAAAGTAAATCTGAAGCCAGGCTCTTAGATACGGAGCAAGCGATGGTTCTGTGCTCGTGTTCCCGGAGCTTGTAGGTAAATTGGTGATGGATGTGTTGAATGCTTTCACTGCAACATTCCCAGCTTCAAGTGAAGCAGACACTTCCCTGAACCATCAGCACTGAAGGGAATTGTTCTACTTGTTCTACTTACCAGATAAGAGCTGGGTAGACTGGGTTGTGCCTGGTGGTTTTCGGCAGTGCTGTGGTTTCCACAGCACAGCTGTGATCGAAAGCCTGGCAGAACCTTGGTTTCACCAGAAGCATTAATATACCATACAGAGGCTTAAGCATTATCCAGCTTTGCCAGTTGCTCTTCGTAATTTCCTTACACAGCAATAATGACAGTGGCTTTAGGATGCTCTGATATTCAAGTAAGCAAGCCCTCGGTGGTAAGTGCTCTTCCTCCTTCTGTTATGGGGAACCAAGTCCTGCGTCATCTGCAGAGGCAGGATTTCCAAGCTGTTAGCTTAATTTCTGGTCAAAAGCATTAGGGCGCGTTGCAGATTATCTGACATTTGTAAAGGTCGTTTGAGGGAAGCTGGGTTACCTCAGGAGACGCTGACAAAGTCTGTTCGTGGCGTGGGCTTCGCTGCGTGAGGGTTTGATAGGGGCCCTTTGGCCGTGCCAGGACATCTGCCCTCGCGCAGGCGGGTCCCTTTTCCTGCCGGGCTGCGCGGTAGCGTGACGACACCGCGGCGCGAGAGCGGTCACCTCGTGCTCCACACACCTGCCTTCCATCCTCGGGCCGTTCATCAGCCCCTTTGGGAAGGGACCTTGGGAATGTTTATTGGGACTTAAGCTTTGTGTTCGGTATCCTGCATTCCAGTGGCTTATGTATGTTTGTGACCTTACTAAGTTGCAGGAACAACCTACACGTTTATCTGTTTCTTTAGCAGCCGTGTATATGCAAATAAATACAGATAAACCCGAAAGCGGCTTAGCGGCTGCAGCGCTGGATGTGTGCTGGGCTGGTTGGACACGTGTTCCTCGCTGCTCTTGACACGGCGAAGATGCTCCAGTTGGTTAAGGCCGTTCCTTCAGAGGGAATGCTGGAGATTAGCATGCGTTAAATTTCGTTCCCGGAGGGGATTTTTTGACAAATTTGTTATCTTCTTTAAAGCAGGGTGAATATTCTTAGCATGCGAACTCTGCTGTAAATTGAACGTGTCCTGGCTTGCCCCTGCTTGTGAACAAGTCAGGAGAAGAAACAATGCTGGGCTGGGAGTACGTCTCCGAGCGCAGTCGTGTTCCCATACATCTCCTAGCCTTCCAGATCTCGGTTCTTGCCCACGTCCTCCTAGGGCGTGGAGATTCTGTAATTCCAGTGGGAAATGTGGTGCTGTGGTAGCTCTTCAGCAGCTTTCTGCACGAAGGATATTTAAATTTTTTGGCAGCGGAGGAGTTCACACCTGACTCTGTTTTGTAGCCCCATGTTATTCTTTGCGTTCTAGGTTCAGGATTATTACATCTACAATTCCCGAAGCTGCTAAAATTACTGTTCAAGAGAAAGCCCCGGTGTGAAGTTGTAGGAGGATTATTAAAATATATTCACCTTTCAATAAAGGTATCTTAGAGATTCATTTCAGGGCTTTGGATTCTACTTGGTGCGTATCAGTCACTACTGTTAAAAGAGGTGCCCATCGGTGCCATTCTGTGGAGGGTGAAGCTGGAGGCAGGGAGGTGTTCGTGGGTGTTTAGTACGGATTAACTGCCGGGGTTGCTCTTTCTGGGCAGCAGCTTAAAGCTGCTGTTCTGTAGGAAAAAAATTGGGAGCCTTGAAATATGGCAGAAAAGAAATTATCAAAACACTTGCAAGGTTAATACCACTTATAAACTCACTTTTAAAACTGGGCAAGCTTAAAAGGTGGAGTTTCTGGAATAAAATGTGCTTCTGCCTTTAAAAAAAAAATAAAATCCATCTGAAGAAATAAAATTCTTCCTGGTATGAGCACCCAGGATAATGGAACAGGAGCTGAAAGAGATTATCTTTATTTCTGAGCTAGGATCAGATGTATTAGATAATTTCTAATTTAGTTTCGAAAATCCTCCATTTACAGGGATCCTGTAACGTTCCTTGGCAGCCCTCGCACGTGCTTATCTGTCCTTACAGGTTTTGTATTTTTAAGTTTCCCCACGATTAGGTTTAGATCTTCGCCGCTGAAGAGGTGTCTGCTGTAACATTGCTCAATGGGATTTGAGCCCACGTGCAGCACATGGCTGCGGGCTGGAGCTCGGGTGCAGCAGTGGCTCCCGATGGTGTTCCTTTCACCGACCTTCGCCGGGGAAGCAAAAGGCTTCAGCAGACATCGTTCAAGATAATGCGATTTGCTGGAAAAGTGTATATATCTTTAGGATGTTTGCTACAGAGGGCTAAAATTACCTGGACGATTTGCCACCTTCGACAGAAAGAAAATGTATCTCTGGTTAGATTTCCTCCTAAAAGCATTCTTTTAATAGACCTCTCCTTAAAAAGCTCACGTGGCGTGAAGACTCTGGCTTCACCGTAAATCGGACCCCGAATTGGTCCGTACCCACGATGCTGGCTGCCAAGGCAGCCCCGTCACCGGCGAGGTGAGCTCTGCGGTGTCGTCGCTGTCCCCGGCGTGCCCGGACCCCGCGTCCCCCACCCCAGCCGCGTCCTCGGCCGCGCTGGAAGCTCGCGGCGGATCGATAACAATTTTGTTATGGGCCAGATGTCAGAGCGCAGAAATATGCTCTTGGCTCCCAGGGACTTGCCGTGACAGCTCGTGTGCTAGAAGACTTTTGCTTGGCAACCAAAGGCATTACCCGTGGTTTTTGTTGACCACCTGTTCAGGGGGAGGTTTTTAATTACCTTTTTGGTTGCTGGCCAGCGTGATAATGCCTGTACATGTTTCTTTTCCTCTGTTTGGTTCCCCCAGCTTGAAAACAAAGTGAGCATTAAATTGCCTTTTCAGAAGTGCCGCAGCCTTTGGAAGGGTGGCATGCTTTACCCGTATCTTGCTTGTATCTCGCAACCTGGGGTGCCAGCAAGTTGAATTTCAAGGGAAAAAGCTCAGAGAAGGCGTCGAGAGCAATTGGCAGCCTCGATGCTGCTGGCGGTACTCGGAAAGTTCGTGTGCTGGAGGGTGGCTTGGGAAAGGTGCGTCCTGGCCTCTGGTAGGGACTGGAAGGAGAAAGGGCTGCTGGAGCCTGCCGCAATTTCTGGACTCGCCCTTCTCATCTAAAGGCTTTGAAATGTGCAGTCCAGCTCCCGAAGCGTGTGTATTGCAGCGCGGATGGATCATCAGCCTGCAGATTCCTGCAGAGAGACCCCAGGAGGGGTGAGCTCACCGAGCAGCCGGGCGCTGATCAAGCTGCTGTTGTTGGTGTGAGGCAGGCAGCAGCCCAGGGATGACATGCGCGCTGCTGAGAGGGTTTATAGATGTTTGTTGACAGCAACGGAGGATTACAAAGTCCTGGACCTGCTCTTGGAGCTCTGGCAGCACTCTGCTTATAGATTTTTCCGTGCTTTTACCCCAGGCGCTCTCGTTTCCTATTCAGTTGACGTTTTGCTATCTACCAGCTTGTATAACCTTTCATGCCCCTGGTCCTCGAGGTGGGTGGCAGCAGCTGCTCCTTGCGCTCGCCCTTCTGGCTCATCTGTAGGAAGAACTGTGTGGAGTTCATGTGGCTGGGGCCTGGAGGTCAGTGGGAAATCTGTCACGTGCGTGGGAGCTGCGTAGGAGTGAGTGGGACTGGGCACTGGCATCGAGACTTTAGCACCTTTAGTTTCCTATTTTGCTGCTCCTCTCCTGAGCATGTGCCATCAGAACAGACCTGGCCTGTCTTGTAGACGGTTTTCACCTCAAAAACTGAAGGTAAATGGCTGTCACAGAAGTGGCAAACTCCCCACTACCAGCCCTCCTTTCTCTCCAGCTTCTTTATCAAACGCAGTTGCTTGAGATGCTTACGGCTGGAGCTGATGGCAAAACTCCTCCGGCAAGGATGCGATGGCTGCTCCACAGGGAAGCCAAACCAAACTTACTGGTTTTTCTCTTCCATGTGAATGGACTCACCTCCTGACTCTTCCTGCCTTAGGCAAGGGAAATCAGCTCCTTCCAGGTCAACCCCAGCCAAGCACCGGCTGCTTCAGCCAGTTGGTTATTTTGGTGGTGGCTTTGGCTGTGTTTTCAAGGAGTCAGTCTTGCAGCTGGCAGTCGATCTGGGTTTGTTTTCCTTAGTTATAGTGGGTGTCTTTGAACTGGGGGTGGTGCAGGGGAATTGAGAAGGCAAGGTGCTGGAGCCAGGGCTGGTGAGGTGGAGCAGACCCGGTGAGCTGGGGGAGCCGGAGCCGCCGCAGCCGCTGCTGGCACGGTTGTCAAAGATGCCTTCGGTGTGGAAAGAGGATAACTCTGACCTTCCTCAGAGGGCTGGTAAGGATTAATGTTTGCACAGGGCTTTGAGGATGTCAAGCTTTATGTAAATACCAATGATGACTTCATTATTAATTCCCTCTCCCCAGGTAAATAACTAGCTCCACGTGTGCCTGACACCAGCCTGCCCTGGCTTCGGGGAAGGCAGCAGAGCCGGGTGCTGGGATGGTGCAGTACCAGGTCCTGTCCCTGAGTGACTGTGATGCTGGCCACCGCTGCAGCCCTGCTCTGGCCTTTTCTGGTGTGTGTGTCTCCATCAGTGCTGGCTGGTGGCTTCTGCTGATTACGAGCAAGTTCCTTGCAGGTGAAGCATCTGGGAATGCAGCCACTGAGCAGGAGATGTTTACAGAAATGGGCTGTAGCCCCTCGGGCTGCCTCCCTCCAACAGCCTTCTCTGCAGTGCCTGCTGGGACTCCACGCACAAGATTGGGTCCTGCTGAGATGCCAGTTCTAGGTGTAGATGTACTGCTGATGTTTCGTGCCGTAGAGTGTTTCTTGTACAGAGGAAGAGCTGCATTAGTCCACGTCGTTCTGGAATCTGTGTTCCATTAATTGATGACTTGGTTCACTCTTAACGTGGGATGTTTAAAGCAGGAAGATTAATCTGTGGTTTTCTGCTCCTCTGCCCTTGTGTTTGTATGTCTATAAGAAGAGGCAAAAACATGGTTAGAAGACCTCTATGGGAAAGGTTAGATGGGTAAGGCTCTGTTAGGTATTTACTGCTGAGTTCAGGAGCTCATTTCCAAAACTTAGCGTTGTGCCTAAAACTATGGAGGGTGGGAGTTGACTCTTTGCCAGTTAGTTACTTAAACTTCAGAGATGTTTGCATTCAAATTACTTATCTGGAGTGCCGGCAGGCTAATAAATTCAAGAGACTGCTCTAAACACTGTCAATCTCAAATGTAATCCTATTAAAATAATTGAGTATTTTCAGGGTAGAGCATCCCCTCATCCCACATCCCCAGCGCACAGGAGAATGCGAGGAAGGCGGCCCAGAGTGTCCTCTGCCCATCATTGAGCTGACCCGGCTGCAGAGCTGTGGAATTACCGCTTCCCAGAGGTCTGATGGGTGGGAAGCTCGTGCTGAAAGGCTCTTTTAGAGTGGGGCTCGTTTAGAGAGGTCCCTGGTTCCATTTGATGCCTTTCTTGTGGAAGGGAGTGGGTTCTGTCCTGGTTCCGTGTTTGAGCTGGGCTTGCAGACCCTCATTGCTGTGGGGGGGCTGCTGTTATCCGTGGGGATTGGTATTTGGAATGCAAGGAATGCCAAACCTGACCCCTGAGCAGCGATGCTCTGCCTGTGCTGATGCTCCCAAGTGCAACTTTGTGTGTTTCATGCAAACAGGGGGCTGCTGAGCCCGTAGCATGTTGCTTTTTTTTCTTCTGATCCTCAGGGGCAGCTTTATTTTGGAATAGGTTCTGGCAGTCCCTGCTGCCTGGGGTTTTCCCCCCATTTTAAGACCCAGATCAGTTCTTCGTTTTGTGTTGTCAGCGGAGCTGGGACAATGGGCTCTCCTGGTGGAGATGCCGCTGGTGAAGCCCCCAGGCCATCAAAGCAGAGCCTCTGTTGCTTTTTCAGAGAAGACAGTTTCTCCAGTTTGCCTTTTGATAATCTTCAAATGCAGGCATGACCTGAATTTACAACACGGAGGAAGAAAATGAGAGGAAAAATATCTCTGAAAGCTTTTAAGGTGTCTTTGACAGCAGTAAACTAGAGAAAATAAGCACAAGTTCTCGCCTCTCCCCTTTGCTTTTGTAGGTCACTTCAGGGGAAATCTGAGCAAATCAGAGAACTTCAAAAACAACCTCCAGCCCAATCACTTCCACCAGCTAACCAAAAAAAGCTCCCACCGCGCAACCCACAAACCTCAAGCTCTCTTTGGCAGGCTGTGTGAAAACCATCTTTGAATAGCTTGCCACAAAGAGGACGTGAAGTTCCCTCGATTTGGGAAAGCAAAGTTATTTTGGTGTGCAGAGGCTTTTCTGTGGGGCAGCGTTCGGGCGAAGGCAGCTGACCTTTTAACTTTTCCTCGTTGCACTTGCCCTTGGGCACAGCAAGCTTGAAAGAAAGGCAACGGTCACTTGGCAAGAGGGGAGAGGGTGGGCTGCGTGGGTGGCTCCTGTTCCCCACCCGCACCCCGTGACTGTCGAGTGTGATGCTGTCCCTCCGTGGAAATCCATCACGCACGCCCAGCTCGCTTTGCCGCTCGCATTGGGCTCCAGTTCCCCTGCGAGCTTGGGTTACCTTGAAGGGAGTTGGTTTATGGCGTGCCGCTCTCGGTAAAGCGGGAGAAGAAACGGTCGCATAACTCAGCAGGGCTTGCCCTTGGAGTGATTTAGTTGGGCTGGATGATGGCCGAGGAGCCGTATTGATTTGGAGCTCCCGCTGGAGCTGCATTCGGAAGGGGCTGCGGCACCTGCGAGGCACTCGCCTGAATAGAGCCACTGAGAAAAGCATTTCAGCTGCTGGCACCGCTCCTAATGCGTTTTGTATGTGTCTGTACCACAGGGAGAAATGTGTGGTTATTGTTGAAATATTATCTACATGGGTTTTCAGAAGATGAAGAAAAGGCACTTTGCTGCAATAACCGTTGTGGACACGCTATTGTGATAACGCTTCGGCGTTTTTATATTGAGACGTGGCTCAATGCATTTCCTCCTCACTGTGAATGTTTTTAAAAACAGCCGAGCAGATAGAGCTGATAAATGGGGCTTTGAAGGCTGCTTTCAGGTGTCCAGTAATTCTGGCTTGAAATGTTTATTTGCCTGAATCATTATTTTAGTTAATCTGCTCGGATCTAGCTGGTAATACTGATCAGCTGCTCGAGGAGCTGCCCCGTGTATTAAGCATGAAATAGTGTTGGTCAGAGGAATATGAAGGAGTAAATGAACCTCTCCGAACTGCTTTAAATTGATATGTTTATTGAGGTGAAGTTGTGGGAACAGATTTTATTTTGTCATGGCTTTGCAATGTGTGGCAGCCTGCTGGAAGCAGCTCTAAAGCCTGTCTTGCCTGAGCCGCCCTCTCTGTGGAAGAAAATACCCTCTGTGTGCGGGAACTTTGCAGGAAGGTTGTGTAATTATCCTTCGTACCGGCACAAATTCTGTGGCTTTTTCTTAAAGCCGTTTTATATATGGCTCAAAACCCCCCTTAGATGTTGGAGAAAGGGAAAGGCAGCGAGGTTCTGCCAGCCTCGGGGCAGATGATGGGCTCTGGGGAAAAATCCAAGGGTAAAAACAGGGGACCGGGTACCATATCTTAACGTTTCTGTCTAGTTTGCTCAGCTTTCCACATCTTTTGTCCTTACAAAGCAAAAAGGAGTTTATTGTCTAATCACGGAAGTTGCAGAGTAAGTGCTTGTGTCCAGGGCGAGAGCTGTCAGTGCCAAGAAACAGAATTGAGCAAAAATTCAACCCAGACCTGATTAGTGACCTACTTGTGGGATGAGGAGGTGCTGGGATTCTGGCTTAAGCAAATTCAGCTACCCTATTTAATTGTTTTTTCTTGATTAATAATACGTAAATGAAGCATCAGTCAAGGTTCTTAAAAGAAGAAAGCAAGTTTAAAACATGACATTTATTTTTACCTTGGGAGGAGTTAATTAGCTGTCAACAGCACAACACATGAATGGTGGCTTTGGAATGAAATTATGAAATCTCTGCCTCTGAGGCATTTTTCTCCCTCCTTCCAAGGCAGGGGGAAACACGACAGGTTTGTTTAGATAGAAGCTCAGTGATTTTAGGAAAATGCTTTTGCCTGAGCAGCTTTCTGGTATTAATTACAGATGTGTAATAGCCCTTCAGTTCTTGTTTGAAATGGAGTGGCTGGAAGGACACTTCTGAGCCAACCCCAGACTGTGGTCTTGTGGTTCTTCGTTCACCGGGCTGATCCAGTGATCAAACTTATATCATTTAATGGGATGCCATGGTAATTTACTGATTTTACCAGTGCAATAAATAGAAGGCAGCCAGGGAATCCCTTGAGCAACCCTGACCAAGAGCTCCTTGCTTTCGCTGATGCGTGATGGGAGCACGGCTCAGCTCCCGGGGCAGCGGACGCCTTGGTAAGCGCAGCGCAGGCAGCCGAGGACGCGGCGGCGAAGCGAAGGAGAGCAAGGCGGTTCGAGGTATTCAAATATCTTAATGTTTTGATGGGTTTGAAGTGATGTGAGGTGGCGAGACAGCGTGCCAGTATAAACAGCCTTGCTGCGGCATTAATGTTAAATATAACCTGCCTGGTTTACCCAAAGCCGTCTTTTGGTAGAACTGAGTGTATTATACAGATGGAGCCTCTAAACCTGGGCTTCCAAGACCAGCTTGTTGCCTTTAGATTTGATACCATTCCTTGATGTGTTGTTTGTTTTGGTTTTTTTCCCAGAAGCCTTCCCTTAATAACCTACAAAAAACCCCCAACCAACCCCCCGAGCTGTTACAACAGAGACAGCTGCATCTCCTTGGGAAGTGTGGTGTATGCCCATCTTGATCATCAAACCTCCAGTCACAGCGTAGGTTGTGGCAAGGTTTTTCCAAGAGCCTGGAATAAGGCAGGCAGGCAGATGACTGTGGATACAGAAAGTCAGGCAATTTGTGCAGCTCTCTGGTTGTGCTCCGTTAAGCTTGGGCTCCGTACGGAGTCAGGGTGACGTGACACTCTGCAGTGGCTTCTTTGGGAGTTCTGGAATACGCCTTGAGGTGACTTCTCTTGATCAGGCACCGTGAGACTGTCTCCACGTGGTGTTCTGTGATGGCACTGTGTGCAATACTGTCTGTCATGGTGATTGCTTCAGGCTTGACTGGACACCATCGCGCCAGCCCGGTCTGGACTGGTGGGGTTCTGCCCGCAGCATCCACCGCCCTGCTGAGCGACGCTGGTGCTGCTGATGGCTCTGATCAAAGCCAGTCCTGACTTCGTTTCCTGCAGTAACTAAATCATCTTGAGCTGTTGAAGCCCTAACTGGATTTTCACACTAGATTGGCATTAACTCGGTGATTGGCACCGGTTCACCCACGGGAGCGGGTGTCTCTGCAGGTAACTGCAGTTTCTCCGTAACTCGCAGTTTCTTAAAGCCTCCGCTCCGTAAATCATTTGAACGCACCTAAGCCTGTGATTTTAAACGGAGGTGAGGGGCGTGGGAAGAGGAGGAACCCAAATATTGTGATCTCAGGGGAAAATCTTGAGAAATGTTTGACCACATCTTGAACAAGACGTTCTCCTACGGGGGCAGCAGTGAAAGTGATTCCAAAAGTGAAAGTCAATGTGAAATTGCCTTAGTTGCAACAAAGTTGCAAGATGAAGTATCAACAAACTTTAAACGAGTAAATAAAATTGACGTGCAAAATGTTCCTGTGGCCCAGCAGCGGTTCAGGTGGCTTTGGAGGGACGGGGATCTACTAAAGGTTTATTTGCTGCTTTAATATCTATGCAGATTTTCCTGAATCTGTAAAGAAGCGATTGTGCCTTGGATAGGATTTGTCAGAATGAATTTTTAAATGACCACAGAAGTCTGACACGCTGCCTGTGACTTGTTCCAGGAGATTGTTTATCTGACTGTGAGTGTATGGAATTGGAGTGCTTAAAGAAAATATGTATTTTTTTTAATATTATTATTTTTTACAA
>WUAM01000323.1:21376479-21417497 GCA_024336885.1 Actenoides hombroni
TTTTTACAACACTGTAAGTCACTGCCCAGGGTTCTGGAGCAGCTGCTGGGTGTCCTTGCCTGCAGCTCGGTGTGTCTCACGAACAGGCAGCCATTGCCCCTTGAGCGTCGTACAGTTTGCTCCTTGGAGCATCCAACAGTGATGGGACGGCTTCGTTGGTCGCAAGGCTTCATCTATGCGGTGCATCTGGCACCTCTCAGGTGGGTGCACCAGCATCCTTGGCCCCGTGAGTGAAGCCCTCCTGTGCACTCGTGGGGACAGGCGTTGGGTAAACCTGCTTGGAAACGGGGAAACGTGAGATTAAAAAAAAAAAGCTTGTTCTGGCAAAGCCTGTAATTTATAGTGTCAGGCTGTTCTTTTCCGTCCGGATCTAACCTTCAGCTTCCCTGTCACAAGTCACTGTAGACCTTCTGATGGAGAGCCCTTACTTTCCAGGGTGACACGGAGAGAAATGGTGAAATGCTCCCCACATATCGGTGGCAACTTGTGACAAACCATTTCAAACTTGGCAGCTGCAGGGAAATTGTGATCTGTACCCGGCCGCCTCTTCGGGGGCTCAGGAATGTGTTTTTGTAGCAGATGGAGCTATTAGTTAGCGGTGCTATCTTGAAGAATTGCTTTCCCAGGTAATCAGCTCTGCTCATTTAGGATGTCGTTTCCCTACCTCGATATGTCAGCCGAGGAAGCAGGAATGATTAATCACTGCGGCTTGGACACTGCACAAGAATAACTGCGTGGAGGGAATCGTTCTGCGGAGCACCAATGCCACAGGGAGTTTAAAGTGCTCTGATGCAAAGCAAACAAGATGGAAAAGATGACCGTGATGCTTCCTGATGGCCGTGTGTCAGCCCGCAGAGTTTCTGCGGCAACCTGGAGATTTGCAATTCATAGGAAGCCTGGAGCGAGGCAAAACTTTTAAGCCCGGGCTGCTGCGAAGGGCCGGCACCGGCGCCCGGCAGCCTCCTTCCGCTGCCGCTTTTCATGCTTGGCGGGAGAAATCGCACGAGAGTAACACGCCCGGTAAACCTGCTTCGAATGCCTGTGCCTGTCCACAGCTCCCGTGAATTTGTATTAAAGGAAGCTAAAGGTTTAGGAAAGGTATGTTAAGAATTGCCTAGTGATCCTGGCTGCAGGCTTTTCATCTGAAAGGATGGGCGGCCGTGGACGGAGCGACAAAAATGCTGTAAAAGAAGCACATTTTTATTCCTCTCGGGTTAAAGGCTGAAAATGAGATTTTGTTTTTTCAATTACTAGTATTCTTAAATTGCCAACGAAGAAGGTTAATCCTTTTTTCTATTTTTCTCTGGCAGATCTCAGGCTTAAGTCTTCTGGTGGCTTCCTCTATTTTCATTTCACCCCTTTGAAAAGTAATTTGGAATATTTTGCAAGATTTAGCGATGCCATGTACCATATAAACATAAGGTGCAAAATAGGGCAGCCTGGGATTTACAACATTGAGGGCATTGCCTTTAGCTCTGAAGTGTGACCGAGTAATTCAAACTTGTTAGGCAGCCTCATCTGACAGTGAACAGGGAGGATTTTCAGCCTCGGCCTTCTGCCAGTTCCTGTCCCCTTTGGGCCGAGTGGTTTTCAGCCTTGTGCTCCTTGGGACCTTCACGTACGGGTGGGGATTCTCCAGAGCCTGGATGTTTGATGCTGAAGGAGAAAGCCAAAGGGACTTGGAGTGCCCCAGAGCTTGATGCATGAGGAAAGAACTGCAAAGGCTTCTGGTTGCTGCAGGAGCAAATTCGAACAAGGAGGTGGAAACCAGTAAGCCAGTGCTGTAGTAGCTGGTAAGGGAGAGCTTCACCTGTGCAAAGCTGTCACCTTGAAGTGCTGGCACTGGAAACTTAGTCATAGGATTCTCAGGACTTCTTGTTTAACCGTTGGGGTCAGGCTCTGTTTCAGAGCAGGCTGTACGGCCACCAGTGAACTTCAGATATAAAAATCAGCATTCACTTTATGCACTGAGGTCTATGGTAGATGGACAGGCTGGGGCACAACCTAAAGGAATGTCTTGTAAAAGCTCCTCAGTGGCGTTTTGTGTAATCAAAATCAGCGGAGCTGTCCCGGTGAACACACAGCACATAGGTCAGAATAGGTCCGTAGCACGATGGCTGTTGGTACAAGCCGTGCCGAGATGTCGCCTGGCAGTGGGTGCTTCCCAGCTGGATAGAAATCATGGCAGCATTGGGATAAATCTCCCAGAAGTGCTCTTTGGGGTCCCTCTATGACCGTAGCGTTGCCCGAGTCTGCTCAGGTGGGTGTTTTCCGTGCTGGGTGCTGGTGCCTGAGCTGTCAGCACATGGGTGTTTCTTGCTGCTGCTGCTGGGACAACGGTTGGGTTTCTTAGCGTAGCTTGAGTGCCTTGGCGTTTTCTGCAGCCCCTGCACCTTGTCCTAGGTGCTTCCAGAGTTGAATGTGAGGTCATGCGTGTTTTTCTGCGTCCGACATAACCGCGCTGCTCTGTGCACACACGAAATCAGACGGAGTAAGAAGCCGCACGCGTGGTAACGGAGATAACGCGCTGCCCCGGGCGGGTTGTTTTCTGGAGCGTGTGCCGGCCTCGCCAGGGAATTACAGGATCTAATTGGCAATGCAGTGAGGAGATTTACCTTTGAGTGTGTTTGTGGACTTGTCTTCTCCTTACCTGGCTTAGTCACGTCTGTTTCTGAAAACGTTTCTGTTTATTTTCAAGGCACCTGATGCCTGTAGCACAATTTTGAAGTTAATTGCCTGGATGCATTCTGCGAGGAAGGCGAAGTGTTACAAGAAGAGAGCTGTAGATAGAAAGGCTGAGAAAATAACCTCAGGGCATCTGCCTATGAGCAGGCATGTAAATATATTAATTTTTGAACTTCTGACTTCAAATGGTTTGTGTAAAAATGTTTAAGTGTTTGGGGTTTTTTTTTCCTATCAGATTTGATCTTTCTTGAGTCGCCAGAACCTTTTTGTGGTTGGCAGGGCTCCTGTAAAAACGTTTTAAAATGATCTCTGAAGTTGTTGAGTGCGTTGGTATGAAAGCACTTGATGGAAAGCTGTACAGTTTGTTCAGGCAGTAGTGTAGAACGTGGGGTTTTTTTCAGTGGAAACCAAATGGGCTTTTTGAAGCTCTGCTCTTAACGGGTAAGAGAAGGTTTGGTGCGCGAGGGCTCGTGGGGATTGAGGCGCAGCTGCTGCGCTGCCGGCTCTCCCTGGCATGTGGCTGTCCTGATGTGAAGATGGACTTCATGCACTGTGGGTTGAGCGTGGGGCAGTGGAAACTCTTTCCTAAAATGAAAAAAAAATGAAACTTTGGGGATGTGGGTCTTGTTGTTCAAGATGTTTCCGCGTCAGTAACCTGCCTGTGCCCCCCATCTGCTGTCAGCACGATGGGTGAGTTTCTTGGCTACTGGTTCCCAACTTGTTTTGACTGAGTAGGAGCATCCTGACACGCAGAACGGTACCAGACTGCAGCTGAGTCAGAAATGATTGAACTGGTTAGATTATCACTTCCTACACACGCCTCGCGGAAATTGTCCCCAGAATCCCAATGAAGGGAACTTCCATGGGTGGGGGGAGGAGCTCCAAAGGCTTTTAGGCAAGCATATAAATAAGTAATAATAATGACAAAAAAATCACTGACCATTATTTCTAAATGCCAGAGGACTGAGAACCCACGCGGCCCGAGTGAGCGGCCTTTGGGGGTCACCTTGCGTGGGCTGCAGAGCTTGTGCTTCCTGAGTGTTGAAGGTGACTTTGGCGACCGCGTATTTCTGGCTGCGACTCCGGTGTTGTCTTGAAGCAGGTACTGGAATGCTGCTCTAACATGGGTCTGCCAGCAAGCAAGCAAGCAGCGTTCCTCGTTGAGATTAACCATTTCAGAGTAAGTATCTCAGAGCTAGGAGAGAGTGCGTGAAGAACAGCAGAACGCTCCTGGCACATTTCGTAACTCAATCAGGATCAGACCACTTGGGTTTTGGTCTGGAGGAGGCTTGATCCCCAAGAAACCGTAGCATGAGCTGAAGGATTTCTCAGTAGTCTGGAGCCTGGTTTGGACCCTTAATAAGGCAAATGGACAAGGGAAAAAGAGCAGCGTGGATGTGTCATCTGAAAAATTAAATGTTTTCAAATCGATTATGCTCTGCAGAAGCACGGTTGTCGTTCTGGTAGGAAGCTGTAAACAAAACAGATTGGATCAATTATCTCTTTCTTTGCAGCAGCCATTGCAATTAGCGAGCATCTCGAGCGCGAACCGCATTTGCAGGTGGAGTTAGAGGGAAACTCTGGGCACTGGCCGTGCTTGGGCAGGGCAGGAAGGCTGCTGGCAGGCGGGCCTCTCCTCCAGCCCTGCCAGAGGTGAGCGTGCTCATCGGTCGTGGTGTGACTCCGAGACACCTTCTTCACAAGCTGGGAGCAGCGCGGTGTCCGTAGGGTGTCCTCTCAGGATGCAGGCATGGAAAACAAGGTGGATTTTTTTCGTGGGGTCACATGCAGGCTCCCCTTGGCCACGGAGGTGCCATCCTCAGCAGGTTCTTGCAGCGTTTTCCAGGCTCTCGTGGTGAAGGTTGAGCATGTGGCAAAATGTTTTGCTGAGTCTGGGACTCAGTGAGGTGCCACGTTGGGAATAGAGTTGTGCTCACAGGCTGGAGTTCGTGGTGAAGTGCACCTGTAATGTGAAGTGACACTTGTCAAAATAAACGAGCAAGATTTTTATTGCGTGTTCACTCGCTTGTGAAATCTGCTAGTCTGCAGTGGCTCTTAATCATTGCTGCGAATTAGCCAGGTTCTCCTGCAGCTTAATTACTAATATGTCATGTTGAAGTTCTCCTGTGATGAGCTAATGCTTACATTATATGCACAGGTTCCTAATAGGTAACGGGCACAACACAAACAGGGGAGGTGGGTGTAGAAGGTGTGAAGTGCTTCATCTGCAGAAGCCTGAGGTGTCATTGCCGTTAGGAGGAGAAGGGTGGGTGGGAGCTCTGGGTCACCATGACCGGCCCTGCCAACCGTCCGCATCGTGTTTAGGGCAGGGATCTGACCTAGTCGAGGGAGAGCTTTCCTCTTCCCCGGGAATTGCATGGGGGTGCGATGAGGGCATTGTCATGGCCAGCGTCCCTTCAGGTCCCCCTCATTCTCTGGTAGCATCCGTTGCTGGCTTTGGACTCTTCTTTCTGTTGACATCATGCAGCTTCACATTGATGGTGTTCATTCCACATTCAAAGCCAGTTTCATTGCAAGGTTTAATTATTTTGATAGGCAAGAGCAGGAATGCTTTGTATTGCTTCCTATGTCTTTGTTCCTGGGGATTAATGAGGAAATGGGCAGAGGGTTGACCAGAGATTCAGACTTTGGAAGGGATTTTTCTCCCCTGTACCATTACTTACAGTTTCTCAGTAACTGAGAACGCTTCTGAGCTGTGTCGTTCCGTGGAGATCTCGCCTGCTAATTGTTTGCCTCAGTTCTCAGAAGATGACTGAGCTCCAGTGTTTAAACAGAATGGCAGGTGGAGCAATAGATAACATTAAACTGAAACTCACGGCAAGAGATGTCCTCCTACAGATTGTCTGGAACTCAGCAGCATTTTTCCTTGTCCCTGTAGCTAAATAAAGCAGGGCTGGCTCTGCAGCAGACGCTCAGGTTGGAAAGCTGGAGGGTGCAGCCTGGCTCAGGTTTGTCAGCAGCTGGGAACTCACCCTTCTGGTGGCAGTAATTGTACCTCTCTTGTCCTGACCTCTCGCTCCAAATGAAATTCTTAATTACTAAGGAACCCGATAACAGTCATGCTGCGTGTTGTCAAGGAGACCAGTGAAGCCTGTTGAACTCCTGGAAATTGTACTGGAGAAACAGGCACGTTTCCTCTCAGTTCTAGAAGCACTTCGAGGCAGTGAAGTTCTCCAGATGTTATGTACAGCTGTTGCCTTTGCAATATCGATTTCAAAATCGCATACCTGAGTACAAAAAAGCAAACTCGTTCTCCCGTCTCTGTGCTCCTTGGAAATTCTCTGTTTACCTCCATAACGCGGTTTTCTAAGTAGCCACACTTGCTAATGACTAGGTATGATGAGACAAGATGTGCAGAGGTTGTAATTGGAGAGGGAATAACATTTAAGAAGTGAGAAGCTGAAGATGCTTTCCATATGGAATAATATATAATCAGCCTCTTAAATCCGAGGGCCGCCTAATTGCTTTTTTGGGAGGGAGGGATGGGCTGTGAATCCGTCGTGGCTCTGCTGAAGAGGTCTCGTTATGACTACAGAGGAAACCAGGCTCAGCTTCCAGCACTCTTTTGCTGCCTTTACCTTTTCCCTGTGTTGTTGGTTTACCCGTGGCCGAGAAGAGAGAGGGGAGTTAAGAGCAGGTGGGGTGCAGGCTCTTCTGTACCATTCCCCACGTCCATCAGGGTGAGCAGAGGTGGTACTGAGCTTGTGGGAGCACCGTCCAGATGCGGTGGTCCCCAGGCCGGCAGAGGTGTGTGTGCAGGGCACCGAGAGTGGGCAAGGACTTTCATGCCTCCTAAGAATATTTATGTCTGGATTTCCTTACCTGAACAGCTCGAAATGATTTCCATAATGTTGCTGTTGGAAGATCCAGTGCTTGAGCAGTTCTTAGTGCTCTGAAGCGAACGAGGCTGTGAGGTGAACACGGCGGATGGCAAAGCTGACCTTGCAGCAGGGTCTGCTCTCCCGACTCTGCTGTTCGCAGAGCAGCATTTCCTTCCATAAGAAGTTGTAACCAAGGGTGTTAACTCCAGGGCCTTCGACTTTGCAGGAAGCTGCTAGAAGTAACACAAATCCAAGGATCGAGTGGCTGTTGCCTGTACCTCTGAGCAAAGGACGGTCTTGCCGCTGAAAATCTGTCCCTTCTGTCTGCAAGTTGCTTTGCCTACACGGGAGACACCCTCCCCTGTGTGTACCTGCCTTCTGACTCGGGGCTCGCGAGGATCCAGATGTGAGCCCGTCTGCCCAAATTAGAGGTGACAAATTATTGATAATGAGCACTGCTTTTTGTTTTACCGCTGCAAAAAGCGAATTTATAAAAGCCAATTTATTTTTATCTTTGGCCTCGGGAACTCCGAAGCAGTTGTGCTTATTCTTAATTGCTAGTTTTATGGGTGAAAATTAAGCCGCAACGTAAGCGGCAGCGCAGGGAGGCCGGGATAGAACCGCTGCAGTGTTTGAACAGGGAGAAGCAAAATCGGAACTGAGGATTGCCTAATACTTCACAAATTCCAATTTTTATGAAGTCGAACAATGCAACCGTTTCCAGCCATTCTATAACTAAATATAGTAATGAAATTTTATTTGCAGTCGGGAACATTATCCAGATATGACTTGATGTGTGTACGATACTGCACATCAACGGAGTGGTACAGATTGTGTTAAATGGGCCTGAAATAATCTTCAGGAAAGAAAATCGTTTTCTATTCTTCCTGACATAAAGTGTTTGTCACAGATACGCATTCTTATCCACGTCTTGTTAGGGAAATCATTATACTTTTCATTACAAGTTTTATGCAAATACGCCGGTTTTCCTTGATTAGGTTTACATGAATAAGCTGTAATTATAGGCTGAGGTGATATTAATGTGGAACAATTAAATATGTAATTACTATGTGTAATTACGGCTTGAAAAATGTGTTGTAACAGCCCGTGCGCCTCACTCGGCTTCGCTGCCACGTTGCAGCTCACGGTGCCATCGCACGCAGGGCTCCGGCGCTGCCGCGGAGACGGGCGGGAGGTCCGAGCTCCCCTCCCTTTACGTGGCTGTGTGGACGGTGCAAGGATGAGCTTTGCATGTGGGGGCCTGGGGACTCTGCTGGGGGGGTCCCCAACAGCTCTCGCTGAGCCATTCTCTGCTGCGTACGGACCTGCTGTGACCTGCAGCTCTGCTGGAGACAACGACTCCAGGCTGCCTCTTCAACCGCATCTTCGGGGTGCGCGCAAGTGCCTCCTTTACCTGGCTCTGAGGGTGGCTGGGGGTTCGTGCCGTGCAGTTATTTGGAGACGAGATCTGTTTTCCGTCTAGCGGGTTTTCTCTCTGATGCCGAGAGGATGATTTTGCTTTAGGTCCTTTCCATTGAAGTGTAGGCCAGGCAACAAGAACGCCTCGGGGGCACGTCTTGAAGAGGGCTACCAGGAAGCAGATGAAACGGAGATGCGTTGTGTGCTGGACGCATACCAATGAGGGGCGTGAGGAACCTCCTCAGCTCAGTTTTTTCCTGTATTAGAGAAGCAACTGAGGAAGGACGCAGATCTAGCAGAGTTACCAGAATCCTGCTGTCTGTGCAGAAGTGAGAACACAGGTTACTACACCTACGCTCTCCAAAATCCAAGACGGAAGAAAGCAGGAGGCCACGGGAACACGCTTGCAGCATCCTGGTGCTGCCTGGTGTGCCGTTGTCTAAGGGAGGGTTGGAGGACCTGCTCTGCGGCCGTGCAGCAAGGGTGGATGTTCCCCGGGCAGGCAGAGGCAGGACAGACCTCCAGGATGTTTTGGTTATAAAAGAAGCGAGAGGAAGAAGCATCGCAGTCGGATCTTCTCCAAAGTGTTAGCAGGTTATACCTCCTCCTTCGGTGCCCAGGACTGCACACATAGGTCTATTTAGCTTTTGAAGTGTTAAGTCTAAAGAAACTTTTTTCCAGACAGCTGCTTATATCTGCTTTAATTTCTGTTAATCTGTTTCTGCACGTGGCTCATAACGGGAATTTTTTGCTCTGTGTGACACGCTTTGTTGCGTTTTCAGTTGCTACTGGCAGAAAGAATAAATAAACCCTCAAAACAAAAGCTGTAAAAGAGAAGCACTGACCTCAAGGTATCTGCCAAAATCGTCCTCCTGGCAAAAGGTCAGATGAGCTTTTTCTGCTGGGTGAGGTATCGAGACGTTTGCCGGTACTGAGGATGTCTGTGTCTTGCTCTGGGAGCATTTCGAAGGGTTCGTTATCATCTGTTGGAGTCCCTGTGGTGGGAGAAAGGTTTCAATGTCGCCAGCCATGGAAACGTGCTTTTAGAGGTGGCTGTGAGTCCTGAAAAGATGTGTTGGCAAAGGCACGTGTTTAAATGTCTTTGCTTTTTTCACGGTATCCTTGTTGGAGAGCTCCCATAATTGCAATCCCTTTGTTTCTGGTTTTGAGTGGATTTTTCTTCTGTCGGCTGATAAGGCGGCGAGTCCTCTTCGGGTGGGGGGGTGGGGATGCAGCCTCTCCTTGCTGCCTTGCTGCCAGTCTGCATCCCAGAGCTGGAACCGTGGTGGGACTCCTATCTGTAGCTTGAAGAATGAGTTATTGTGCCAGTAAGAATTGTTTGAAGAATTAAAATTGACCCATTTCCTTCAGGCATAGAGAAGTTAATGCTCCAGAGTGTTAACATTGTAGGAGTGATTTGAGAAGTATTATTCATCAAATCCCTACGCTGATATGTGTGTAGGTATAAATAAAAAGGCCTCAAAGGTTGTTTCAGTGTTTATTAACCTCTCCTCTTCTTCAGGGGCTTAACTTGGCTGCAGGAGCTTGATCAAGGCCTTAACTAGTTAGTTGTTTGTTTCTGAGTTTGTGGAGCTGGAAAGGCAGGAAAAGGGCTGCCCTCACCTGACGCAAAAACCTCCGACCTTCTTGGCTGTTGTTGCTTCCTGTGCCCCGCTCTCGTTGTAGGGTGTCTAGTGTTCCACGGGGACCATGGAGAAGCTGCAGGTGCAGCTCCTCCTGCGATGACGTGAGCAGTGGCTGGCTCTGGGTGTCCACTGTCACCAGGAGAGCCCCACTGGGCAGAGTCCCCTCAACCTGGGAAGTGCTGAGCCATGGAGAGCGTTTGGACGGGCGCTTCTCGTTGCCTTCTGAGATGCAGCTTGGAGCCGGGGGCTGTTTGTTGCCTTTTAATATTGCAGCGTGAAAGCGTGGAATGAAACTTTTCTTTCTCCAGGTTTTTGTATCTCCGTTGCTACGTTTGTCCTAATTCTGTGTTTTCCCTCCTCCCCATAGGTAAGTGAATGCATTGAGACTCACAGATTGCGTGGTGATGTCCTGCCCTGGACAGCTGTCAAGCGCGGACGCAGGAGACCGTAAGCCCCTTGTCAGCCGGGAGATGCTGCATTAGTAAGTCCAGACGCTCTGGATGGAGCGAGCTGTGGCTGTGGTGCGACGACGGCACGAGTAGCAGGGAGCCTTGGGCGCTCGGGGACAGCCGGCTTTGGGGTTCTGTGGCCTGCTGGGCAGGCAGCAGCCTTTCCTCGCGCCTGCCAAGTGCCGGTAGCTGCAGTTGGCCCGTTGCCATTGAAAAAACTGAAAAAATGGCTTCAGCAGCTTTTTTAGGTTTTCTGGGCTCCTTCCGTGTGGGTGAGGAAAGGAGAACTCAAACTCTGCCTCAGAGGTCAACCCTCCCGGGGTTAGGGTCACTTCCACATCACCTTTCCGGTTGGGTGATTTTTGTTTGTGATCTTCCGTAGTATAGCTGGGATCGTTACTCTTTCAAGAGTCATTCTTAAATACAGCTTGATTCCTTGGCTTGGGAGCGTTCTCCTGTTCCGTGTTGAAAGGGAGCATGAGGTAGGAGGCGGGAAGGGTTGTTTTTGTTTTGGTTTGTATTTTAAATAATGCTTAATCTAGAATTAAATTCAGAGGAGTGCCTGGAGGAAATAAGATCTCTCTGATCAGATTCTCTGAATACTTTTTGTCTTCTCTAATAAGCAAGAAAAGCTAGTAGAGGGAATTACACGCTGGAAGGGGAATTTTAATAGCAGCAGATATGCAAAGTGGGAAGGATCTCGAGTGAATAAAGAATGCAGGCTGGCGGACAATGGGTCGTTTCCATGCTTAAGGAACACAACTGTTTGTAGCAGAGACACAAAACCTGGCCTTCCCCAGAGATGCTGGAGAGCGATCGGCTCCCTGGAGCTTTCGGAGTGGTGGGGATCCACAGTCCCTGACCGCAGAGAACTGTAGCTCATGGTCTAAGCTGGGCAGACTGGTCCAGATATGCAGGGAACGTTCCTTGTGACCGAAATGCCCATTTGGCTCATGAGCTGGGGAGCAGCAGTGCCTGGGCTGCCACCTCCAGCCAGGGTGTTCCGGAGGAATGGGGCTGATGAGCTCCAGCAGGCGATAGGCACCCACCTTTTTCCCCGAGGAGCCAGACGTGTGGAGAGGCCTGTTAAGGAGAAGAAGGGAAAAATGGGAATGGGAGAACGATAAATTACCATCCCAAGTAGGACCCGTTTAGTCAGAAAGACTCGTGTGATGTGTTAGAATCCCATTTTGAGCAGTAACACCCTCACGGTTGTATTCAAACACTGAGATAAATGCATCAATCTAAATTCATGATTTGGAGTTTTTTCGTATAGTGGCTAATTATTGAAGATAACTAGCTTATTCATAATTTCTCTTCTCCTCCTGCTTGGTAGCAGTAATCCTGTATTTGTGCGGCTGTCATTCCCATGGTAACAGACGAGTGTCTGAAGCAGAAGATTATTAAATACAGAATAGTACATTAAAATAATGTTAAGGTTCTGACTTAGAGACTTTCACATGGGGGCAAACTTCAAAAAAGGAGAACGTTTTTACAGAAAGCAATTTACTTCGCCAGTAATGTTCTCTATTCCCGCAGCTATTACTGAAGAGATTTCTCTGAGTAGCAGCCCGCTCCCTCGCAGCCCATCTTCTGCTCCTCCTGCTTTGCAGAGAAATCCTAATCTTGTGTTTATGTCGTCAGTCTGTTGCTATGGAAACTTTGTCACAAATGTATCATGACCTCACAACGGGATGGCAAAGGAGAGGAAAATGTGGGCTGAAAGGCGATATTAGAAATGATTATCAAAAGAAGGAAAACAACCCCGAGCCTTGGTGCGTGTAGCAAAACAAAAGAGAGGAGGAGGAGATGGGGCCGCAGCGTGTTTACCTGGTCGCTGGCGTGCGGACCCGTGCAACCGCATCCCCTCGTCTCCATCAGCAGGAACTTGACTGCAAAGCCCCTTTAAAGCCCCAACTGTGTTATTTACTTGGTGGGTTCACAACAGTGTCACCTACCCAGCACTGGAGGAACAGCTTGTTTCCTTCATCTGGTGGTGTGACCAGCAGGACTGAGCGCTGGGTGGTCTCACCACCTCCTCAGATACTGGGCTTTGTAGCTTCTGGAATCTCCTCTCTCCTGCAGCTCTGTTACCCTGTAGAAAGTGAGTTCACGGTGACATGGAATAACAGATGTCAAGGTGATGCTGCAGGAAGCTGCAGTGTCTGGGGCTTGGGTTTGGTGACCTGCATGCTGTAGGATTTTGGAGAGTGTATTTGAAAGAAAGCACCTTCCAAATGCTTTCCTCTTGCAGGCAGCATGAGTGATGGTGTCTGCTTCTGGGCTGTGCCATCTTCCTCTGGCCACTACCCTGAGGCATAGTTGATGTCAAAAGCTTAGAAGGTGTCTGATGAATTCAACAAGTGTTTTCCTGATCATTTTCAGAGCTATCAGGTTGGACACGGTGTTGGGAAGTTGGTGCTTGTCCAACACTGATGGCTAGCAGCGTTAAGGACAGGCCTCCAAAGGGAGGTCGTCCTCATCCCCGGTGCTGCATGTGTGCTGGGGGCTCACCAAGCCCGCGTGGTGAGAAGGACCAAAGCCTGCTGCAATTGATCTGTAGGAGTGGAACTTGGAGCAAGTGCTTGTATTACAGCGCCTTTGAGCTCAGCCGCTTCCTAAACATCAAACCCATAGCAAGCCAAGATGATAAAAATAGAGAACCACGTACAGAAAGTTGCTGCTGCTCCAGTGTTATCTCCGTGTGCAGGTGCTTAACGCTGTGAAGCCACGCAGAAAAAGGGTGATTGCCTGCATATTTTATGTATTTTTAATACAAGCCTTTATAGTACTAATAAGATCCTTGCGCAGCTTGAAGTTCAGTGAGCCAGGGTTGCATCGGACCGGGGCAAGGCCAGTGGCGAGGACGTGCTTTGCGGGGTGCTGGGGTGCAAGGACAGCTTCCCCCGCCGTTCCGTGCCTTGGGGGTTTTGCTGGGAATGACACGAGGGGCTCGAGTGACCCGCAGAGTGTGTGCTTCAGCGTTCCCCTTCTCTCCTAAGCAGTTTCCCTGTCCTCTGGCTTCTGAAGAGCTTAAGCGTCGTTTTCCTCTTGCAGTTGGTAATTCTAGAAGAGATGATTAAGTACAGACTTCTGCAATCCATAAACCATAAAGCCCTTCCTGCAACTTAAACCTTCACTTCTTTATTTGCTTTGTTATGGCTTTTCACATGTTTTAGGTTCTAACAAACAAGAGTTTTCCCTCTGGAGATAGGCTAAGAAAGAGGCTATAAGGAAACGCATTGTTATCGGAGCATCTCGTCTCATGCTTAGCCTTAAGAAATATGTGACTTCAAAAGAAAAATAGCAGTAGGTCTGCTAGTTTTCCTTCTGCTCTTCCTTTGTTCCCCTTGCAGCGCGTGCCGTCGAAGTTTGTTTTAGACTACAGCCTGCAGTGACTTTACAAGGCAGCTTTGTAAAACGACGGTGCCGTGACGCTTTCTGCCGGGGATGTGGATGTCTCCTCCCGCGGCAGCTGCCGACGAGGGTTCCCGTGGTTCAAAAAACTTTTCCCGCTTGTTGCGGGGGTGTGTGTCCGCTGTGAGAATCCTTCGCGGGTGCATCGCAGACAAGGGAGATGATAAAGTGAGCAGGAAAAGATCCTTTGAAAGTAGGGCATCCTCGCTCCTGCTGCTGTTGTGTAACCACAGTCTTCCCTCTCCCTCTCCAGCCAGCCCTCTGCCTCCTGGGGAATTTATGACCGAGTTCACTGCAATTCTATATTTGGCTGATATATTGAAAAATGCATTTGCTATCATTGACTTCTTTTAATATAAAAGGAAGTAGATTTATGGGAAGAGGAGCTCAGGCATCACAAGTACCCTTCGTCTTCACTTCTGCAGTTGGTTCTCTCCTACCTTGTATCTGCTCGAACCCGGGGTGTTGCTCAGGAAGGTGAGGATTTGAGCCTGTAAGTGTACCTCAAATTTCCACCTCCTGGGAGACAGCCTGAGGACACGGGGTTGCAGTTGCATAAAGTGCAGAGGTGTACTACTTGTGCTCTGCCCCTTTGTGATCTTTTCCTGAGCGTCTCCAGTTGAAGATGGAGGCGGACGGGAAAAAAGGAACACGGACTGGGAAGGAGTGATTTTTACTTTTAACGTGACTCTGTGTCCAAATATGTGATGGTGCTATAAAATGAGGCATTAACTGCCTTTTAAGGATACAATCCCAAATTAGTGGAATTCACGGCTACAGCCTCTGAAGAGGAAGTGTTTTCAGAAGTCGGTGCAGATCTGCAGTGCACAGTGAGGCACTGCGACGAGCGGCCGCTGAGCCCGGGAACAGAAAACAGAGCGGGCGGGTAGAGGCGATGGGCTGAGCACAGCCGCTGAAATCACGGCCCTGCCGGGGCAGCCGCACATCAAGCATCCACCAAACGACGATCTTCATGTTACCTTCCCAGCCTCCCCTTCCAGTTCAGCAGTCTTGCCAGCGTGCTAGTCCCTGGGCTCCAGGAAGAGTGAGGCAGCTCCGGAGCAGTGAGGCAGGGCAAAATTAAATTGGCAGCGGGGTCGCCTAGTGAAGGAGACTGGAGATGCCGCGTTCGCTCAGCATCACTTCACTTCCAGAACAAATGAGCTGTTGGCAAAAATCTTTCTAGAAAAAAAAAAAAAAGGGGGGTGGGAGAAAAGCGCTGAGGTTTCCAACAGAGTACTTGGTCTAAAATCATTGTGGTGGGTTTCATGGAAAGCTCACTTCCCACATTAAATGACGTGCATTTTTACTTGAAAAAGATGTGGTTCCTATGTGCGCGATGAGGTTGGCTTTCAAGGCCTCCACAGAGCTGATTTTGGGTATTTTCTAAAGTCTGGGAAGTGCAGAGGTGGAGTAGTCACTGGTGAGATGGAATGTCCCAGCTGAGGTCTGTCCACGGAAGCGACCTGGGACTCTTGTTCCCTGGAGAGCTGGGGACACGGGGATGCTGTGCCACTGGCCACAGAAGCTGGGTGGGTGGTGGGCTGCTAGTGGGAGTGCGTCAGCAGTGAACTTGGTGTGTTACAAGTTGTTGGATACAAGAACTGCAGCCTGAGCTGCTGCAGTGATGTGCTCGCAACAACAGGAAGGCTGGTGGCTGCGTGTGAAAAAGGCATTGTGAACCGCGTCTTGGTCCGGGTTTGTGCACGCATGGGATTGCTCCGGCTCTGACGATGAAAGCACGCCGGGAACGGCCGACAACAGAGGTGAATCGTTACGTGCCGCTCTCATTTTCAGTGGGGGCCCATCAGCTGCTTGCTGGTGGGTGTCCACCCGCTTCCTGGTGCCCTGGGAAGGGGGTCGAGGAGACTCGGCGGCATCTCGGCACGCGCTGCTCCCCTCCGGCCCGGTGGAATCCCGCCCCGCTGCTCAGGGCAGCTTCGGGAAGGGAATGACACACACATGGAAAACGTCTTTATTTTGGTTCGTTTTGATGAATTCTCTGAACTCTATGTCTAATTGTGCTCGATTATTACAGCCTAGTGCAGATAGGTTAATAGTTTCTAGGCAGCGATGTCCATTGATTTCTTTCGCAGGCTTTGAGACAATAGCCAATTTATAAAGAATGGCTAACTTTGGTTTACTGTCAGTTGTGGGGGGTTTTGCATTTCTGCTGCTGTATTATTGGCAGCCTTTAAATTGATTGAATTTGAAAACTGAATGAGAAATTAGTGTGGATATGTTTCAACTAAATTATTAAATGAAGTGGTTGGACTCTTCTATCTGAGTTAAACCCGTCGAAAAGCTATAATTAACTATTTCATTGACTGGGGAGAAGCTGCAGAATTGATGTGAGACATTGACCTCATGGATTTTTCTTCCCTCTGCTGTGGTAGCAAGGACAAGCATTTAGGGGGGATGAGGAAGGAGAATGGTGTGTGCCTACTTTTGCAGCTCTCTCTCACTTTATTTCTCTTTCTCTGTACTTTGCTGGGGCTTGGGATTCTTACAGCAGCCTGAATGAACTTGGCTGTGCTCTCCGAACAGTCCTTGTTGGCTTTCCTTTAAGAGAAGAACCTGCCTTTGCTTTGCCCGTTGATCTTACAAAACACGTGTACTGCTGAAATTTTGACATAATCAATTTTTCCAGGAAGATTCCAGCAAGCCTCAAAGGCGAGCAAAGGTTCTTTTGTGGAGGTCTCTGGGATGCTGGCAGATGTCCTGCACCCCACGTTGGGCCAAGATTCAACAGCTGCTCCTCTGCCAAAGATGTTGAGGGTGATGGGTAGACGCTTACTTGGCACGGCTGCCCGGTCCTGGTAGAGCGCTGGAAGAGGCATCATGGATGTCTCGTGAGCTTGGGAGCTCACAGATGGAAAGCAGCATGCAGTAAACGCTCGGTAAGAGCCTGCGGTAGCAGCCGTTGCAGCCGGCTCCTTGGGGTGCCTGGCCCTGTCTTACAGATGGAGAAGAACTTCAGAGAAAGATTGGCAGAAGCCCATCTTCCAGTCTGTGTGTTTCTCGGCCTCGTGCCCGTCCTTCCAGAGCAGGTGGGGTGGCGTTGGGCAGGCAGCAGAGCAGGGGGCGGTGGGTGGTGGGCGTCAGCTCCGTGCCTGGTGCTGCGGTCGGTGTCGGGGGGCAGCAGCGACCGTGCGTTGTCTTCTCCAGCGCAGCGGTGCTGGAGTAATCTCAGCGCTTTGGGCAGAGGCTGTGGTGGGGATTAACCAGGGATTAGGGAGCAAATCCCCGAGATGCGGAGCCCCGCCAGCTGCTCGCTCTGGGAGATGACGTGAGCACGCTCGGAGGGGCGGGGGGTCCTCCTGGCAGCTCTGCCCGAGAAAGAACAGGCACTTTGTGAGAGCAGGGGACGCGTGGGTCTGTGCGACACCATGGGCCGGGAGGGAGGGATGGCAGTGCCTTGGTGCTGTGCGCTGCCCCACGGCACTGCTCTGGGCCCCATCAGCACGGGACGATAGGTGCCTTTTATCAACATTAGCCATTTACTCTCCTGATAGAAAAATCTCAGCAGCAATATAGAAGAGCACTTCTTGGTGCGGTGTGGCACTAGTAACGGGTTTTGCTGGTTCCATTGTAATTCATTTTCGCTACCCAGTTTTTGCATCTAAATACACAAACCTGTGTTGGTACTTCTACTAACTTCATACGGAATTTTTCATTAGGAATTGCTTGGGACTTCATGGGGCATGTTCTGTTTTGTTTCAAGGCAGGTGCAAGAGGTATGTTTGTATTTGTCTGATTTCAGAAGTAAACAGGGAATTCGTTTGTTTGTTTGTTTGTTTTCTTTCTCTCCCCTTTTTTTTCCTCCTCTTTTTAAGCCAGCCCAGCATACCTTGGTGCTGTGAATCTGCTGAAGGTCCTTTACTGCAATGAGTGCTACTGTCAGTACCAGTTGGGTGACCTGGGGGAGCCGTGGGTTTAGTTCTTCAGCCTGAAATTCATGAAAGTCTCCTATGACGTTGGGGGTCTGTTGAGCATGTTCACATATCTCTGTTTTATATGCGGCAGCTACGTGAACCTTATGTATTTTTAATGGTATACTGTAAGAAATCTATCTGATAGCTTGGTAGGAGAGGCTGAAATCACTGCGACTGCCGGTTCTCTGTGAGGTTTCCGAGAACGGTACTGGGACGCGTGGCAGGCACACTGCTGGAGGAAGGTGAGCTATCCATCAAACGCACAATCTTGGATTTGAGTCTTCTATTTAGATTAAGCGCGTTAAGAAAGATGGATGGTAAACGTATTTCAGCAGCGTTGTCCCCAAACCAGAACGGAATATAAAGGCTCTCGAAGAAGGATTCAATTACACCAGCAAATAGCTTGAACAAGAGCTGGGTGGGAAGGGAGCTCGCAGGGCAGTGGGATGCTGGTTGGGGATTTAGAGAGTTTTAAGATAAAAAACATTGTTTTCACTAAGCCCCCACATTCCTATAATTTCCTTATGACCTGCTTGCTTGTTTGGTGTCTTATGGGGAGATACTTGTAAGTTACTTGAGTGGGTTTTCTGCTGCTTTCCAGGTGTGGATGGGTGCATGGTAGTTCATGTATGTGGCATGTGTAGGGAGCTTGAGAATTCCGTTGGAATACGTTGTTGTTGGGAACAGCTCCTGTGCTGGTGCCTTTGGGGTGCTGTAGGGGAAATACAGCTTTTGTGTTGGAGGGTGGCAGGGTGGGAGGATGCGTCCTGGGCGGCTTTGCTCGCCTTGTACCCGAGACCTTCTGGTGTTCTCTCTGTGGACGTGGCACCGAGCAAGCTGAGTTGCAGGCAAATATTTCCAGTGCGTGGTTTTGCTTAAAGTAACAAAAGCATCTGCCTGTTGAAAGCAAAGTGTTCTTGTTCTTTTGTCTTTGAATATTATTTTCCTGAAGCAAGATTATGTCAACAGTGGGGAGGCTGCTGTAGCTGGTGACTGGAAGGTGATGTTGACGTTCAGTATCTTAGGTGCACAAAATCAGGAGAGCTGTAAACCTGACTAAGCCCTTGGATAATCTCAGTATTTGCTCAAGGGGTGTATTCCCAAAATGCTTTAATGCAACTAGAATGTGAAGGGTGGTTTTGCTGGTTATGCCCAGGAAAGCATCAGCAGAAAAAAAATTAGTCGTATTCTCGACATGTGAAGGATGTGCTGTAAAAGGTAAAGACAGGAGAAGCAGCCGTCTTACGTTGCTTCCATGGAAAATTAATTCGTGCCCAAGACAAACGTTCACAAGAAGCTGTATTCTGGCACAAAATGAGGTTCTGGGGGAGCACAAGTAGGACTCAAAGCGCTGGTGTTGTCAACTCCTCTTCCTACAGCTTTACTTGGGGTGTGCAATTACAGCCAGTGCTTGCTGGCGAGATGTTTTCCTATTCTGGATGTAATCGCAGGAGCTGAAACTTTGTTCTTTTTCTCCCAGTCTACCACTTGGCAATTAAGGAACCTGTATGATGTTTGTACTTTGATCTTCATCCCCTGTTTCTAAAATCTTGGGCGTTGCTGTGATTCAGAGAAGGAGAAGTATTAACCATTGCTCAGACCGAAAGCCAGTGTGGCATTTCATCATCAGGGCATCATTTGGAGTGATCGTGTCTGTTCATTTTATTCCTTGTGTGCCAAATGTGCAAAATAAATAACCCCCCAAACTTACTCAGGTGAAGCTCCCTTCTTCAAAAGACTGCATTTCTCTGCTGCGGCACCTCTCGGGGGGAATTACAGTGCAGTGAAGGCTTAATGTGTTTTTAGTCTCAGTTGTGTTTATTTTAATTGAAGATAAATTATTTTTCTTTCCCGATTCTTGTTGCTGTTCTGCACATTGGGTTATTTTGTCCTCATTTTGACAGATATGAAAAGCCAGGTAACAATTCTAATCTCATTCAGCATTCAGTCTTGGGCTGAATTAAATAAGATGGATAAGTGGCTGGCGTGGCCACGATTCCTTCCGTAAGATCTCTGCGCGTTGTATTGCGCGTAGGTTCTCTCTGTAGTACAACCACCTTCTCTCAGGTCACGCACTGCAGAAGAAGAGGCCCCACCAGTGGTTGCTGAGACTTGTGAGCTTGTTCTGTAGCTGGATTTCTCTAGGGCTTCTTCATTTGGCTGTTTAACAAAAAACAACACAGAAAACAAACAAAAAACCCCCCTTGTGTTTTCTCACCTTCCAGAATTTGGCTGCGCTGCCTCAATAGGGTCTCTCATCTACATGTCTTACTCTCTCTCTAGACATATGCCTCATCTGGTAGGTTTTGTGCAATATGTTTTGGGGTTTTTTTTCTCTCCCAGAGGTGGTGGTTTGTGTTTAATTTCCTTATAGCTCTGAATGAGCTGTGAGCCGAACGTCCAGCGGAGCTACGTTTCTGTGTTTGCGTTTCAAGAACCCTTCCCTTGTTCCTCTGGGTAGTGGGGATTTCCCAAGGCAGCAACGTGAGTATAATCTCTTGTAAGCGACAAGGTTTAATCCACCCGTGTGGATTTTCAGTATCAGTTTTCCAACCCGTGTTTTGGTCACTGTTACTATGCAAGTCGCAGAATCAGTGGCACAGGGAGGGACCTCTTGAAATCCAGACCCACAGCTTGGGACAGAGTGTTTTGGCCTCTCGGTAGAAGATAAGTCAGAAGATTTCATAGCAGTAGGAACTTCAAAAAGTGTTCCTGCAGTTTTTTTTATCCGTGGCCTGCCAGCCATTCAGACGTCCCTTTTTTCTCCAGGTTCTGTGGCCAGCCAACATTTTATCACCTAAATCTTTTTATTTGATACTGTTCCCTGTGTGACTGAGGCTTGTTTGCGTGTGTGGGACACTTCTGCTGTTGAGACATGGTCACTGTGCTGTGAGCCAGGTCCTCGGGTTTCCTCCTCGTTCTTGGAGACGGCAGAGAAAGTTGTGTAGGTCAGCTCGGAACCATCATGCTTGCAAGGAAAAAATCTAAACTGACTTCAAAGGACAACTCTGACACGGTCAATTAATAATTAAAACAGTTTTTTAATGAGCTATGCAATTACCTGTGTGTCCCTGGAGATGATAGTTTATGGTATTATTGCTCAGTGCCCTTTCTTTAGTCGTGGCAGATGACATCTGTAATTTAAAGCAGGCTAGACATTAAAGTGACAGAACTTTCATTAACCTTGTCTAAAGTTTGTTAATGACAAATGTCTCGTAAAAACAGCTATTGTCAAAACAGTGGCTTAGCAAAAAGAGGAGCCTTTCATCCCACAGCTTGGGGGATTTTTTTTTGGTTACCAAGCATGAGTGATTCCTCCTGATGTGAAGAGGGTTTTGAGGAGCTGCTCGTTTCCCTTCCCATCTCAAAATCTTTGCATCGGGCGTCTCCGTATTTGGGTTGTGGTGATGGTTGTGTGGACGTGCTCCCCATATGGTGCTGGCTTGAGTTTTGCACTTGAGTAGCTGTGATGAGTTCAAGCAGAAAATGGAACGAAGTTGCAGCTTTGGATTTGGTTTATCACATTGAAAAATGTGGTCTTCTGCCCCTTTTAAACATGGGGTGATGGATGGGAGAGGGCTGGAGGTCTGGACCCCCAGGTTCTGTGGTGAGCACGACTGCTGCTGAGCCTGGCCAGGGTTCTGCTCCTCTTGTCCCAGCTGTGAAAGGAGTGATCCACGTGTGATCCATGGGTCGCTGACTGCTCCTAGCCCTGGTTTCTTGTAGGGTTTTTCTTCCCCCGTGGCGTCTGTGGGGCAGAGGTGCCAACACATCATCTGTTGGCATTTGAGGCAGAGCTGCCTGCTCGGCCCCACGGATGACTTGTTGGCTCTGTGCAAGAGCATGTTTGTTTTGATTTTCTGTGCTGCTGATTCCCCACTTGTGTGGCTTCTGGGGCTGGTGTCCATGTGGGAAGGTGAGTCAGGGTGGGAGAACCTCATGCCTTTGTCTCTGCGTCCATCGGGCACCCTGGCAGAGAGCGTTTGGATGCTCCTGTAAATACCTTCTTGTAATGTATTTGTAAATGTGACAACCTTCGCTCCTCAAACACAAGTTCTTTGGTGCAGTGCTTTCCATTGGAGTCACTGAGAAGTTAATTTAGTTTCCACTGGAGTCTAGATTAAAGACAGAAATTATCTACTTGAATCAGGAGCAACTTTGTAGGAAGGGGATGAGCCACGGGGAAGGCTGGTGGGGAGAGATGCATTAGTGAGGAGATTGCTTTGAAAAGGATAAGTCAGATCTTAACATCTCAGTGTTGAATGTCAGTCTGCTTGGAAATGGAATTTTTGCAGCAGCACGTCAGTGAAGATACTAGAGGAAAAAAACCCACATTTTGTTTGGCATTCTCTTAGTCTCCAGCACAGAACAGGTAGGAAGCGCCTTGTTCAATTATTTATTACCTCCAGATGAACTTTGAAGAGTTCATAGCAGCACACCATGGCCTCAGACTTTGTTAAAATGGATTAATTTTTTTCTCCCAGTCTCGGGGGACTGAAAGACCTGAAATGCCCGACTGCAGTAGTTAGGAAGCCTCTTCCATGCAGAACACCTCTCCTCCTAACCTGTCTCAGGACCGTGAGACCTCCGTTTCATCTGGCAGAAGGAAACGTTCCCCCTTTTTAAATTGAGAGTAAGGACTGTGACTGTCTGTGTGAGGGCAACAGTGTGTTTCATGCCTTTGTTGTGGCCAATGGGATGTAAAAAGTTTATCCCTCAGTAGGGTTTTGTTTGCCCCGAGGGAAGGCATTGCGGTACTCGGTGGGTCCCCCGCTGTTAAAGAAGCGTGTCTGTGCGTGTACACACGTGTCTGTGCGTGCAGGCGGAGGAGGAGGGTGCCAGTCCCTGCTTGTCCCTCATCTCTGCTTTGGGGGAGTTTGAGAGGCAGGTTTGCTGGAGCTGGAGTCGTTGCCAATTCGATCTTCCTCTGCTGGTTTTCTCCACGTAGCATTCTGGTTGGTCTTTGGTGGGGGTGAAATCAATATGGAATTGGATTTGGGAAGAAGACAAAACATCTTGGTGTTAATACTGTAGCTGTAACAGAGGTAGCTGCCTCTTTCTGTATTCACCTCAGTCTCGCTGTGCAGAATCGTCCAACAGGAAAAGTGTGTTTCTTGGACACGGGACGTTGTCCTAGGTGGGCATTTACTGTGCAGCTTTATATTCATTGCTTTGGTGCAATCCCTGGAAACCTACGGACTGCCACAGAAACGGGACTTGCTCCTGTAAAACCCCTGCTCCTTAATAAAGACAAGACCAAACAAAGCAGATCCTGTGGATTACGGTCGCCGAAACGCAGAGGGAAAGGGCAGGAGGGATGCTGCGGGCAGCATTATTGTTAGTGGATTTTGAAGGCAACTTAGATTATTTACAGCCTTGTCCGTGCGCCTGGTGATCCCGGAGACGCTGTTAAAAGCCTCTGTACACCGAAAAGATGAAACCCCATTTCCCGCCTGGCAGCTCTGACCTTCCTCGATGAAGGCAGCGAACCTTCGTGGTTATCAGTCAACTCAACCGTTGATGGAGGTGCTGAAGAGAGGTGGGGAGTAGCTATTATCTCTGTTTATCTAAGTAAGACATAATGTATATTCCCCAGATAAATGTATCGTGTCACCCCATTTTTGGTCTACAAATTGCTAAAACCGGTTACACAAGCAGGTTTGCAAATGCACACGGCTCTGGGGAACGTGCTTTTGTATAAACCAGCCCATTAATTTGAACAAAACGCTTTAAGTAGTTTTAGATTGTTTATTTCTAAAAGCTTAGTTGCTCTGATGTAACAAGTAGCAAATGAGCAGATGTGCTGATGCCTGTTGCTGCGCGTGGTGGATGGGCTCGGGAGGAGCCTCCACTCGCACGGACGCGGGAGCTCTGCCTCACGCCGGGCTCGTGGAGATGTGGAGTCGTGAGGAGGCTCTGCAGCAGCCTTCCCCCTGCCTTCAGTTGCCAGCTCCGACAGCCGCCTGCTTGTCGCACCTCTCACCGGGCTGGTTTTCAGCCCGTGGTGCCGAATCACGGCGTGGTCCCCCCAGTGCTGGTAGCCAGGCACGGGCAGCAGAGACGGTTGACCATTTCTGACCAGTTTAACTGGTCTCTTGAGCAGTGGGTAAACTCAGAACGCGGTTCCAGGGCCCCTTGATTAATGAAGACAGCTTAGTATGAGGGTGAAGAGGTGGCTGGTGGGGCTCAGCTTTCCTCGCAGGAAGGCGGGTCGCTGGCTGGGTCCCTCCTCCTCCTCCTCCTCCTCACGCCTGGCTGCTGCTCAGGTTCCTTGCAGGTGCTTCAGCTTTTGCCAGTCTTGGAAGAAGGATAAAATAGGAACAAGTTTGGTTTTAGCGAAATAACCAGTGCGTTGCTAACGTGTGATTATTGCTGTGTTTCTTGGTGTTTTATAACCACAAAAATATCAAATGCCGTGCAGTTCAAGACTTACGATGTTGGGGGGAAGCAAGGTTAAATAGCATCTCGCACCTTTCACTTCAGATCTCATTATTCACTGCTAATAGAAGCCTAGACCATCTGTCTCCACACAGAACATTTGGATGTGACAGGCATAGTAGATGTTACAAAACTTTCTCTCCGAGATGTTTATTTCTGGCGTGTTCTGCTCTTGGCGTTCCTGTGCCTCCTGCAGCTCCCCAGCTCTGACGGAAGGGCGAGGAAACCGCCGTCTCGGTGCTGCCGCGCTGAGCTGCTTGGGATGCTGTGGCTTTGCCGCCCGCTCTGCCCAGAGCTGTGAATATCGCTTCCCTTCTGCTGAGATTCTGTTGACTTGTAAAGAAGCTCCCAGAAAGGCCTATGAGCCATTGGCATGTGTTAGCAACGCGCACTGGGCACGGAGCGGTGTTTTCACCGGTGTCTGTCAGGTTGCGTGGCCTCACCGTGTGAAGATGCCTCACCCGTTGGGGCTGGGTGCCCATCCGAGGCTTGGGGCCAGGAGGCAGAGTATCCTCTTGAGACTGCAGTCGTGTCGTGCTCGTTAACCTTTGCGAAGTGCTCGCTTCAGTTCCTGCTCCTGTTCCAGCCCCTGCCTTCCAGTCTGTGGGCACCACGATGCCCGTCTGGGCGGCAGGGCTGGGAGCCCAGGGTGTTTCCCTCCGCCGCGCAGCGTGCCCGGCGCTCCTCAGAACACCGCCGCCTTTTTGGTTCCCTACGGTCTAGCTGTGGAAATACTTAGAATATCAAATACCCATCTTCCCTGGAGGGAGAGAGCTGCTGTGGGATTTTATTATTCTCTCATGTGTTCTTTCTGCAGTGGCGAGGAAAAATATCTGCTTGTTCCCATCAGTTAAATTGATGCTTGTAAAAAATTAACAAATATCTTCCTTCCCTGTGTTTATCAGGCTTGTGAATTTAAGCAGTAATTGGAAAATGGAACACAAAGGGTCACGTTGACTAAAAAACCCTTTTGTTCATGTTTCAGTTGTCTGGGTGGCTGTGGTGCAGTGCAGTTATTGTGGCAGCTGCTTGCAGCTCCTTTACCCGCTCCTCTCCCAAGAAGGTGAAAACAAAAAGGAACAAAGTTGACCATTTTTTGTGTCGGTGTAACAGCCGCAGCGTCTCATTCTGGACCCCGTGTTAGAAGCAATCCCACCGACCCGCAGCCCGGCTGAAAGTAGTGATGGTGCACGGATGCTGGAGGAGCAGGGCCTGGCTGTGGTGTGGTGGGGAGCGCTGGTGGGCACCAGTGTGGTGGGGATCGACGTGGTGGGGAGTACTGATGGGCACTGGCGTGGTGGGGATCGGCGTGGTGGGGAGTGCTGATGGGCACTGGCGTGGTGGGGACCGACGTGGTGGGGAGTGCCAATGGGCAGTGGCGTGGTGGGGACCAGCGTGGTGGGGCTGCTGGATCAGAGCTTGTCCACTCCGGGAACCACCTCTGAGCTGCCCGCAGTCGGGAGCGGGACCAAGCTTTGCGGGGCCGCAGCTACGTGCGCTGCGTGCCTCAGCGTGAGCAGCTGTCAGGAAGGACGGGGATCGCTTTAAAGGCTGAATAATTTAAGGCAGGAGTGCAGCGGGCTAGCCACTGCGGCCGGCTACTTAAGTAAGAGATGATGGATTCCTGCAGAATCTTTTTTTTTTTCCACTTTTTGAAGGCATTTTAGGGAGATGGTCTTCCTAAGGGGATTGAGGTCATCACTCTTTCCTTCAGAAGACCTGGTGAATTGCCTCTCGGACGCTTTATCTTGTGAATGACATGGTGTTCAGTCAAGGGGTTCTGCTGACGGCGTGAGCCGCACGAGCACGGCGCAGTTTGTGAACATCAGCAGAATCTGAGATTGAAATACCACCGTAGCGTTTGTGATTTAGTCATGGAACGTAAAGAATTTTCAACAGTAAATGCATCGGGTTTTGAAGTATTTTTATCCTCTGCAGAGTTTTAACTTAGATGGCAATGGGATATCAGTATTCATTTTATAGAATTTTTTTC
The DNA here is from genome assembly GCA_024336885.1 of Actenoides hombroni. Classification (NCBI taxonomy): domain Eukaryota; kingdom Metazoa; phylum Chordata; class Aves; order Coraciiformes; family Alcedinidae; genus Actenoides; species Actenoides hombroni. The sequence goes on from WUAM01000323.1 coordinate 21,402,304, forward strand.
CAGAAGATATTTTCCCTATTTTTGCCAGTCTGATGTTATTCACATTCAGTTTTTGTGTTATCAGTAACTGGAGAAGCAGTCCTAGCAGAGTTTGCAGAAATTGCTTTGTCTGTGCTTTACGCCTCCACTATTTATTGGTTGACACTATAATATGATTATTTTTCTGTGTCCCTGTTAAAAATACAGCTATGAAAGATACTATCCCAGGATGCGACATCCACAGTTTTCTTCTGCTGATGAATCTGTAGGAGAACAACTGGTTTTTATTACAGGTAGCTGATTTGAAAATTATTCCTTTGGAAGCTGAAGATTGAGGAGTATTGAATACTTGTTATATTTATGAAAGTCAGCCCTCAGACACGCGACACACCAGTAGTGATACCTCCTTTGAGGTGTAACGTGTGCAATCGACACCGTTTATTTTGGGCAGAGCAAGAACAACCGCATGCGAAGCTGCGCTGGTCGTGCTCTGTCCTCCTTGCTGCTCCGTTCCCGGTGAGCGTTGCTGGGATTTCTGGAGTACCACGTCCATTCTCTTGTCCCGCAGGAGGCTGAGCTGTTGTGTCATGAGCCATGGCATCGGTTTTCTTCCGGTGTGGTACCAGAAAACATGCCCCTCTCCCCTCCCCCCAGTGCCCGTGGGATAGAGGAGCCCACGGGGAGGATGCGAGCAGCATCGGTCCCGAGCAGTACGCAAGCTGGATGCCTTCCTCACCTCTTACAAACACATCTCTGGTCCAAGATCACCCTTCTGCAGGTGGCTCCTCCTGGTCCTTTTCCCTTAGACTTTCACAAGTGGGAGAGAAGCCTGGGTTGCGCTTCTCAAACAACACTGAGGTCAGCGTGAGGATCTTTCCCAGATAAGTGCTGCTTAATAAACCCAGTATTGCTGTTTTACTGGCTGGAGAATCAACTGAGATGAATAATTCATCCAGAGGTTCTGCTGACTGTGGCCTTGCTCCATACCAATGTGGATAGCAGGAGAACGTCCCGTCTGGTTGGGAAGGGGTTGCTCCTGAGGAGAATAATGAGGTGGATTGTTGGATCAGATAAAATTCTAGACTAGGCTTTCAGGTGGGATTTGAAATCCTGGAATGACTTAATTTGGTTAGGCTTGCGAAAGATGGTAGGAGAGGGAAGTTTTAATAGGACAAGAAACAAGTTGCTGAACTTGCCATCTGCACTTAATCTCCTTTGGCAATACGTGCCTTTGAGCGGTGTATTTGGCCACTGAGCTGGAAAATTGTTATCATTTGTGGAAAGGCTATTTTTAGACAGTAACATCTGTGGAACACCATTTCCTCAAACTTTCACTATCTTTTGACAAGTCAGCCAGATGTGACTCACTTGAGCATATTGGATGGAGAGGGAGCAGCAAAGTGTTGTGTTTACCAGAAATGCAAACATGACCTTTGTCAGATGAAGGCAGCCTTTATTCCCATCCTGCAGAAGAGGCAATAAGGGAAGACTGATTCTCCCCATCGGGGCTAAACATCCCTACAGTTTAGTGTTTCGGTTTGATGCTCTTGCAGGAGTCATGTTGGACTTCTACAAAAGTCCCATTTTCTCTCTCGTAATCTCGAGACTAAAAGGGACGGTGGCTGAGGATGTGTTTCTGTCCGCACCCCGTGTGTCACCCTCTGTAACCAGGCTGGCTCGAGCCGTGGGCTCGGCTCTACCTTGGGAGCCTGTTTTCACCTCGGCAATGCCTTTTGCCTTCTCCGCAGTGTCCGGCCCTGATTGCACCTTGCTTCAGTTAGATGTAGGGTTGGTTTTTCTGTCCCAGCCACGGGCGACTTGTGGAGAGTCTTCGCTCCTTGCAAGATAACGAGCCAGGAAGCTCTTGAGCACTGTTAGTTTTTTATGAATGATGGAGGCATCTTCGCTTCACTGAAGCTGTTTGGGTGTCCCCACTTGGGAGGCTGTCACAGTTCCAGCATTCATTTCCCGGCGCTGGCACGTGGCTGGGGAGCTGCAGCTCTCCGGCTCGAAGCCCGTCTGTGGTGCAGCACGTTGGAGGGCCCCGCTGCCATCGCACGCGTGCGGTGTGGGAGGAGATGGGCCGTGTCGGAGCGGCTGGCAGCGCGGGGGGCGGCCGAGTGGGAGTGGGACCGCGACCACAGCCCTCAGAAACAGGATTGGCTTCAAATCGGTCGCTCGCTCGCTGCTATAATCACGTGCAGATTTATTTAAGTAACTTGTAAAATTTAATGGCCTGAGTTAAGTTACAAGCAGAACATGAATCACTTGCTTCCTGCCCTGGTGCGGGTGCCTGGGGAGGAGAGCAGACCCGGAGGCTTGGGGCGGCTCTTTGAGAACATTTGGTGTGGGTTTTGTAGTCCCGGTATCGTCTCTGAAGCATTGCAAGTGGAAATGGAATAGCTGTAGTAGACTCTGCGGACTGAACGGTGCATTTCACTGCATGGAAGAACTCGCTGGATTCAGGGCGTCTTATCCTTTAACACAGCTTAGTCAAAGTAAATAAGCCCCCAGAAAATATTACCTGCCAGGCTTCAGCTGGGCTGTTAGAACAGGAGTCAGACCTTGACATTTGATGTCTCTGAAACAGGTTTTGGCTTAAATTCAGTTGTTTACTACTGCAGTCGGGAGCAGATTTGTTAGACAGGGCTAATTATATGTGCATGTTCCAAAATCATTTGGAAACTGTAACATTTGTTGCTTTTCAAACGCTTTAAAATATGCAAATATTTCATGCAATGAAGAGAGCTGATTTTTGCAAGAATCCACAAATGGCGTTGAAGCCAAACAGGATTTTAGAGGTGGCCCAAAGCAAATCCATGTGATCCCCTGGAAAGAGTGGGGAGGAGGTTGTTGGCAGCCAGCACGCGTAATCCCGGATGAAGACTGAGCAGGTGGAGCGTTTGTTTACTCCCCTTGGTAGGAATTTGTGAAACAAGTAGTGGGAAGATGACCAGGAACCACATCCAGCAGCAGATGAAATGATGTGCGGTGGTGTTTCCTGGCTGCTGAGCAGTTCCGTGTGACGGCCGAGCGGGGCTCGTGCCGCTGTAGCTGTGCACTGGGCCGGGGTCGGTGCCCCCCTTGGCAACGCTCGCAAGCTCTGACCTCGCAAATTGCCATTCCTCAAACCACCATATTTTAAATGTTGGTGGGTTTCTAATTACTTGGCATTTAGTTCAAGCTGTTGGAATGTTGTGCGTGCGGGGGGAAACCTTGACCAGCTTCTCCTGTGAGCGGGGACGCGCGGCCGACCTGGCTGCCTCCTCTCCCGTGTCTCGTGCAGTCCTACAGGAAAGCTGTGGATTTGGGGCTTTTGGCTGTTTTGCGGAAGGTCTGAGCTCCCCGAACCCCTCGACCAGAGAAGACTCTGATGTTGTGTCGTGGGTGCTGGGGTACAAAAGCATTTCCTTCAGAGGAAAATGTGCGGCGGGAGAAAACCTCCTGAAGAGCCATTGGTGCAGTTGGAAGCACCGACACCTTGCATATTTTAACACTGGGTAATTTTTTTAAAAGCCTACGTGTTTTGTTTGTTTCTTTGCTGGAAACCATGTCATCTGCCAACCTTTCCGAAATGTCATGATGTAATTATTTTAACAGGCAGTCTGTGCTCCTTTATTTGGGGGATATTAACCTTTCTAAACAAAAGAAATGTTAATATACATTGGAGACGCAGCTAATGGGATTTCATTTTTCTTATTAGAACAGACTGGAGTTCTCTTTTTAAATTATTGTAAAAGAATTCAGCAAGTCAAGTAATTGCCTTCAGCTAATCCATGGTAGCAAATCTGAACGTGAATATCCAGATCAGTCTGTATGGGTTGGAAGAAATAATGTGATTTTCTTGTTTTTTATTTGCTTTGGCTAAACAGTGTTGAAGGATGATATAAATTCATTGAATTCGAAACAAAGGGAATGCTAATTATTAAGGCGCCGAGTTCCGACGTGCTGTAAATCGCACTGTTTAATTCGCAGAGCCTGTTGTGGCCTATTTATAGTTCCTTGCGCGTGAGTAGCAGAACGTCCCAAACATACCAACTTGGGTTCAAAGCCTGTATTTGTATTAGGGTCGGTATCTTTCCTGACAGCCTTGGAAGTTCAGCTGGGCAGATCAGGTGAAAGGCTCTGAATTTCAGAGGATTTGGCTCTTTTTGGCTCCTCCGACGCCACGAGTCGGCGTTTGGGGCGGTGACTGTTGCCTCCTCGCCAGGAGGTGGAGGTCCCGCCAAAGCGCGTGGTGCTCGCGGGCCACGCGGCTCTGGGTCTGTTTGTGTGCAGCACAATAATATTTTATAGAGCTTGGCTCAAGCTGACTGTATTAATTAAAAGTTTATATATGTGCAATCTATACTGAAGCCGTTTGCTGCTTACCAAACAGCCGTTTGGCTCACGGTGTGATATTTTTTCGGTGCAAACACTACAGCTTTTATGAGCTGATGCTGCATTTAAAGTCATTCTTCTTTCCCCATAGTACCTTGCGGTTGGAATGCGTCGAGATAAATATCCCAGGCTCTAAAGGATGCGTCTTTCAATCTTGATTTTACAGGAATATTTGCAAGCGCTCCATTCACCTTGCTCCATCCGCAGTGAGTCCGGTGTCCTTTGCGGTGCTCTAACTGGTTCAGCACCTCTGCTGAAGCTGGAGAGGAGCAACGCTTGCAGTTAACAAATACACAGCAGAATTCAATAGAACCTCGTGATGCATAAAGGAGGATAAGTGGAAAGCAAAGTCGATTACATGTCTGGAAGAATATTTGTGCCTGATTTATGTCCTAATTTTTGTATTGGGTTTTCTTCGCGATAGTAAAATGTCACATTAGCATGGCCCTTTTCATCTAATGTGCTGAAAACAAATACTGGTGCTGAGACTGCGCTTCGGGCTTTCCTGAGCTTCGGAACCTGAAGACTTCCTAATGACACAGCCGTGGAGAAAGCAATCTTTCCTCTTACATTTTTTAAAGAAATCCTTGGCTAGTAGTTTCCTTCCTTTTCCCTGGGAAATGCCCAGGAGTAGCCGGCTCCTCCCCAGCTGCCTGGGGAGAGCTGCTGCTGACAGTCGCTCTGGGCATCGCAACATCGGAATGTTCCTTAGGGGTTGAAATAAAACCACCTCCAAAGCCTCAGTGCTTCTGACCCATCAAAGGTGTAGCACTGTTTAAACAAACAGGCGGAAGTGGTTCTTCTTGGCACTTGGAATTTGCATCGGCTTCTTGCTACGGATCAGACCGTGCCATTAAAATCAGCGTTGTGGACTTCTTGGGGTGATGAGCTGTGGTTGGACACTGCAGGCTTGGCCAAAGCTTCAGCTGCTGTGACTACCCCCTGTGAGAGCTGCTGATGGAGCTCCAGAGATCTGATCTTCTGCAGAGATGGAGACCGCTTCTGAACTCATTAATGATGTACAGGGATTGATAACTCATCCCGTGTCTGTAGGAACAAAAAGACTATTGGATTAGTAAAGGACAGGTTTCAGCCTGGTAATTTGCAGTGCTTATTAATCAACTTGTAAAACTTATCAATGATACTAGAAGCTTCTTTATTTGGGCAACTCTATTGCAGCTGGTATCATCTCTTTTTCCAGGAAAAGAAGTGCTGGTATTCTCATCTTGAGTGAAGCTCATTATGGCTCTAGGATCCATTTCACTGTTACACGGTGTCTTTCTTTAGTTATATGCCAGAGATGAGTCACGGGCCTGTTTTGATTCCTGGTGGTTCTCTGAGTGCTTTGCCAAATCCCCCAAGATTTCTTTTTGAGATGCTGCTCGGTGGCTAACCACGACTTAAAGCCCATCCACAGATTTTATGTGGGATTTTTGGGTTTCTCTCAGGCGGTGGCATGAAACACGCTGCGGAGAAAATAGTGGCCATATGTAGTATCCTCTCGTCAGAAGTTGAGAGTAGCTGTGGAGCAGAGCTTTCTGAAGTCTCGCTGCAGGTGAGTTGGATCCGCGGTGCCGAAGGCGCCGCAGCGAGACCCGAGTTCCCCAGAGCAGTTGGTTTACTCCCAGCGTGCCCTTGGCCCGAGCCGTCGGGCGGTTGGTGCTCTCGGTTAGTTGGGGATGCACCGCGGGCGTCGGGAGGTTTCACTGGGGCAGAGATGTGCTGGTAGCCCTGGGCAGAGGCAGGGAGGGTGCGGGGGCCCTGGCAGAGGCTCGCTCTGAGCGGCGAGGAGAACGCAGAGATTTATTATGCAAATTCCCAGTTTGGAGTTGCGTGGTGCTCGCTTGGGATGACGCTGTTAAAAGTTGTGCTGCTTTTGTAGATAAATACTAAGACATCCGCTTTCAACTTCACATTCTTTAACCTTGTTTTATTCCTTGCTGAGTGCTGACACTTTCAAGCAGATGAAAATCAGCCTAAACTTAGCAGCAAGTGAAGGCCCCTATTCCTCCTCCCTCCCACCCCCACCCACCGCTCCGTTCCAGGCATAGCATCTATATCCTTTTGATTAGTTTTGCCCTTGGTTTCTGCTTCAGATGTGAAGTTTTGCAAAGCGATGCTGACAAGAAGCCTGACTTTTTTTATTAGCTGAGCCCTTCGTACCCCTGCAGCGCAGCTGCCCTGGTGCCAGCCTGGGGAGCTGCCGTGCTTGGACCACACAGCCACGGCTCCCCGCAGCACGGGCAGGACAGCCGAGTGCCTGGCAGAGAGGGTATGATCTGCTCTGGGCTTCCATCCGTGTGAGTTGATGGTTTCTTGTTACGTTTGTTAGCAGGGTCTTTGGGAAGAGTACGAGATGTAGATGGGACTCTTGAGGTCATCTTCAGTCTTTTACAGATGTGAATCTGTGGATGGACAAGATGCTCTCAGTTTCTGTCATCTTGCTTGGGACTTCTGGTTGGTTTGTCTTTCAGGGAGGTGGTTTTTCTGTCCATCTCGGTGCAGGACAGAGCCAGTGGGCTCAGGAGCTTTGTCAACTAGTGACTGTGAGCATCAGGTGCTTTGTTGCCTATTGGCAGGCTGCAAGTCCTTGCTACCCCTCCTCTGTTCCCCAGCTTGTTTAGTCCCACAGTTGGTTGGTTGAGCAGGGATTAGTTATTTTGCTGTGTGGTGATGGCTGTTCAAACCTGAGCCCTCAGAGGGAGGCAGGTTTTAAGGCATCTGAGCCTCAAGATTTAATTTGAACTCTTGTCTTTGCATTTGTACAAGCAAATTAATTGACCCTTGATTGTTCCAAGCTCTGCTCCAAATAAAGGGATTTCAGCTGCTTCCACTGTGCCTGGAAGAGGGCAGGTAAACAGGCAAGATGGGTAGCGGGGAACACCCAAACTCCCCTTTGTACCACTGCAGAGGGAAACTTGAGCATCCAGAGGTGATGCATGTGAGTTTGGTCATCCCATTGTGACACAGGGAGCATTGGGAAAGATTCTGTTCCCAGGTGGCTGGTCCTTTACAGAGAGACTCTGGGGAGCTGCTTCCACAGCTGACCAGCACAGTCTGTCCAGCGAAGAGCCACTGTCTCCACTCACCAGCCCTCCCATCTTGCTGTTGCAACTTGATTGTTCATTGTTCTCCAGCCTTTCATCGAGCACCAGTTGGTTTGCATTTCTAATAAGGAGAAATTGGTGACATGTCAGGATTAAATAACCCCCATCGGTTGTGAAATTAAGCCCTCTTGAGTGTTAAAATGCTGCTTAGATGGTGAGCGTGCATTTCTATTATTAGGCTTAAAGATGCAGCTGAAAAATGAGGCTTGCTTTCCTGTTATCTCCTGCTGTAGCCACTCGAACCTGTGTGTGTGTCCCTGTCTTGGAAGCAAACGCACCTGTGTAAATACTTTTATCTGGTGCAAAGCAAAGGCTGGACCAGACCTGAGCTGCCACCACAGCTGGCACGAAGCCATCCTGCTCCCGGGCAGGACGCGCTGGGTGCCCAGCAGGTTCCTCGGGTGAGCAAAAAATGCTTGTGAAACGCAAGGGATGTCTGTAGCCCCACAGATGCATACTGAAACTCGACTTTCCCCAACCCAAATTGCATTTCCTTACTACAATTTAGAAAAAAGTTACGACTTTTGTAAATTCTCATACACGATTGATATGTTTTTAGCTGCTGCACTGGCAACATTCTTGAGCAAAACATAGCAGTGGGTCTCCAGTATGATGAATTGCACTGGTTTTCAGGTCCTCTATTAACTTTGCTCCTGAGGAATCAAATTAAAGTAATCTTCTATTATAGCGTGCTAGAACCTGCAGATACAGCTATTTTTTATGGTAGCTGTAGTTCTTAAGGTAAGTTGAAGTTATTTCAATTGTTACTTATCTTGGGAATGACGATGGTGACAAATAGCTGGTGTAATTTCTTGCCTTAGTAGATGGATATGATGTGAAGATATTACACGGGCTTCTCAGTGAATTCATAAATTTTTAGATTGGGAACACTGAGTTAGATATTGGAAACATTTACCTTGACAAGAAGATAGACAATTGTTTTCCGATCTTGCTGGTGCCATAAAATGAAACTCAGTTGATGAACTTTGTCATGCAGCCGTTTGTTGCTGTGTAGTTCAGATGGGAGGAGCAAAAAATCCATGAGATAAAGATTGATTTTAATTTTATTTTTTTTTAATTATTTTATTGCCTGTCCTGCTGCATGAACGAGCTGTGAATCGAGCTGCAGGGTCTAGCGGGTGCAGCAGGGGCATTCATGGGAGCTAGGAATGCAGTGGCTATCCCAGCTGGGATGTCCCAGCATCACTGGCGTGCCCACGTCGGAGGGAACAGGATACAGGAGGGCTCTGGGAATGCTGGCAAAGCGGCTCCGGGGCACGGCGTGCACTGGCACGGCCGGGCCTTGGGGATGTCTTGTTATATAAAGCAAATAGCAAAATGCTATTTGAGTATCTTTTCCAGCAGTATCTTTTCTGCTAGGTCAGAAGGATAACGATGTTTGGTTTATAACACAAGTCACGCGCAGGGATGAGGCTTCCTTGGCTAACTGATGCCAGCCAGAGAGCAGAACGGTACATCCAGGCACTAGAATGACTTGGTGTGGAGCTGCAGAGCAACATCTTGGGCAATGCCAGCAGTGGTGATGGGAATAAACCCCTTCCCTGAATCCTGATCTTCAGGCTGGCTCCTTTCCTTGCTGTCGAGATACTGGTGGATGTGGGCAGCACAGAGCTAAGGGTACGATCCAGCCTCTTCCATGGTATCCCTGTTTGCCTCCTTCTGACTTGATTTTGAGCCAGGCAGTATCGGTGCGTGGTCCGTGAGTTTCGCTGATGTGCGCTTTATTTCTGCATGAAACAAAGTTTTATTTAGCATGATGTTAATTGGGTATTGCCCTTCAAAATACATCCTGTGATCCTTTTAGTTTGCGAGATGGATGAGAAAGGAGCAAGTCAGTTGAAAGGCAAAAGTGACACTTGTGGCTCCCAGACTGCGTCTGCAGTGCTTAGACTCGCATTTGTAAGAGGGAAGGAAAGTTTGGCTTCAGGTTTTGCCAGCTATAAAGAAAATATTTTGATATGAGCTCATGAGTCATCAGAGATAAAAGGGAGGAAGCCTGAGCGCTCGAGCTGCAGGCGGCTTCCCGAGTAGCAGAGGAAGAGGCTGAGTCTGAAGCACGGTGGGATGGGGCTGAGGGCTGAGGAGCAGCTCGGTCGGTCCTGCAGTGCTGGTGCCCCCGAGCCTGGGACGATGGAAGGTTGCATGGTTTGCCGTGATCCCTCCCTGAATGACTCTGTATCTAAACTTGAGTAAAACTTGGTATTTTTATCCCATAATGCTCTAAATTGGCCAGAGACTGGATGTTATTACACAGACTGGCAAACAGATTGGCCTAATATTAAATCAGAATTGATGATACCTGGAGGGAGGAACCCATGAGGTGCTGCAGGGACTGGCATTAAACCAGCTTGGTAATAAAGGTTCTGTAAATAAAAGGAGAGCGTTGGGCAAGGGGAGCAGCTGATGAATCCTCCATGAGCTGTCGGGGGGGGTGCCGTGTGGGCGGGAGAGCAGCAGAACGACAGAGTGTGCCAGAGCCATGTGAAAACGAGAGAGAAATTACCTGGAAATATTTGAACGGCTCCAGCTAGGGAGTATTGACCGACTGTCTGCCGAGAGAGACTGGGAAAGGGTTCTGGGCAGGCAAGTGGAGAGCGTGAGAAGCCCCTTCCCATTGTCATTCTTGATGCACCGTTTTTTAAACGATGCTAATTTAGTGCTCATCTTTCATTTGGTGGATGGCTGTTCAGAAAAGATAATTTTTTCATTTTCCCTGTGCTTCTGGATGGTTACCATCACAAAAGTAAGCGGCGTGTCCTGTGAGGTGGCTGCGGGAAAAGTGGCTTTTAGAATAAATAAAATAAATGTGCATGAAGCCGAGGCCGTTCGGTAGAGGAGGACAAAAAGGAGAGGCTATCGCCTGGAGCCAGGTAGTCTGTGTGCATCTCCGAGCGTAGCCCTTCGAGGCTACATCTAACACATCCAGAAAAGCAAACACATCCACACCCGCGCGCGCGTGCGTAACGCTGGTTATTTTTCTCAGTACAGAATGCGGAATATTAATTTGAAACCGTATCAGTGTGCTAGTTATGCGGCGACGTGCAAATGAATGGAATACTTTGGTCTTCTAGGGACTGTTTGTTCAGTATAATTGCACCTTTAAACAAATTCAGTGGCCAGAAAGCTGTAAAACATTTGTAGGGAAGAGCATGCTTTTAATATTCATCTTCTTTAAGTGCCACCGAGTGACATCTAAGACTGGCTGGGCAGAGATGGGTGCCAGGCAAAACACAGAGCGGCGAGTCTGGCTTCCTAATTTGTATTCTAGATGTAAATCTTAAATTAGTTTGAGATTTTAAAGCGGGTTTTTAAATGCCAGGCACATAAGAGGCAGAATTGATATTAATATTAATAGGCTTAAAAAGATATTTAGTGAAATACTTGTATAATTTAATTTTCTTCATAAGCAAGTCAGAAAAGTATCGACTGGCCACGGGGCTCGGAGACCTCAGCTGCGTGGTCTGGCCAGCATGGCTTGATGCTCTGAACGCTGCACAGGCACCCGGACCCTCCCTCGACAGCCGTACTGGTGCTCGTGCACCTCGGATGCCGTTGTCATTATCATGAAAACACCCATCGGGGCCCGGGTGCCGTGCCGGTGCCAGGGCAGGAGCGGGTGCCGAGGCTGCAGGAGCTGGTGAAAGCCCTGCGCTGGTCTGTGGCACGTCTTAGTGGGGAGAGGAGCAATTAGTGCAGCTTGCCCCAGGTAACGGGGAAGGACTGGCTTCCTGGAGAGCCTGCAGTCCCATGGCGAGGAGCGTTCCTCCAAGCAAAGAAGAACTGGGAAGAAGTAGAAGTGGTATCCTGCAGATAGAAATAAAACGAGGCCAGTTGCAGGAGGAGGAGGAGGGGATGGGAGAAACTAAAATATTAATGAAGATATAAAGCACTGCACCTACACTGAGAGCAGTGTGATGTTCTTGCTCATCCGTTCATGTCGAGCTAGCCGGAGCTTTAAATTTTAAAGCCTGGGTGGAGAAGAGGGGCAAGGTTAGGGAGCTCGTTAGAGGGATGTAGTTGTGCTCCCAGCCGGCTTAATAGCTCTAAAGGGAAAGAAGCCTTCAGAATCGGGGATTTAGCAACGTCCGTGTGTCTGAGCCCTGCCTGTGAGGCATCAGTCCATTGTCCCCTGGTGCAGCTGCGCTGGTGCCGCTCTGCCCAGGAGGAGGATTGGCCTTGTGGGTGGGGGACGTCTCTGCTGCCAAAAACCTGTCCATGGTGGGGACCATGGGAGCGAGAGCAGGACACCCTAAACCAAGCAGGCAGCGCTCGTGGGGCCTTGATAAGCTCACAGATGCAAAATAGGTTCTTGGGGTGAGGTACGTACATGGGTAAATGTCATCTGCCCAGGCGGAGCGACAGTCTGTGGGCTTGTGAGGCAAAGCCACCATTTAAGGTTTTCTGCAGTGAGTGCTTGAGGGTAACAGCCCTGCTGGGGTCTCTTGAGCGTTGTGTGTGGGGCTGTGACAAGCTGCTGTGCTGGGCACTTGCTGCTGGTGAATCTCTTCAGCGTGGCTGAGGTGGCACTGGCGAGGATGTTCTGCAAGAGAAGTCATCAGTGCAGGAGGGGTGCGCTGGCACTTCTCCGGCCGCTGCTGCAGGTACCTGTCAGCTCTGTTTTCTGCATCCTCATCTCTTCAGCAAGGAGTTTGCCTCCACCTACAGGAAGCAGAAAGCAAGAAAAAAACCCATAATCACACAATACCGTCTGTTAGTCCTCATCTTTCAGAAGAGCTCCATAAAGCATCTCTGATAGCAGTCTCCGTTGCTGCGTGAAGCTCTCAGACATGCTTCTGAAAGGTGCCATGGCAGTCTGAAGACTTCATGCCTGTTAGACAGGTTTTAATTCACCCTTTCTCGTAACCCAGGCCTCGAAAGAAACCACGCAAAAAGCTGACAAGGCAGCAATTAAATTTTGGTTGGTGCATTAGTGAGGCTTCCACCGGGGTTCATGTTTGAAAGACAAAGCGAATATTTCTGGGGAGAGCAGTGATGGTGCTGGAGAGTTTGGGGAAGCAGCATCTCTGGGGAGAGCGGAGAGCTGAGCCCGGGCTGGCTGGACCCACTGGTGGGGAGCTGGCTCGGTCTGCTGCCCGCGCCCGGGAAAAGAGCACCAGGGTTGACTGTTCACATCTGTCACACTGGGCAGGCTGGGCTGGGGCTTCTGAGGAGCGACTGTGCTCGAAACTCCTTTTCGCCCAGAAATGGTTGCAGCAGGGGAAGATGGAGCTGTGCTGGCCTCAGCCCCAGGGCAGCAGGAGGGTTGTGCCGGTGGCACCCGCAGTGAGCCCTGGGCTGGGTTAAGCGACGCGGCCGCCGTCGCCTTCCCTGCTCACGGTGCCGTTTCCCTTTTCCCTGTGCGCAAACAGCAAAGAGAAGCCAAGCGCAGACGGCTCCTCTGCATCTTCTCCACAGAGAACCTTTTGGTTTCCATTTCATTCCTGAAACCATGAGCAGCTTGGCTCAGTTTCCACTGCTTCCACCACTGCATTTGAACGGTTGCTCCCGTTTGGGTGCACATGAGTTGTTTTAACATAACAGATTTCTAACAGGGATGTCCCAGCACAGAGGACTTTCAGGATGTAGTGCACCGGAGCGCTCGGCAACTTGCCGTTATTGGCAGTGCAGTTGCATGCGAATCCACGTGAAAACAGCCAGCGGGGCAGCCTGGGCAAAAGCTTTCAGCTGGCATATGGTGGATGGGCACAGTCCTTGGTGTTCTAGGTCTTTGGACTGATGTTCTCCAGATGCTTGGAGCCAGAGCACAGAGGGGGTCTGGAGGGCAGGGAAGGGTGCCTGCCACAGCCCCACTGCTGTGACGCTTGTGCTAAAGGAGCGGGCGATGTCTCGGGCTTTGCAGCGTGTTTGCTCTGGCCGTCAGTCCAAAAGGCACGTCCTTGGTCCGGTGTCACGCTGCCGGAACCAGGCTCTTGTGTGTAAGGTAGATGGTGCAGGGCTTGAGTGACGTCTGGGCAGAAGAAATTCCAACCTCCACATTTTATATACAGGCTACCTGACAGTAAAGCTGTGTGATGACCTTTATCTTTATGAGCTGTGAGAATTAAGGAGTTCTGTATTTTAGTTTAATTAAGCAATAAGGCCTAACAGATGGTGCTTTTCTGCGTGATTATTGAACGTCTCTGGTTTGACTGAGAAGCGCAGTAACACGGCGGTTGTAAGCGTATTGTCATTTGAAATATTTGAGATCTTGGCGAGCATGTGTCTGTAGCTAAGCTATCTGTCATCCGTTCTGCTATCAACCGGGCGTCTGCACCTCTTGGCTTTCTGCAGCGTTTCATGACGTGGGTGCCAATGTTTTTGGTCCCGCTTGGCCAAGGTGCTCGGGTGGTGCTGGACAAACCTCCGCCTCGTAGGGCTCGGCTGCCCCTACGTAAGAGTGGAGTCATCTGCTTCCCCTTCACGTTCCCCCGCAATGTCTGGGTATGAAATTCTGCAGGGAAATATTCTTGTCTTATTAACTGCCCTGAGCGGAGGCGAGTCTGATGCGTTTCTCTAATAAAATTGACAAATAAATTAGCCTAGAATCTCCAGAATTGTACCGATTCACCCACCTCCAGCACTCAGCACTTGGAAACATCTTGCCATAGGAATTACCGTCCTGGCGAGATCGCGTTGCCACTGGCACAGTGAGGAGAGGCTGAGGAGCACAATGGCCAGGAAACCCAAACAGGTAACTGGAGTTCTGCAGCCAACTCCTGTCTTTGCAGATCAGCTACGCCCAGAGCACAAAGGCAGTGTTACTCCAGTATTCGCACACCAAGGCCGGGTCAGACATGAGAGATGCTTTGTGATACGGTTGGTATGGGGGCCCTCAGACTTAGGAAACCAAGAGGGGCCGAATTCGTGGCAGGTTCATTTTCCATTTGATTTTTTTTTTTTTTTTTCCTGACTACATCAGAACAGCGCATGAGATTTTTCTCTGCTAGCTATTTCTCTGCACACTTGCAGCTACCAGATTTACTCCAGAGGACGTTAAAAAGCAGCAGAAGCAAGGAAGAGCGTGGAATTAATGGAGCAGATCTGGCCCGTCTGTGGCTCCCGGAGCAGGGGGCCAGGCAGTGAACTCAGGCTGCGGTTTCTCCTGCTGACGTGTCGTAACCTTCCCCTTGTCTTGCCCCCAACACCATCAGAGATGTGAGTTGCTGGCAACCTGGCCCTGAACTTTCACTTGCACCATTTCTTAGATCACTGACTAATATGCCTCAATTTTTCTCATTAATGGAGTATTTGAAATGTTCAAAATGAAATAGATTCACTTACTGGCTGTAAAGTTGTTATAAGGATGATCTATGAGGAGTTTTTAACATGGCTGTAGTCTTTCCAGAGAAAATCGCCCATTTGTCTCCATCTCATGCTGTTACGAGGAGATCTGGGATCGTACTTTAAATCGTGAACTTTGGAAATCAACGGTTAGGCAACAAAGCTTTACATTTGGGGTTTGCAGGGTCTTTGTCTTTTCTTGACCTTGCCAGTGGTTTAATGAGGCGTTTCCTCGTTAGCCCTCGTCGCAAGGCGGTCGCCCGGGGCCGGACGTGGTGTCCCCACTGGGGCTCCGTTCCCCCCGGCACTGCCGCTCTGGGTGCACCGGTTTGGAATTGTGCGCTGCGGTTGAAGCCAGTTCTTGGTTGCAGATGAGTTGGCTTCGTGCCATTTTCAGAGACAATGTCCCACTTAAATATCCTGGAT
>WUAM01000323.1:21417506-21448068 GCA_024336885.1 Actenoides hombroni
AAGAATAATTGCTGCTATGAAATAATTTTGCAATTACCGCTGTAATTAAGGGCAGTTTGTTAATGAAAGCGCTTGGTGAATAATGACTGCGGGGCACTGCATCCTGCGGCTCCGCACCAGCCGATTGGTTCGGGTGGTGGAGATGGCTGGGGCCTCGGTGACACAGCTGTCACGCTTGCAGGATGGATGGAAATACCCGCTGCTGCTCGTGATGAAGTGCCATCATTAGCCTTCTGCCCTGTGGGAGCTGGTCAGACAAGGAAAAATAAACTTAAAATATGATGGGCACCGCCAGAGCTTATGGCTGCTGAAGGCCCCTTTTCTCCCCGACCGTGCTGATGGGATATGTAGATGCCCTTACCCGGCTGCTTCGTTGTTCGCTGGTGAACATCCAGATCCATTTTGCAGGAATATGAGCTTATCCAGGCTGTATTTCTGTAGCTTTGCTTATTTCAAGCTTGTTTTCCCATATCATGTTTTCCTTTTAGAAAACATTTTTCCATTGTATAGGTTAAAAAGAAATAAATGAGGAAACGTTGGCATGTTTGCGTGTTTGAGTGTACACCCAACTGTTGACTGTAGCGTCTGGTGCCTTGTGTGTCTGTAGGTAAACAGTCTTCAAAATATTTGTGTGTACTCAGGGGCAAAAGTTAAAGGAACCAAGCGTTTTGAAGCACTGAGCAGAGGCAGACGGTGATGGACGTGTTGTCCATGGCCTGAGGATCAGGGGGGCTTTCTGGTGCCAAGATAGCCACCATGCCAACACCACCATTAGCAGGCAAGTCATTTTCAGGAGCCTCATGTGTTTTCTGTATGACCCAATACCTTGTTATTTTTTACTCTTGGCTCTTTGCGGGTCTCATGAGCAGATTTTCTGGCACGGGAGGGTGGTGGGGGTTGTGTGTGGGGGTGTCTCACTGTCCCTAAAATAGGGGTGGCTTTCCCAAGAGCTCCAGGTTGCTCTTCTGATGTTTCAGGTTAGTGACGAGAAAGCTGAATTCCCAGACGATGCTTCTTCATGGACAGCTGTTACAGTTCTGCCCACAGGTCAGGATCATTGCTCTTCCTGGTAGGAGCAAAGCTTTGAGGAACCTGTGGGAGAGATGGGAGCGGGACAGGTTTCAGGTTTATTGAAGAGCAAAGCTGGGGGAAGGAGGCTGCTTGGCTCAGGGGATGAGGTTCTCGGTGCCAATTAAAACCGTCTGTGCTGTTTTGTGCTTGAGGACAGCCTGGGAGGAAGAGCAGCACTTCTTCAGATGGCTTTACTCCACCGCACTCTGGGTGGGAGAGGCTTCTGCGTTCAGAGCGGTCCTTTGGCAGACCAGGGAAACGTTTCTGTTGATGTCGCTTTGGAGAATGAAGGATTTTTATTTTTTTTTAACCAACTACATCACTACAGACCGCAGAGCCTTTTGTTGTAATTGGATTTGCCGACATCCCAGCAAGGCGTGATTTACCTGCCCTGCTTCAGTATGCACAGCAAGGGCTGTGGAACTGCTGAGGTGTTTGTTTGACCATCAGCGTGAAATAATTCAGACCCTTCCGTTCCGTTCGCTCGAGCAGAGCTCCGTGAAGTGCGCGGAGCGGGGAGGGCTCGGAGGGGTACGCACGTTCCTGACGGTGCCGGAGCCGCCGCGGCTCGTGCCACCTCGCGCGGGAACGCCGGGAAGCAGCCGTGTGCCTGGTGCACGAGGCTTGTCAAAGGTTTTATAGATCTCCATAATGAAGATGGATCAGGTTCACTCTCCTTGCCAGTTGCTCTATCAAAATAGTACTAATTACCGCAGTCGCACGTGCTGCACGCTGCCATCTTCTTCCTTAAAGCCTAACAGCACGTTTTGTGCCACTTACAAAAGATAAAATTGAGGCAACTTTTCCCATTCTATTTTTGGAAAAGTAGTTAGTAAAGGAGAAGGAAATTGATTTTGGTGTCAGAAAGGACATTTCTGACAGGAGCATACTTTGAAATGATTCAAGGCATCTGTTTCTGTTGCAGACACCCAACGCTGCTAAGAGCTGTACCTAAATTAAACTGTTTAAGATGTCAGCTCTGGGTATGAATGCAATTTACATCCCGGTGGCACGCTTGGAATTTTTATCATTTAATGAACTTTCTCACTCAGTTTACGAACAAAGTCTCTCCCACGGCAACTATTTTTGTCCTGGGTACAGATCTTCAGGTGCGGTTTGGCTGTTGTGTGGGGAGGGATGGGGCAGGGTGGGAAGGCACGGGCTGGCTGTAGGAGGTCGGGTGGCTTTGGGATGGCGCTTTTGTCGCCTTTCTGTTGGGATCTTAATTCTCCTGCGGCTGGGTGCTGGGGAGAAGCCTCCCCGCTCTCTGAAGGTGTTCTCCCTCCTCGCCCACGCTCTGCTGAGGGCCTGAGGAAGGCTCGCGTCTCAAGGTGAACGTTAAATTAATATGGAAGGCTTCTAGAGCTCTACAATTAAAAGGTCTTTTACTTTCCCCACTTGAGAACAGATCTGATGGTTTATTGCTGGAGCCTTGGCTCCGAGCCTGGCTGACCTTGGATCATGCCTTTTAAGTATCAGCAGGGTTTCTTGTGCACTGTGGTGGCCTTTTATGCGAAGAACAAGCCACTAGTGTGGCTACCAGCTTTGCAAAAGAATTCCTGATCCTCGGTGGGTGTTGGGGAAGGCGGGGATGCTTGATTTTCCCCTTCCACATGCATCTCACAGTTGGTGCTTATTGTGCAATTGAGTTGTTTGTGAACATAGATACATTTTCTATTTAGATACTTATCATCTTAAGCTCTCCTAACGACTGCGGGCAGATGAGGAGTGCAGGAAAGCGCAGGCTGCCTTTGCTTCTTACAGGTCTGGAAATTTGATGTCCAGCTGCCCTTTGTATTTCCAGCTCTGACACGCCTTTGGCAAATGCTCCAGAAGTGGCCTCAAAGCTGATCTGATCCCCTTGAGACTGGGTCTCCGTGTTCCTGCTCCACAGGCTCGAGTTACAGCCTGGGCTGTCCAGGCAAAGTGCTCAGTTTGTATTGGAAATCCCAGCACCTCATCTGAAAAAGGTGCAGCTGTAGTTTTGGGGATGTTAGGAGGCTTGCCCTAATGCAATTCAGGCTTTCCTTTGCCCAAAGTAAATTTTCACTCACCCTGAGTCATCTCCTTCAAGGGGAGAATAAATATTAGAGTGCTAACATAAGGAGCATATTTAAGAGGTCACAGGTGACGTGTCGTTATCATCTGCAGTAGTTTATATTGGCTGAAAGGACGGAAGGGGAAACAAGGAATTGACTTGCGTTACTTAACGTGAGATTGGTGTCCCTTTGCAGAGGCGGCTGCCTGAAGTCGTAGCTGTAAAGTAGTTCCCATTCCAGCCGGGATCGGGCAGTTTCAGAGCAGGGGTGCGTTGGTCCCTTCCCACGGTGACAGTCTGCCTGTCACCGCTGCGCTGGGTGTCTTGAAGTTTGTAACGCCTCGCCGTGCTGTAACTGAGGTGGAGTTTGTTTAAGCTTTGACTTCAAACAGTGGATTACCTTTTATCTTATTATATAATGAATTATTGATCCACTGATTCTGAATATTTCAGTAAAGGCGCATGATGAAGGCTGGCACCAGCAAGTCCCGCACCAGCTCTGCCCTTGTCCTGCCCTGAAAGGTGATGAGCAGAGTCTTGCCGGGTCCCATACGGTGCCTTTCCCAGACTCAACCTGCCTTTGTCTCAGACCAAAGCGCACCGTCCCCGCGGATGGGGGATGCACAGAGAGACCCTCAACCCCCCACCTGATTGTAACGGCCTTCCCTGAAATGCGGCATCCCTTCTGTTGCTGAGAAGGGAAAGATCAGTTGATCAAATCCTGTGGCTGATGCAGACATCGGTGGGCAGGGTTTCGGTGTGGAGAGGGAGAGATCTCTCTGGAATGGTGTCCTAGGTCAGTCCTAGAGCTCCCAAGGGCTTTTTCTCCTTGTAAACGCAGCACTTGTCTGCGCTCGCTTCTGTCGGAGGGACCGTCATTTCTGTTTATTGAGTTGCTGACTTTGAGGCAATACTGAAGCAAATGTGGGCCCTTCTGAATCTCGGCGCCATGAGGTGTGTGGAGGCAAACGGCGCTCTGGAGGCACCAGTTCTGACTGCAGCACAGGGTTCCCGAGGGAGCTGCAGCGACTGAAATGCACATTTCCATTGTCCTCCCCATAGCAGCATGGAGGAAAGAGATAAAGCAAAAAACCATATGTACTTCTGCCTTCAAACTGCCTGGACAAGATGTTCGGGAGCTGTTTGCTGTGAAACTGAGATGTACAGTGCACGCAGGACGAGTTCTGGAGTCTGCTCGCCACCTGCAAAGGCAGCAGACGCTATCACGGGCAACAGAAAGGGCTTTACGGCTTTGAGCTGAGCTCCGGATGGTGTTGGGTCAAGCAGACTCCAGAGGCCGTTCAGTGCACCCGTGTGGTGTTGCCGACGGTCTTTGGCATTCCAGCTGCATGGCTCTGACTGCATCAATCGATCACGGCCGCTGCCCTGTGTGCTGTATTGACAGACAACTTAAATAGTTCTCATTTTAAGAAGTGCAGCATGGATAATTAAGCAATGCACTCTACAAGTTGGTGATCAGCTTCTTGTGGAGGACCAATAATGAATAAAAAGTACATTAACTAAATTAAACTCTTGATGCCTGCAGGTCTGTAACTGTAGAGCTGAATTTATGAAATTCATTACACTTTTTTAAGAGTTCTTTTAATCAACAGACTCCTGCAGAAAACATTCTGAGGATTAAAGTTTATTTTATTTCTGTATTGTTTAGGACAGAGATGAGCGTTGTTGCTTCTGCTCCGAGTACCAGACTCTGGGCCTCTCAAATGCAGAGGAATTGAATTTAAACAGTTAAGTGGTCTCACCCTGCTCCCCCAGATCTGCATAACGAGACTCTATTCTGTTTCCTATTGACATCTTGCCTCTGAACACAAATGCTGTGCTGAGTTGTGTATTTAGTGCAACCAAACAGATACCCAGGCTGGTTGTCTCGGCGTCCGTACAGCAACATTCGCACGCAACAACGTTCCTATTGAGGTGTGCTGCTCGAGTGTACGGGCTCTGGTAAATGCCCCAAATTCATCCTGTGCTTGATGGACGTAGGTTTCTTTGGTGGTTTATTTAGACTTCTTTCTGTGGAGCACTGAACTTGTGTTGCATTCTGTAAATTAAACATGGAAGTTGGGCTGCTCACTGGAGCGGGCCAGGAGCTGCGATGGCCTCGATGAGCAGGGCCAGGTACATGTGTTCTCCCCTGGTTGACGGGATGCTGAGCCTCAGGGCTGAGCTGGATACAGCTAATTGGGTGTCAGGGATTCATCATCTTCATGCTTCAGAAAACAGCTCCACACTCCTTAAACATTAAAAAAAATAAAAAAATCCACATAAAGCAGTCAAGGTACAGAAGATAATGAAGTGAACCAGAAGAGCCGCTGGGGTTTGGCCATCAGTGGCACAGAGAGCAGGGACACATGAAGGATTTGCCCCGTTCATGACTCCACCGCTCATCTGGGTGCACAGCAGAGCCTCCCCCAGCCCCACCTGCCTGCCTTGCTGTGGTGCTGTGTTCAGGCTCAGCACCTGCTCCAGGGTGGGATTCTCATGGGCGTAGTGGTCCTCCAGGTTATCATAATGTAATGATAATCGCACATAGGCACATCCATACGATGACCTTATCAGTGCTCTGGAAGCTCTTTATCCGCAGACCTCTCTGCCCCGTAGGTGCTCTTCTCGCCGTCCAGCTGTGGAAGTGTTTTTGACCAACATGAACACGATGCAAAACTGGTGTTTGCTCTCCCCAACTTTTTTTTTGTGAGAGGCTGCCAACTTGGATGAGAGCCATTTATTTGTAGCACAGTCAGTCTTCCCTTAAAGAAAACCACCAGTGAATTAGCTTTTGCATAGTGTTTCAATCAAAGCACTTGATCCTTGTTTCTGCGAGATAATCCTAAGAACTTCTTATTTGGAGAATAGAAGACCGTGATGGATTTAATTCATAAAGGGAAGCAGCCGTAAGGAATGTAAATGTAAGAGCCTGATAAGGTAGGATTTCCTAGTTGCTATGACAACCCCTGGGTCATGAGCCTGAGAAAATGTAAAGTAAGTCCGGGAGCTGTGAAGATGATTATAAAATTTAACTGTCATTCTTCATTTGGAGTTGATGGCAAACATTATTTACTTAAGTTTATCTCCAGGCAGGCGAGGATCCTTTCTTCCTCCTTTAAATCGGAGGCTTGGATCACAAATGAACATGTTGCGCGCGTCCAACATTATAAAGCGAGCCCGCTATTTATTATTCGAACCAGACAATTTGTGCGTAACATCCCCGTGGATTCAGCCAGTCTCTGGAAAGTGGAGGTGTTATCCGGCATATCCCGGGGAAAGCCGCTTGGCACGGGGGGGGAAGCTCCCAGCGGGGGGGTGGCCGTGCCAAGGACGGGACGAGAAAGAGCAGTCCCAGTTGGAGTAGAAGAAAGAACAAAACACCCCTTCGTGCGCTGCCGACGTTGTCGGGATTAACTGCTCTGGGAGCTGGGCATCATCTGGGTCTGCGGCAGCAGTGGAGCAACCAGCTGCCTGATACCAGGTTGTCCCAGATACGCCGGCTGCTGCATAAATGCAGATTAGTTTTGTAAGAGCGTGTCTTAAAGCTCTCCTCCAGATGGAAATCGGGGACACCCTGACTTTCTGGCATCCCTTCTGTACCTACAGCTTTCAAGCGGTTCTGCCCTTGTATAGTAAAAAAAAATAAATACACGTCACGTTGAGGAATGTTTGAATGTCAGTTTGAGGAATGCCAGCCGTGCCCCTCCACAGTGGCCTCTGGCCTTCTTGGGAATGTGGGAACCAATGCTGCAGGAACAGTAAAACCAGCCCCGTGGAAAGAGCATTGGTCTTACGGTTCTGTTTTACAGAGAGACAGAAGATGAATTGTCCTCTGTGTAACATTAACCCTTGTACCGTTTGGATCACTGCGTCGTTTCTGCCTTTATTTTTAAAAAAGAGGAAAAACTCTTGCAGTTGCTTTAAGGATGTTCCAGCTCCGGTATTGGAACATCTGACTCAAATGAAAAGCGCTAAAAATCATCCAGAATCTCACTTGGAACTTTTTTTTTTCCCCACTGCATTTGAAAGATTTTTCTATTGCTACTCAGTCTTACTTGAGGTGATAAAAAGTGAAGTCATTTGATTCAAAGAGTTCACATAAACTAAATTCCTTTTAAGGCTTTTCACTGACTCCTGGAGTTAACGCGATGCTATTTTTGAGGCCGCTCTCACAATTTCAGTTGGGAAACTCTTTCACCTTTGCAGCTTTCATCCTGAAATGAAGCTGGTGCGGGCGAGCCAGCGAATCCTGGTAAGGATCAGAGTTTATAGCCGTTACTAAAGAGAAGTAGCTCTTTTGGAAATGGAGCAGAGAATTATTACTGTACTAAAAAACCCAGAAGTCGTTACTTTTCCTAGGGTGGAAACTTTTGGAATGCACTTGCACAAGTGGAAATGGAAGCAACCTGAAGTTCTACTTTGTGCCCTTTTTTTATTTTTGTGTTACCCTGCCATCTGCGTGCCCCCAGCACCACTCATGTCATCTCTTGCCTTGCACGTTGGAAGGGCTGTGTTTTTAAACACCTTTTTTGTTCACCGCTCCGGTGAAGCCTGGTGCGCACACAAGCGTGTAAGGATGCAGCGGGAAGGGGCTGGGCGGCTCCCGGGGAAGGAGGCAGCAGCGGAGCGCACGGGGATTGT
Organism: Actenoides hombroni; assembly: GCA_024336885.1. Lineage (NCBI taxonomy): Eukaryota > Metazoa > Chordata > Aves > Coraciiformes > Alcedinidae > Actenoides > Actenoides hombroni. Next base: position 21,425,260 of record WUAM01000323.1, read on the forward strand.
GTTGTCTTAGCCGTTGCTTCTAACATTTGCTTTGGGGGCTGAAGACTGTTTCCCTGAGTGTCAGAAAGGCTTCAAGTGATACCGAAATGTAAAATAACATCATCTGTTCTCATGTCGGAAGCATTCTAGTGCCTGGGAGAGCGGAGCCTGGGTTGGCAGGGGCTGAGCAAGGCAGCACGTGAGCGCGCTCCGCTGCGATGGAGGCTCGTCCCGTGATGGGGCTGTGGTTTCACGTGGCACTTTGGTCCTCGCCAGTGCCCATTGGCTTCCATCAGGCAGGTGGGAACAGAGGTCTCGAGCTCGTTCCTCGTGGCTGAGCTCTGCGTCATCTCCTAGCTGCCCAGGGGCTGAGGTACTCTTGTCCTTCAGCTCAGGGTCTCGTGTGTGTGTTGGTGTTTCTGCCTCTTGACTGTTCTCCCCCATGCTGGCGTCTGGAAACATATCATTACCATATCCTATGGAGAGCCAGGACGTGGCTGGTGCTAAGGGGGGTGTCTTGTTTGGTAGCAGATCAGCGAGTATATCCTGTGCAAAAAATGATCAAAAATAAACCGAGTGAACCATATTTTTCTGTGTGGAAAAGTACGTTCACAGGCGGAGGGGAAACCTGTTGCGAATGCTTGTGTTTCTGTCAGAGTCCAGCACAGCTTCCCACAACAGCTTATTTTCAGAAATTTTCACTTGCTACAAAACTGGTACTTTTCTCCCCAGAGCCATTCAGATGTTAGTTTCCCTGTTTATAACCTAATTTAGCTGGGATAAAAATAAAGCTGTTATATTTGCATCTGTCATACACTTAACGTAGCTCATCTGAAATCCTGGTTTTCTATCAGACAGGAATTTCAACTGCTGCTTTCCAGAGCTGACTTTAAAGCGTTTTCATTTTTTGCTAGGTTTGATTCCTTCTGCACGCTTCGTGCGTGCTTAGATGGGAAAATGAATTGTTCCTTAGCCTGTGTGAAAGCGTTAGCGGCTCGAGACAGGCGTCTGCTTTGGTCCTCACACGAGAATCCTTCTGGGGGCAGTGGTGCGGAGCGTGTCCCCGTGCTCCATCGGGAAGAAGGGCTGATTTTGGACCTTGCAGGGACTCCCAGGGCATTGGTTGAGCGCCGTTTGCAGCAGATGCTCCTCTGGGTGAGCAGTTGTTTCCCTGGGTGATATTCAGTCATTCAAGGGCACAGTTTGGGAAAGTCAGTCAAAAACCCCTGGTCCAAAAGTCTTCCCCGGGACAGCCTGTCAAGCTGGGGCTCCGAAGAGCTGAGAGGAACCAAACCGCTGGAGCGTAGCGGCTCTGAATACAAGAGAGCACTTTTTAGTTTCTCATCAGTTCCCCTTAACCACTGAGGTGTCTCCAAACTGATTGGAGGTTTAGCTTTGCCACCCTTATTGCCCCCAAGCTGAATGTGGGAAATACACTTTTGCAAGCGTGCAGGCGAAAGCCATTCCCATGAATTAAATCTGTGCAGAAACGAGCCGTGCGCTGAGCGTTGCAGTCAGCCCGTTCCAGCAGAACCCACCGGCACCCCGGTGCCGTCCGCTTGCTGTCGGCACGCTGAGGCCGCCTGACCTGCCAGCGCTCGGGGCGCGTCGGATGCCGCTATAAAATGGAGATTTCAAGCAAGATGCGGGAGGCTGCGCATGTAAATCCAAGCCAGAAATAGCTGCTCTCACAAAGACTGACAGGTACATGCCATTCTCTTCATCTGGCACATGCTGTCGGCGCTACCGCTACGGGAGCTGGCAGCAGCCTTGCAGTGGTGGGTGGCGAACAAAGGCTGTTCTCAGAAATATTTTCCAGACAAAGTGAGAATTAAAAGTGCGGAGCTGATATAAAATAACAGTGATAAAGATACCGATAAAGGGAGTTGCTGGAAACACCCAACTCAACTGAAATTCACAAAATGAGACTTTTCCTCCTCCCGTACCGAGTTTTCTGGTGTTGCTTTCTCCTTTTTGTGATACGCGGCTTGCTTGTGACCTGCCTATTATTGATACAGCGGCAGAGATCAATAATTCATGAACTCGCAGACCAGAATGAGCTCTCAGTGAGACTGCTCGAAGGCTCAAGGAGGATGACGTTGCTGGTCCGTCTCAGCAGAGCACGGTCATTCTATTCTGCGAGATGCTCACCCCTGACTGAAGCCTTTGACTCATTTTCGACTTGCTTCGAGAAGGCTGGGGGTGGAGAGGAACGTAGTCATCTGCCAGGTCTCTTTCGAGAGCTCGCAGAACTCGACGCAAATGCTGGCTCTTCCCCTCCCACAGCCCCCCGAGGCGCTGCCTCCAGCTTTCATCTCATCCCTCGTAAACACTCAAATGGTGTTGGTCCTGACAGCTCCGCAGAGCCCACTCACCACCCTCCTCTGCGAGGATAATCGAGGCAAGGCTGCTACTAGTTTCCCATTTTTGGCAATAGGAGGAATACGGGATATTTTTGCAGAATCTGCTTGTTGGCAGAGCTGGGGGTTCAGGGAGGGCATCAGCCCCTCAGCCCAGCGGCCGACATCCCTTCAGACGCTCGCTTTCCCTGCCGGTGTTGCACCCGTTACCCCCTTTGTCTTGTGTTTAACATTTGCCAGAGACAGCAGCAGACAGAAGCAATCATGGGTGCTCAGAGCTCCGTTACATCAGGCAGCGAAGGGATCAAAGCGATCCTTTCGTGTGATCTTGTTCCGTATCGTGAACACCTGTCTGTCTGTCTGGCTTTTAATTACTGCAGACAGATAGCTGTGGTTGTAGGTGAGTCTGCCTCTGCCGCTTCGCTGTTTCTCCTTGTCGCTCACAGGTGCCAAGGGCCCTGGAGTGGGAGATACCATGGGAGGTCAGTGATCAGGCAGGAGACCCAGGGAAGAGGGTTCCTGTATTGTCACTCTGTCTCTCTCTGTTGGAACGCTTGGGGACTTTCCATTCTGTTGCCTGCAGCACTTCAGTGCTCCTAGCAGAGACCCAGCCGAAGTGCCAGCTGCTAGCTCGAGCAAGTTGCCAGTTCTGAAACTTTGTGAAAGGTTTTCATGAAGAAAGGAAGGCTGAGGGAGTCCTTCTGGAGGTTAACATGGTAGGAAGGATCCAGCTCAGCTCACGGGAAGCCAATTGACCTCGTGGCTAATAGTCAAATCGCTTTGTCACACTTGTGGCAGCCCTCAGAAGCCAGCAGCCCTGCGTCCTCCTCCTGCAGTGCCTTGTAAATTGGCAAATCATACTGGTATTAGTCGCGTGATGACAGGATGTGTCAGAGAGGGGAGGGAGCATGGATAATGGTGAGCGCACGCAGGATAGCGTGACAGTTATTCTTCGGTCTCCCTTTCAAGCAGACAAGGTGAACAGCCAGAGCTTTGCTTTCGGGTGCTCCACCCGTGTCCAGCCTGGCACACGCTGACCCAGGCTGAAAAGTTTCCCAGGGCATGGTGGAGGCTCTGTCGTCCCTCGGGAGCACACCCTGGATCTTCCCCATGCCGAAGGTCGGTTTCTAGGCCAACGTGAGCTCCTTTTGAAGCTCCTCTGTCAGGCAGGAGAAATTGCAAGGCAGAGGGGAGATGCGTGAGTCTTTCCGGCCAAAATGAAGTTGGACAGCAATGGGTGTGGGTGGAATCCCATGCTGACATTTCAGATGCCTTCAGCTAAAAGAAGAGATAATTGTGAAGCAGCAGTGGTAAATGTCGTACGTTCTGCTCCGCTAAAAGAGATGAAGCAGTGCAAACAAGTAGGCAAAGATCACGCAGCCAATAAAGATCATTATGACTAAGAACAGAAGTATAAGATCAACCTATATTCACATTGCCAACTTCTTTAGCTGCCAAACTGTAATGATTGTGTTGGATACGTGGCTTTCCCAGCAGATCACATTGAGCCCGCCTGTGCGTGTACTGTATCATGGGAGGTGATAACCCTCTGCCTTTGCCTTCTTGGAAGGGAAACCAGGTTAGCAGCCCCATCCCAGATGCAATTCTAGCTTTTTGGGATGTTTCTGGGTTTGTTTGGCAGTCTGGAGTAGTTAAAGTGGCCTAGGACTGAATAAAGGCAAGCCTCAGTCACCCCTGAGGGCTCCACAGACAGCTCTGACCTCCCAGTTGTACTCAGCTCTGCTCCCGTGCATTTTCCAGCTTGACTCTGGTTTGATTTGGGTATTTTTTGTAGATGCTGGGAAGCTGAAAGGTTTTGAGAGAACAAGTCTTGTTCTTGTTGTCAGGTTTCCTTGCTTTGTATTGTCTTCAGGAAACCCAGGCCCCACTAGCAATTCCCCTGCTGAGGAGCCCATATCGTCCTGATGACGTATGAACAAAGGTGCAGCGATGACTGGATTGGTGTCCAGGACTTCTGCAGAAACCCACGTGTCTGTGCCAAAGCACCTTCCTGTCGGCCCGTGGTTGGAGGGGCTCAAGACCCACAATCATCACCAAAAGCGAAGCAGCTGGTGGGAGCTCTAGGGGGGCTGCTGGTGATGCCTGTTGTGGTGGTGCCAAGACTCTGGCTAATTTATGGAAAAGAAGGGGGGTTAACACATGAGAGACAGAAATCCACTGTTCCCTTTGTAAGTGAAAGGTCAGGCTACTGAGCACTGCAGGGTGGATTTCTGGAAAACGAGTTCCTGTTTGCGAGGAATTAGAATGAGTCTCAGATTTTTTTATTTATTTTATTTTTTTTTTCTCTACCTGTGACCTTTAAAGATGCTGCTGTTAGATTGATAAGCAGGCTGATGCTTTTAGCAACCCAATCCCAAATTTCTTTCTTTCAAATGCCGTGTGTGTTGCTTCCACAAAATGTCCCTGTCTGTGACCCCCTCTGGGGAAAGAAGGGATGTGACAATGGAATCTTAGCTGACAAACAAGGAGAATGCAGATTTGTTTCTAATGAGTAAAAATGTAAAATTCCTGTGGCCCAGAGCCTCAGCCCAAGGACTTTCTGTACCTTCTTTTTTCCAGCAGTTCTGCTTTATCCTTTTTTAATTTCATTGCCTGACTTGAAGTGGTCCCCATGGGACAGTGGAGAAGGCTCAGGGAGGCTGACTTTGCACCCAGAGCCAAGAGGTGGTCTTCTACCTCTCAAGCCACTGAGGAGGTCCGTTTGGAGGCTGGTGAGAAGTGGTTTGGAGAGCTCATGGAGGTGCTTGTGACACAGCAGCATGTTTGATGGGGGTTCTGTTGGGTCATGCTAGCTGACTGGCTGCTTCGCTTGTTGCTGTGGGCATCTGTACGGCCTCTCAGCTTCTGAAGCCTGGTAGCACTCCTGTACGTTGGCGTTGGGGTTAGAGTTTGCTGGTTTTCCAGATCCACACCTGCACATTGTTCTTTCTGACCACACACAGCCTGGGGTGGGGGGGCAGCAGGACTCCCAGGAGCAGAGGATTTCAGGCAACTGCAGTGCGAGGGGCAAAACTAATGGCAGTAGGAGATGTGCTCAGCTAAGAAAAATCCTTTTATTTGTGGTGGGCAGCAGTTCCATGTTCCCCAGGTGTGCTGCTGCATCCTGCTGGTGTGCAGGGAAGCTCCCTGGTACAGCTTGGCTCTGTTAATCACATGGAGGACGGGCTTTTCCAGCTTGGCAGCCTCGCTGAGAGGCTTTCACTGTGTTTATTCTATGTTCCTAGAGTGCTTTTGGCACTGACGTGATGCAACTGGAAACACCCTGAGTATTTAAATTCCTGCAGCAGGACTCTCCAAGGCTGTATGTTCTGCTGGTTGTATCATACAGTCGATATGTGGCTCTCCTGGACAGTCAGACAGGAGCATATTTCTTACGGGGCAAGTAGTTTTTGCAGAGAAATAGGTGCTTTGCTGGTGATGTCTCCTCTCATTGCCCGTGGTCATCCCTTGTCTTCCAGCTCAAGCAGGAACTGGAAGATGAGACCTTGATCCAAACTGTGCTCTAAACCAACTGAGCACAGTTACTGTGGCTAATTCCCCCATGCTGTTTTGTTTGCTGTTAACAGGGGGGATGTTGGTACACGAGTATTTCTCCAGCTGCAGTTCCAAGACCATTTTCTGCCCCATTTCTGTGTTTTTCCAGAGTCTGCCATTATTTATCTCCACAATGCCAAAGCGCTTGCCCCGTTTCCTTCTCTGTAACATGTGTTGGTCTCCCATGACCAAGCATTGATGGGCTGCCCGTGAGCTGGGGTGGTGTGACCTCAGTGAAGGAGGCAAGCCATGCTGCCCAGTTTGCCCCAGTTCCAGCTCTGCCTGGATGTTGGTTCCCTTCAGCAGGGTGTTCACTGACCCTCTCCTGTTGTAAGATGCTCCCACTGCTCATTCTTGGGGGACAGAAGATGCCTTCGCATTTTTTCTTGGGCAAAACCTTTTCAGTAAAGATGCTGAATTTTTTTTCTAGCTCCTGTACAGATCATGAAACAGCAAAGACGATGTGGAAAAATCTGGAAAAGGTAACAGTGCATTTGGAGAGTCCCAGAGTGTCGTCTTTAGCTAAATGGTGCGCTGAGGTCCGAGAGGTCAAGGCATGAGCGTGTGCTTTATCTACAGCTCGGTTCTGCGGTGAGGCAGCACAGCCTCCCCTGCAGAAGGCTGCAGTTGGTGCCGGTAAAGGGCCCTTGCCAAAGGCCGAACCACGTTCCCGTGGCAAGGAGAGCTGGCGGGATGCAGCAGGGATCAGGCTCGCCATTGTGCGGTGCTGGCTGGAGAACCCCCTGTCGCCGGAGCAGCACCGTGTCCTGGCAGCGCTGCTGCAGCGTGGTGCAAATCTCCCTGGGCCAGCCAAGTTTCCTGGGTTTAAGCCAGACATGTGGGTTTGGGGTTTTCTTGGCATTCTTCAGTAGGATTAGGAGACCTCATAAAGCAGCCTCTCCGGGGTATTGTGCTGGGAACCGCATTCCCAACCAATTACCAAACTGGTCGACATCGGTAATGAGCCCTTACGTGGGAAGGGACGGCAGGGAGACAAAAGCGGAACTTTCAATGGGAGCTGCAGAACCTTTCAGCGTGAATAGCTGGGGGCTTGCTAATTGGGTTCGCCGTGTGGAACATTCCCTCTCGCTCTGGTTGGGCATCCCAAGCTCCAGCCGAGGGGGGAGGGAGGGTGGTGGTACCAAGGGCAAACGGCTGAGAAGCTGCAGCTCTCTTGGATTTCAGCATTAATGATTTTTGGTGATGGGGTTGAGGCACGATTGAGCATTTCTCAGACCAGAAAAGTGTTGCGAGTCGTTTTCTCAGTTGAGCGGGTCTCATCCTAGCAAAACGATCACAAGGTACTTTGGAAGAAGGTTTGATTTCTCTGCCTTCAGCTCCATCCTCATTAGCTGTGATGTGGGAGGAGATGGAAGAGCTGCTCCAGCCCAGCTTTTTATTCCCTAAGGGCCCCAGCCCGGCGGGTGTGTGGAGAGCAGCAGTGAGGATAACGAGTCCGGGCTGAACGTGGGCGATGGGCGCTGCGTCACGTAGGCTGGTGGCCGTCTTCCTGCAGCTCAGAGTGTAACACAGGAGCTTTGCCCATGGGCGGGCTTGCAGTCACTGGGTTCAAACCTCCCATTCACAAATAATCCCAAGCTGAAGTGCCAAGTTGATACGAGTGTGCGACTGGCACAACAGCAGATGAGAAAACCTACTAAAATTTGGATTTCAGAAATAAATAAGCCCACTGTTACATGTACCCATTTGTGACCTGAGGTTTGTACTTGGCTGTTTGAGAGCTTGCTGCTTCCAGATGTTTTCTTTAGAGCTTGGGAGGTACCGAACAAGAAGTGAAGTTTGAAGAAAAATCCCTTTGGCTTCTGCAGTTAATTATTGTCAGGTCTGCTCGGAGATGGGTGTGTTTGTCTCTGCGCAGGTAACTTGTCCATCAGAGTACATTTTGCTGATGTTTGTTTAGAAAACAAACTAAAGAGCCCTCTGAGCCAGCGTGAAAAATTCATCCCGCTGGGATTTGGAGTGAGATGACAGGTTCGGGCTCGAAATCCAGCAGCAGCACTGTTTTCCTAAAAATATTGTGCATCCTCAGAGCTCTGCGAGCCCCTGCAAATTCAAGCTGAATGTATGCAAGCATGTGATTTCACACTGACAATGTCTGGTACGAGGCTGAGCGGGGGGGATCGATGTTTCCCATCCTGCAAACCAGTGCTCACAAGGGTCCCAGCTGCCAGTCACGTTGAAGCCAGCGTGGGGAAGGACCCACTGGGCTCCTTGGTATTGGCACCAGATCGGCTGCCCCAGCCCATGAGTTGACTGCATCGCAGGCTCTCAACTGCTGGCCGTCGAAGAGTGACACATTTAATTCATTATGTTGCATCTTGGCTTGAAATGAGGGATATGGCAGCTGAATTTCCTTCTTTTCCAATTCCCTACCCCCATTTGATTATGCTATTGTTTCTTTGGGCGTATTAAAATAGAATTTGACTTCCCTCATTATCCACTGTCCCCCGTGCTACCTCCATGTAATTGTCTTGCCGTGTACTCTCAAAATCCTTCCTTTTGTGCAGCAAGGTTTGCTAATAAGCAGAGTGTAATTCGGGGGGGTGGGGTGGGAGGGGGGGGGTGTTTGAAAATTATATGAAACAGCATACCCTTAAAACCTTATGATTCACGATGGTTTGTTTTGTTCTTGTAACACAACCCAAAACCAAAAGCCATTCATCAACCTGCAAAGGCTGCTCGTGGCTGTCTCTGGGTAGCAGGCAAAGGATAATTCATCCCCAGCCAGAGAAAAGCACGTGCTCACCAGCCTGTTCCCGGGCACGCTGCTCACACCCCCAGTTCGGGGCAGTGACAGGAGGACGAGCTGCTCTCAAATTAAATACACGCGTCAGGAAAACGGAATTTTCCTGGTTGAAGTCACCCAGCTCATTTTTGGTGTTAAGCATATGGTGCCTGTGTGTCAGAGTGTTTTTCCACAAAACCCGAGTGTTTTATCTCGTCAGCTGAGCTTAATAAATTCCGTTCACAGGATCGTTACTCCACAGTAATGAGTTTGAGCAGCGGCCCAAGGAGGCTGCCGAGAGGAGCCTGGCTCCCCCCCTGCACTTGTTGCAGGAAGGATGCTGCGGCTTGAGCCGGGCTGAGTTATTAACATAACTCGGGAGGCGGAACCCTGGGAGCACCTTGCAAGGACTCGGTGATTGATGGTACCTGCAAACCAGTGTAGCTCTCCCAGCCAACAGCCAGCCTACCTCACGGAAAAATATCCCAGTAATACACGGCCCTGGCAGGCTGAAAAAAACACCCCAAAACAAAAGTGCCTTCGGTACAGCGGCTGCTCAAGTGGCTTTTTGGCAAAAGCCATTTTAAAGTGTACAACCTGCTTTTAAAATCCAGATTGAGCCAGGCTGTAATTTCACTTATGTGCTAGAAAAATACTCGTGATCAATTGTGCTTCGTGTTGGTGGCTGCAAAATACGGTGCATTGTACAGTTTGTTGACAGCAGCGATACTGAGAGGTGGAGGTTTCTGGGTTGTAAGGATGGGTGTTCTTGACAGACCTTACTGTAAGTTAGAGGGGCTCTTAAAAACAGCAAAATTTTACAAAGTTGTTTCTTTTTTACAAGTGCAGGTGAGGAAAGGGGTAGAATTTCTCTTGCTCTCAGATCCAAGTGCAGCTCCTGAATACAACAGTCAAGTGCTGAAAACTTAAACTTTCATGACTGTGCTGCTGAGTTAAGTTACTGTGGAGCACTTCTGGTAAAAACGGGTCTTGGTTTTAAATATTCTCCCTTTGATGTGCTGAGTATGAGAGGGCTGGTCTTACAGTTCATTACAAGTTGGCAGAAATAAGCAGATCTCTTCAAACTGTTGGGGTTTAAGAAAAGAATTGTGAAGAATTGTGTGTAATTTAAATTGTTCTTTCAAGAAATGCTAAGCAAATGCCTGGTAGATTTTCAGCTGCTGTTGGCAACATCTGTGAAAGGTCTCGCATCTCTCTTGTGACATGTCAGCAGAACGATTGGAGTGTGTTTTGCTCGGATGGTGGGAACACCAGGATAAGCTGCAAGAGGGTGCGATTTTGAAATACCAATTAGTGTATTTACAAATCAAAAGCAGGGAGGCCGTTGATGTACTGACTGCTTGCTTCCTTTGCACGGCTGCCAGACGTTGTTCTCTCTAGCCCAGCCACCTCTGCAGGATGCCACCACCACACCAGTATCAGCACGGGCTTCGTGCTGTGTCGTCTGAACGGGTCAAGCTGGGGGTGCACGGAACCCATGGTGCAAAGAGGCTGCTCCCTCTTGGGCAGTCCAGGCACAGAGAGCAGGTTTGTGCAAAACTGTGGCAAAAAAAAGCTGCTCATCAGGCTCTTCTGGCTGCTGGCGTTACTCAGGTTTGTGCCAGAGACGATGGACTTGGCGGGGAGGTAGAGGAAGAACAGTGGTGAGGGGGAGGCAGGACACCAGCACGACCCCAGGGTGAGCATAAATGAGGGGGGGACTGGCGAGTCCCTCCAGCTGAGAGCGTTTCCGAGAGCAGATCCACGGCACCCGGCAGCTGTAGGTGGCACCGAGCACGTATTTGCATCTCGTCGCATCAAGGAACTTTGTTGTTAGTCGTTGTGGTCACCTAATCCTGATTCCAAGAAGTAAACCCTACTGTGTAGCCAGACACCGTGAAAAGCTGCAGATTTTTGGAGGTCACTTTGTAGTCCTGGCCGCGTCGGTGCTGCGTGCGGGGAAGGAGAGGCTTTATTTCATTGTAATAACGGGAGAGATAACGTTGGCTTTGTGATAGTCCCAGGCACAGCTGGTCCGTAATATCCACGGTGACACACGGTATGAATGGATAGCAAGGTATCAGGCCTCCAGGATGTTTTCCTTGCCTTGCAGTGCTTGAATAGATTGCATTGGTTTATTGGAATCGTGCTGACTTTGTGCTTGCAGTAATTAATTCCCTTTTCCGGGCTGGGGGGAAGGTTGGTTATAATTTCCTGCGTTCTTTTATCATAAGGCCAAAGGAGAATCTCAGAATAGTGAGCAGGCAGGAGCACTGCATACATGCATTTTAAATTCTGTTTCAAGCAGTTAAGAAGATAGATTTCTAGTGGAGTGGTCTCTCTGTATCAGCAAAGAAATTTAAAACAAGGTGACCCGGAGGACCAGTGCTGGGATGCGGGGCCCGTTTCCCAGATCCCCAGTGGTGCCTCTGGCCAGCTCTGATGGTAAACCCATACCCCCCTCCTCCTCAAGGACAGCTCAGAACCAGAAGGGCCAAAAACATGGGGGAAGAATGAGTTTCTTGTTAGTTTTCACTGACGTTTGGGTTTTTCCCGAAGATGGCAAGCACCTCGCAGCTCTCGCTGTTCTCGGGTCCTTTCTCATACCCCTTTTGCTTCATGGCTGGTGCTGTCCCCAGCAGAAGCGATTGGCTGGAGATGGGCAGCAGGGCAAACCCATAACCGACATGCCTGGGGCAGCGATCGCTCCTGTCCTGGCAAAAACCTGACGGTAATGCCAGTGTCCCTGAATTCCAGCGAGGGCTGCAAGCAGTTTCCACAGCCGCTCTGCACAGTCACCGGCTGCCGGCTCGTTCCTCGCAAGCATCGCAGCAGTCCCGTGCCAGGAACGGCCTCGGATCCTTCAGAAAAGGCAGGAACGCAAAGCGAGATATCGCCGGGGTATTTAAAGCATCGCTTGATTGCTGCGGTCCTTCCCTTCTCGCCTCTCCGGGCGCAGCCGCGGAGCGAGCTCCCCGAAGCCCTGCGATGCCTGTTGCCTTGCCAACACCGTGCGAAGGAGACGTTGGAGCAGAGACGGTTGTTTCTGCTGCAGAGCTGTAGTGCCAGGCGATCGGGGCGGCGGGGGAGAGGAGCAGGAGGAGGAGAACCTCGCCCGCTTCAAAACACTCCTTTACACAACTGCAGACAGGGAGCATGAATAAATACTCACAGAAACATTCAATATTCACTCCTCGCTACTTCTGAAATGGTACAACAGCATAATTTTTTAATGATGGGTAATGATGAAACATCAATTTCGAGTCTGGGGTTTTTTTGCCTTTTCTTCTGTCTAAAGCTGCAACGTCAGGGAGCTCGACATAGTTTACAGTCCACTGGGTGCCTGCGATCCTTATTGATGGAGCCGATACCTGCTGGTGTTTACCGTGCGAATATCAAGGAGGAGCAGTAAATTGAAAATTGCTTCTAATGGGCTCAGTTTGCATGTTTTAATGCTTCTCAGGAGAAAACAAGAAATGTTGAGATTTTAAAATAGAACAGGCACAGCGGTATCTGGAAATGCACGTTGCTTGTGTTTTTCTTTCTTTACAGTTCACATCCCTTTTGTGGAGCTCAGACGCCCCCTTAACCACAAAGCAGGCACAAAAATGTCATTTTATCTGAGACATCCCACCTGCTGCCGCAGGGACGCCGCACGTGCGTAAGCCTGTGGGGATCCGTGGGCGTCCGGCCCGGGGCTCCTGTCGCCCAAAGCCGGCAGCCCGGTACCCCCGCGGAGCGGTGGCGGTGACACCGTCCCTGGGGAGGAGGCGGTGGCAGGACCCTGCTGTCCTGCCGCCCGCAGAAAGGCCCTTGGCCGGGGGTTCGCGCTGTGCTCTGTGCTGGCAGCCGGAGACGTGTAGTTGGAGAGGATGGGAAAGCAGAAGGTGCTAGAACAAAACAGGATCTTAATGAGCAAAAGCAAAACGTGCCGGTTCCTGCTGATACCGATGCGTAATAAATCATTTCCTCCTCTATTCATGTGGGTTTTCGGAGCGGTGCTGGCCGTGCTGGAGTCGATCTGGCAGAACTGCTGTCGATAGGTGGTCATTTGGGGTGGGGTTGTCGCTTGGGGCCGTTGCCAAGGTGTTGTATCATCCTGTCCCCGCGTTTGGGGCTTCTCCGCGAATCCTTCCCTAGTCTTAGTGTGTGATAGTCACATATCACCCGTCCTGCCGGATGCAGGAACGAGGCAGAAAATTAACTTTTCAGTCAAAGAGATGAAAATATGAAACATGAAGGCTTTTCTTGCTGCAGTTTTGCCTTGGAGCGTGCTGCTTCAAAGACAGCAGCGAATTGAAGTCGCTCGCTGTAGCTGTCTCGTTCTTTCTGGAGGCAGTGTTTTGATAAATGTTGATGAGTTTAACTGTAAAACTAAATGACATTTATAGCACGATGTATGCTTTACCCATTGCTTAATTATGTCTAATGGTGCTGCATGGGAAAGGCATTTGCCGTTTTACTTCTGTTTAAAACGACAATCTAAACCTCGAGGCCTGTTGGGGCTTTGTACAAAGGTGGCCGACTTAATTAAAAACTAAACACGATCTATTTCTAAAAGGCAACTGCAACTTTAAGAAACGTGGGCTAAAATTCCCAAGGAGGTGTTTTTTTTTTTTTCGCGTGCCGTTTACGGTTTCTTTTCCTTTCCTTCCAAGTTCGCCTTTGTCCTGCAAGGCAGCGAACAGACACGGGTTCTCTGTGGAGAAGGAGGCGTGAAGGATGAGCCCGTATCGAGCAAGCTGCGTCTTTAAAAATAAACACTGGATCAGAGCTTTGTGCCTTCCACTCAGCTGGCGAAGCACTGACAGCAGGCAGTAATGTGTTCAGGAGCATCTGCCCTTGCTCTTCTTTTCATGGGTTTAGTCAAAGCGAATCCCAGAGATGAAGCAGGGTGGGGGAAATGCAAAAATGCATTTTATTTCCCCTTGCCTGCAAGAACTGCTGGGCGGAGGCTGAAGGGGGGGGCAGACGTGCAGAATCTGCAGCAAGTAGATTAATGTTTAAAGACATTAGCATCGGTCTTTCACTAACATTTATAAATCCGATGGGTGGCAGGTTGAGGGCCGATTCCACGTGTTTTTCTCCCTCTTTTGTAAAATAATAAATATGGTAAAATAGCTCTCGGAACTGCCTTTATCGCGGGGATGAATCAGGACAGTTGGTGTTGCAAGAGACTTAAAACTTACAAATATGTTGCCCTTTAGGCTTGCATTCATCATTGTGTCTGATCTGGGCTCTAGACTAAAGGCTTTTGTTATATAACGTACCTTTTTATCCTTTCCTGGAAGTATAAATTGGAAGGAGTTCTCACTTGGCTGGTAATGCTGCTGCAATTTGTTTCACCCCGGTTTTTGGGGGGAGCGCATCACCCTCGCTGGCGGTGTCGGTTGTTCTTTGACAAGAGGTCTTCTCTCTGACCTCTCAAAAAAATAAAAGCGGTGTGGAGGACCCTTAAATAAAGGAGGGAAAGAAAAAGACCCACCGAGACCACGCTGGTTCCTCATGCGTCAGTGTGCGTGCGGATGGTGGACGGGTGTTGCAGTGACCGGTCCGGTCCTGCCAGCCGGCCTTCCCACGTGCCAAACAGCAGCGGAATAACTTGAGTGCAGACATGAAGTGGAAACTTCCTTGTTTCCCTTATGGGACTGTGCAGGTCTGGGGAACAGGAGAACACCACCGGCACTGCCCGAGCATCCTGCTGCCTTGGGCGAGGATCTGTCCTTCACTCCCCTCCCTGTAATCATGGGCTTTGCAGCAGGAACGCCAAACCTGCGAGGGCCTGAGGATTCCTGATGCACGGGAGACCTCTGGGCTATAAAAGTGACTAACTGGAAGCATAAACCTTGCTCTGCCCTTGAGCCGCCCAGCGAGCCGGCAGCGCTGTGCCTCCTGCACCGCTTCAGGTAACACTGCTCCTGCCCCAGCCGATTCAGCTCCATAGTCCTTGGTAGGCACCCCAGATTGCAGCCGAGGTTTCCCAGCAGAGGCCGTGTCTTTGGGAGGACAGAGCAGTTTATAATTGTTGTGCTTTTTGCACTAACGCCGCTTCCATCTTGTCGCGGTGCTTTTGATTCGGTTTTATCGAGCCTCGTTATAAGTGTCATTTCGGGGCAGCCCCCAGCAACTGAAATCAATAGCTTCTGTCAGAAACCCCCGTAAGAGTTAGGAGCAGCATTTTCTGCCTTATCATGGGGGAAAAGGCCTGGAAAATATTTAAACACGTGAATTCTCGTGGCTGGCAAAGCAGGAGCCACACGCGCTGCTTTTTAATCTTGAGGGTTATGCTGAGCCCGGAAGGTGGGATTTCCCTGCAGCGTGGGCACCTCCCCATCACAGACCGAAAGCGGAGGATACAGACAGGTCGTGCGAGGACGTCTCGCTCCGGGCTCGGGTGCAGCCAGGCCAAGGCTCTGGGAAGGGCCCATCCCCCTGGAGCCCTGCGGGATGGGTGGGTTTCAGCCGGGGTGCGGCCGGCAGCAGCGGTGCTGAGCACATCCTCGGGTGGGACGGGACCCATGTCAGGGATGTGACATCTGCGTGTGCGCTCCGTCTGCACAGGGGAGCACTGGGCAGATAGCACGTGTGGGCAAAGCCACTCCCAAAGCTGGTATTTCAGTGGGACCTGGGATTGGCTTTTCTCCTGTGGCCGCAAACTAGGAATTAACTTGAAAGGGCAAAATATAAACCCCGGTTAATCCCTGGAGGAGACCTCATCCCGGTGTGGTCAGTGTTTGATGGGCTTATACGCGGAGGGTTGGACAAGCTCTTGGTTTTTTGAGCTGGTGAGTATTTTGCCTCCTCATTTTATCTAACAGTAAACACTTTGGAGAAAAGTTCTGCAGGTGTTTCATTGAAGGCTTAAAAAATAACTTCTGTGTATAAAGCAGCAAGGAAATTCACAGCTGGCTACGTGCTGTCTCGGCCAAAGAATGGGAACTGTCCAGAACACCCCAAGAAAAATACTATATTTCAATTCATTATCTGTTATCCCATCGTGCTTCAGGACACTTCCTGCAGGTTTGCACAGTTATTAATTTTGTCCTTTACTTCTTGCCTATTGCAGTGGTGGAATTAAAGAGTTCAGCAGAGCTTTAACTTAGATGTGCAGACAGTTACAGGAAGTCCTTTCTTGAGGAAAGAGATTGGGCTGATGTTGATCAAAATTCATCTTGGGTGCTTTATGGAAATAAAGATTTCTTGGGTTTAAAAGAGATTATTAAGCTGCGCATTGTGACAGATGCTACTGACAGTAAAAAAGAAAAGGATGTTAAAGGATCTGCAAGAAATGGGTTACAAGTAGGGATATAAGACATATCTGCTCATTAGAGTGAAATGAAACCCATCATCTGACTTGAAACAGTTTTCTGCGTGATAGGAAAATCCCGTCGTGCCGTACGGGCGGCGTTCTGGGGGTGCAGGCATCGCACCTCGAGCAGGTGCTGTAGCATCTAAGATCTGAGCATGTACCAAAACGGACTTTAATAGCAGCGGTGTCTCCACAAACACCTGTAGATCTCACAGAGCATCTTGGAGACAGGGGATGGAGGTGGGCCGTGTCCCTTCTGTGTACAGAGGGTGCCGAGGGAGGGCTGCAGTCCGGCCGCGGTGCCTGACCGATGCGTCTGGTCGCAGGGGTTCGATGGCTGCAGGGAAAGGTGGAGAGAGAGCAGATGGGTGAGCTTCCTGCAAAGAGATGCTTGCCAATTCAGGGTGCGATCGGTGCCATGCTCACTCTGAAGCATGTGGCTGCTGCCAGCCTCCACAGCACAGAACTAGAGGTGACAGTGCAGGTGACAAACCTGCAGACACATAAATTCTCTCCTTCCAGGCGCAGGGTTTCAGCAGGGGCTGTCGCGGCTTCGGCCCCCCCAGCAGAGACAGAAAGGAGCGTCAGGCAGCAGGTGCTGTGAAATAATGTTGTTCTGATAATGTGCCTGTACCGAGTGCACTCGTCGTCGGTGAAAACTGAATATTTCATCAGCGCTCCCTCCTCTTACCTGCAGCAACCTGCTGTACATCAGGCTCGAGCGCCTAATGGAACAAGTCATGACAGAGAGAGGAAATTCCACCTGTGTTTTAAGCTCCAGATTAATCAAGGCCTCCTTCCTTAGATCTAGGCTGTGTGTGTCCTTGGTAGCGATGTAGCTGGAAGACAAAATGCAGATAAGGAGTTCTGTATTAGGGCGACATTAATAATAAATGAGTGTTGATCCTAATTGAGTGTTATTTAAACACACTGAATGGAGGCAGCAGTCTGCTGGGACCAGCTCCTGTTGTCAGACTGCCTCTCCCTTGCTGATGCTGCTCCCGAGCAATGGGAGGGAGACCAGAGTGTTGGATTTTAGGTGGTGTCCTTGACAGGTGATGGCTTGCATTGACGGCTGAGTGTGAGAAGGGCCAGGAGTGGAAGGTACCCATCTTATATTTCTGTACGAGGCCCTGCACAGCTTTGCCCTTCCCTGCACTTCTGCTCACCTCTCGACACTCTTCCTCCCTTCTCCCTTTTAGTGTGCCCACCACAGTCCACTTCAGAGCCCACAGGCATCTCTGGGAGATGACTCCTGTCCTGCCTTCCCTTCTCAAACCCTTCCAACCAAAAGATCTTTTATGTCTCCTGTGTTCAGCAGCCAAGTAGTGGTGCTCACGTAGATGTCCTTTGGATGATGCTCTGATAAACCTCTGACCTTAGGGAGAGCAAGACAGTCTTTTACAAAGTGACCTTTTACTGTCTTGGCAATGGACCATCAACTTACAGAATAAAAGCAAGAGATCATCTGCTTCCACTTCTTGAAAGCTATTGTTCTGGAAAGGTAGTCATAACTGCTTGAGCATCCCTATGCAGATAGAGAGAGATAGACGTAAATAAAATAAAAAGCTGCAGTACCAGCATCTTTTATTTAAGAACTGTCCGATAGGTTAAGGAATTAGTTCTAAAACACGCATTGGCCATGCAGCAAAACATGTAAGCTGTGCTTTTAGACAAGAGAAGCTCCACTGTGGTGAGTGTGACTCGTAGGATTCTTCCTTCAAATGGTCCAAACCCATTAACTTGAAATACGATCATATTCAGAAGGAGTAAATTTCTGGCAGTTGTTGTAGACTGCTTTCTGTCATGAGATTTAGTTAGAAACGCAGAATAAAAACCTGAGATTTGCAGAACAACAGGCTTTGTGGCAGAGCCCCAGTTCCAGCACTGCGAGCCGTGCCAAACTCTCTGCTGCCTGGTTCCCAGGAGCCTCGTTGGCCGTGCCCCCCCTCCGTCAGTGACAGCTGAGATGGGTATTGATCCTCAGCATCCGCCACTGGCAGCCTGGGAAGGGACAGGTGACATACAGCCACGCAATTTTATTTATCAGTATTGGGGTAATAGAAAGACAAGCGTGACACCTAATCCCAACACCGTGACAGGCCATAAATCTGCGCTGGTGTGGTTACTGGTAACGGCGGGAGGGGAGGGTGTCGAGGCAGTGTCGATGGACACCGGCAACTCCAGAAAGGCTCCAGGCTGGGAAACCTTTGGGTTAAAAGCAGGGAGGTTTCCATCGTGGAAAGAAAGGCTTTTATCCTTAAGATCGAAAGAAGTATTTTGCTTTGGTTGTTTGATGGGGTGCAGGCTTAACCAGCTTGTTCGTACCGAGCGATGCGCCTGGATTTGGGGGTTGCTTCTCCAGAGGGTTCCGCTGGAAGCGGGGCTTTCCCAGCAGCCTCCGGAGCAACGGCCACCCAGCACATTGCAGTAACTCGGGGCCCCTGTGATTCAGCAGAGGAGCCGCTTTCCTTTGGACAGCCAGTGCCCAGCTGGCTGCGTTGCTTTGACGCTGCTGCACATCGCTTCTTGATCTCTGCATGATTTGGTTACAGACCAGTAGGAAGAATTCCCTGATACCATTTCATCACACAGAAACTCACAACTGTTTAAAGCAAATACAGCCTCTGGTGTCAGTTCAGAGCCATTGTCATCTTTTATTCTTACTCTTTAAACTAGAAAAGCTGTAAAGGTGGCGACTGCATTTTTTTCCCCTGCAAATTTAAAAGCTGTGCACCACTTGCTCAAATTTGCAGTATATTTTCCTGAAGCGTGTGTTTCATAACGTAAACATGCTCCCCACAATAAGTAATTTTTAAGACTGTCTTGCCTGTTCTCCTTGAAACACGGAGAGTAAGTAATTCAGCAGGGAAGTGTGAGCTGTAGCTTGGCAAGGGCTGGGGAAAGGAGTCGTCTCCACGCCGGGCACGTCACTGCTGAAAGGTGCTGAAAGCATTCACACGTGCGTGCTGTGCGCTCGCTAAAATATGTACTGAGAAAGAGGGGAAATAGGTCCCTGCGACTGCCGAGGTTGTGTGAAGCCTGTGACAAGAAGATGAAATAGCTGGCACCGAGGATGCAGAGTGGCAGGGGCAGCTTTGTCCTTACAGACGGTGTCAGGGCAACTCAGAGATGCGCTTGAAGAGCAGAAGCGTCGAGATAGCCGGTCGCAGGAATGGCCCTGGTTATGGGGTCGCTAGTGGGGAGCTACTTGGATCACATGACTCGTTGTCTTCACCCCAGGTTTGGTGGTGGAGCCTGCTTCAGAGAGGGCTGTGGAGCTGCGATATCCCCTTCCTGCTGTGTCACTGCAGCAGGGGCTGTTCAGTTTGGCTCTGGGGCTGGAGTGCAGTGCCGTGCTGGAAAGGAGCTGTTGCTCTTGGCACTCAGTAAACAGGGATTTTCATGGACAAAACAGCAGTGTGTTAAAAATGACAGACCCACACAGCAGAACAGGATTGAAAATGAGGTCTTTCTAGAATTGTCTTTGCCGCTGCTGCTTCCTTCGCACCGTGTTTTGCCACGGGAAGTGGAGTTGCGTCTTGGCCGTGCTGAGTCCATTGCTGGCCACAGAGATGATGTTGAGGAGGGAATAAGAGCTACTTGAATGCGGGAAAATCTCAGAGGTGCTTGACTCAGGGTAGCAAAACTGGTAATGGGATCTTACTAGAAGAGAAAGTTGTCATTTCAAAATGTTACTTACAAACCTTGGTGGAAAACAAAATTTTCCCCTGAGGATCACGTTGAAAGCGGAGTTGTGCAGAGATGCCCACATGCGGCTCCGGGCCCTGGGCTCTGGGCGGGTTGCTGTTAGGGGCTACACATGGGTGTGAGCAGCAGCAAGCTGCCTTTTTTCCTGCCTTCCCTTCACCCTGAAGTTCTCACAAGAAGCTTTTTTTTTTTTTTAATGCAAGTGGATGACACCATCCCTATCTTCATATACTTGAAATACACGTCGGGGAACACAGGCTGCTTTTTATTGGGCTTCTTTTAAGCAGCATGTCCATATCTGATCCCGTTCATCGCTGCTGTGGGACCTGTTCAGCTGCCGCAGCATCCGCTCATGATGGAAGGAAGCCGTGGCGTTCACTCACTCGCGTGTGCACGTGTGCTTTGGAGGCAGACTGATCTCAAATTGTTGTCATTCTTTCACCCCTGAAAAGATGTCATGAAAATAACTCTGTAAAAAGCAATTGCCTTTTCTTGCCAGCACAATTAGCATGGATTGTCCATTCTTCTCCAAAGTTCAAGTGTGACGACTGGAGC
The DNA here is from genome assembly GCA_024336885.1 of Actenoides hombroni. Classification (NCBI taxonomy): domain Eukaryota; kingdom Metazoa; phylum Chordata; class Aves; order Coraciiformes; family Alcedinidae; genus Actenoides; species Actenoides hombroni. The sequence continues at coordinate 21,445,475 of WUAM01000323.1, forward strand.
TTTTTAAAACGGTCGCTAAAGACGTCGAGACCAGATGCGCTGAGCTCCAGAAACCCCTTCCAGCACTGTGCTGGCAATGCTCTTCTTCCTCCTTCAGGCAAGTCTGCAGAGAAATTGAAGAGCACTTCGATTTCCTCCTTTTCCCACTCTGACAGGCTCCTGTATCTGATCAGAACAGAAAGTCTCTTTGGTTCCTGTAGTCTTCTCGGGAAGATGGTTCGCGGTGTTTATTTTCAGGGGGTGCTGGCCCCATAATGGGTGGAGGGAGCACGGGAACTGCTCAGGGAGGAGGGGTAGCCCCAGGGAGACAAAGCTGCTGGAAGAGGTGGGATTTCAGGCCTTTTGGAAAACCTGCTTAATGTTTATCTCCACTTCGGCCAGTTGTTCAACCACCACGTTTCTTTCAGCTGGCTGAAATTGATAGGCACGTTTTGACTTTGAAATGGCACTAATTCCCTGCTCTGAGCATCCTGTCATTTTTAGCTCGAAACACAAAAGAAAGAATATTTCATGTATCTCTGTGGGCTCTTTCCTTTGACTCCATTTATTAAAAGGGACTTTGCTTAAGTTTATGGGTTTACGTAGTTCAGCTATCCTGAAAATTACTCTTTTCTTGGAAAGCATTTGTGTCGGTGTCCCACAGACAGAACCAGCAGTGCCGCTGCTCATGATGGAGTGCGTGTGGCTCGTCTTTGCTTAGAAATTGAAGAATCGTGCTCCCAATCATGTGTTCTTAATCTTTCCCTCTCTTCTCCCCGATGCTTCTCTCTATCCCGCTGTGCTGCAAGTAGAGAAAGAATTGATTTTAAATGTGACCACTGCCTATGAGCCAAGGTCCCTGGGCTGTGTCCAGCTAAGAGGAACTTGTTTGAAACTCGATTTACTTGCCTGTGGCTGTCTTTCAGTCTGAAAAGCAAAGACTGCGGTGGTCTAAGGAGGGAAGACAAGTGCAAAAATTAATTGTACAGGTTCCAGCCAAAGCCATTCCTCCAGCATCGTGTCCCTCCGCCCTGCTCCCCCTTGCAGGAGGTGTAAAATACGATGTCGTTTTTCGCAGTGCAAGGAGGGATTCAGTAAATGAGGCCAGAGAGTTGCTTGGGGTAATAAAGGAAACACACGTACAATTTTTTTCCTTCCCCGTGCCTCGCAGATACCCGTTTCAGCTGCTGTACTTGTCTGTTCATATTGCATATGTATGTTGAGTATATGCAGCAGTCCACCCTGAAGCCGACCCTCGGAAGCTGTCTTCATTCACGTGCCCTTCCCATTCTCCCTCCGTAGCAATGCCTTAGCCTGGAGATCGAGATGATCAGGACTCCAGGTAAGGTCCTGGAGTCTGTTCGTTATGTGCATCGAATACTGGGGAGAGGATTTGTGCTAAGTGTTGGGCTTGGGACAGGAAACTGTCGTCTAGTAGAAGGACCATGCACAGGGGCATTTATTGTCCACTCACATCTAATAGGTGAAAATCTGTCCCATAGAATTGTGTTGTGGGTTTTTTTCCCCCGTTGGCTCTACTGCATTGCCCCACCTCCAAGTATTGCTAGTTGGCAGGGGATTTAAGGTTGCTTTTCAATAGCAGCTTTCCTTTGCTTCTCTCAACTTCTGTGATTCTGTGTTGGGTCCATAAACTTCATCTCCCCCCACCCTGGTTTTTCCTTTTCTTTAACACCATATTGTAATGCTGCAAATGTGTCTCCTTTAACACTCATCAAAGCACTTGCACCCTGCCAGTAAATATTTACTGAGGAACTTCCTGAAATGTTGACATGAAGATGGGCCTAAAGAGTTCTCGCTTGACGTTGCATTTTTATTTAATTTAGAGTTTGTAATTGATGCTGTTCACAGAGGTAACGTCCTTGCCTTAGTGAGCAGGAGCAGGTCTGAATGCAGATACCCGAAGTGTTAATGTGCACGGTCTGGTGCTTTCTGTGAAGCAAGCAGATTTAGGGCAGCAGAGCAAGGGGGGCTTTGCAGACAACGGCCGGATTAGACGCCCTTTCATTTGGAATAAATAGGCAAAGTCCGTGAGGCTGGAGATGCTGGCAGCTTCAGAGGGTGGATTCAGCGTGTCCTTACGTGCACCCTGCTGTCGCTAACCCCGGGCCCTCGGGGACAACAGATGTCTTCTGGAGAGGCATCTCGATGCTAGCCTGGACCGAGATGCCGGACTTCTAAAGCCATCGCTCAGCGGGCTTAATGTAGCAGCTTCCCGGCATGAAAAGCTTCAGTGGCTTGAACTTCAAATAATTTATTTCTAAATTACTTCTACTGTAATTCTTATTAATTCAAATAGTCTTCTAAGCTGATGTAAAATTCAGTAAATGCAAGGAACAGTTTAATGAATTGAAAATAGGATTGAGTCTTTTAAAGTAAATGTAAAAAAATATGCTAGCAATAATTGCTTAGATGGAAATCGAATCTTAATAGCTTTGTTAATGATTTGTAGTGAATATTGCGCTTATGAGAACGTATCGAGCTGATCCTTGTGCAAGAACCTTGTTGTGAATGGGTTTGATAAAATTATTCCCCAGAAGCAGTTAGCAGCGTTTCATATTTTCGCTCGCGTCGCTTTGGAGCGATTTGAACGTCGT
>WUAM01000323.1:21448117-21469084 GCA_024336885.1 Actenoides hombroni
GCTGTGCCACCGCGACATGTCCCTGGCTTCTCGTGGGCGAGGCGGTTGCTGTGGCTCTTTCCTGGCAGCCGCTGGGGTGAGATGCTCGGGACACTATGTTAAGGGTGCTGATGGTGTGGTGGGATGGCCAGATGCTCATCTTCTGCTCTGAGGGCTTGGAGCGTGATCAACCTGCAGGAAGCAGCGCAGGAGCCCCGCAGCCGTCTGTGATGGGCAAGTGGCACCTCTTGCAACGGGCCCAGGGGCCTCATCTCTGGCACGGGTGTTACTCTATTTGATAGTGACTTTTCACATTGCTGTCTAAGCTCACCAAACTGGAGACACGAAATCTATACCAAGAAGGCAGGAAAATGCACCCAGAATTCAGCTCAGTGCCATCAGGTGTCTGACAGTTTATCAGCCCCTCTCTTTCTAAATGATGCAAACTGGTTTTGTCAAATATTTCTTTTCAAGGCAAGCCAAATAATAAATGCAAGTCAGGAAGAAAGAAAGAAAAGTAAAGTGGAGAGAGTGCAGGACAAGAGAGAAACTAGAGCATAAATAACATCCCCAGGTGTTGTGGTTTAAGGGTGAACAGACTGAGTGGGGGGCACAGGTGGTGAGGAAGGACCCTGAGGAGTCAGAGGGCAGCTGTGATCCCCTCCCCTTCCCTCCCACCCTCAGTATAAGAAGGAGGTTCAGGGGGCTCTTCCTTCCCAGGCTCTGCTGCTGTGAGGGCATCTCAGCACAGCTGGCCCTGGCCCTGCACGACCCGTCACCGTCCGAGAGCGGGTTTTGCATAGAGTTCTGTGTCCTTCTCTTAATATTCCTTTTTTACTGTTATCTGTTAAATTTGTTATAGTTTGAACTTCTGGTCTTGGGTGAGGCATTTTTCTTTTTCCTTATTCCTTTTTTTATTCTCCCCTGGGAGGAAGGAGGAAATGGTGCTAAAAGAGAAATCCTGCTCTGTGTTTCATGTGGGCTTGCCCTGAGCCTTAAACAGAGACATCAGGTTTACTGTTTACTAATTTTATCTAAATCTTGCATCTTTGCATTTTTCCTGGCTGAATTAGGAGCAGGACTGTTCCCTGCTGCTCTCCATGCACAGGCAGCTGGCAGTGAGCAGAGGACTTCTCCTGACCACCCAGCCCTTGGCCACGTGCCCGTGTGTCCTCACTTCGGTTGGCAGTTCCTCTCGCTTTGCTTCGCCTCCCGGTCCGTAACGCCTGCGTGGTTTGCAAGCGGACCTGGGTCATTAGCGAAGGGGACTCCAATTAGTGTCTCCCTGGCCGGAGTCTCTTGGCTGGTGTCCTCTCCTCCTGCCTTGGCTCCGAGCTCCTCCAGCTCTTTCCAGTCTTGCTGAGATTCACGGTACTTATGGAAAACTGGAAACGCGAAGCGCTTTTTTCCAGTTCCCATCCTCTGCGTTCGTTAGCACACGAAGCCCATTTCCAAGTGTGCATGTGATGTAATGATTCAATTCATTAGGAGGAGAGTTTTCAAGGTGATGACCTGTAAATGATTACAAGGCTCCCACAGCATAATTGCATCGAATTCTTTTTTTCCTGCCTCTGGACATTAATAGTGCCTACTGATTACACAGAGTGAGTAAAATCTGGCTCCCTGAAGTCTGTCTGCTCCAGTCAAAGGATAAGTGCTTCTTACCGCGAGTTGTTCTTTCAAGGTAATTTAACAAAATTCATCTGTGGAGAGAAGCAGCAAATTTCTGCCATTTCAATGCCTGTGCGGTGGAACTGGCTCCCCCGAGTGCAAAAGCATGGAGGGGCACGGGGCAGCCAGGGACATCTCTGCTTCATCCCCTGCTTTGGGTCACGCTTTAAAGCACAGCAGAGAGAACGTGCTGGGATAAAATGGCTTCTTGGCACTTGAGAGTGTGCTCCTTGACGAGGCTGTGCAGTGGTCGTTTCACAAGCCGTTTGCTGCACAGGAGTCCCTTGCCTGCTGTTCCCAACACAGAGCCGCCTTCTGATTCCTCCTCTTTCATTTGGTGGTGGCCAGTGCAGTCTGGGGGGAAGACCTGTGTTTGGGTTCCCTGGCATTGCCCGTTTGGGTGTGTGTCGTGCGGGTCGCTGTTCTGCGCAGGGCAGTTGACAGCAGCCCCGGCAAATCCCAGCGGTGTCTGTGCAAGGCGTCTGGGCTTGGTTCCTGAGGAGGCGGATGAAAGGGTGTGGGTCCGGTTCGGGGTGACCCCAATTGACTGGAGGAGCCAGGCCAGCGACTCGCCAGCTGACGCTTCTCCACTGCCCGCCTGGGGTTCCCCCGGCAGCCAACACAAGTTCTTCCTCAGCCGGGCTGGTCGGGTACAAGTCCCAGGTGGTCTTGGCGGGGTGGCCCGTGGGCTGTGCCGCAGGGCGTGCGGTGGAGGCTTCGTTTCCAAAGGAAACCTGCTAACGCCGTTTCCGTTCGCTCTCTCTTTAAGGTGATGGTCAGAATTTGGTGACCGAAGACGTGACGGTGGTGGAGGGAGACGTGGCCACCATCAGCTGCCGCGTCAAGAACAGCGACGACTCGGTGATTCAGCTCCTGAATCCCAACAGACAGACGATTTATTTCCGAGATTTCAGGCGTAAGTTTTGTCTTTCCTTGTTTGACAACAGCTTCTCCGGCACCTCGCTCGCGCTTGGGAGAAGGCATTTGCAGAGAGCTCTTCTTGTAATGTAAAGCTAGACGCTGAAAGTTTAGTCAATTCTTTAGAGGGTAGATGAGACAGGCAATCATAATCTTTCTCCTTAATGGAAAACTTGATGGTCCCTTTTAAAAGTCAGACCGTCTTACTTTGCGATAGGAATTGATTGTAGTAATTCAGGGTGAATTGCAATTGAGTGCCAAATATTTAGCTGACACAAACAAATTGAATAGGGCAACGCCGAGACAGCGCGGTGTTCTCAGAGGTAATCTGTTCAGGTCGAAGACTGAAAGTTTCAAGACAGTCTGTACTGCTTTACAACCAAACTGAGATCTCTTGTCGCTGCCGTGCCCAGGGAATGAGTCTGGCTTTGTTTCCTGTTGTGACAATGCCAGAGAGGGCAGAAATACTTGATAGGCCCAGACTTGAAGGTAAGAAGCCGGATGGCAGCTGCAGTCAGGAACCCGTGGGGTGCTTGTCTAGACGCTGCTGCTGTTGTTACAGACCTTTGACTTTGCTGTGCGGTGAGAGGGGACACGGCGTCTCTCACTGGCGGTCGCTAAGGGTGTGCTTGCTCCGCAGCGCTGAAGGACAGCAGGTTCCAGCTGGTGAACTTCTCCAACAGCGAGCTCCGAGTGTCCTTGACCAACGTCTCCATTTCTGATGAAGGAAGGTACTTCTGCCAGCTCTACACGGATCCCCCCCAGGAAATTTATACCACGATTACGGTGCTCGGTAAGGACCAAATGCGTGCTTGCGGTGAACTTTGTAATCCCTGGACGGCCAGGGTCAGCAGGATGGGGCTCTGCACAGTGTTTGGAGACCTCAAGGCACCCAGAGAGAGCTGCAGCTCTCCAGAAATAAACACAGCAGGCACTGGAACTCTGGGCACTCTCCTACTGGAGGCCAGCTCAGCTCCTCAGTAGCTTAGCGCAGCTGAGGGCTTGAACCTGCAGACACAAGCTTTCCAAGGGTGGCCAGCAGATTCCCAGCAGGTTGGAAGAATTCAGCTGGAAAGCAAAAGCTGTAGAAAACATCTTTCAATAATTATCTGATATGCAGAGGGAGAAAAAATGAATGGGAATGCTTTGTAACATGGTAGAACTGTTCGGTTTATGAATGTGTGTTTTCACTAATCAGACTGCTCTGATCACATACTGAACCTTTTCTTCTGAAACCTGGGGATTTGAGAGATTGTATTTTAATGACAACTGACAGCATCTTTGCCCGTCTATGGTATTCCCTAAGGGCAAGCGTTACTAACGGCGTCGCTGGTGGACCTCCTGCCACTGCGAAGATGCAGTTTTTGCAGGTCTGTCAGTGGACATATTTAGCGAAATCTTGAGTTCAACTCAGGGGAAGTGAGAGCTTCCTATGAACTTTAGTAAGAATTTCTTTTTCATTTGAGAGAATGCAACATCTCCCATTGGGCATCCTAAGCGTGCTCGTTTGCCTCAGGAAGGCTATTTGCAGAGTCAGTCGATCCTGCGCCCTCCACTCTGTCCCCCCACCTCAAACCAGTTCCCACACGGCCCCACCGAGCTCTCCCCTCCCTCTGCTCCGCTTCCTTGGGCTCCCCGAGGTGTACGTGCGGCCACGGGACCGGCACCGGGACTGATAAAGCAGCTCGTGCTGTTAGAGCCGTGCCTGCAGATTAGCGGTGGCTTTTAAGGCTCTATTAATAGGAGAACCTGAATCACAGAGGATGACTTAATGTAAGATCTTGCTCACTGATTAGTTTAAATCTTCCTTCTTTAATGAGATTTGGTTCTTAGGTTTTTATATGTTGTTTAAATAATGTTTATAAGCAGTTCTACTATAGCTATTAGGTTTATCAACATCTCCAAAGTTTTAGTGCACGTTCCAGTACTCAGAGCTCCCTTCCAGCTCTTCTCTCTAATCGTCCACACGCAAACATAGTTTGTTGGATTTCGTTTCACTGCCAGCAATGCCAAGGAGCCGTTTGAAATAACAGCACTTACTTTATTCACCTATAAGCCAGCACTATCTGTCTTTCAAGTGGGAGACAAAATGCAGGTTGTTGTTTGTTTTTTTTAAAGCCCACATGAATTGTGCTTTAGAACTCAGGGGAAAGTCTGTTTTCTTGCCTCATCCTTCAGTTCTCTTTGAGCAGGGTTCGTAGCATGTCCAGAGCATGCCTGCCTTTCCCCGACACCCAGAAAGCAGCGGGTGTTTTGCTGGGGGACTGGTTCTCCATGTCAGTATACGGCTGGTCCTCCTTGGACCACGTTCCCCACCACAGATCTCGTGGTCTTTGCTCAGACTTTGATCTCTCATAAGTTCTACTAAAGACTGGTTTTGCTGGTCTCTGTCTAATGAGACTCGCTTCAGAGAGCAGAGCAGAGTTTGGAGGCACCCTCCTTTGTAGGCCGTGTTGGGAGAGAGCTCTGTGTTGCCTTCAGCAGCTTCCCCTCGCTCTGCCGTGTGCTTCAACGTCTTCTGTGACATGATATGTAGATTTATTCATGCTTAATTGGAACATGAGAAAATCTCAAATATGTAGCCCGTTCTGTTCTTTTTAGAGAAAAGCCACAAGTGACTAATTAGTCCATTTGATCATCTGGATGGTATTTATACATATTTGTTCTTCATTAGCTCAGAAACATGTTAGTCACATTTGAACTACGCAGTTGCTTAATCATATTGATCAGAGCAAGGTTGAGTTTCCTTTGGAAGTTCCGGGGCTTGTCTGAAACTGCAGCTCCGTGCTGTGTGAACTCTTGATGTTCACTTTTATTCTGGTTTTTGCCTCACCAGCTCTGGGAGCTTTCATGGGGAAGAGATTCCTTGTTCCCGTGTCGTGATTTTTAAGCTGGTTTGTCACATTTCTGATTGAGCTGCAGTGGTTGTCATCCCCCTGAAGCTACAGCCCTTTTCTGAGTGTTGCTGGATGACTTTTCATTTAGTCCTCTAGCTTTGTGTTCTGTAAGAGTCTTGATCTATAGAAGATATGTGTCTGGGGAAACAGGCAAGTTCTACCCCCTAGGGGAATTGCCATCAGGTGCAGGTGCCGGGGACTGGATGCAGAGTTGGCTCCCTCCTCTCTGGGCTGGTTGTGTGTCTGGTCTGTGGTGGTGCGCGGCGCGGTTGTGAAGGCGACAGCGTTCCGCGCCTGTGCTTGGTGGCTTTTCGAGCCTCTTCGATGAGCTTGATGCTTGCTGGCCTGCTTCCACTTGCTCACGGCTGAGGCTTGAAGCTGAACAGCAGGAGAGAAGAACTGCCGTGCGAGGTTAGAGGCACGGTAAGTAATGCACTTCCAAATGTCAGCTTTTGTGTTTCCTCTTCTTGTCAGGAGGAGTCAAGAAATGTGCACAGAGTCAGGCTGTAGTTTTAAATAGCAACACACACAAGTGAGTAGTGCAGAAGACGAAAGCACTTCCCTGGAATGGTGCCTGCCTGGGAGAGTGAACAGAAAGTTACAAATTTGATAAGTGATAATTTGCGAAAGGACGATGATTATTAGGTGGAGAGTGAAAGTGCTTACTCTGATTACTGTGAAACCACCTATCAGAGGAGCTGATTGACTGAAAGATCACAGAAATGCTGGTGGCTACTTTCCTCTAGTTCATTTCACAGGTTTTCCTGAAGGTTTTGTCATGTGTTAGTGATCAAAAAAATGTTTTCTTTTTTCCTCAAGCGTGTGGTGTGTTGTCTCTTTCATTCTAGTCCCGCCACGCAACTTGGTAATTGACATCCAGAAAGAAATCGCCGTTGAGGGAGAAGAGATCGAGCTGAACTGCACTGCCATGGCCAGCAGACCAGCCACCACCATCAGATGGTTCAAAGGGAACAAGGAGCTAACTGGTACACGTATCCTCACAGTCACTTGCTTTTTATGAGAAATGGTTTATGTAATGCTGGGTATTTGTTCTCTGTTGTCAGTTTGAGAGGGAGAAAAAAAATAAGAAAGAAAGGAAAAAAAAAAAAGAAAGATGTAGAGCGAGCTGCTTTGAACGCCAGCTCAGGAACAAAGGCGTATGTGGGCAGGCAGATTATTCTCTGACACAGAAGGGCTGAACTCCACTTGGTCCTCTGCCTACCTGCCAAGCCGGAGTACAGGTCTCTGCTGTCTCTCTGTAGCTGCAGGTGACCTTGAGGACAGCCCCAAAGCTGTGCGTGGAATTTATTTCTGCAGTGGCTTACATAGCTTGCCACCTGGTTTTAGGTGCGAGTGGGATCGACTGAGCTTTGGGCTGTAAAGATTTCCAGTTCACCTTCACATCTTGCTCTCGTGTTTATAGAGCATTTTCTCTCTGTTCAGTGGAATATTCATACGCGATGGGCTTCTCCGGCTCCCTGGTTGCTCCTGGTATTTGCTCATTCAAGTCACTGACTCTGATTGCATGTGACGTGCAGTTAGTTTACGTCTGCGTATAGATTTGAGCTTGGTTGGCAACAGCTTTGTGCTTTACCCAGTCTGAGGGACTGAAGGGCTCTCTACAGAAGTCCAGGCTTGTTACTTCAAATGCACCCCCCTACAAGGTGCATTTCAGTCCTCTCATTAAGCCCAACACCTACAAGCACCTGAGTGGGAGACATGCCAAGAGCATACCGGTCAAGGTGGAGCGCAGACCCGCTGCCGCGCAAAGTGGTGCCCCGCTAATTCCCAGCACTGCTTGCTTGTCATCAGCGTGTTGCACCCATCTTCCCATGGTCCTTTCAGGGGCTTCTTCGCCGTTCCAGCAGGCGATGTGGCAGTGGTGTCTGACCCTTCATGCTTGACCTGTCCAGCTTCTTGATTGAGTTTTCGTGTGTTGGCAAGTGAATCCCAGCTCTTCTTCTCTCTCTTTCTCTGAAGACTGAGGAGCTGAGAAGTAGTTTCTTGCAATTCCAGCTCTCTCTGCTGTTGCTTTGAAGTTGTTTTTTTTTTAACCAGAAGTAGGGAAATTGCAATACTGGGTTTGGGTTGCAAATAGCATGAAAATGCAGCTTTGCTGATCAGAAAACTTTTTGTCTGAACATCAAGGAGTGACACCTTCTGTGTCTGTTGTCCTCTGTTTCATTTCCATATCTTATACAGAAATATTCTGCGTTTGAAAGACCTCTGCCACAAAAGTTACCATTAACGTTTTGACTGAATTCTTAAATAAAAAGCCACAGATAAGAGCATTTGCAAATGAAGTGGAGGTGCGTTGGCAGCAAGAGCTAGCCAGGTTCATGGGAAATTCCTTTTTCTCTTGTCTGTCCTTCCCTCCTCCTCCGCCGTGCATTACGGCATCCCGCAGGCAGGCAGCCCTGACCTGTGCTCGGCTCCAGCCACCGCCGCTGCTCTCTCTGTCAGATGCAGAGCTGCTGAAATGCCACAGTCTATCAATACTACCTTTAATTAAGTTAATCTGTTTAATCACTTTCCTAGCTAATTGTTGATTCAGGAGTGGGACGGGATTTGTAGCTCATTGATTTAGGAGTTTGGGGATTTGGGGATGGTGTAAGGGGATTGTTAATTGTTGTGGTAACGTGGTGTGGACTTGAATTGGCAGCAACACAATGGAGAGGGGTGTTGCTTAGTGCACTGTAACTGCCTCCCCAAAACCTCCACGGTGCAGAGGGGGGACGGTTGTCTGAAGGGGACGTGGAACCAGGGCACAGAACAGAGGAAGGTGCCCAGGGTGCGATAGATGTCCCCTCCCGTGCTCACTCTGCTCTCTTTGTCCTCTCCCTCCCCGGCAGGCAAGTCAGAGGTGGAGCAGTGGTCCGACATGTACACGGTGACCAGCCAGCTGGTGCTGAAGGTGGGACGGGAGGATGATGGAGTCCCCGTCATCTGCTTGGTGGATCACCCTGCTGTCAAAGACTTGCAGACACAGCGTTACCTAGAAGTCATGTGTGAGTAGCAGAACTTTCAATTCTCTGGACATTTAAAACTGCTCCCTTAAGAGTGCAAGAACTATTCACTACCTGATAAAACTACAGCACAGATGGACTTTATGTCCTGCTATTTACAAATAGAAATCAAAGCGGGGAGTACCACTTCGTGGGTTAAGCCACGACTTCTAGCTCTTCTGCAATGCAACAACTGCAGACCTTCATTCTCTTAAGAAATAACTTCCTGTACGTAGAATTTGCATCATCAAAGGTTCCTGGCTGGGCTTTATAATTATTAGAAGAGATTAAATCTGAGTATTTTTCTTTTAACAACCGACTTGCTCTTTGATAAGTGCTTTTCTACCACCACATCAAAGTGACTGGCCACCGTCATGACTCTCCTGGCAAAACCTTGGTGCTGTGCAAAAGAGACTCAGTGCTGTGTGTTGTGAACATACAGCCCCTGCTGGTTTTCTAAATTGGGGTACCGTGAATTATGTAGAGTCTGTAGTACCATGGCTGCCAGAGGCCAGCCTGTTTTCTGTAACTCTCCTGACATGTTCAGCGTTAATAATGCGTTTCACTTGGGTTAGGAGCTGCTCTACTGTATGTGCCACTGATGAGGTTTGTGAGCAGGTACCTATGATCCCAAACACAGCCGTGCCCAACTTTCAGCTGGTGGAGATGCTGGAGCTGCTGCATCTGCACAGCTCTGCTCAGAGACTGGCTCCCAAGAGCACAGCCAGACAGTCCTCCTGGGGCGGGGGTGCCCCAGGAAACCGGGAGCCGGGGGGATTCAGAGCTCTGGTTTTGTAGGTTTGCTTCAACTATTGCATTACATGGAAAGGAGAAGAGGAAGTTTTATATTAATTTATTTCGCCTGCTTCATTATGTAGTTTCATTATGAACATCTTGGTTACAATTCTTATATCTCTGAAACTAGCGGGAAGTAATGTTCCTGTAATGAGGAAAACAGAAATGATCAGATACTACCTAAATTGGCAGATACTAGATTTCTTGCGACTGTGCTAATGTGTAATTCATTTATGCAAACTTAATGTCCATTAACATTTCTTGTAGAGCTCCATTAGCTTTAATAATACATTAGCACCTTTGTGAGGCTTGATCAAATACTTAACGGGGAAAAAAAAAAAATCCCATCTCCCCTGTTACACGAAGGTATTGAAATCTTGCTGAATTTCTTCCCTTTGGTTGAAAGGACATCAGATTACCTCCAGGCTTCCTTTCAGAATTCTGCAATCGTGATTGTTTGATGGGATAGAAGAGGGCCACTATATCTGAAAAAAATGTAACAGCATTTTTTTCCGTTCTTCCTCAAAGAAATCCCTTTTTGACTGCTTTGGTCTGCAGCCTTTCCAGGGTTCCCCGTGCAACAGAGGCAAAGCAGATGCGACCTGCAGTTACTCGATGTCCTACGGGACGCACACAGTCTTCAGCTATGGCCTCAGAGGCTCCTGACACCTCCAGTGCAGAGGTTTCTGCCCTTAGTGCCGACCTTGGCACCTGCTTGGCTCGCTCTGGAGCTGCTGGTTGGAATGGAGCTAGCACAGAGCCTCCTCAGGCGGGATCGGGGATGAGGAAGCAGAGGGCTTTCGATCTGGTTTGGTTTCATGGTCTGGTCTGAGTTAAATTCTGAGCTTGTTAAAAGCAATGATGTTTATATATGGGGGCTTGACCCACGTTAGTCCAGGCAGCTCCTTCGGTGGGCAGCAGCAGATGGCTTGAGGGAAGAGCACCAGCAGCAGAACATGTTGTGCATCACAACCTTGCGGCTCCCAGCAGTTAGAGACTTCGGGACTTCACGTGCTGGAGTGTGTCCAGACATTTGCGTTTAATACCTGCTGTTGGACATGAGCTGGGGGTAGGAAAGGCAGCTGCAGAGCAAACTTTTACCCTTGAGCTCTTCCTGCTTCAAGCTGATGACTTGTTGGCTGAGTGGAGAGCGTGGGCAGGAGGAAAACCCTCTTGTCTTCATAGGCGTCTTGGTCCAAGCTGCTGTGGACATGGGCTTGGTCTCTCGGGGAATGTGGGCTCCTATAATCCGGCCTAATTGATACGTTCTCAATTGCTTTTTAGGGATGGGATTTGCAGTCAGAGGACAGGTCTCCTCCTGACTGCAGTTCGTGCCCTTCCACTGCCCATGGTGCTGCCTTCCAGGCACACCGGCTGCCGAATCTCCGCGGCGGTGCCAGTCGGCGCTCTCAGGTCATCCGGTGCTCATGCGTGTGGTCGTCACTGCTTTTCTTGCAGCCGGTGAGGTGTCGCTCCAGACTGGTTAGCTGTGGTGATTGCTCAGGTCTCTGCTCTTACCTTCTCCGCCCATCAGTCCTGCCCATCCCTGCCCAGGGCGCAGCGGATCTGCCTCCTCAGAACATCAGCAGGGCACAGGAAAACCTTTTTCTCATCAGACATTGCTTTTCTCTGCACTTAACCTATCCAACTCGAGCATGAAATGCTTTGGGGAAGGACAGGAGGATGATGGATGGAGCCTTCTCAGATAATGAGATATTTTTTGTCAGACCGAATTTCAGAGTATGGAGAGATTTTTTTTTCCTAAGATGCAGCTCAGAAGTTGTGGGATGTTTTTTTCAAGGAAAAAAGAAGCTGAGAACAGAAAGCCTGTGTAGGTTGTGAGATGGGGAAGGGGGGGTGGGACATCCGTCAGCACAGGGGACTATTCAAAACGCAACTGGCAAAAGGGAACCGGCCCTGAGCCACCCGCGGCTTGTGCCCTTGGGATGCAAGCAAGCTCCAAACGAAACTGGGCAGTGACTGGAGTGACCCTCGCACGCAACCCAGCCGCTGTCCCAGGGGAATGTGCTGCAAGCCATTCCTCCTCTGCGGTGATGGCTTCTGTGAGACTGCCTCGGGAGGGCTGGGGAGCTGGCAGGGGGTGCTTTTGGGGTGGTGGATGGCAGAGGATGTGGATGGAGGAGGAGGGAGGTCGGTCTTCCCCCAGAGCTCCTTCATTTGCCCTTCAAAACATTTACATTTCCTCTTTATAAGGTGATTTTCTTAAAGCTAGGTATGTCGCATCTCTGTTGATAAATGAGGACTGTAAGGGTCATTGACAATCCGGAGCATTGGCACTTTGGCTTACTTGGATGTGTTGCCCAAATTGTTCTGTGGTTTGTTTTTTTGAAATATTCTCCACTGCTAAAAAAGGAAAGGTGCAGAAATTTCAATCTGCAAAGCAACCTGGTTCACTCTGTTTTAAAAACAATTCATTTGAACATTTTCTTCTGTGTTGTAGTTCAAAGAAAATTGCAGGTTTGGGTTGTTCAAATTTCTCGGTAACTTCAGGAAGATGTTTCTAAATGGCTGTTGGCCTCCTCGCCCCAGGATGGGGCTGTTCCAGGTTTCCTCTGACAGTGGCTCTTAATAAGGCACTTGTTCACTGGGCTACACCTGGTTTGTCTTGCTGCTGCTTTGTTCTCTCCGTGACTGTTTCCAAGCATCTTCTCAGGTGCTGAGACTGTCACGTCTCTGACTGAGAGGAGAGCTGGGTCTCCTGCTCCTCCTCCTGTGCATGGGGCAGCTTCTGAGACACACTGCGCTGTCTGCTGAGCTGTCGTAAGACATCCTGATCGCTCGGTGCTGTACCCTGAGCTCAGCCTTAAAAATAAACAGCAACTTCACAGCGTGTGCACTGGGAGGGAAAACTGTTTGGCTGTAGTTGGCGGAGGTGGTTCGTGCTGGGCGTTAACTGGTCCTACTTGTGGAGTCAGCTCTTTGTTGCACACCTAGCATGGCACAGCCCGTCCCTTCGTGACGTTTGGAGAGAAACGCTTCCCCACAGACGTAGGGTGAGTTACTAGTAAGAAATCTCCGCAAACAAGCGCTCTGTAGTACGCACGGAACCCTCCCAGGAACGCTTCTCAGAAGCACCCGGGGTTTGACGAGCGATGCGGCGCGCACGGTGACGCTCCCGGGCGTGATTAACGGCCGCGCCGCGGACGTCCAGCCCCGTGCGGTGGGCGGCCGCAATATGCTGCCTGGTGCTGGTTTGGAAATATCCCCCCGTTCTGGCTGGAGTCGCTCGCCGCTCGTGATTCAGATCCGTCAATGAGGGATGGAGGAGCGGAGCGTCGAGGGTAATTTTAGAAAGGAAATGAAGCAACAAAATACATTAAAATATCATTAAGGAATTGAATGGAACCAGATATTCTCGGAGACGTTTCAGTTCAGCCTTTGTGGTACTTTTCCTTATCTCATTACGTGAGACTGGAAGTGAAATTGTCGGCATCTTGATTTGGCATTTTCTCTGGGTTGTGGGTTTTCTTGCTTTTCTGAAGTTATAATTAATTGCACATTCATTTTTATAATATCTACACATGTACTTTTAAAATATGCACTGATGGAATCTGTTACGGCCTCTGCCGTTACGATGGGAGAATTTTTTGTGCCCAATTATGTTAAAAATCGGCCATATATATGTATATGCTGTCGCATCTCCAGCAATCCCTACATTTCTATCGAGTACAACTATTAATTGCATAGTATGCAGTGAAGTGATTAACATCAATGTAATTTATCATCTGGAGATTTCTAAAAACGAATAAATGAGTTGTTTTGTTCAGTGAGGTGTTGACCCCTTCAGAAACTTTGATTTAAAGCTTTTTTTTTCCTTTTTTTTTTTTTTTCCATTCCTTTTAGTGAATATGAAAAGCACCACAATCAGCCAAGTGTTCAGTTATTTGATTTTCTGGGGCATTAGCCACTCTTGTTTGTGACATTTCCCAGTTGGGTGCTCGTTTGCAAGCTCATTAATAAGGTTTTCTTGGAGGAACATTGTTGGGAGCGAGGAGCGCACGGTATGGCCTGGACTCTGTCTTTTGCAAGCATTAAGCAGCAGCATGCGCTTAAATATTTACAAGGGAGGCTTTTATACCCACCACTTACACCTGCCTCTCTTTGCATTTCCTTGTCCTGCCACAAGCCAAGCGTTTGCTTTCCTTGACTCAAGGGTGAATTTGGTGAAGTCGTGTTGGGGGGTGGAAGGGCTCTTCCAGAGAAGTTGTGAGCCTCCCATCTTGCCCTTATTCACTATTTTAAATGTGAGATCTGTTTATTGGATAGATTCCTGTCTTTTGTCTGAAAAGCAGCAAGGCAGACTCTTGTCCTTGCAGAAGGTGAGGAGAAGGGACGGGATCACTGTGTCTGGGCTGTCTCCATCACTGGCTTCATTTCCTGATAAGTAAACCCACTTGATTGCAGGATAACAGTGACTGTTGTAATTACACCCGTGTGTGAATGTTCAACTTTGCTGACTTCTTTTCATATGGACAAAGATGCTCTTCCTGCTCTTCCCCTGAGACACCAGTGGGGTAAGAGACAGAAACTGCCCGAAGTCAGGGATTTGAGTGGTTAGTTTGGGCCCCAGAACACAACTGAGATGAGGAGATGGATAAAACAGAGCCCATCTGAGGAAGGATGTGTGAAGTGTTACCTGGGTGTCTTTGAAGCTGGAATTCTACCTTGACTCTGCCTTGACCTGTGGGATCTTCTCCTGGGGATGCCATCTGTCATCTTTTTTGCCAGGAGGTGCACATCAGGAATTAGTACAGTAATTATAAAATGAATTTTAAGGCTTGGATTCTGTACCTGATTTCACAGTGCAGGCAAGAACGTTTTCAGCTGAGTCATGCAGATTCCATTTTGTGGTTTCTCTGTTGGCAAACAGTCGGGTGGTGCAGATGCAGCCAAGCTGCAGTAGCCCCATCGCAGACCTGCTGTGGGAGCCTGTCTTTGCCTGCTCGCGGCTGCCGTGAAGAATTCACCCATCTAGAGTCACCTGCATTTTGCTTAATGTACGTGCTTAGCTGTGATTTGGAGCGTAGAGAGATAAATCCTGTGCTGGAAGTGCACTGAGGTCCTGTGTAGCCCCTCCTGCTGTGTCCCCACTCTGTTGAGAGCGTGGAAGAGATTGAACCATCGAGGAGAACCTTGGTGGTGTCAGGTAGTCCCCGTTCATGCTTGGTGCTGGAGCTCTGCTAGCCCCAGCCTGCTTTCAAGAGCCTGTCTTGCATACTCACGTTTTTGTGTGGTTTCCCCTCAAAGCAGCATGTGGGAAGAAGGCTTT
The DNA here is from genome assembly GCA_024336885.1 of Actenoides hombroni. Taxonomy (NCBI): domain Eukaryota; kingdom Metazoa; phylum Chordata; class Aves; order Coraciiformes; family Alcedinidae; genus Actenoides; species Actenoides hombroni. Next base: position 21,462,673 of record WUAM01000323.1, read on the forward strand.
TGGCCATCTTCCGACCTTGGCTGGGAAAGGTGGACTGGTTTGTGGCGGTTGGCAAGGGTTAGGAGTCACCTGGGCTTCGTCACAGACGTGGTGCTTCCCAGAACACGTTAGCTGTGCTATTACCGGGCGTTTCCTGCAGGTTTTGTGTGCGGAGCGGACAGATTGCCGCATCGCAGGAGCTGGGTCGCTCGCACCGAGATCGCTGGAGGACCTGGAGCTGCTGCGGTGTGATGACTCAACTCCAGTATGGTTGGCACGGCCCCAAAGAACATGTACCATGAGTGCAGTGCAGCTTTTCTCTATCAGCTTCTATGGCTCTCGTGCACGGTGAAATGACTGGATACGACCGCAGGGTTACGTTTATTGAGCGTAGTTTCCTCGTTATTGTGGATTCTGGTTGTAGTGCAGGGGAGAGGCACGAGGGTGAGAACGCAACCGCCTTACACGTGTCTTCTTGCTTTTCCTGAGGAAACCAGCTCTGAATGGAAGTGCAGGGTCGTGCTCCCGGGTCCGCTGGCCATGCTGAGTGCTGGCGGCCTCGCTGGCCGCAGGGTCTGAGAGCTCAGACGCAGGGTGGTAGTTAGAGAAGCCCATGCTGCGATCACCTCCAGCACACTCGCTTCACACTTCCAGGAGCTCCAAAGGTTCCACCAGCCCTTTGGCTCGGGGAGTCTGGAAATTCCCCCCTGGCTTGGTTTTGGGTGCAGCCCCACTGAGGAGCAGCGAGGCAGGAAGGGGGTGAGTGGCAGAGGGGTGTGAGGCGAATCCAGGCGGAATATCGTGGTACCCCAGGCACATGAGGAGCTGGGGCTTGCCAAACCCCAGCGATGAGCTTCAGGAGGGTGAGTTGCCTGCCTTTGGGATCGGAGGTCAGCCTGAGGAGAGGAAATGGGTAGAAATAATAGGCTTAGGCACTGGACTCAGTGTAACGTTTTATCTGGGGTGATTAATGAGATCTAAGCATTATTGATGGAGCGCACATTTAAATGGATTAAGAAATCACTAACTGGCAGATCTCAAAGGATAGTCATTAGGGGTTGATCAGCAAACGATGGCATTTTTAGAGCGAATGGCATGGCCAGGATGCTTGGCCCAGTGCTGTTCGGTGCTCCCGTGAAGCGTTTGAAACTCTTAAGAGGTCACTATTAATAATCTTTGTGATGGCACAGAAACTGGGCAGGCAGCTCATGAGAGGATGAATTGCGACAAACGCAGAACGACTCGAGTGTCTCAGTAACTTCCAAACCGCGGAGCTTTAGAGCTGCACGAGGTCAGCACCGGGGATGGCCGGAGGAATGCGGAGGGGAGCTGCGCTCTCCCACGCTGTCGGCCGGGCACTGTTGAGCTCCAGCATGACGTGTCAGGCAGAGGACCCTGTGGCATCTCTGTCGCCTGAGGAATTGAAATGCAGGTTGTTTGGCAGGGAGGGGGATTTTCCAGTGCAGGGCTGGGCTGGCAGGCAGCAGGACTGACGATGGGGCGAGGAGCCGGTGCCGTCTCTGCCGGGAAGGCTGCGATTCCCCCGCTCGCAGGCACCCAGCGTGCGCCCGTTGTAACAGAAATCTCATCAAACGCAGAATGGGTTTGTAATAAGTTTTTCAAATTGGTTGCTGCTACAGCGTAACCTTTAGACTACTGGTATTTAACCTTGTATATCACTCTTAGCTTTTGAATGAATTTAGCTTAATAAAGGTGCCTTATTAAATTACCAGGCTGGTTTTTTAAGGCGCTAGAAATAGGCATACTAGGAAATAGCTTTGGGTTGTTAGACCTAATTGGCTGCCAGTGGAGTATGTAGCAGCTTGGTTGCATAGATGCAAGGACTTATTGTTGTGTAGCAATCCAGCAGCATGGTGTTAGGAAATTCCAAGTCAAGGCTGCTGGAATGCGCTGGGTGGTAAAAGCCCTGCTGCTTCTCGCTATACATCGTACGTTGCCGTCTGAGGTAGTCATTGCCCGGCCATACAGCTGGAACACAGCCTTTTTAATAACGTGGTTAATAGATGGCAATCTACTGGTCCAGATGTTGAAAACCATCACAGGTTTACTAGTGTAGGCTCTTAAATGTCACAGTCCCATGTAGGAGCCAAGCTCAACATCCCCCGGTGCTCGGCATTTTGCAAAACTTTACTAACGGTGTCCGTCACCTGAAGAAAATCCACTGACTTTGTCCGAGCTGGGACGCTTCGCAGCAGAATACAAGATTCTGAAAAAAAAAGGAAAAGAAGAGATGCCACCTCCCAAATTCTTGATCGCAGCAAGTAAAATTCTTCTTGTGTACCACAAGCCTAATTAGAATGTGGGTTCTCCCAAGTGCCCAGCCATCCTTCTGAAGCCTTCAGGCTTGTGAAGGATTTTCAGAAGCGCCCGCTGTAATTGCTGGCGAGTCCTGCCGAGCAGAGACGCTCGCCGTGATGACTCCATTGGGAACACTCTTGTCTTCCCGAGTGCGTGCGTGTGTGCCAGGTGACGTCTCGGCGGTGTCCACATCAAGATGGTGCAGGGTCACTTTGCAGCTTTCGCTTGTTTAATGAAGACGGGGGGGGGCTGGCGGGCTGACGTGGAAGGGCTCCTGCCTGTAGCTCTGGGAGAGCTCACTGAGCCCAGCGATCACTCTCAGTGCAGCCTTCAGCGTATTCCGCTTGATTTCCATAAGTAATTGTCAGCTGGTAAACAGCTCATTAGAAATACTGAAATTTATTTACTGGAAAGGGGGTGGGAGCTGCAGGAGAGGGAAGCTGCGGAAGACGTTGCTCAGAGCGTTCGCAGCACAGGGTGCTGTGTTCCCACCTAAACCGGGCTGAGAAGCTTTCCTCCTCTTTCCGTGGCACCGAGCAAACAGCGTCCGTGGCTCTGGCACGGGCGCCTCGGTGCTGCCGCAAAGCGGGTAATAAATAGCGAGCAGATGGCCGGGGGGTGGGAATTGTGAATGGGAGTGGTGAGCGTGAGCGTGGCATTGAAGACGCTGCTTGTGATTTACTTGCTGCATAATACTAGGTTTAACTCCCCTTCCTGTGTTTGCGCGTCGTGTGAGCACTCGCGGTGCAGAGCCAGGCTTAGCACTGTATTTGGCACTGCTCTTTGCTTTCCCTCAACTCTCTTGTGCGTGCACATGGCTCATCCCTCCCGGGGCTCTGAGGCCTTGGCCATACCTGCACCTTGCTGAGATGGGGAGCTCAGGATGTCAGGGACAGGTTCCTGCTCCAGGCTTTGACCCAGGGGTGCACTGAGAGCCTCTTTCACCCTCCTGCGAAGGACCTTCTTCCCTTAGCTCGCGCCTGGAACGCACCCATCGTTTCCATGTCTTCACCTGCGCATCCAAAGTGTGTTTCCAGGCTCGACAGAGTCACCCACGTTTCCAGTGGCACTGGGACTCCATGGCTCGGGTGTGTGATGCCCCGAAGCCTCGCCAGCCCGCGGAGATGCCCGCGTTTCGTAGGGGCGAGAAGCATCTGTAATGGGGATTAGTTTATAAAATGTTTGTGGTATAGTCATCTCGGGAGAGGATTTACTCATGTAGCTTATTCCATTACTGAAAATTATGAGAGTTTAAATTGGTTAAATCCTGACACGGTTTTCGGGTTTTTTTTCCTAATCTCTATTATTCCATAGGCAGCATGTTAATGAGTTAAACACAGTTAATAAAATGCAGCAAGCCAATATTTTTGGTAGCAGTTACTCTCAAAGGAAATAGAAGCATTTAAATGGTTTCAACCTTTATGCATACTGATTTTTTTTGCCTGCCTTTGTTCCTTACAGTTGAGTAAATTCCTGAAAAATATATATGGCTTAATGGCATTTGTAGCATTGAATTGATTCCTTAAACTGATAACGTTTTAGCTACAGCTTAGATTGCGTTTTTAATCTGTGTTTCAGTTGTAGGAGGTAATGAATTTTTTAATTGTGGACTCTAGGTTTGTGCTATGGCTTTTTTCTGGTTTGGTGGTTTTCTTTCCTGCAGGGTCTCAGCAAAGTGTTTCTGAGTTGGCTCCCCAATTAAAAATGCTTTAATTCTTTGTGTTTATTTTAGGATTTAGAAGAGCTTTGGACGAAGTAAAACCTTCTGTTGTTTAAACAAAAGCAGCAGTGGCTGCGACTTCTTTTTGTGTTTCTAACAAGCATCTCTTGTAACACCCGATGTATTGATAGGCGCAGGTGCCGAGTGCTGTCATACGTAGAGTATGACGTACAACAAAACCTGTCAACTCTGGCCACTGCAGATACCTCTGCTTTCACCCCGGTGTGAAGGCAAATATGTTCCGTGCAGCGCCGGCGAATTCGGAGATGAGCTCCAGCGCGGTGCCCGGGTCGGACGCGGGTGCCAGGCTGGGCTGCCGGCGGGGCCGACGCTGCCGCTCTCGCGTGGATCTGCGCCGCTGCCGCGCGAGGATTGACGGGGTGATGTTTTTGTCCTGCAGATAAGCCTCAAGTGCGGGTTTCCCAGAACTACCCGGTGCAAGGCCTCACGAGAGAAGGGGAGCCGCTGGAACTGACGTGTGCAGCTTTTGGAAAACCACAGTAAGTTGGACCCTTCCCCAGGCCGGAGCAGGCGGCGGCGGGGCCGGGCTGCAGGAGCCGGCATCGCTCGGCCTCCCGTGCCGTCGCCGAGGCTCAGAGTGCCGTTCTCCGCCGCAAAGATGATGTAGCGGTGTGAGACAGGGGGATGCTTTCTGCACCTGAGCATCTGCTGCACAATTAAGACGTCTGTTTTGATTTGCTGTTGTTCCTGCGTAACTAATGGCTGAGGGATTTCCACTCGTGGAGCTCCAAGGAGAGCTCCCGGCGGCCCCCGCGCAGCAGGTCCTCGGGTGCAGAAGGGGAAGCCCCCCCAGGGAACGGCTGGGGGGCAGCGGGTTGCGATTCCTCTGCAAAGCGAGGTCAGGGACCTGCGCGCTGAACGCCAGCGAGGTGCCAGCGTGCAGAAGTAGGACTGGCACTAGAGACTTGAGCGCTTGTAAGAGCAGAATGGATCCCTGAGGTAAGGCAGCCTGTCTTTCTGCTCGGATTGACGATGTGATGATTTTCCTCCCTTTTGGTGCCCTGCCTAGGTTTTATGAAATGCAAGTTTTATTCTTTCTCCTCTTCTTGCCATGCCCTTGAGGCTTCCTTAGATAGTTGAAGAAATTTATGCACCAGAAAAATCCTGGCAAGGGAGGGTAGATTTTCTTCCACACTTTCATTGTTGTTCTAATTTAAGTTTTGTCAACTTCTTTTTTTTTTTTTTTTAAATACTTTCTCCTCCACTTGGATTTGTGGCTGTCAAGTATTTACTATCCTTCTTATTTTCATCATGTTCATAAGATCTCTGCAAACATCCCTGGGATCTGTCAGCGTCTCCTTGGTAGCGTGCCCAGAGCCGAGGAGCTGCTGCAGGTGCAGTGGAACTGGAAGGCAGCGAGGGTGACAGCGGTGCCGCTGCGGGCAGTGGCGGGCAGGGTGGAAGGACTCCACAGCGAGGAGGGCTGGGCTTCAGTCACCCTCCACGCTAGCGTCCCTCCCTCCTCTCCCAGATTGTTTTGTGGATTCCTGCTTCCCAGTTTCTTCTGTTCGGCACGAGGCCGATTCCTTTGCCGCACATTAGAGACTGGCACGTCCCCTGCTGAGTTCCATTTTAATACCTATTCCCTGCTCAGAGCCTGTCAAAGCCCCTTTGCATTCCTCCTCTCATGGGTAACTGCCGTTCCTCCCATTTGCTATCATCTAGGAATTTAATGAATAGGCTTCTTTACTTTTTTTCCTTCCAGGCTATGAATAAGACATACACATGTTAAATAAGACAGACACATCTCCCCGGCAGCATGCCACTTAACGTTACAGTGATGCCAGTAATGCGCTAGGAATTCGCTTATCTAGGTCGCTTCACCTGTGTCTCTCAAAGCAGAAGAAAATATACAGTGAAATAATGGGCTGTGTTTAGCTCTATGTTTTCAAGACAAAGAGATTGCACAGAATCCTTTACAGAGGTTTAAGATGAAGAGGGAGGTTTCTCCCATTAAACCAAATAATTTCTCTGCAAAATTTGGCAACAGAAACATTGGAGGAGGGAAGCTCAGAGGAAAAGACAAGACCAGAGTGTAGAAACTTCTGGTTTGGTATTAATATGGGTATTTTGTTAGGTTAGACACAAATACCCCCTGCCCCAAGACGACAACGAAAGTGGGAAGATACTGAAACAGTCACTTTTAGGGGAGACAGGTCTATGAGGAACACAGTGTGGGAAACGTGGGGACTCCAGAGTCACAAACAGCCTTGTGAAAACCACAGCCAGGAGGCTCAAAACCCCTCCCACCCATATCGAGGTTACGCTGCAGCTCCGCGCGCTCGTGCCGCTGCTGCCCGTGCCCTGGCTCGTGTGCCAATGGCACAGGGGTGAGCCGGAGAGCCACCCGAGACCCCGACCTCAGCTTCCTAC
>WUAM01000323.1:21469184-21494352 GCA_024336885.1 Actenoides hombroni
CCGTGCCCTGGCTCGTGTGGCAATGGCACAGGAGTGAGGAGGAGAGCCAGTCCAGACCCAGACCTCAGCTTCCTACTGGGCAGACGATCCCCGGCAGGTTTGCCTCGCTGTTGCGCCCGTCCCAGCTGTCTGGCTGGGATGTGGAAACTTCAGGAGCTTCTCCATCCTGACAGCAGTCCACCAGTGGAAAAGCCCGAGCGGGGAGACACCCCCGGCAGCAGGAGCTCCCAGCAGAGCCCGACACGCAGACGTTGGCACTCGGCAGGTCGAACGCTGCTGTGCTGCGTAAAACTCCCCTTTTCAGAGCTCGCTGCTGAGTCGCCCCGAAAGGTGCCATATTTTCCTGCCAGGGAAGGCTGTCCTGGGAGTAGCTGATCCTGTCCCCTTACTGCTGCTTAAAGACTATAATGATAACAAATTGATTTCAAAAAAAGACGCCCCCGGCCCCTCAGCATTCGCTTTCTTTGCTATCTCTAACAAACCAGGGTGATTCTGTCCCCTAGGTGAGGTAGTCACTGTGGTTCCATTAGTGAAGGGATGCAGGGGAGAGGCTGCCAGTTGGGCAGGCGGGACTGGGGAAGAGGAGAAGGACGTTCCTCTCTTCCAGCAGCTGGAACGCTCTTAGGGAGCAGCACGGCCACTGCTGAGGCCAATAGGTCCATCACATCGCTTTGGGAAGGGCTCAAGCTTGACCAAAACGCATTTGTTCTGCCACACACGGTCCAGATCCGCACTCAGAGCACCCTGTGGATGCACATTTAGTCCATAGCCTCAAAGATTTCAGGTTCTCTGAATAAGTGAATGATTAACCACTAATGACCTTTCCTTCCTGCTTGCAGTAGTGTTTTCAGAAAATTTTAAGGTCTGGATACAGTTTCCTGTTGGGTTAAAATAAATGTAAATTGAGGAAGCCTGACAGCATCTGGGCTGAGTAGTGCAAAAAAGTATGTGTTGTTTCTTTACAGTTTTTCTTGGTTTGGGCTTTCTGTCTGTGGATGAACTATTGAAGATGCCATCTTTACCATAGGAAATAGTAATGTGATTGTTTCTTTTTCTCCCTCCTCTGTAGGCCTACGGACATGAGGTGGTTAAGAGTAGATGATGAGATGCCTCAACACGTTGTAGTGTCTGGTTCAAACCTTCTCATTAGTAACCTAAACAAAACAGATAATGGTACATACCGCTGTGAGGCTTCAAACGCGGTGGGGAAATCACATGCGGATTACATGCTGTTTGTATACGGTACGTGAGAAAAACCACCGTTCTTCTAGACTCGTTTACACCTAACTGCGACATGCCGCGCTCTGAAAGCTTTGACAGAACTTAACGTTTTGCTTAATGCAAGATTTGCAGACAGCTCCCGACACGGCTGCGGTATACCGGGCTGGGGCAGGGGCTGGAAAACAGTTTTCTTTTGCTTCTGTAAGTCTCGGTGTCGCGCATCGGGTGCGGAGCTGCTCAGGTGTCCGGTGAGCTCCCTCCTCCGGAGCCGCGCTCGTGGGCTCGCCTCAGCGCTCGCGTGCTGGCGGGGGGCCGAGGGGAGAGCCAGAGCAGGGGCGCGGGGAGAACCACAAAGTTCACTGGCCTGACAGTTCTCCTAGGACTCCTCCGATAACTCCTTTCCCTTCTCGTAATGCCTTCTCCAGTGTCTTCAGCAGTGGTCTGGGGCGGGGGGTGTCAGAGTCTTTCATTATCAAGTTAAATTACCGAAGAGTCAGCCAGCATCCCCAGATAATTACAAACCAGTAAATAAACTGGAGGAATGAGATGCCTTAAGCCTATCTGTGGCAGCTGAGCAGGCACTAAAACATGCCTCAGCATCTTTTCAAAGTGCTATTAAGCACCTACTTTAATTCTTCGGTTCCTCTGCATTATTTTGCCATTGCTCTAAACCTCCTGCTCCTGTCACGAGGCGTTGCATATAATGAAGATTCAGTAGGCAGTTGAATAGCGATCCCCCAGTTGAATTACGAGCAATTCCCTTGGGCTGCGTATTTAAACTTTACCTGTTCAGAGAGGTTGTTGAGTGGCTGGGCTGAGCTCGTGGTGGATATCACCTGGGGCTCAAATGGGGCAGTCACTTGCCTTGGTTTCAAGTTCATTCCACGCAACAGCCACTGGAAGCTCTGCAGTCCAAGTTCTCTTATGCTTGCTCTGATCCACAGAAATAGTTGACATCACCTATCCAAATGCCACTTGCACATGAGCTGTGTTAAGCCCAGTCTTAGAATCCTGCCCAAAGATGGAAGATAATACCAAGGTACAGCTTTGAGCTGAAATGGAACTCACCTACCACACTGTACAGGTAGCTTTCTAGTGCCTGTAGCTCCTCAAGACTGCAGTTTACAAATTGAAGTCAGATATATGTTCAGAATGGAATCATTTATATGCTCATGGTATAAAAAAATACCTCGTTTGTATCGGTGTTTAAAGAAACAACTAATGTTCTGGAGAATAAAGGAGTAGAAACAGGACACAGGCAGTTCCCTGCAAGATTAAAACTATGGGAAGCTACTGCTGTAAAGCAGTTGTAGATGAGGTGGTTTTAATCCTTGTACACACCTGTTTTGGCCCAAGTCGAGTGTTCGAGGAACCCTCCCACTGTTAGTTATGTGGGAGCCAGAGCTCGTTGTAACTCTTGCACTTGTTAATTATTTCACATTTTGGATGTGGGCAAGAACATCCTTGGTGCTGCTCCCCCTCAGTTAAATCTACAGGAGGACACCCGAGACAGTATGGTTTTGAAGGAGGTGCAGGTTCTTAGGGGATGTCAACCTGTGGGCTCTAGTTCGGACATCCTACAGACATTTTGGCCACATAGGGGGTTTTTGTGGTCTCACAGGCAGATAATGGTTGTACATCCCATCACGTCCAGTTTCTGCACGTTTGGGAGCGTCCTGCTAGGATCCAGCACTCTGGACAGCATAAAGAATCCTTTTAACCCTGAGTTAAAAGGGAGACGTCCAGAGGTGTTGGTGTGGGGGAAGCAGTTGGGCTGTGGCCGGCATATGAAACCTTCTGGTGCAGAACCTGACAGGAGCTGTCGCTGAAGGAAGCTTCTCCTGCTTGTGCTGAGGAAGAGTCTGCTGCAGAGCATCCTCCCCGGACGGGTGGGTGAACGGCCAGGGACTTTCTTCCCCAGGTTCTGCTGTGCTTCAGCTGCTTAAGGAAACATTAGATATTTGTACAAGAGAGCAAGAAGCGCCCTGTCCTCAGTGCAGGGACTGGGATGCTTCAGATGCAGGGGAAGGACAACAATCGCTAATGATATAACCACAAATAAGTGCTCCATAGTGAAGCGAACTCCAGGGTGATGTTTCTTAACTTTTGGGAAGTTGTACAGAATATAATAAAGGTGCAGCCTATAATTAAAGTTCAGATGTCTTAATTAGGGAATCTGAGAGAGCTCGCTTGGAGATAAAAGACTAGCAGATGTGTCAGGGCTGAAAAGTTGACATGCTATAGAGGAAACCAAAAATCAAAAGCCCATGAAATGTTTCATGCTCTATTATTGCCGAACGAATCCGTAGTTCAAAGTCTTCCCGACTACTTAGCGCATTCAGTTTGATCATCTGGGCATTGATACATATTTTTTCTTTTACATCTTCTCATATCTACCTTCTCCTGCCCGATAGTTTTGATGAGGATGTGCCCCTGTACATAAGGTAAATACTGTGAAGAGCAGCAGTATGTGGGTCTGGACAGGTCACGTACGTCCGAGGACTGGTTATCAGTCACGCAGAGAAACATCCCCATGTCCGTGTTCCTTGTTAACCATGCCCCAGTAGCAAAAACAAGAGCGCTCAACTGAAATTGTCAGAAAAATATTGACCTTTTTAAAATTATTATTATTATTGTTATTATTAAAAGATCTTGCTGAAATTCTTCATACCTTGAAACTGATACTTAGTAACGATGTCCTCTGGATCTCTTACTGTCTTGGGAGTGGTTCTGAGCATTCTGCTGAGGGGTATTCCCAGAGGAGGAGCAGTGAGGGTCAGGGCCCTGGGCAGACAGCGAGATACACGAACGTGCTGTTGAGATTGCGCCTGCCAAGCGCAGCAGGGCCCCTCCTTGCACACACCTCCCACCTCCAGTTTCAAACGTACCCACAGAAAACCAGCCAAGCTCCACCGTGTCTCTCTCTGTACATGTAAACTGTTCTTTTTGTTGTGGAAATCGTGCAGTTTATTTTTTTTTATGCCTCTCCCATTCCATTTCTCTCTCTCTCTCATTGACTAATTTATGCTGGGTTTTGTTTTTGTTTTTTTTTTATTTTAGCATTGTAGAAGGCCAAAAGGGGAGAGTTGCAGGGCCAGATTCTCCAGCAAGCTTAAGCTGGAGCTGGAAGCCATGGCCAGCTGCTGGGGGTCTGGCCCATTGTCCTTAAAGCCATCTGGGCAGCCACCACCTGGCTTTAGAGGAGGAAAGGCACCCGACGGCAGAGCTGCTTTTTAGCGTCCTTGTTTTTCTCTGATCACGATTGACCGCTGTTGTGTTCTGCTTGTTTTTTCTTAATTTGCTTTTTTTTATTATTTTCCTTTTTATATTTTATCCAGATCCCCCCACAACTATCCCTCCTCCCACAACAACCACCACCACTACCACCACCATCCCTACCACCATCACAGGTATGGTACCTTCATAACCATTGGAAATGTCCTGAATGTTTATTGTCTTTTATGTATATAAGCAGAGCATGAAGCCTGGGGAAAAACGACAAACAAATCTCTTGCTTTTTTATTTTTTTAATCTCCAATACCCCCACGTTGCAGCGTGAGTCCTGGTCCGGCAGTTCGACGAGTTGGGACGGCCCTTACTGCAGGTGTTTCTGAAACGCGGGCATTGCCGTGGCAGACAGAGCCCTTAACGCTCTTACTGGTGGCTCGTACCGGGTGCTTTCGAACAAAGGATGCAAACAGCCTTAGAACTCAGTTAATGCGGGCGGTTGCTTCGGCCTCAGACCCCTCAGTATCCGTTTCTGAGCAGTTCATACTCGGAAGCAGAAAGTTGGGATTTAATTCGCTGCATGTGACTCGAGGTGCTTTTTCTCATGTGTAGGCGTTTGGTCCATCTCTGAGATAAGGCCTCCACTGCTCTCCTGGAAAAGAGAATCCCACCAGTCCTTTTTTAGTGAGTCCAACACTGTCTGTAGGACCCTTTTTTGAGGAGCTGGCTTTTAGCGGTTTGAGTTTTTCTCCGTCTTGCGAGAAAAGATGAATAAAAACCACCAGCTGATCACGAGCCACCTCTCTCTTTCACACACATCTGTCGTACTTCCTCACTAGAGCCGACTCTCTCCACTCACCAGGAAGGCCTTTCTGATTTATTTGTGACCATTTGCATTGCCATTTTTTCTGATCTCTTCTATTTCAACTGCTACTTTTGCTTTTGCTTGCTTGCTTGCTTGTTTTTTGTTGGTTTTGGTTTTTTTTGGAGGTAGAGGTGAGGAAACCGAAGGTGAGAATGGACCATTGAATAGCTAATGGCATAATGTTTATTGTTGCTGTAAACCATCCCCTGTGTAAATGCCTTCATGTTTTATTTGCTTTTATGACGTTGCTCAGCTGACTGTACCTGTCCTGCTCAGGGTGTTTTGTGGCTTCTTTCCTCCTGAGGTTTTCTCAACCAAGTCAGACTCCACTGGCACGGACAAGCGGTTGAAGTCCTCCTTCCAACGTGCCTTACTGCACACTGTCTGTGCCGTCTGCCATCCACCATCGTCCTGTCCAGACCTTCCCATTCTCTCTGTCTTCCTCCTTCCAGGTGGTGGTCAATTAAACCCAACTCCAGGCACCCAGCCCTGGATGCTTCAGGCACTCTACCGTGAACGCTTTCCCAGTTTGCAGTTTGGTTGCTGTGTTTCAGTTCTGGTTTTAATTTCTTACCTTAACCAGCTTCCATTTCAGAGTAGGTTTCAAACTTTACCAAAGTCTCCTTAAGGGCCGTTTGCAGAGAAACTCGGTCCCGCGTGTCTTGGTGCAAAGGGACGCGCCATCAGTTTGCCTTTACTGTAATTTGCTCATGCTTTCAGTGAATTCTGGAAGGCTACAAGGAAGAATTTGTCTTGATGCTTGATCGACCCCATTAAGTTTACACCGGTGCCTGCAAACACTGGTGACTGTTCTTTTCCCGGGGACGGGGTTATTCTCAGCCTGTGATTTTAGGGGTCACCCTGGGACGGGTTCAGGCTCCCCAGCAGTGCTTGTTCCTAGTGAGTAGTGGGTTTGCTCTTTGCTCCTCTGCTGAGAGCACTGCAACTTGTTTGTGAATTTTCAGTAGCCTCTGGGCTTCAAGGGTCCCCTCCGCCGTAGTTCTGTAGCTTTTTCATACGAAAAATAAGGAGGAGAGGTGGGTGGTTCGTGAAGTCAGAAATGGCTAATGCCAGGATTCCTGTCCAAGGTGATTTCGAGGGTTGCTGTGGTCTAGCAGCTGCTGTGGTGTTGCCTAGGTTTGGTAGTGGTCCCAGCAGGATTTGTGCCTCACTGGTGAGTTGGTGATGCCCAGGAGCTGCTCTGTACCCCACAGCTACAGCTAGCTGATGCTTCCAGAGTCCCTGTCTCTAGCTCTCAGAAATTTTTCTGGATGTCATCCTCCCCCAGGTTTGCTTTGAACTTGTAGATGAAGGGATGATGGTCTACCAGGAAGGGAGAACCTTCTAGCATGACATTTTCCCAGCCATTCCTCTTCCATAACTGTCCATCAGAGCAAGCCATTGCCCTGAGCATCAGCGGTGCCCTTTGTGAGGGTGCTGCCCTGTGGGGAGGTTGACTGCCTTGAGAAAGGATTGGACATGCACAAAGGTGCATTGACTGGCAGCTCTTTGTTCCCTGTACAAGCAGAACTGTGGGTTGCTTTGTAGGCAGCCGGCAGAAGTAACTTGGGATCAGGGGCTCAGGGCTGTCCTGAAGTTTTCTCTCAACTTTTGTTTGTGGTGATGGAGGATCTAAAACTTAAAGCTTGCTGGCATCCTGTAGGCAACACCTGGGTGGGTCTCCATCACCCCCTTGATGCCTTTCTGCATTGTTTCTGACCCGCTGAAGAGGGTAGAAGTGTAATGACCCTGTGATACTGTTCACCAGTTCCAGCAGCTACTGCTCACAGTACATAGGAAGAAGATGAGTTAATGCTGATAGAAGTTTTTATATTCTTTCCTGACACCAGTCTAACACTGAGTCTTTTTGATGTGTCTTCACATCTTCTGCCCACAAGTTCAGCATGCTTTTCCCACAGAGAGCAGCTGAGACTTCTCCTCCCTCCTTTTGTGCAGACACGTGCGCGTGTTTGTTTTGCAGCCAGCACCCAGGCCCTGTGAAGCTGCAGAAACTTCTGCACTTCAATAGTTAAGAGACTTTGTAGCTGGAAAAAAATTAGGTCAAATTAACATAATCTCTAGAATTACATAGCATAGTAGTGTTGAAACACTTTCTAAAGCCTCAAGAGACAATTGATACCTTAATTCCCATCATCACCAACAGGCTGAAACTCTTGTGGTGTGACAGAAGTGCTTTGGTAGCAGACGGGGTGTTCCTCGTCCCCGCTGGCAGGCTGGGTGTCAGCGGCTGCCGGCAGCCGGGCGGAAAACCCACCGGAGCAGGAGGGGGACTGGAAACCCATTTTGTCTTCCCTTTGCCCCCTGTACTTCTTATATAGTACTGGCCTAGTTCATGGCTCCTGAAACCATAGAGTAGTTCTGGAAAACAACTAAAAACGATTCCTGCTGTAACTTAAAAAAAAAAAAAAAAAAAAAAGACTGACCTGGACTGCAGCAGTCTCTGTGTCCCCAGCTCGGGCTGTATCTCCAGGGTCTGCTGTCATCTCCAGCAGCAGCCCCTAGAAAATGGTATTTTTGGAAATAACACTCTTGAGTTACTGGAGATCACTTGTTCTGGGTTCATTTTCCCCAACTAAAGCCATCCAACAGAATGGTCTTAAAGGGCTTCATTTGCTCTTCCGCATGTGTGGTGACTCCTTTTGCACAGGTTCTGATGACAGACAGCATTTTTCACTTGCTGACGTGGGTATTTCTACTGGAAATGTGTTTGACGTGACACGAGGATGCAGTCCTGTCCCAGGGAGTTCATCTCTGAGTGGCGATAGATGCTGCTCAGCAGATCCGAGCTGGAGCAGGAGGGGCAGCGATGGGGAGAGGACAGGCGGGCGATGTGCAGGCGTACGGTGGAGCGCAGTTGTACTCCCCACGCTCATGGGGTGCAGCATGCTCCCCCACCTGCCACCAGTCCCCTCCCAGAATTCTCCCCTGTGCTTCCAGTCCCTTTCCAAACCCACCCAACTCAGCGCCTAGAGCAAAGGGTCCCTTCTTCGGCCCCTCTTGCTCGGCACATCCAAGTCCCAGACGGCTGCCGTAGGCTCGACCTCCGCGGGCGCGCTGAGCCGGTGACGCGGTTTTACAGCAGGGAGGTTTTGGGGAAGAGCTTTTGAAAACTGACCTGCTGCTTTTTTCCAGGGTAAGGAAAAGCTGAGCAGTGGTGAAGTTTCCAAAACAGCACGACCTTTAAAGCTCTTCCTCTGTCACTGTTGCTTTGCTTCAGTGTAGGTGCTTGAAAAGATTTCCTGCGTGACAGTTTGATCTTTTCCGTATATCCTCCAGCCGCATTGATATTCCGACCGTCCTTTGGCGTTTCAGCTGTTATCGCTGGCAAGCCCTTCCTTATCAGTTCAAATTGTCCTTGTGGCTTTGTTCATTAAGATGTACAATATGATACAGCAGAGCAAACTGCATAATTTGAATTAGCCCTCAAGTCGTTCCTTGAAATTCTGGTTCTGGGCAGCTCTTGTTCCTTGGGAGATAAAGGTTCCTATAACAGCAGAGCCCTCATCTTTGGGCCGGAGTGGAGCAGTTCAGCTGCCTTTGCAAGCACCGTTCTGCTGCCTTCTGCTCTTGCTTAGCACATACACCCCCACACCCCGGGATCGACGGCATTATTTGTACATGCAAATTTGCATTGATCACACTTTCTCTGCAGATGGATCACGCAGGTGCCTTGGCAACAGTTTCGGTGGGGACTTGGGCATGCGGCACACACGCTGCTGGTACTTCAGTCCTTGCAGTGGAGGCTGCTGCCTCTGAAAGCCCCTGCTGCCTGCCTTGCAACGGGATTAATGGCAAGCGGACAGATGTCACTGTGGCCTCTCTTTAAAGCCATTTTAGACGATGCTTTAAACCCCACCCGTCCCTTAGAGCATAGGGCAGCAGGCGCGTGTGTGTGTGTGTGTGTGTGTGTTCAGGGCCTGCAGCATTGCAGGCAGTGGTTTTAGCTTCAGAAACGCTCACTGTTCCTTCTTGAGGCTGGGGATTTTTATCAGCAGGAGCAAGCAAGCTCTGTTTGAGTGACTCGAAGGTGTTCAGAATTCAGGGAGCTCCAATTCAAGAGCTGTTAATGGATACTGGGTCTAAAGATCACCTATGTCACCGGCATGGCATCGTAGCCAAGCTCTGTTGGCCCATGCAGCCCCATACTGCCGCTGGGCGAGGGCAGGGGACTCTGTGTCTGCTTGGCAGAGGCTGACCAGGTGCCAGCTCTGGGCACCCTATTAAAAACCACATTTCTGTGTCCTATTGGCTACTTCAGAAATCACAGTGCATGAAAATCTGAAGTCTTTGGGAAGAAATAGTGTAGCAGGTTTTCAAACCATGAATCCACGTGCTGGAAGACTTCCTTAAAATTACAAAAATGATGATTTTATCCTCAGAAGAAGTTTGTTCTTTCCTGATTACAGCTGGTTGTATGAGAGCCTACAGTTGCATGGGGTTGGTTCCAACAGGGATCCAAAAAGGTGGTGGGTGGGAAGAATGCAATAACAGTCATTCTTTGCTGAAATTACCTTGCGGTAGGTTTGTGGGAGGTGAAGAGGCAGCGTGGGGATTACTCAAGTGCGCGTGTACCCGCAGAATCGCAGGCTTTGCATCTCATCGGGTACGGTGGCTTCTGCATGGGCTGCTGGGGGGGTGTCCAGGTGGAACCAAACCCCAAAGAGAAAATATGTTTGTTCCCCAGGCAGATCCAACAGCGATGCTGGTGTCCAGCTCCAGCCTGTCTGTCTGGGTTCTTTTCTACCTTTTTCTCCGCGCTTTGTCGAGATGCCTGCACAGCAATCGGGGAGGCGGGCAGGTCGATGAGAGCCACCAGGCACTCCTGGTTTGCTGCCAGCTTGTGGCATGTCCAGGTCTGTGATGCCACCGTGCAGGGACTCAGCCTGATGATTTGTTCCCCCAAATTATTTATTATTTAACTTTTGCTTTCTGCTGGAGCTTCTGCATGTCTCTGGTAAAATGTCAAGTTAATTTAAAGATGATACTGCACTCTTCTGACATTTTCATCCAGGATGTGACCGCATTAAAGGGAATAAAGGAAGAGAGAGTAGCTGACAGGCCTGTTAGAGAAAATAAAATGAAATAAAATTCAGTCCTTTAGTACCACGTCCAGTCAGTAGCTGACACGGTACTGTCACGTCTGCTCTTACTGGTGGTGACACAGCATAAGCAGTGCAGAAACCATCGTTTTGCTGGGCAGAAAACATGTCTGTTTAGGAGAGCGAGGGCAGAGGGAGCTGGGCAGAGGACCTGTCCCCTCCTGGGTGACGTGGGCTGGCTGTGGGTAGACCCCCAAAGCATCCAGGGCTTGCACGGGATCTGTACAATGCCCGGCAGCCACCATCCCAACTCGGAGTCTTCTCGGCGTCAGCAGAGCGGTGGGATCCAACACCCTCCCCGCCCGCACAGCACTGTGCTGGCTTATGCGCCAAGCTGTGGGCAGGTTGACATTCACAAGGTTGGGATTGAAATAAAACCAAAATCCTCACAGATCTGTATGGAAAAACATCAAAAGGCAGAGCCGGAGCGCTAATTTTGGGATATTTTTGTTCTTGTCACACACAACTTCCATACAGATTGTGATTATTTTTGTGAAACATCTGGTCCGCAAATCAAACTGTCTCTGGGGTGCATTGCAACGCGCCCGTACACAAAAGCTTCCAGCGCAAGCTGGAATCGCTTACAGAGGATTATCCTGGAGTAGTATCATAATGCAAAGTACATTTCCTTCCTTCCTTCCTTCCTTCCTAGGAGCGTTTAGCGAGGGAGAGCATCACTGCACTTTTGCACCCCATGGGGTTCTTGAGCTCCTTTGCCCCTCAGACCAGTCCTCATGGGGGTCTAGAAAGGTAACGTCTCTGCTGCTGTCCCGTGGGTGTTTGGGGTGTTTGGTCAGTGTAACGATGGCGATTTGCGTGGGGCTTTTTACCAGCCTTAGGGGCCTGAAAGGAAGTAGAAATCCTGTTATACCGCACGCTGGTCCCCAAGGCTGCTGCGAAAACAGCCACGTGAGGGAATTCACGCTCGCCCTGGTCAGTAAGTGTGAAGCCGTCTGGAAAATCAGGAAGAATAAGAGCTCCACAAGTCAGTGATCAGATTGGCTTTTGTGTTCAGTTCAGAAAGCAATTTAAAAAGTGGTGTATTGAATGGATATCTAATACCTCTTTAAATTTAAAAAAAAAAAAAGAAAAGAATCTATTTCGCCATTATTTTGATGATGTGCTGTTGTAATTCTCCTTACAATAGCTGTGCGTTTTTAAGCTTCAGTGTATCTGGTGCTTCTGAAAGGCTCTGACACTGCAGCTCGAGCATTCAAGTCGGTGAATTTAATTTTGCTGCTGGGTTTTTAATATTCCTCCACCGTGCTCGTTCTGTTTGAGGCTGTGGACTAATTACGGCCAAGTTTAAAGGGCCCAGTCTGTGACACTCCCCAAACAGTTTGAAGTTGGAGAGAATACATTTGAAAAAACGAGGAGGCTTAGCAATGGAGCCTGTAACTCAACTGAACGTTGCCCGGATGCCTCCACGCAGCTGTGTGTATAGATGTGTCAGTGTGCGCGCTTGTGTAGCCGCCTAACGAAGTGCCGAAAGCCTGGGCGTCGTCCGAGTTCTCTGAGCTGGCAGGTAACGCCGTCTGTATCGCGAGCCGCTGTCTGTTCGTGTCTTCATTCCAGAGCTGGCCACGCTGAACTCTCTTCTTGGGACCAGTGTAAAAAGAAATCACCATTAAGTGGAATGTGCAGCTTTGTAGTAGCCAGTGGTTCCTTTCTTGGATACCTCCTTTAATTTTAAACCGGTCCTCTGCTGAATTTATCTACACGCAGATTTTGAAAGACCATTTCAGTGCTTTAGTTCTGCCCATACCCAATTCTGTTGGCTTACTGATGAGAATAGAAAAAGAAGCTTTTATCTCAAGATGGAAAGTACCACACTGATCATCTTTGTTTATGTGCTTTCCTCGTCCTCTCCGCTTTGTCGCAACTTGTAAAACAGCCCTTTTTTCAGCACCACCTTATCATTTTAACTGATAAGCATCAACAAATCGTGCGACTGCTCCTCACACCCATGGCTCAGGACCAGGTCAGTGCTTTTCGGTAGTGGCAAAGCCTTTGATTGGCTTTGTTCAACCTTAGCGAAGACGGAAACATATCAAGGACTTTCTTGTTGGTCTGTACTTGAGGAGGAAAGATGCTTTCTCTTCTAGGACATGGGGCAGAAGCCCATTCTCTGGGGTGCTGTATGTCTGGTTTGGCATATAAGTGTGGCTGTTGTCAAAGTGAAGTGGAAGTCAGGAAGCACGTACCTGGAATTCAGGAAAGCGTGTTCAAAGTTAGCCAATCTGTCCTAAAATGTAGGTTGGTTTAGGAGCAGCGTTGCAGGGCCGGGGATGTTCCCACCTCCGCAAGGCAGAGTTCGGTTTACGCAGTTTCACACGTACTCGTTAATCCCACGCCAGAGCAACGGTGACGTTTTTTCTCTCCTTTGCCATGCAAGCGCTGTAGTAGTGTGCCTGTGTCGGGGGCATCCTTTACTTCACTCTAACTCAAGATTATTCCTCTTCGGAGCACTGTGTGTATCCAATCCTTCTCAAAGAAGACTCTGGGATTGAGAAGGACTTCCAGAAAACTCATGCTAAACTTTAACTGGTCTGTGTTTCCTCTTGCAACCATCCAAACCATTTGCTAATCATAACTTTGTCATTCCAGCTGCAGCCAACATGTTGTTTGACTTGGATATTTGTTCGCACTTACAACCGCTTGAGAACTTTATTTTGTGTAACATGTTGGTCTCTGTCCCCAGCCGGGGAAGCGAGATGCACTGTCCAGTTTGCATTGTTTCTTGACTAATATCTCTTCCAGCACATGAACACAAGTTTGCTTGCAGCAGATTCTCTATTTAGTGTAAAAGCTGACGTAACTTTTTTCATTTCAGGAAGACAGTAAATTGAGACTATTTATTGATGCTATCTCAGGAATTAATGCTCAGTTTTACAACCTTTCTAAACAACAACTTTCCCCCCCCACCCTCACCACCATTATCCCCTTCACCATTCACTTGGTTAAAACGAGGCCTCGTTTGGGATTTGCTGCCCGAAAACAAAGAAAAGCCCCGCTCCTGTTCTCCTCTCCGCTCTGGAAGGCTTCCCTTGCAACCCCCGCCAGAGCTCCCAGCAGGAGAACAAGCGCTGGCATCTTTAAGCGTGCATTAGATTTGATTGCCAAGACGAGAACAGTGTATGTTGGCAGTGGAAACAGGATAATGACGGCTTGATAATCTGTTATGCAAATCTTGGTGCAGTTTGTTAAATTGCGCAGGGTTTATTTGTTTTGCTTTCCTCATTAAAGCATGTAGACCTTGTATCTGTAAGTATTGTGTATTCCTTGTATGATTCTTGTCTTCACTGCTGCTTCAGAAATTCAGACCTGGGCTGCCCTCAGCTAAATTGCAAAGGGACAGATCCTCCTTCCTCCACTGCTGCCTCCCAAGGAGCCGGAGGACTGCCCGTCCCAGGCTTCTCGGGGCAGCACGTGAACGAGGGGGAACGCCTGCGAGTTGTCTGTCCTTGACACAAAGCTCAAGCTCCGGGCTGCTTGGCAGAAACACGCAGCAGAGTGCTTCTCGACACTTAGCCACACGATTTTATTCATTGAAACGTTGCCTGCACCGAACCGAGGAGAGCCGTGCGCAGCCTGGGCTTCACTGTCAGCCCGAGGGTACCTGCAGGGGTTCGCAGAGTTACAGCCTGTGCAATGGGTAACCACTGTGGCAGAGAGTGCAGAACCAGATCAAGTGAGTTTCTGTGACTGAATAAGCCAGTCATTTGGATAACGTGAGTAAATATGATGTAGACCCGTTGGTGTAGAGGAAATAACACAGGATGCTGTCAGAAAAAGCCTTTGCATTTGGGTCAGTCTTTAAAATTGCCTGTTGCAAATGCCCGTGAGGAGATGAAGCATCTCCCTGTTGCTGGGGCAGCAACCCCCCCCCCGAAATTTCCAGTTACGCGTATGGAGCAAGTCGGCTTCAGACTAATGACCAAAAAACCTCTGATCTATTCTAATTACCAGTGACTGTTAAGCAGTTAACTGTGGGGATAGAGCAATGTCTGTCTGCATTTGCCAATTCTAGAACAACTGTTTTTACACTGAAAAACTCAGACATCCCACGGGAGCGTCGATCGGCGTGGCTGAGGCAGACAGGCTCGCACCCTCGGCACCCGAGGTGAGATTTCTGGCAGGCTTCTCGGTTTTAGTGTTTTCCTGCCAGCTCTGCAACGGCCAGGGCTCAGGGGCTGGGCCGTGTGCTGTGGTGCTGGGAGGTCCCCTGCTTTGGGTGACGGAGCAGAAGAGGCAGGAGCAGGTCAAGCCCTGGCCCCAGCGCTTCGGTGCAGGCGAAGTTTGAATGCGTAAAAACGCTTCTCCAAGTGTCAGCTCTTTGTCCTGGTCTTGAGCTTCTGTTTTGGTCCTTACCAACAAAAACGTTGGTGTTGGTGTTTTACCCCGTCTCCTGTTCCCCTGACTTTGCAACCACCAGTAATTGTTCTGGCAAGGTTCTGGAAAAAAAAAAAAGAGAAAAATTTACTGTTTTCCTCAGGCTCATAGCTTTTGAACTGGAGGCATGTCTTCTAAACAGTGCAACTCACTTCAAATGCTTTTTGCCTTTCATTTGATTATTGCTTGTCACGCAATGTTCTTTGAAAGCTTGCTCATATATTATCTGTTCCATTTTTTCCATTTTCCCTTTTTTTGCATGCTGTTCCTCCTGTTTCTTCCCTTCCTCCAATCCTCTGTTCCCGTGTGTAGACACAACGGCGACGACAGAACCGGCAGTTCACGGTTGGTATCACATTCCTGTTTATCTTATTTCTCAGCACTGCTGAGTGGCAAGACAAGCCTGGGAAGGGGAAGCAAAAAAGGGAAATGTGGTCTTCAAGGGAAAGCGGTTTTTCGGGTGGGCTGATCTCATAAATATAACATGGCTTTTAAGGCTGGAAAGTCTGTCTGGTCTTGTCATTTCTGTCGTGAGCTTCGCAGCCGGTCGCTCCGGTGCCAGGCAAGCACTGATCCCCAAGCCCCGTGGAAGCGGTGCCAGCAGTGCCGAGGTGGCAAGCAATGCTCCGCTCATCTGGTTTGCTGGGGTCATCGCTTCACCCACGGAAAAGGAATCTGGCTTTTAGAAATGGAATACAAATCTAACTTTTTAAGAGGCATTTGAAATCTCAGGCATTTTTCTTTCGTTTGGAGTTTACAAGGCAGCTCGTCCAGCGGGCACGCCAGTGCGGGGCAGGTTTTATATTCTGGGGATGCTCCGCCTTGGAGGTCAGCAGCAAAGTTTGCATTATTACACTGCAGAAGGAGCTTTGGAAAACAAATAGCAACACTTCCCTCTCAGCATAGCAGTCTAGCAAACTAACCCTTCTCATCTGCTCAAGGCAGTCTAGCTAACAGCTTGACAGCTTCCCCAGCTTCCTACATTTTCAAAGCGAGTCTAAATAGTCCCTTCAGGCTGGAAGTTGAGCATACCAGTTTTTGGCACGAGCTCACTTTTCAGCTAAAGAACCAAAACCTCTGACAAGTTTAATTAAGGCTAATCCATATTTGAGTTTGCTATTTTGGTTTCATTTAACTCTGATAAATCAGCTGTTTCTGTTATTGACCCAAATCTGTAATGCGGAACAACCCCTTTTTCCTGCCTGCCCAGTGAGGTGTTTCCTGGGCAGGGATAGAGGCGGGACTAAGTGAAGCGAGGGTTGAGCTGTAATGCCCCATGTCAAGTGAGGAGGGATGTGTCATTCTTGTCCCAAGTAACTTGCCTACTTGGATGCATTTTTCCACAAAAATTGGAAGTCTTCAGGCTTACTGCTGTTTTCTGTACCTTGCCGACCTCCCTATATGTGTTTAACATCCAGATTCAACACATCTAGTTTTGCAGATACTTGCAAGGGCAAGATAATAAAAGGCCAAGGGAGATTTCTTTAAAGCAACTCCCAAGGGCTTTCGTAGTTTTTCCTTGTATTGGGGAAAGCCCCAGAAAGCATGTTTTGAACTCTCGGACGGCCTCTGGGTGTTTGCATCTCCATGGGGCAGGGATGCTGCTGCCAGGAGCCTGACACTGAACTGAAGAGCTGTGAGCTGCTGCAAACTTTCCTGCCTTAAAACCCAGCGGGTTTGTCCCGAGCTCCCCCGTGCCCACCCTCGTGGGCACTTTCCCCATGAAGACTCTGGGGTTTCTTTCCAAGCTTGTGTTGCTGGAGTGTGTATGGAGTATACCAGGTGTTTCTGTATGTTGGCCATTTGTTCTTACCAATGTCCGATGGGAGTGAGCATGTCTGTGAATGACTAGAAATGCATGGGCATGAACTACAGCCAAATGGATTTTCTCCAAAAACAATTTTAAATGAATTGGGGGAAGAAAAAAAACAACAAACAAAAACCAAAACCAAAACAAACAAAAACAAACAAACCAAAAAAAAAAACCCAGATTGATAGCAAAGAAAAAAAAATGTAAGGCTAGTGTGGAACCAGAACAATACTTCAATTGGGGAAAGGGTTTTTGAGTCATTTAATTTTTTGGAGTGTATCCTAGAGGACTGGGGGGAAAGGAGTCCTGTATGTGTGTGCATGTAAAAGCGGTAGCAGAGCCCCTGCCATTCCTGCTTCCCTCCAGAACGGAGTTGACGGCAGCGATGCATGAGTGACCTAAAGCACGAACATTGTTAACTCTTTTGCTGAAAAATGAGAGCTTAACTGTAAATTTTCTGATGCACTTTCTCCTTTCTCTGCACTGTTCATTGCCAGAACTCCAATAACAGCATGGTCATGGCCAGCAGGAAGGCTTGTGCTGCTGCTGCCGCCGCCCTGCACTAAGCCGGGTTTCCCGAGCTTTCGCCCTCCTTCCCCTCGTTTTGCCCTCTGCGGTGCCAGGGTGCCCGCGGGGCTCCAGTCACAATTCCCTGCCTGTTCACAGCCAAAACCCGGGCAGACCGTGGTGGAGCCAGAGGAGTCTCGTCTCTTGCGAGTCCACCACCGCTGAATCTGGAAAGAAAGCGCTTTTTCTGCAATGCCCTTTCTTTTCACCTCTCCTGCCCTTCTCCCCCTCAAAATCAGCGGGGTTTTTAATTTCCCAGCTCGGCCTTTGCAGGGCTGCTGCCCTCGGAGGAACCCTTTGGGCGAGGTGCCCGGCTCGTGTTCTGCCCCCCGCACAAGCAGGACCTGTATAAGCAGCCGTGACCTTATACATGACGGTCTTTTGCTACAGCAAAAGCGATGACTTCATTTCACCACTTTTTTCCCAAATTTGGACCCCACCCTGTAGAAAGCAAAGAGCTCTTGAGTGGTTTTGTGAGGCCCACGGGCAGTGCCCACTGCAGCGGGTCACGCTCGCCACGTAGCTGCCCTTGGGCAGCTCTGTCCGTGCGCTGGGCGATGGGGATGCTCAGAGCTGCTTTTCAGCTCCCCCACCGAGGCAGAGACCGGGCGCCGCTGCCTCCGCGCAGGCAGAATTTCTGCCTGCCCTCGTGAAAAGGGAGGGTGAAAAAAAAAATCTCTTCTGAAGCTGGCAAAGCAGGAAGTCTGGAGCGAAGGTTAAAGTAACGAAAACATCCCAGTCGTGAATGAAGAGTGACAAGAAAATACCTTGCTCATAATATAGCAGGTAAATTATTTTATAAGCTGGCAATTCTTCCCTGAAGGGCCATATGAATTTTTAATTACGGCCTTAGCAGGGTTTTTGTACAGGAACATTTAACACTACTGTGTTAAGCTCTCGTGCTTTTTTTGTCTCTGTAAATGAGTTTTACGTGCCTGAAGCCGAGAGCTCAGCCGTGCCAGAGTGGCCCTGGGCTCGAGACCTCGCCGCGTGCACCAGCAGGTGAGGAAGAGACTCGGCGCTTTCTGCGTTGACATCGTCAAGCGGCTCTGCCTGTCCAGATGCCTTTTTTCCTTTTAAAAGTGCCCTACTTAAAAGCATAACCAATAGTAAATACCTCCCTAAATATCTTTTACAGATCGGTCCTTGGGGCAATTGAATAAAACATCACAAAGCGCCCTGCGCACGTTAAGATTTCTGTGCAGTGCCGTGGAATATGCCGCTTAAAACAGAATCCCCGATTGCTTATTCACAGCCTGATACAGAAGAGAAATGGTCTCTTCCCTCGGAAGGGGAGGCGGCGGCGGCGGCAGCAGCTCCGCCGTGTCCATCGCGGTCTGCAAACAGCCGCTCTGCTGGGCTGGCCGTCCCGACAGCCGGGCCAGGCGGCAGGAGAGGCGGCTGCGCTCGCCAGCTGCGCCCGCCTCGCGTTTGTTCTTTGGCAGGGAAACCGTGGCCGCCAGAAAAGGCAGCTCTCGTTTATTTAATGGCAGACTTTGAACTCGTTCCGATCAGAACAGAAAAGAAGGTGCTTTAATAGCTGATATGAAAGTTTAATGAGAAAAATCAGAAAGTAATTTGCCACGTATTTAAAAAGCCTCACAACAGGTTTTAATACTGCTCGGTGGCGTTTTTAAGTATACCAGGTGCAGGTAGAAACAGAATTGTTGGATCGTTAAGTTTTCTTTTGAAAAAGATTTTTTTTTTTTTTTTTTTTTTTTTTTGCTTGATAGAAAATGCAGGCTTGCCCTTCCTCATTATTGAGAGAATGTAGTTCCTTTTAAGTGAAAGGGAAGACTCTACAGAAGCAATTTGGGAGAGATGAAAGTTGAATGGCTCCTCTCCCGAGCACCGGTTTGCATGTCCAATGCTTCTGTGAGCCAGCTGTAATTATATTTATATATTGGATTACAGCGAGAAGGGGAGGCTCCCTGAAATCTGAGAGCGGTGCACAAACAAAATTCTGGCTGTTCATCTAAACAGCTTCCCACTTTAGAAGATAATTCCAACTGTAGCTTCCAGGTGACTTGATGTATTTAAAATCAAGTCACCAAAAAGGAGTTTTATTTTTAATGAGCTATACGTACATATGCATCGCTTACTGCTTTCCAGCGGGGGACAGTCTGCACATCGACCGCACTGCATTAACCTTTTCACTATTTAAAAGAAAGTCACCTTTTTAGCAGCCTGCCAGCTGATGGTGCCAGGTTTCCCAGTGACCAGTCATGATGGTGTCTCCTCATGGGAAATTTTTTTTTTTCCTTCAATAATGCATTTGCTTTAGCAGCCAGCAGCAAGAGTCAGTTATCACAAGCACCAGCCTTCAATAGTCGGTATTATCCCTCGTTTAAATGGTGGTCTGTGACCTTCAGGCACTGCAGCCTGTGCTGAGAAGTCACCCCACTAGGTGCTCTGTCCTCCCTTGGACTCTTCCCCCCCACACCACCATTTTGTCAAACAGACTAGAAAACAATGGCTTCACAGCCAACGTTAGATGCCTTTTGTGGTCACAAGAGCGTGTCTCGCCTGCTTTATCAGCTTTGAGGATAGATGCTTTTTCCACAAACGGATCAAATTTGGGAAAATTTGTGTCAGATGTTTTTGCAGAAGGCCCAGTCTGCACGTACAGATGCCTTACAGGTTTGAGATGCAATCCACAACACTCACTAATTGATAAATTGCCGGACTTTGAGCAAAACATGACTCAAAAAAGATTGAATTTTGGGGAAAATTGGAAGCCAATTTTACATTGCTCAATCTATACAGAACTGAAATCGGACTAAATTGGGAAATTGCCCCCGTGGTGGCTAAAAGACAGAGTTTGGGGGTCTCTGCATGCTGTTATGAATGAGTGGTTTTGACTCCATGTTTTGTGTGCCAACAGTGTAGAGTGAGGAATGTTTCTGTCTGTAATAAAGGAAATTATTGCAATTCTGTCATACGAGTTCCTCTGCCCAAACCGGCAGAAGGTGGCAAGTGACTGACGCATTATTTTTTTCCCCCCAAGAAACTCGTCCTCAGTTCTTAAGTGTGCTGCTTTTTTTGTCACTCGAGAAACACAGAGAAAAATGAGTTTGTTTTTACTTGTAAGGCTTTACTCAGTTGCCCAATTCGGCAGAGGAGCTGGACTATGGGGATCTCTCAGGTAAGGGCTAGTCTGTAGGTAAACTGCTGCTCTTCTACGCTAGATACTGGTTCCACTCTGATTTCTGCATCTTGGCCATGTTGCATTGTATAGTTGCTGTGGTGTAGCCATTCCTCCAACGCACACTCACGCAGCTTGGATGTCCGCTCTTTTCTGTTGGGGTTTCCTTCCCTTTTTTTGATTTTTTTTGGCACCCATTTCTGTGTGGCACCCTTGAAAACGGGGCAGGAGGTGTGCAGAGCAATGAGACCATTCTGAGTTCCCTCACAGCTGCTGGGCCGTAGCGTTTTGAACACTAATTTGGAGACCAGTTGAGTTGAAAGTTGATGTCTGTGAAACGCTCGACTCTGTCATATTGTGTGAAACGTCTGTAAATAACGCAGCCGGCGCTAAATCCTGGCTGCTTGGTGACTTCTCATAATATGAGTATCAGATTGGGGATATAAAGGAGGTAATTGTTTTATCAGCGGAGGCAAAGCCAGGTAAATGGTTTGAACCTCTCTCTATCCCCGCTGGACTGAAAGTTATGTAAATACGTCATTATAGTTGGGCCTTGCGATGAATTAGCACTAATCCGGATTAAGAAACAAAAGCATCTTCAGCGGATGCCATTGATATATTCAAACCAGAGGTCGTATCAGTGGCACAAACATAGTCTAAACCTCTGAGCGTCGCGTTTCGCCAGAGTCTTCCAAAGTGTTTTTAGAAATTCACCCCTTTTTTTTTTTCCCCTGTGTCTGAGAGCTTCTCTGCCAACTCCTTTTCCCCGCGGGCGGGCTCTGCGCTCCCCAGGGTCGGGCCTTGGCCGTGAGGCAGGACCCGGCCCTCTGCCTCCTCCTGGGACGGCCCTGCTCAGGAGGGTCATGGTCCAACAGTGTTCCCTTTGGGCATTTGAACGCAGAGCGAAAACTAATGTCAAAAAAGCAAGCTCCGGAGTCCTCATCTCGTTCCTTTTGTCCCACCAAATTGGCAGCGTCTCCTCCTGTAAGCCACTATAGGTATGCTTTGGCCAAGAGGTTAGAAATGATTGATTGATTCAGTTTGTGTTCTAACACCTGAGCGATGCTAATAATTATTATTGCAGGCCCGGGCCAGATCTTATAGGTAAGAAGCTCTAGGGGTCTGTTAAATATCACTGTGTGGATGGGAAAGAATTTTTTTGTTCTGATAAGGTTTGTTACTTGTCAGTTTGCATTTTTTTAAAGAAAAGTACCCCTTTTGGTGAACAAAGAGAACGGGAAACAGTTCCACCAGGGAATTCCTCAAAACGGGTGTCTGCTGGCAGCTCTGCCTTTGCCACGGGTGCTTCTGCCCCAGCGCGGGGCCGGCCGCGTGCTGCGTGCCACGGAGCTGTGGCTGCCTGGGACGGCGAGTGCTGCTCCGAGCAGGCTCTGGCTCGGAGCTCCCCTTTTCCGGAATCTGGAATTGAAGTCTAAATTTCCCCAAAGCTTTACAGAGATCAGTGCGAGCGCAGCTGCTGCCGACAGCGAGCGTTGGAGCAGGCACCCATGCTGCATTACTGCCCTACACCCATTTTGAACATCCACTTTGAATACTGATGGGTTTTTTTTATCCTAAGAATTCCAGAATTGTGCTTGCTGCTCTCTTGGTTGCTTACATACATCCAGAGGGTGATCATACCAAGACAGATATGCTGGCAGCACTAGAGAAAGAGCCCCAGGCCATTCTCTCCTACAAACCAAACTCTGCCCTCCATCCCATCACCCATGCCCACGCTCCCAGGAAACTGGGAGGTAAGGTCCCATCTGCAGGCTGGGGTCAGCACGTTTGAGCTGTTGGCCGGGTGGTCCAGGTGAGTGCCGGAGCAGAGCTCTCCGTGGGGAACGCTGCCCTCCGCTCTGGCGGGACCGGGCGCGGGGGGCTGTGCCCTGGGCGGACGGAGGCGTGCGGAGCGATGCGGTGGTGCTGCTGCGGTGTTCGCTCAGTGTGCTGTTCCTTTCAGGTACTCCCGTCCCGCTAAATGCTTCAACGGAGGCTCTGCCAACTGTGCAATTAAGTAACGCGTCCCTTGCCTTCCACCCAGGTAGCTAGTTCCCAGAGCTGTATTCGCTTCTCCTGGTCGAGCTGTGTGTGTCTGTGCCACTCGCAAACCTCCTCTCGTTCCTAACGTACAGAGCCTGTAGGGTGCAGAAAGGGTTGGCCTCACGCTCAGGGTTTCTTGTTTTGCTGTAGCATTTGTCCAGCCCAGTGCAGCCTGACAGATGAGATTCCTGCAGCACCGGGAATTGCCGGGGCAAACCGCTAGACATGCAGATAGCTCAACATAGATACATAGATACATATATATAATGTATGTATATATCCACTGCTGTGTGCTCCGGCCGCAGTGATGCGGTTACTCTGGTTCCCAGTCCCCTCGGGCATGGCACGGTGATTCTGCTCTGCCCCAGGGTGCTGGTGCACCTCTTGTGAAACAGGGAGCAATCAGGAGGGACCTGTGTAGCCTCCACACCGGGTCTGATTAACTAATCAAAACCTGATTAGTGCCTTTGTTCAGGGGGGATGCTGATGAATCAATTGCTATCGATCGTGAGCGGGACTCCATTTTCTAGCAGAGACGAGTCTGAGGAAGCAATGGAGAAACACTGAGCACCTGCTGTAGTGATTAAATTTATTAAAACAAAGTGCATTATTTGTTATGAAGTGATCTTGAAATGGGTCACTGAAGGGGAGCTTATTGATTGAAGGAGGATTAACTCCTCGAATTTCTCTGGCTTAAATTAGACCAAATTCAATTACAATACGACAAACGGGTTAACGCTGCTCTGTAACAGCCCATCGATACGTTGGGGCAGGGGTAGCATGCTCAGTGCCGCACTGCAGTCACGAACAGCATCGGTGCTTGTACACGGGCTCCGAGTTCTGCCCTCCCACGTCCCGGAAAAGCGTTCTGCGGTGTTTCTGAAACAACAACAGGTTGTTCTTCCCCCAGCCCAGCCCTGCCCACCAGCACCCTCTGCCAATCCCAACTTCTAGCACTGCTCCATCGCTTAAAAACCTTCATTCCACAAAAGAATTAACCCCAAATGGAGGGGTGGAGTGGGTAGCGTGAGCTGTGTTTCCTACCTCGTAGCAAAGAGGGATAGTTGGCTTACTGGCTTTTCAGAAGCACACAAGTGACTTCAGGCCACTTGCACCTACACTGTGGCCAGTGGTGAGGTATGGGAGCTTCGGTCACGTTGGTGTGTTAATTATTGAATAAACTAAACTTTAACAGGGGCAAGAAAAGATGGCAAAGTTAGGAATTCCTCAAAGAAACGGATGTAGGTTTTCTTTACCCTCCCTTGATGCAGATGTCGCAGTAACACCTGGGAAGCACGGTAACAGTTGATGAAATTGGTGTGTGTTCATTTCTATAGGCACACACGTAAATTCAGCCCACGTTGTCCTATGTCAACAGTTTGAAATTAATTTTCCCCCAGA
Source organism: Actenoides hombroni (assembly GCA_024336885.1). NCBI lineage: Eukaryota > Metazoa > Chordata > Aves > Coraciiformes > Alcedinidae > Actenoides > Actenoides hombroni. Next base: position 21,492,977 of record WUAM01000323.1, read on the forward strand.
AAATTAAGATAAATTTTTGCGAGTGTGAGCAATAAATCCAAATGTGCCAAAGTTAACATCTATACTAGGCTTTGTTTTCTCAATAATCTCCATCAGTTTTCTGCTTTTTCAGCACAAATGTGTGTAGAAAAGTTCAGGGCTGTTCAGAGATATCCCAAACCAAAAAAATAGAATCAAAATAAGCTTCCCCGAGTCAAAATGGTCTCGGCTACAGCTCTGAGTGCTGCACAGGCTTCACGCCTCGGGTCTTGAGCGTGATCGAAGGGTGCTGGAGCACACGGGGAGGGACGCTGCCGAGGCGGCGAATCGTCCCCGAAACGGTGCCAGTGCCGAGGGAAGGGCTGGAGGCTGCTGGTGAGTGTGGAGGGCTCCCTTCGCAAGGGCGATGCCGGGACAGCATTTTGGAGCTGTGCAGGGCCCAGTTGTGACAACCAGGTGAGCACCGAAGTTAAAAAATAAAGTGGTTTGACCCTGATAGGTCTGAAGCTTTTAGAGCGGCTATAATTGAGATTTAAAGTACTAGCTAGGGCAGTCAGATGGGTCCAGCCTAGTCTTGCTCTTCATCCTGAGATGCTGCCACTTAGGAGGAGAGTGGAAGCTAGAATATGCATAGATACATAGAGATATAGATATATATTTTTAAAGCCTCGTTAAAACAGAATCGAGTGGAACCTTTTTATTGAGTAGTTGGGAGGAGAACAGTGTTCCCTCTGCTAAACCTTGCTGTAAGCGCTGACCCACATTGTTAGGATATTGCTATTAAAGTCTTTTCTCGTACTCTTGAGGCCATCCGCAGAAAGCTATTTTTAAACGACTACATCTGCAAGAGCTTTAGAAAACTCAAGATCATTAATGCACTTATTTTGTAAAAAGTATCTCTCCCCTGGAAAAAAAACCCAACCATAGGTGAGAACTCTCAGGTTTAAAACAGGGGTGTTATTTATGTGGCAGGTCACCGGTTACCGTGTTGCTCCTGGCTCTCAGACGTTCCGTTAGCGTGTGATATGTAGGAGCCTCTCAAGCGTGCCTTTCTTCCTGTCTACGTACCATGTCATGAACCGCACCTTTGGCTTAAAGGAGAACGTCAGGGCTCGTGTGCAGGTGGTACAATCTCTTGTTTGTTGATTGCACGAGCAGTTGGGGAAAATAATGAGGGAAAAAAAACGAATTCAAAGCTCCCAAAGTCTCTTCTTGGCCACCACTTGAAGCGGGACTGCAGTGCTGTCTGGTGCTGTGCCTAGATCTGTGTCTCGTGCGGGCACGGTCAGTGCTACAGCTGCTGATGTTACGGCATCCCGGGCACAACTGTGCTGTTCTCGGGGGAGGCATCAGAGCAGCTTAAAAGAAAAAAAAAATAAATAAAAATTTCTGGATAT
>WUAM01000323.1:21496271-21559334 GCA_024336885.1 Actenoides hombroni
CCAGAACTTTAATTTATGGTGATGAAGAAAAAACGCCTCTCAATGCAAAATCCTGCTCCAAGCACATTATAGAGCCATAATTCAATGTGTTTACTCCCCTCAGCTGTTCCAGATGTCAACGAGACATTCATCCTCTCGGTCCGGGATGTGGCTGTCATCTCCTTAGTGCAGCCGAGCAGAACTGGGTGCTAAGTTGCTAAAAAAATAATTAAAAAAAAAAAAGATAATGAAGTAGAACTTGCCTAAAGCAGCTGCTCCAGGGGATGAGCCGGGCTCGGCTGCATTATGGCAAGTCCTCAGAGGGCTGGCTTAGCCAAGCTGGAAGGCGCAGTAAGGAGGCTGTGCTTGGGCGGTCGCTGCCTGGAACGAACGCCCCAGGTTGCTGCTTTTTCCCCCAGCTGCTCTCCTGGGCAGACAACAGAGTCCTTACCCAGGCGAGGTGGTCTGCTAGGCACTGACCTGCCCAGGCATCTTGGCCATCGGTAACCAGGGATGTCAGGCTGCTTGCCAGAGCAGCAGACGCTGGCCAGGGCGCTCTGAGGAGACGATCTGTTCCTGCTGGAGACGGCACAGAAAGTCCCTCCCTTTACTGTGCTCTCGGGGTTCTCTGGCCTGCTCCTAATGCAGGGAGATGACTCGGATGGAGGTGATGCGGCAGCAAACGCCTCTGTTTTGCAGGGGGATGATCTTTTTTGTTCCCGCTTTTTAGCTTATTGGACAAGCTGCTGAGAGGGACTCTCTGTTGTGCCCCCCAACGTGCCCCTCGCCCCAACCCCATCCAGCCCAGACATCCCACAGCCTCTGCCAGGGCTCACTGCTTCTCAAAGTTACTCAAAGAAGCACTCGAAAGGGTTTTCTTTTTTTTCCTTAAATTGTTTTAATTAAAAGGCGCTTTCTGGTGCTCTCTGTCACGAGTTATTTACTTGGGTCCCTCAGTCCTTAATCTTGGAGCAGAATTGGAAATATCGATAGAAAGCGTAAATCCCGGGCTGCTGCTGCAAAGCTTTGTATCAGGTTTCAGCTCAAAAGAGCACCATTACCTTTAGCTGTCACGGATCTGTACGCTTGATCGATAAACTTCAAATATTATTAGAGGTGGAGGCTTCAGAGATTTGCTCTGTTCTTTGGAGGGAGACGGAGATAAATCTTTCTTAAAAATTGACTTGCATTTGCACTCTCAGTCTTCCTGGTAAAACGCATTTCTCTTAGGTGTCTGGGCAACTGCATGCAGGACAGATTTATAGGCCATGTGCTTCTTGTAGTGAAAGATTTAAATGGTAAATCTTTCACATATGACTTCACAAATCATGTAAAGTTAAAAGATTTTTGCCGTTTCTGTTGCTGCTGTGCTTAAATTGTAAGGTATGGCCGGTAAATCATTTTAATGGAGGTGTCGCGCTTGACTCAATAAAAAAAAAGAGACAATGGTTTAGCTTCTATTCCAAAATGTTAATGTATTAATCAACGGGAGAATAATTGTTTTTTACTACGTTATAAATCTCAGTTGCCATTAAGGTTGCAGGGAGGGTTGATGTAGCTGCGTTCTTAAATTAAAATTGTTTACACTGCTATACATTCATCCTACACGGCCATAGCTCATTCTGGGTTCGTTTCGCAGCCGTTCCTCCGCCAAGTCAGTCATTCCTCTCCCGGGTGACGGCATCCTAAGGGAAAGGCACTTATAAAAGAAAACTAATTGCCTGGTGAGGAGTTAAATAAATGAAATAAAGCAGTTGGAGGCACTGTATGATTATTGCTCGCTATCTGCTAGCAAAGAGGTTTTTCTAGTTCAGGTGAGGAGCTTTGTGTTTTCGGACGCCGTGGGCAGCGTTGAACAGCACAGGTCGGGTTTAACAACACAGTCGTGTCAGGCTGGGGGAGAGGATGGTTTTAAACGCATTGACCACGATGGGTTGGTTGTTTTTTGGTCAAGGAGCTTTTTGGGCCAAAGTTGAAATGTTTTCAACAGGGTGCTCATTAGCGACGTTTCTCTAGAGCTAACGATTAACGTTCCCATATTGTACGGCTACTCCCGGTGCCCCCAGCCCCCAGAGAGGTTGAAGTCTGGGGAGCATTGTAGGGAAATGTCCCAAAATATGTCCCCACCGCCAACTCCATCTCTCCTCTCCCTCTCCCAGCTGTCTTCCACCTGCGTAGTCATAGTGCTGCTGCTTATAGAGGAAAACACCTTGCGAGCCGAGCCACCAGATCAGTTTGGCTGTGGACAAAGTTCCTCTGCCCGAACTCATCTGCTGAGATAGCTCCGTGCTTCACCCCTCTTCCTTTCAAGAGCACGAGGGTGGCTTTTCCAATCCCGAGAGCAGCTGCAGCCTGACTCTTCAGAGCTCATCGTAATAAGTCCCGAATTCTTATTCCTCTTCTGATCTCAACAGATTCTCGTGCAGGTGAGGAAGGGGCGATACGGAGCGTGGACCACGCAGTGGTTGGCGGCGTCGTGGCCGTGGTCGTGTTTGCAATGCTTTGCCTGCTCATCATTTTAGGGCGATATTTTGCCAGACATAAAGGTAAGACAAAGACCAGGACTGGGAAGTGAGAAGAAGTGGTGCGTGTGTCACTTTGCTCGCGGTGTTGTCCCGAAAGGATTTAATGTTAAGTGGGGTTTGTTCAGTACACGTGGAAAGAAAAGGTGACAAGGGATGAGAGGCTGGATACAACTGCAGCCAGGATGGAGGGAATGACGAAAAGAGAAGAGAAGGGGAAAAAACCCACTCTACACCACATAAGGGGAGGGAGAAAGTGGAGCCGTAAGATTTGTCTCCTTTAGGTAAAGCATATAAAATGCAATTTTACCGATATTTGTGTGCTTCCGAGAGCGGGAGACAGCTGAGACCTAATTTCTTTTCTGAGCAAGACACTGCAGAGCGCGACACGACATCACGTGTGGGAGCAGGGATGCTGGTGCCCGGTGCATGGTCGATCCCCTCCCTCCCAGCGCAGCAGGAGTCGGGTGCCCCCACCCCAGGCAGCATTAGCCAGCCTTGTTGCTGGCATTACTTTTTCATGCCCCAGACTGGTGTTTCCCTGTTTTATGTACTTTTTTTTTCCCTTTCCGCTCCTGACTTCATGGCTTGCTCTCTTAGCACCTTGCAGAGCTCTCTGAGAAGTCACGCTGCCTCCTGCTTCCCTTGCAGGTACATACTTCACTCACGAAGCCAAAGGAGCAGATGATGCGGCCGATGCAGACACAGCCATCATCAACGCAGAAGGAGGACAAAACAACTCCGAAGAGAAGAAAGAGTACTTCATCTAGAGCAGCCTTGGTTTCTATGAGGTGTCTAACCGTGGACGGTTACTACTGGCCCTATTTAAACGCTAAAGAGACACTGATATTGGAGGTGGCAACCAGCTGGTGTCTTTTTTTTTCTTTTTTTTTTCTTTTTTTTCGTTTTTTTTTTTTCTTTTTTTTTAGAGAAAAAAAAAAAGCCAATGGGTGGAGAGTCGTGTGAGGCTGGGAGGGTCCGGGATTTGCTGTGTAAAAATATTCCTCGTAAAGTACACTCTGCTGTTCGACACCTCAGTTTGTTTGGGTTTTCTTTTTTTGGCCAAGTCCAGCTTGGATTTAGTTTAGTGAAGTCATTTGCAGAAGATTCTGTGCCTTGTTTAATTTCTGTTCGTCGGGGTCGGGGGGAGGCTGGGAAGAAGAGGGGCTTCTGTGCGTTAGTTCCCTTCGGGTTTCTGTGGCTCTTCGTTTCCCCTTTCCTGTTCTGTTTCTGGCGTTGCCTGCTGGGACCCCGTGGAGTAGGTGGGTTTCTTTGAAGGTGTTTCTCTTTCTTTTTCTCTTCACCGTTTTCCGTTCAGAACTCGAGCTCATCGGAGGAGAACCAGCACATTTTAGATTCCGTAGTTTGCAGTCCAGTGTGCCCATGTCCCATTCCCTCGATCGTCGTAAAGGCTCGGAAACACAAACGACGAGAACCCGTTTGCGGCTGCCCGCGCTCCAGGTGCTTTCCGTGGCGGCGACTGGGAAAGAGGCTGGAGCTCGGCAAAGGCGCCGGTCGGAAGCAGGGCCGCGACCGTCCTCCCGGCAGGGATGCGGAGCCTGCCTGGGGACCGCTCCCAGCTGGGCTCAGGGGGATGCAGGCTCATTTGGGCCCTTTGCTGTGCCGGCTGCCCCGTCCCGCTCGCCCCACGCTCTCCCCGCTCTGCCCGGGAAGGAGAATCCCTCCCAGGGCAGGAGGGCTGCGGGCGCCCAGCCTTTGCCGGCCTCTCCCCTCCTTCCGCGGGCGCCTCCCATCCGGCGCGCGCCGGAACCGAGACCCAGAGAGTGGACGGACAAGCAAAACTGCCTTTTTTCTACCCGCTGAGAGAACGTGGGAATTCACATCAAACGACAGTGCTAACTGACTTACAAAGCCATAGGTGAAAAGGAGAAGCTAGGTGAATTAGCACCCTGACAGGAAGCAGACCACAGCAAGGAGACGGTATTAAAATTACGTACGCTGACTTTTTTTTGGTGAGAAATCTTGGATTTCGAGCGGTGCTTTGGTTTTTTACTATGTTTCTGTGGAAAATGTACGCTGTTTTATTTAAGGGAAAGCATTAATCTTAGCATCAGGTTTTGGGGTTTTTTTTTAGGGATTTAGGGGGGCGGGGGGAGCGTTTTTGTGCGGGGTTTTTTTCTTTAATTATTGTTTTTGGCAGAACCGTTGCAATGCGGGAGTCCCGTGGGAACGGGACAGCCTGATGGCAGCGAGCGAGCGAGTCTGTTCCCCGGCAGTTTCTGTCTTTCCCCTTTTCACGAGAACAACCTCGCAGAAATACCCGTTTTTTTCCGAGCAGATTTTGTCGCGCGCAGCAGCTCTTTTCTGAGCCTTCAGCACCATTGCCAAGCCACACCATGGTGAGCAGCAGTCAGCACATTGGAGTTCGGGGGGGAGGGGCTTTTATCCCCGCTGCCGGGCGTGGGATCGGCATCCTGGTTTCGAGCAGCCCATCTTTGTTTTGGAAGTGTACCGTAGTGCAGTGTTACCGATGTAACTTTGACTTACAATGTTGACATGTCTCAGGTTCATGTGTTTTGATTGGTGTTTTCCGTCTCAGGTAGATTGCAAAATTTCGGCCCCACGCATTGGAAAAAAAAAAAATAATAAAAGCAGGATAAAAAACAGGAAATTACGAATTTTAGTTGTATATTGGTTTATGTATTTTTTCTTCAGTATACAGTGCACTGTTTGAAATGTATTGTTGAGTATTACTTTGTACAGCTTTAGATCATTAGGATTTTGAAGCGTGAAGAAAGAACAACCTTGTTTAAAGGAGTATTACAAATGAAGGACGTGGAACTGATGATAAACAACCTTGTTCTTTATTCACTCGGCCTTTTTATTTTTTCCCCTTAGGCCAGTTCTGTTTTAAGGTGTCCATGGAAGATGTTACAATGTAAGAAAATACATATCCATCTCTTCCCATTCACATTTTGTATTGGTTCATGTATACCATTTTTACAAAGGAAAAGAAGTACTATAAAATATCTGTCTTCTTAATAAAAAAAAATTAATGTTACAAAACTAAATCTCATTTTGCACTCTCTGTCCCCTGCCGTTATGGAGACCGCGATCGCCGCAGCCGTCACCCTCAGCTCGCCCACCAGCGCGGTGTCCGCGGAAGGAGATGGTGCTGAGCAGGTAACACCCCAGTGCTGCCCGCCCTGCCCAGTCCGTGCCGTGGCACAGAGGGGCTGCCCTGCACGGGCCGGTCCCCGCCGCAGCTCTGCCAAGGGCTGCCCACCCGCCCGCGGTGCTGCCAGCGTGGCACCGAGCTCTGGCTGCTGCAGCCTCTGGGTCTGCTCTTAGAGCCGTGAAATGCCGGCAACGCTTCCCATACCCAGCGCTCCCCGCGCCGGAGCCTTGCATCTCCCCTGAGGGATATCGCCTCTTAATCTGGTTAATTAATCTCCAGGCTTAACCTCGCTGTGAGCAGCCAGGAGTGCGGCCTGAAGTCGGCAATGCTGCAGTGGCATCTTCTCCTGCTGTTTATCCTGCATCGCTGTTTACTTCAGGAGAAAATTGATCTGTAACTGATATTTCAATCTTCCCGAGCTGCTGCGGGGACAGCCCGGCGCACAAGCCTTTAATAGCAGACAAATATTTAAATCCGATAATGGTAGGTGAGTGTTGAAAGATGTGGCCTCCTTCACCCCACTCCCATCTCCAATTCAGTTCTGGTTGTTACCAGGTTTCCTTGCGTCTCCCTCTAAGACAGTCAGGATTTCCACGTTGTAATCTGTGATGTCTGTTCACCTCGGAACACCAACCCCCAATGAAAAGCACTGCCAGGAAGAATCCATCTCGCCCCAGCTCAGTCCCAGTGTAGCTGTTGATGAACCCAGCGTTGGTCCCTCCACCAAAGTTGCCTGTAGCCACATCTCCTGAAATCAGGTTATGAGGCAGCTGCAGCACCGAAATTAGAAGCATCCATCTTTCACATTTTGGACAAAGGAGGAGGAGAGAAACAATTGCTTTCCACCAAGGAGACACTACCGAGAGATGCGCTGCTGCCACAATGGCGTGTAAACAAACTGTACCGTGCCGCAAGGAGATGGACGCGCTTGGCTCACGTGCCGAAGGCAGCGGCTGCCACGGCTGCCGCTGCTGCTCGAAGGCCGGCGTCAAGGTCTCTCAAGCGCTTGGTGTGTTTAATATAATTATGTGAGAAATAACATTTTTCTGAGAGAAATTATGCTGAGGGAAAAACCGTAGGGCAATGCAAGAAAAGCAGTTCTTTTCTTACGTGAAATGAGATATGAACATCGTTGACTTAGGGAGTTTTGACACGGCTGGGTTTTAAATTACTTCAATGCGCAGGAGATTTTACAATGGCAGGTCCCCAGTGCGGCTCGTGATGCTTTTGTCCTCTTCGACCCATAGCGAACTGCGTCATCCGCTCACAGTGTCACAGTGACGGATACGCAGCTGAATTCCTTTCCCACCTGGTCCTCGTTCCCCTTTCCGTGAACCCTTTCCGGTTGTGATAATCCAGGTGGAAGCATTGCCATGTGGCGCAGCTCTAAGAGAATTATTTTTCAGATCATGGTTTAGCTGTGCTCAATGACGACGTCGGACGTGGTTTGCCTGGCAGTAACTGCCGGCCTGCGTCTCTGACCCGGGTGATGCAGGTACTGATACTGCAGCGGTGAGTTCTCCGTGAGTACACCCATTGCGTTATTCTGCCCTCGGTTTGCTGGGAGCTGCCTCACGTCTCCCTGTCTGTGTTGCAGTGGGCAGAGGTTCTCTGTAATTCCTGCTTTGCCGCGTTGTGTCGCTTGAGCCGGTGCTCCTCCCCGAGGGCTCTGAGCCAGCATTGATGCTGTGCTTGTCTCTGAGCGCGGTCCTGCTGCCACTGCTGCTCACTTGCAGTAATTTTCAATAATTTAATACATTCAGAGGTGATCTGCCGAGAGCTGGGGCAAAGCCGAGCCTGCGAAAGCTGAGCACGGCTGCGGCAGGAGCTGGGAGAGGACAGGGAGCCCTTGGTGGTGGCCGCTTCTCCTTTCCAGAGTTAAACCGATGAAAGTGCAATTGAACATTAATAGCCTATTAAGGAGCCAGTTGTGAACACCGCTCGGTGAAACTGCTGCCAGCTGCAGATTTTGGGAGAGCAAATCAGGCGCGTGTCGGAGGTTCATGATTTATATATGGCCACGTGCGGCTCGCTTGTCCCAGACCCAAATCAGCCCGTTCCTCATTATTTGTGGGTTTGTCAGCACCTCTGTGCTTTGCTCTTGGGCTGGTTACCTTCTGTGAGTGCTGAGCGGGGCTTTTGCCAAGGCTTTGGATCCCCGTCCTCAAATGGCCCAGCCAGTTCCCCAGTCGTCTGTATTAAACCACCGCTGCCTTTAATCTTGGCAATTTCATGCCGCAGTATCCATCTGTTTGGGAAAGAAACCCAACCAGGGAGTGCTGCTTGCAAAGATCACAGACTTACTTAGCTGCAGCTTCAAAAGGTTCTTATTTCTGCCTCCCATGGGAACGTGGACAACTGGAGCTTAACCTTCCTCTCGGGCAGCTCCGACTCCTGCCAGCAGCCCACATCTGACTGCACGGTGACACTGCAAGTGAGTGCCTTGGCCGTTAGTGCCCAGCCACGCAGAGAACATCAGCTTGGAAACCTCCTTCAGTTCATTTGCTAGGACTTGGCGAGCTGCAGGGGTTTTCCTGTGTCCTGGATCACACACACAATGTCCCCCCTTTCATCCTTTGCCACATGGAGCTTGCCAGGAAAACAGCCTTTGCCGCTGCGCATCCATGTAGGTCTCCACTTCTAGTGAGTTTCCTATGGCCTCAGTGGTTTAAAAAAACAAAGTCTGTAAGTTATTCTATTGGTGGTCCAAATCTTCCAGGATTATTTCCCCAAACTAGCCAGGACTGCAGGACAGTAACCAGCAGCTGAACACGAGCATCTGAGCCCCAAACACAGCCCTTGGCTGTGCAGAGGGTCCAGCTGTTGAGCCTTTTCTGCTCAAAGGCCCTGAGGACACTTCCAGGGTTTTATGGAACTGAAGGAAATGGTCGTTACTTAAAATAAGCATCTTGTGTTTGCCCTGAGCTTCACATTTTCATCCATCACACAAGTCATTTTGACCACATCTCACTATTATTTTATTAGGTAGGTAATGCAATTCTTAATTGATTTAATTTTTTTATTTATTTTTTTAACCTAATACAAGGAGGATTTTTTTTAACTCAGTAACTGACTCTGACTTGCATAATTACCACCTTTTCTTCCAGGCTGATGTAGCTAAAAGTCCAGCCTTTGAACGCTTATGCCACACAAAGTAATTAGTGATAAGCGTCACTTTGATGAGGCAAAACGCACCGGGGTTCTGGGCTCCGTGATTGAACCGCGCTTGCTGTTGAAAGCAGCAGGCGGGGAGCTGGGGCGAGGCCGCACGGCCGGCAGCATCGATCCGCGCTGGCCAGTCGCTTCTCATCAGAGAGTCCTGACAACGGGCTAATAGCTTTTTCTGACGATCCAATCCCATTTTCTAGGCAGTGGCTGTTGATGTGCCGCGTGGGATAATACCTGCTCCACTCGGCATCGATCGGGGGGCCCTGCCCCTTCCCCGCCCTCCCCCTCTGGGGTTCTGGGGGAGCAGGGACGGATAGGAGGCCATGCTGGGAGCCGGTCCCCAGCTGGCAGCAGCAGCAGCCCTGCTTTGTGAGGACCGTTACGTGTCCAAGCTGAGTGCTGAGTCTCATGAGTAAGTGCAAAAGATGGTCACAGCGAGCAGTGTGCTGTGAGTACAGTGTTAGTACGCTGTTTACAGCACGTGAGCTGGGATGAGCTTCTCTGGAGTGCTGTGAGCCTGGGCAGAGCGACCCAGCGCTTGGCACTGGGCAAGGCCATCACGGGGGGTTCCAATTTGCCAGCCGTTTGCAGCAGATTATCTCCCACGCACACATTGCCCTCCTCTGAGTTTAAACGAGCGCTGCTTTATCTGGATGTGTAATTCCAGTGAAGGGAAAAAACCAAATTCCATCTAAAAAGCAACACTTGGGCCAATATTTTAACACCTAAATTAGTACAACCAAGAAAATAATTTCAGTCTACAGGCCAACGAGAGTTTAAGCTACCCGTGACCTATTCCAAAAGGCACCCACAGAGGCGTTCCCTGCTGCATGCCGAAGGTTTTTCCTCAAAAAGGTGAATACATAGTTGACAGGGCAGAGGGTTTCTCACTGATGCTTGTAGGGAAGGCACAGGAAAGGCAATTCTGCAGGCGGGCCGAGCTCTGCATGCCCTGCGGCTGTCTTTCAAGTTGCGGAAGCTCCTTGGTAGGCTTTAAATAAATAAACAAACTTTAGTTACATAAATAAACTTTAGTTAAATCAACAAACTTTAGCTCAATAACAAACTTTTGTTACATCATTGGACTGTAGCAAAGTAAGTAAATAAGCACAGAGGAATCGAGCTCTGCTGTGGAGGGCAGGGGGGCGGCAGCAGCTCCGGTGTCCCCTGAGGGGCCAGCAGGACCCGTTGTCACTGGGCAGCCCGAGCGTACGCTTTGGTTTTGAGGTATAGAGCCTCCTGCTTGGATACCTGGGTTAAGCATCCGCTGCGGCAGCAGCATTGCTCCCGTGGGAGCCCCCACGTCGCCCTCATTGCTGCAACAAGCAGGGCAAAAAGCGCCGGCGTCACCTCGCTCACCGGAGCGTGCTCGGAGCAGGCACGCACGAGATGAGCAAGCGGGAGATATGAAGGCTGCCAGGAGCAAAGGGAATATTTGATCACACGCCCTCCTCTCTCCTCTGTTCTTGGCTCTCCAGCCTCCCTCGGGGCCGGCACCTTGCTGCCTCCCAGCACCGCAGCCGCGCTCCCATCTGCACGTCGGTGACAGGTTGGCAGCAGCTCCTCAAAATGGCAGCTGCACAGGAATTTCAATCAGCTGGAGAAGGTAATCTCCAGCCTGTGACTCTCCACGTGCTTTCCTTCCCCTGCTCCTCTGCACCCTTCTCTGCCTCCATCTCCTTCCCCTGCATTTCTGCGCCCGTGGTCAGTTACCGTTCTCTGTGCCTGGTCCCTTGGCTCATCGTTTGGGACAGGAGATGTTGCCCAGTGCCCCCCTTTTCTGTAGCAAAGCTTGCCTCCCACATCGTCCTGTTCCTGCAGACATGCCCCTCGTTCATGCTGTGCCCCAGGCATCCATGTTTTTCAGGCTCTTCCACGCTCCCCAGACTGGACCTTGGCATCAACACTTCTTCGGAGAGGCCTTTCAACATGTCTGGCGGAGCTGCAAGCCAGGTGTGACATTCTCACCATCTGTGATGATTTGTTCCCCCCCCACCCAGAGCTGGAAAACAGCCTTTTAAGAGGAGTGAGTTCCAGCCCAGGCGCAGCTTCCCAGGCACTTCATCCATCCCCATGCTCCAGCCTTGTGCCCAGGGGCAGCGGGTGAAGCTGGTGATGCTCCTGAGACAGCTCCCATGGGACCTGCCATGGGTAACTCACGCCCAGCCAGGGGGAAAGTGGTGCCTGGAGCATCGATTTGGGGGTGATTTGGTCCTGCTGAGGAGCTGGGCTCCTGCCTGCGCCCGCCGGGCAGGCAGCCCTTGCCTGCAGCCCCAGGAGCTTTCCCTCCCTGGCCGTAATCAGCCTGATTATGGCTGGGTAATTTTCCCTTCTCTGGGTAATGCTGCCGTTGAGCGGGAGCAAGGAGAGCAGCAGCGTTTTTCTGTGACTAAGAAAAGGTGTACGTGGCCTTGATTGCAAATGAAAAATTAAGGCCCCGTGCCTCGCATTCATTCCTACTTGATTACACACTGGTACGTAAACAAATCTTCACCCTGTTGCCTGAGGGCTGTCAATGATCTACCTTTTCTTTTGCTCGCCTCTCCTCCAGCAAATCTATAATGCATTTAATCTTCACCAGTCACTCTCCTCAGTTTTTAAATGTCTAATTTGCTGCCGAGCACGGCTCCAGTTCTCCCCGTGCCGCCGCTTCAACGCTCGGGCTGGTGTTTGCCCAACTGCTTTGGATGGAGAGCCCGGGGTGCATCTGGTCCTTTGGGGAGCGGGGCCAGCTAAGGGGCAGAGGCTTCCCAGCATCCCTGACCACGTAAGCACCTCTGTGCCCTGTTTCGCTTGAGTCACGATCAGTGGGCAGTTTTCGAGCAAGGTTTGATGTAACTTTGCACCTTTTTTTTTTCCCCAGGTGCTCAGATGCACCCTTCCAGGGGAATGGACTCCTGTACTTGTGAGTATTAAAACTTGGGGTACTTTAGGAGAACTGAGCAGATTTGGATCTGGTGCTCTTCTGTCAATTGTGCCTTTTTACCCCGGAAAGTGCACATGCATTTAAGGTAAACCAGCAGGATTGGTACAAGGAGAGGACTTTTCAGAGGGGTTTCGTGTGAGATGCACGGCAGTTCCTGGGGGCAGCAGGTGCTCCCAGTCCTCCTTGCTGAGAGAACAGCCTCCCCAGCACGGTCCCAGTGGCATCAGCCAGGGAGACAGTGGTGTGGGGATGCTGGAGCACTGTCCTGCCCGCCCTCCTGCCCCTCCCCTGCCCAGCTGGGGACAATTCCCTGCCACCCTCCTGCCCCTCCCCTGCCCAGCTGGGAACAATTCCCCACCACACCTGCAGGTGCTGAGTGCCGAGCCCAGCCCCTCTGCCCCAGCAGCCTGCGGGACACGGTGGGAGATGCTGCAGGATCGGGCTCTGCAGGTAAGAGGGGTCGTGGGGTGTGCCTGGAGGGGCTACCGTGTGGGGAGCAGTGCCTGCACTCAGCTGTGTTTCACATGCTGTGTTGCGGGTGCTTTGTTTGCTGGGTGTGTGTATGAAAGCAGCTCTGGGAGGGTGCAGACCGTGCCCCTCGTTCTGCTGGAGCTGTTGCTCCCTGGCATGGGGGCAGTAAATAGACTCCCACTATCGGGCTTGGCCCGGCTGTGCTGCGCGTGAATTACGGGGTTTGGTGCGCGGGCCTCGCTGCAGTGGCTGCTGTCTCCTGACCCCGCCTGATGAGAACACTTTGCTGCCTCCTTTAAGCTCTTGTAGCTGGTGTGTTGTCTCTGGAGGTCTGGTCCTACACTGTCCACCTCCAACCCCAGCTCTTGGCTGGCTGCAGAGCGGAGCGAGGGACATTGTGGTTTCTAAAGCAGAAGTTGATCCTGGGATTACATAAAGAGTATTTTATGCAATTTTTTTCTTGTACATTCTGCACATAATTGTTTGGTCAACCAGAAGTGCTCTCCTCTTGCACCTGAGTATAGAAACTGTGCATAAAGCTGCTGGGCAGCTGTATATGTTCACTCAGCCTTGGCAATGTGCTCCTCTCCTGCAGAGCTGCTGGAGGGTCTCTTTGACATGTGGGAAGGGAGCAAGACAACAACACTTTTGTCCCCCTCCTTCTAAGGGTCATCTCCTTGGCTATATGTAGGGGAGCAAGGCCTAGACCCTGGTCCTGGGGGCTGCTGTGCTCCCAGGCAGTCCCGGGGCGTGGGGAAGGTGGCTGGGGTGAGAGGAGCTGGGGGTGGGCGATCCCTGGGGTGCAGCTGCAGGGACAGAGGCTCCCGGTGCAGGATCACACCGTGTTAGTGCTCAGCTGCTTGCTTGCTTCCCTGAGACCTCTCAGGGGCACGTCTGAGATGCACTTGTGAGGTGAGGCTGCTCGCGGCGAAACATATTCAGGTTATCAAGCTCTCCATAAAACTTGCAAGACATCTTGGTTTTTGTGTGTGTGCGTACGCAGCTTTTTTATTTTTTTTAATGCTCTATTGAGGTCTGAGGCTTTTCCTTCCACTGGCTTTTATCTAGTCATGACTCCTACAATATTTAATCTCTATCAGAAACTGTAAGCTTTGTATTTATTTTATGGGTCAGTTGTTCATCCTTTTCCCTTGATGTTCTTGCTGACAGTGGATAGTGGGGGGAGGAAGAAAAGGGGAGGGGAAATAAAGCAAGCCCTGCTTGTTTCTGCCCGTCAACATTTGTCCAAATGACAGGCAAACAAATCAGAGCTCTGAAGGCTAATAGCAGGCAGATAAATCTGGCAGAGAGTAAATGGTTGCATGAAAGGGGCGCTGGAAATTTCCATCCCCAGGCAGAGTGTCTGGGGAGGGAGGATGGAAAGATTGTGAGCTGTGGCTGGGGCCAGGCTGGCACGCTCATCTCTCTGCACAACCCCGTCTCTCCCAGGGAGTGATTCACATCTCGGCAAAGCTGGGACTTGGAAACCCAGTCATTATTAGTGCAGCCACAACCAGTGCAGCCAGCTTGAGTCAAGCACTGGGGTCCTGCACAGGTGGGAGACTGCAGATGGTACACAGAGAGCATTGAAAGTCCCAGCATCTGACTGAAAGGCAAAATACCTGCTGCTCCTGTTGTCATCTTTACTATCTAGAAAGTCTTCAGTCGGAATTGAGATGAATAAAAGATTAGCGTTACAGGGGAGAGACAGCGCTGAAGGAAAAGGTGATCCACTGAATTTACTATATACGCTGCAGAGACATAAATCAGGAGGAGATAAGTGCTACCTGGGCATCCCAGACCTGTTGTAAAGATCCCCCGCGCAGCCTCTGGTCCTTCCTAGGGTGCAGAGGGAGGAAGAGGTGGAGGGGCATCCTTCAGAGGATTCCTGCCATCTCTGGGGCCGGCAGCTCAGGGATGAAGGTGCCCAAGAGAAGCAGGACCTAGAAGCTGCTGCTCCCAAGCAGGGTCTTTGAAGGATGTAGAAGTGCTTACCAGTTTGTAGACCCTGCCTGGTTGAAAGGCGATTAATATTTCATGTCTAAAGCACTATCTGAAGCATGGGCAGGCAAAGACTCTCTTTTTCTTCTTCCCTCCCACCCCTCGCTCAATTTTATTCCCAAAGTCGGGAAAATCTGTCAAAACATTTATCAGAAATCTGTATAAACTGGCTAAGCACTGCGAGGAGCTAATCTGTGCAGAGCTAATGTGAATGAACAAAGTCACCGATGACTTGCCATGGGCACGCCTGATAAGGATTTATCATAGGGAATTCAGGTGAAACATGAACTGCCTTCGGGAAGGGGATGCAAGTGCGTTGTTTTAAAACGGATGCACCTCGGGGAGCCAGCCGATTGTCCAGGGAGGAAGAGCAGGGATCCCCACCAAGGTCGTGGGTGGCCTGGCAGTGTGGCCATGCTGGAGGGTGGCAGGGGCACCCTTGGCACTGCCACCCTTGGCACTGCCCACTGGTGCAGGGCATCTTCCCGAAGGCATGCTGCAAAGCCAGGTGGTGAAGATGGACAAAAGAGGAGCAGGAGAGGGACATGTGTGTATGTACGTGTCTGGTGGCGCAGGATGGATGCTGCTGCAGATTTCCTCGCCAGTAACTATCCCCATGGTGCTCTGAGTGTGCAAACAGCCTGTGCCCAGCCATGTGCCAGGGAAGGGAAAGGAGGATCTGGAGACCATGGAGTAGCAGGACAGTCCTGTCCTGCAGATGGTATTTATTTGGGCATTGCAGTAAAGGAAAGACGAGCACCAAGCACTCCAGCTTGCATCTTTATGTTTATTACAGACCTCTTGTTGTTTTCTGTCTCTTAAAAGTAGTCATGTGTCCATCTCTCTACTGAAACACATATGACTGAGCATCCCCATGAACAGCCAGTGCTGTCACCAGCCCGTTTCCTTCAGATGACAGCATCTGGCTCCCTAGTTTTGACAGAGATCTCCTCCTAAGTAAGATCACCCTGATCATCTGCCTTTAGAAGCCTTGGGGAATCTCTGGGTAATTTCATATTTGACTCAAAATGCAAATAGCCTAATTGGTGTACTGTTGGACCTGACTGGGAAGCCCTGTGTTTGGGAGGAGAAATCTCTGGCTCCCCCATCAATTAATCTCGGGCTGCGGGAGGCTGGAGCTCGCGCATCGGTGGGAAGATTGGCAGTGTGCAAAATGGCACAAAAGAAAAACAACTGAAGTGATCAGGTGGAGAAAGGGGGAAGAAAGTTCTGCCAAGGAGAGGGTGGACATGGTGAGGTCCAAGCCTCTTTCCCTGCCTGGCAGTGCAGGCAGCACCAAAACACCCTTGCTGTTCCTCCTGTGTTCTCCTGCAGTTCTCCACATGCCCAAAGTGGAGCACAGGGTTGTGCTGCGGTTTCCTCGTCGGTTCAGACTCAGAATATGTAATAACATAGCTCGTGGAGGTGGCTCAGTGATGCTGCCTAAGGGCAGGAGACCTGAAGGTAGCTCTGCCATGCCATTTGCAATGTGTTGATATTTCTTTCTTTCCTCTTGTGATGTGTCAGCTTTTGTAGTTATGGATGTGGTCTGCATGTTGTCTCATGGGCTCTGCAGCCCAGCTCTGCTGGGGGTGGCTCTGAGCAGCCCTGCTGCTGGAGAGGACTCTTGTCTCTGCCAGCTCTGCGTGGCTTTGGCCTCAGTGCCCAGCAGAGGCAGCTGAACCAGGCTGGTCCCAGTGCTGCAGGACCTGATAGGAATGGCAAAGCAAGCCCTGGAGACCAGTGTTTCTGGGGGCTGTCCCTATGGCTTCTGGCACCAATGCAAATCACTTTGCTTCGTGTCACCAGCTCCACCTGACACTGAATTAGAAGGAATATGTTTCCTCTGTATCAGGTGAAATTTGGACACAAAGGAGAGCACGGGCTGGAGCACACGGTGCGTTGCTCTTCGAGCATAATAGCCAGGTCTGTTCTTGCAGTGTTGCTTGAGGTCACCTCTCCACATCCTCTCTCTCCGAAGGTGGAGGGCTTGTTCATCCACTTTGTTCCCTTGCTTTCATTTCAGAGGGTTAAACGCTGAGTTCTCCTGTCAGCTGTCACCCTTCGCCATCTTTGCGCTTGACCTGTGTGGCGAAATGGGCAGGCGTCTCAGAAAAATGGCAGGTTGGAAGGCAGGCGTTTCACAGGCTGTTGATTTACTGATTTGCATCGGACGTAGAAGCCGGAGCCAGGGTTGATGGCACTGGGGAGTGGGCAGAGGCAGCAACGCTGTGCAGGCTGCTCTCTTCTCAGAGCCCTTCTCCTCGATCATCATCGCTTGAAGTGTGGGGCAGCACAGTCCTCTCCTGGCTGCTGCATCTCCTCTGCCATGCTTCCAGACAGGCTTTGGAGCCTTCTGCAGCTCTCTCCTCACATTCTGAGTCCTCATCTTCTGCACACCTGCTTGCTGTCACCTTCTGACCCTGCCAGGCTTCGCGGGTGCAGCATCCCCTGGTTGTGCTGATGCCAAGTTGAGCGCATGAGGGTGGGTGTGTTGAGCAGAGGTTGCTGCCATCCTAGGCTGCATGGGCTATTGGTAGGCTCTGCAGGTCCTCTCCAGAAGATCAGAGGTGCCTATGTGTGTCCTGAGCTTTACTTTCAATATCCTCCAAGGCAGAGAGGGAGCTGGCCCTGCACACTTGTTTTTTCTTTTAAGAAAACCAAGGTGGTGTAGCAGGAACTGGAATAACAGTCCAAGTGTTGTCTGGAGACAACTAACCCAGATACGGCAGAGACACAACAATTTAAAACCTTATTTAAGTGAGCACAATGAGAGGGCTCTTGGGTAGAAGGAGAATTAATTAATATCATTCCTACATAGATACTTTTAATTAGAAGTAAGTGTGTGGTCTTTTTAAAAAAACGTTTGTGGAGAAGAACACACACCTTCAAGTTTGCCTCGCTGGGGGAGGATGGGCAGAGTGAGACTGTCTTTTTTCAAGGGGTTTTAAGAGGAATGTGCCTCAGAGCAGGAAAGGTCCATTTTGTGAGAGCGGGCGCTGAACTCCTTCCTTTCATCCCCCTCTGTTCAGTGCTGCCCAGGGAGCGTGGCAACAGGCATGAGAGGCTCCCTGTGTGTGTGAGAGGATGCGGAGGAGTAAAAGCATCTTCCTTCCACAACATCTGCTCAGATGTGCCTCCTGAGTGAGGTCTTCAGAGACAGGAGGCAGAAAGGCCATGACTCAGTTTCCCCATCGGTGCCATGGAGACAGCACTGAGAGCACTGCCCAGCTGGAAACACAGCTTGTCACCTGGAAACTGCACCAAAGCCCCTTTTTGGTCACTTACAGTTCAGGAAACTGCTACTTGAAATGCTGGGGGAAAGCAGAACTGAAATGTCCGTTGTATTTAACTCGCTGAAACTGAATTCCTTCCCACATCCCCAGAGCTCCCAGCTTCCTGAGAGCAATCTGGATCCTTGGGGTGGTAATATCGAGGAAGGCAAAGCTTTACCTCCTGCTTATTACTGAGGTCCCCGAAGAAGTTAGCGATGATTCCCTGACTCCTGGAAGCCCGAAACACCAGCAGGTGATAGATAGGCACCATTACATATTTATGAAGTGTTGGTTTTTGACAGGCATGGGGAATTCAGCCCAATATTACTCCATTTTCCCAGCCCTTGCTTAAAATATGAAGAAGATAAACAAGGAAGGGGAGCTCTGTTTGCTCGTTTGTGAGAGCGCATTTCCCCTCGGCCCTCTCCGGGGGAAGTAGCTCTTATGAAACACAGTTGGTATATTTTTCCCGCTTAGATTTAACAGGGGAAAAAATAAAGCTGGAAAAGCTGCCAGGATTTGCCGGGCTGAGTGCAGCGTTACTCCAACAGCAGGCTCTGCTCTCAAACATGGAAAAAAAGCAACTGGGTCTGGGCACAGCCGTGCCTTCAAACCAGGCTGGTTGCAGGATGTGCTCCCACTTCCCTGCTGGTTTTCCAGCCTCTCTGCCTCTTCCTCTGCCTTCCTCTCCCTCTGGTGACTCCTTACCCTGGTAGCTTGCCCTCACTCATCTGTGAAACCTATTTAACACCAGGAAACGCTGTCAGCCGTGGCGAGCTGACAAAACCCGGGACGGTTCAGGCGGCAGCAGCTAGATGTGCTGACTGCATCTTCACAGCTCAAATTATGTTGCGCTGCAGCTGAGGCTGAAAGGGGAGCGAATGGTATCCAAGGGAGAGGGAGTGTGATGGAGTAAGAGAAGCGTGTGAGGTCTGCGGGAGCAGCATGCAGTGCTCTCCAGATGCTGTCAGAGCTTGCTCGTCCCACCACAGAGCCAGTGCTGCGAACCCTTATCATGGGCCCTGTTTTGCTGGAGCCTTTTCAATGGCTAGTAGGGTAGGAGGCAATGGGGTTCCATTTGGACATGGGGAACTGCTGTAGCCAGGCACCTCCCAGCTGCTTTGTTGCGCTGGTGTCTGCCAAACCTCCTGCTCACGAGTGTCTCACGAAGAGCAGGTGCCGCTGTTTGAAGGCGGGCATATTGTTCCACCTTCCAAAAGTGTAATTTAATTTTCCCAACCAGAATGCTGTAGTCTGCAGACATATGGGTTCCCAGTGCCCCGCGTTACTGCTCCAGCAGGCTTGGTCCACTTGCCAAGGGCCCCCGCCATGTAGAGAAAACTTTTGGCTGTCTCCCCTCTTGGGGTCTCCAAAAAAACCCCTTTGAGGAGGGTGAGCAGCTCTGCTCTGCCACAGCGACTGAGGAATGTCTCGTTCCCCTCCCTGCCCACCAAGCGTGACACAGGCAAGTGAAAACAGGCCCCAGAGTGAACACGGGGTTCCTCCTTCCCGGTGTCTGCAGATGCCGCTGTGTGCCGGGTTTGTAGGTCTCTCCCAGCAGCCGTTTTTGCGGGTGGATGGGGTGCTCTTTACGAAGCGCTCGTGCCAGCTGTTGGCTGCCCATGGTTTTGGGGCTGGTGGTGGCTCATGCTGTGCTGCCGTTACTTCCTGGCCGGATGATGAAACCGCTGTCAAGAGAGTGGAGATCAGCAAAAGCTGTGTTGTCACAGATTTCGTGAATATTTGCATGAGCTTTACGGCTCATCTGAATATTTGCTAGTAACATATGGCACCCACTCAGGGTGTAGAGGTTGAGTTTAGACATCAGGGTGACAGAAACGTTACAGAAACCTGAACGCAGAGAAGCAGGATGCCTGCAGTTATAGTAAAAAACCTGGCTTATCTATTATCACATGAACTCGGGAGGCCATCAGCTGAGAGGACTGTATTTCTGCACCTAAAAGCAGGTTATGGCACACTCCATCTTTTCTGAGTCTGTGGTGTTATTGCCCACTCTGATTTCAGCAGTGAAATGAGCTTGTTGATTATGCCGAGCTGCTGGAATCAATTTGCCCTGCTGAAGATGTGGTGTTCACCAGGCGTGATGTAGAACACCGACATTAGGAGACATTTGCCTCTATGTGGGCTGTGGAGAGTGACCCAGACCTTCAGTGAGCTGTTAACGTGTGTGGCTCCCGCGGTTGCAGCGTCACCTGCCTTAAGGTACTTGGCATTCTGGAAAACACTGAACCAGCAGCATCAGTGTTTGTCGTGTCTCTAGGTTTGCAGGGGTTGTTTTTTAATGGTTAAGGTGAAGACATGGGGTGCTTCTGGTCCCATAGAAGGCTTGTGAGATGTGGGACACCCTGCTAGGCAGCAGTTAGCTGAAGACATCTGATTGCTTCCTGTACAACTAACGACATAGGGTAACTAAGAGTGGAAACACAGAAATGCTGCGCAGGGTCCGCAAGTCCCCAGCACAGGACTCGAGTTGCTCCCTCTGTGGTGTTGCTGCCTGTCCTCTCTCCCATCTTTGATGATGAATAAACTGTTTCTGCTCGTTCGAGGACATCAGCCACTGCCAGGAGCTGCCCCAGATGTTGGCTGCCAGGATCTGTGCTGCCTTTGGCCGCTCATGTGGATTTTCGGGTTCGTTCCATACAATTACCTGTTCCTCACCACAGGCACAGCGACGCTTTGCACCGAGGAATGTGGCTGCTGGATCCTGTCTGCAGGCGAGCAGGGATGCGAGGTGGTCCTTTGTCATTGCGTGTTTGGGTGCTGGGGTTTTGTTCTCATTTTTCGTTTTTGTTTCTCATTTTTGGCGTTTGTTGTACCAGCCGCTGAGGTTAAGGAATGCATTCAGCTTTTCCCCAGGACTGAAAATAGCGTTGCTTTATTATCCTGTCATGTTTTGGTGAAAGGTGGGAACACAGGTCTCCATGGTCGCCCCTCAGAGTGACAGGATGCTAATGAATTGAGAAATGGCTGTGGACTCTGCTGCCTGCGTCACATCTTCATTAGCATCCTTCTCCTGGAGACCATTGTTATTAACGTTGTCACCACAAACAGGAAACAGATGAGTAATAATTGCACGTCTATTGGAAAGTGGTGCTGGTGCTTCTACAGCAATTGCACTTTTTGCTCAGCAACAGAGTAGGGACCCTGTGGAGAACTTCCAACTGTGGGTTAGATCCTTCCTGCTTGCCTTTATTAGTGTTTATTAGCCAGCTGTTGACTCTCTGACTACAACCAGAATGTCTTTTTTGGCTTGGTTTGGAGCAAGGGGGAATTAATGACTGCTCTGCTGGAAAAAAAACCTCATTTAGGAGCATGGAGCTTCTTTGTCCATCCAGTGAGTGCTCTTGTAAAACATCTGCACTACCCCAGATGCGTGCTTGGGCTGAGCTTCCCCAGACTGAACCAGCTGGATGATAGGACAGTCATCCCAAAGGTACAGATCTGTTAGACAATTTCTCCTGCTGCCATTTCCTGAGCCAGCCTCATGGCGCTGGCTCCCTGGCAGCGCCACAGTTCCAAATAAACCCACGGTGATGTGGGAGAGAAGGCAGCTCGAGCGTCAGGTCCTGCCATCCCTGGCACCTCCTGCTTATCCACAGCCTCGACATCCCGCTCCGCAGTTGGTGGAGGGACCCGCAATGAGTCTCTCACTTTCACAAGGAGCTTTTTATGAGATGTCTGAGTCAAAAGCTCCAACTTGTCATACAGATGCTGTGCTGTACATGTGGTGAGCGATTCGAGAGGCGAGGGGAACAGAGTTGATTTTAATGTGCCAGCACCTGCTGCTTTGAGGCGCATTGAACAGGGAAAAATCCCGTTGCATGACAAAGGCTGAAGTTGCGTAAAACCAAGAAACTCACAGAGGTCAAAAGAATAAATTACTATAATTTTTAGGGTTTTGTGGGTTGTTTATCTCTCCTGTTTTCAAGTCAATCTAATCAAATGCGGATTTGCCACAATCACAGCTCATGCTAACCTTCACCTGGAGGGTATTAATATGCATGACGCTCGTTAAGTGTTTGTTTAATTTTTATTTATGGAAACTAGAATCTGCTAAGTGTAGCTGAGCTGGATGCGAGAGCATGTGTGAAAGACGTGCTGGAGCAGGAAGCCAAAGCAGCAAGCAGATCGCTGGGTGGGTCCTGGTGAGGGGATGCTCAGTGTCAGCAGCCCTCGGTCCAGAGGACGCAGGCAGCCCACGGGATTCGGGCTGTGCGCCCGCTCACCCCACAGCTGGTCATGTAGGCAAGTCCAAAAATCTCCCTAATCCGTAGTCTGGCAGTCCTATGCAAAGAAAGAGACCTCAGATATGGTTATTGTTCTATGGAAAGCTTTCTGGGACCCAGATGGGGTCAGCGCCCCCCTGCTCTATGCATGTGCATCACCAGGACCATCTGACCAAAAAACTTCCTTTTTTTTTTTTTTTTTAAAAAAAAAAAAAAAAAGACAGTTGGGAACGTAATCACCGTTGTCATGCAGGAGGTGAGCTGAGATGCAGAGGAACCAAGTGGCTGGCTTCAAGCCTCAGGTAATCGGCACCTCAGGCATTAAACTAGTCCTCCCAATTCCCTGCTCCAGCATCGTCCCTAGCCCAAGCACCGAGCGGTTGCCGAAGGAGTCGATGGTTTTCACTGTGCCGTGCAGAGCTGCAGAGTTGGCTGGGAGAGTCGCATAGCATCGGGCAGGGGCTGCTGCCAATGGCACGCTCCCAGGCGCGGTGGATCAACAGTTTGCCTCCATATGGCCGGCGCAGGGTCTGCTGGCAGCTGCCGGCAGCAGCCGGGCTCCGCTGAATCTGCGACTGCTCAGGGAGGAGCTGCTGCTTGGACAAACCACAGCTGAGCTGGAAGGGGAAAAGGAGCAAAGGTTTGCTCTTGGCCGGCTGTCGCTCATTCCAGCGTGGCTGGAGAGCAGCATCGCATGGGCAGGATGATGCTGGGCGCTGGCACAGGGGGAGCCTGGGAGCCGCTCACCTTTCCATTGGCTGGGGGGGTGGATCCTGCCATGAGCGAGCACCTTGGGTGTTTTGTTTGTGGTCTGTGAATCGTGGAGGGTCTGCTGTGTGATTGACCAGACATTACAGCAATATCAGCAGCCTAAGGGACAGATCCTTGCTGGAGGTACAGGATCCTTTCCTCCCTTTTACTCCTAGTGAGGATGGGAGCCGAAGCCTTGAGGTTTCTTATGAGTAGATATTTTGGGGGATAAAAGTACAATTTTACTCATTTTTCAGGTAGGACAGTGAATCCTCAAGACAGAAGAATTCACAGTTGCTTTCAGAGCCTGGCTACTTGTAGAGAGCCAGCTCTGACCCGAGGTGTAGACAGCCCTGGACCAGGCAATGCTCCCCAGGAATGGGTCTTGGTTCAGGCACTCGGTTTGGTTTAGGTGAAAGTGAGTCTCTTTGGGTTGGACTAACCAGAGGCGACGTGAGGTTCGGGGAAGGATGAGTGGTTGCTCTCTGCAGCTGTTTTGCCTCCAAAACAAGCAGAAGCCAGAGGAAGCTAAAACACTCTCCTTCCTGGCCAGAGCCAAAGGAGATGAATTTCCAAAGGCACACAAAGGGAAGCAGTAGGGAGAGTTTCCCCAGCTCTTCCCAGTGTGTTCCAGGGCTGGCGTACGCAGCACGGAGAGAAGTGGGACCACCAGACAAACACTGGCAGCACATCTCAGCCATCAGGAGCAGAGTTTGCACGGATCTCTCAGTGGGCTGAAGAGCTGGCAAGGGCAGGAGGCTGTTAAATAGAAAAGCGTGACCCCCCAGCCCTGGATTACTGTTTAATGATCTGAACCTCGTGTGCCATTCTTCTAACCTATCGAAGATGTGCTCGCAGCTCACTTAAGTGCTGATAGTGTTGTGGTCCTGGGAGAGAGAAGAGCTTTAGTGAGGAGGGGATTTTCCTGCAAATGGCTCTTATTTGTGCAACTGGCGTTTGGGAAGGGAAAAGGGAGCGGAAGGAGAGTGGGAAGAATATATGCTAAAAATAAACAAAGCTGCTCTGAGGTCTTCGGGCTGGAGGACAAGTTTCTCTGAGGCCGAGTTCCTCAGAGACCTCCCCTCCCAGGATGTCGTAAGCATCGCATCTGTGCTGATGGCAACACGGTCCCAGTGGCCGTGTCTTGGGAAGAGTCCATTGAGATAACGCGGGCCTGATGAGTGACTAAGGGGCCACCAGCGTGTTGGCAGGTTCCCTGGCTGCTGCGGCGCTCAGGGAGGGGGGGAAGGGGATGTGCCGCGCCGACTGTCGCCTTCCTCTGACAAGTCCCCTGGGCAGTGCAGGACAGCAAGAAGGAAGAGCGGTGGCCGGGAGGAGGGGCGTTGGCACTCCGCTACTGCTTTGCGCTGCGGTCCCCCTCTCTGTAACCGCTACCCACCCCCTCACCCTCAAGGGTTACTCCTCGAGCTGAAAAACATGCAAGAAATCAGATTCTTGAAAATCATCCGCTCCGTTCCACCACTGAGCGGTTCTTTTCCGGATGAAAGGTTCTGCTGCCCCGTTATTTAAATCAAAGAGACATCTTCCTAAAGCCTGCCCCGACGTGAACGTCACAACCAGCTCTTGGTGGGTGAAGGGATTAATCTAAACTGCGATGGACTCCCTCTCCTCCTTACCTTTGCATCAAGTCTATAAATAATAACTTATCATTGACCTCTGATGTGCAGGCTTTATTGAAAGCTACGGAATTGAATGTTTTTGCAACAACCTGGGTGCGTTTCAGCAGTCAATCCTAATCTTGAGATTGATTATAGAGTCAATATTTGCCCGGGTTTTGTTTGGATCTCTGCGGAGCAGGCGGTGGGTGGTGGCTCTGCCTGGCACATCCTGCTTTCGCCGGGATCCGGCGCCTCGCTCCTCGCACAATAGCAGCTGATGGTAATGCTGCTGATAGCAGCCAGCTCCCGAAACAAATCCACCGAGCTGTCTCCTGGAAACCCTTAACGCATTCATAATCCGAGTATTTATGTATCTGAATTAAAAAAGAAAGTAGAAAAAAAAAAAAAGAAAAGCCTTAACCTTGGGGAGGGGGGAGCTCGGGGAAGGGAGAAAGGTTGCAGTGATTAAAGCAAGCTCTGTTCATTTGAGCAATATTAAATACGACGGGCATAATGACGACTGTGAGATCTGATAGAATAGAGAGAAGGCTGAAAATAAAGGGCTTGTATTTTTCCCTGATGTAACATAATGGTCACATTTTTCTTTCACAATGGTTTTTCTGAGATAAAGAACAAATTATACTGATTTGATTGCTACTTAGAAATACTTAAAATTGAAAAAGACAGCAGGTGGGCATGGTTAGGAAGGATGGTTATTTTAGCATAACAGATGCATGCATAAAGCCTTGCGGAGCCAATTTTTTAATCGTGAGACCCCAAAAAACATTCCCTTGGAGTCTTTGTGTGTGACTGAGGGTTGAGGAGGGATGTGGGTGACATGGGGGAAAGGAAGGGGACAGCTCCTCCCCCAGCAGCGCTGGCCGTGGTGCGGGGTGAGCCACAGGAGCGGTCGTGTACTGACCGAGGGGTGCCCTAGTGGGGAATCAACCCGAGCGTGGACTCAGTGGTAGAGACGTTTCATTATTGTGAAGGTGGGAAGCCAAGGGAGTCACTTCACTGGGAGGTGGGGTACCACTGCCTGGAATAGCTAACATGGGATGTGGCACAGCCCATGGTGCCAGGCAGGGACAAAACCAGAGCCCTAGCTGGATGTTCTCTTCAACAGAAGTATGCAGTAGTCATTAGTTATTCCCACAATTAAAAATAACTTGTTTACTCAGATTTACACAGTGCTAATAAATATGCCTTGGAAATTACTTAGTAAACCTTAGTTAATAAAAACACCATATATTAAGCAAGTGCATCATTCAGTAAAACAATTAATTCACATTTAATGACTGGAAATTACTATCAGTGACTGGCCATCACTCCAGTTTGATCCCAGAATGGACATAGTTGTTTACAGCTCCAGATAAATGATTTGGGGGAGGGCTGAGGTCTGTCGAGACTGTGGGCTCTGCAGGAGTGTCACCACCAGGGTGGAGGTGTTGGGAGGGCTCCTGTCCCAAGGAAAGCTGGCGGCCACTTCACCTGCCAGCCTGGGGGCTTGAGGTGGACAACCAGGGCTGGCTGGACCTCTCGGAGGCTGGGAGCAGCATCTGAGCACTTCCAGCACATGCCAAAGCTACCGGGGGGTAGCTGCTGCTTCTCAGCAAGGCGCTGAACGACAGGAGGGCAAAGCAAGCGGCACAGCAGAGCCGAGCAACAGCAGCCGCTGTCGGAGCCAAAAATGTGAGCAGACGGTTGCAAATAATGAAAGACAGGAGAGTTTTTCCTTCCCCCAAAGGGAGTTTCTTACCATACAGAAAGCACCAGGCATGGGGAGAGCTGCCAAGCAGCCGAGAGCCGGCTGCTCTGCAGCGCTGGGACCCTCGTTCACACTGCAAAAGCATTTTGGGGATTTGCATGAATAATCCAGATAGATGGCAGAGCTGGCAGAGCCTCGCTGACGCACCGAGCTGTTGGCCCCAGCTCCTCAGGAGCAGTGACGCGGAGCGTGGATTCGGGGCCGAGCTGGCAGAGCAGCCCCAGGACTGCAATGAGGGGAGCAGAGCTCGGAGCCAGCCCATCAGACCTGGTCCCCAGTGACCCCTGTGGTGTGTAAGGACGGTGGCCACTGGTGCAGGTGGAACAGTGTAAGGCTCACGTTGATTCCATTTATTTTTAGGACTTTCTGACTATATCAAGATTTGCTGTACTGACATTTCTTCTAGTATGTGAAAGCAAATACTCTGCTTCTTTATGTTTCTTGTTTTAAAATTAAAAAGATTCAGGCCTGGATGGCTGTTTTCAGCAGTTTCCAAACAAAACTCCCATCGTTCATTTTGATAGTCCCATGAGCAGTGCAAGACAAAAAGCTGAGATAGAAGCAGGACTGTTAATTCCAAGTTTTTGTTTCTATAAAATCTCAAAGTTCCATTTAGTGATAAAGTATATTTTATGTTTCTTTTCTAATGGTATTTTAAAAATATCTCAGATTCTTCTGCGATAGTAAATCAGATTCTTATCTCCACGCTGTAATGAACTCCCTGCCCAAGCCTGCCTTCTGTAACTGTTATTGCAACAGGAAGGAATAAACCTACCTCATCGTGAAGACCCTGTAGACCTGGTGCTGACCTCACACCAGCACGTGTTCAACACGCCCTGGGTTTGGGGGAGAGCATTGCAGTACGGCTTGCACTGGGGCACAGCTCCTGTCCCTGGGGATGTCACAGGGTACACCCCATGTCCCCCCACTGCTCCCCAGGCCAGGATGCCCGATTGCAGCACTGCAGAGGAATGTTTCCTTTGGGGGTTTCCATAAAAGTAAAACTGGGGAGTGAATATCTTGCGTTGCAATTTTCCACAGGTTATAGGTGTAATTTTAAGGCAGAACTGTTGGATTATCTGCCCTGGCTGCCTCTGACACGTGAAAGACACAGTTCAATCTGCTTGTTTCAAGCTTCCCGTTGGCTGAGGCAGGATCATGTTTTATAACGGCAGAGTTTTGTTTAAAATAACAAATCTTGCACCTTGGAATTCCTGGGCTGCTGCTGCTGCAAGGCTAATCAGCTGACAGGCCCTGCTAATTACTTGGTTTCCAGCCATACGCACGGAGACCAAAGAGATTCTGTGCGAGGTGCTGCCTTTGCTGGTGTGCTGTCCAGGAGAGGCTGTGGTGCAGCAGCACCTGCCTCGCCGAGAGAGAGGATAAGCTGGGAAAGGTGGGGTCTGGCCAGTTAGAATAGCAAGCAGCACCCCAGCCAGGAGGGGACGGGACCCATGTCCCCAGGGAGCAGAGAGGAGAGTGGGCAGAGAGCTGTCAGCTCAGGGGCTCTGCTCCAGCTGGAGCAACAAACTCCTGCAAGGGTAGAAGCAGCCAGATTTTGTGTGCATCTCTCTTCTTCTGTTTTCTCTTCTTCGTTTTCTTTTCCTAATCCTGCCTGTCCTGTGGCATCCACTGGGGCCTCCGATGAAAATATGGATTTGTCTGGCTTTTGTGT
Source organism: Actenoides hombroni (assembly GCA_024336885.1). NCBI lineage: Eukaryota > Metazoa > Chordata > Aves > Coraciiformes > Alcedinidae > Actenoides > Actenoides hombroni. Next base: position 21,523,812 of record WUAM01000323.1, read on the forward strand.
TTAATCCCGAATCTGTCAAGCCATGTTAAATGTGATGGCACCTGAAAAGTCTAGTGTTAAGCAAATATGCAGTGACCAGAGCCTTTGATGGGAATCAGACGGAAGCCTAATCCTAAGGTAATGGCTTTTCCCTGTAAGCCAGGAAGGCCCTGGGGTAAGCGGGAGGAGGAGAGCTCATAGCGATGCTGTGCAGCTACTCACCTCCATCTCCTCATCTGCCTTCCTTGGGATGGACGCTTTGGGACCCTGCCCTGCAGAATGTTTATTAACACCTCCCTCCTGATTGTCCAGGGCTCATCTGTTGTATTTCATTGTGTCCATCCTTCCATCCCACCGGCAGACTGGTGCCCAGCTGGGGATGGAGGTGACCAGAGGCCCAGGGCTGCAGGCTTGGAGCAGCCCCAGCTTAATGGCTCTCCATCCCCAGAGCTGCTCTTCTCCCTGCCCACCACTCCTGTCTTCCACTGATGGCTCCTTGTTGAGGCCAAATACTCTTCTCCCTTTCAGAAGATCCTTCCCAATAAAGTAGGAGGGAGCTGTCACTCCAACTCTGGCTGCTTCCCAGGGGAAAGCTGCTGGGAAGAGTTCTGGGGCATCTGATTAAACATTCATGTCAAAGATATAAACACTTTGCAGAGAGATGCTTAAGTAATCAAAAGCTGTTGGGGCAGGGTGCTGCATGCCAGCCATGCACCCAGGGCGAAAAGGTATCAAAGGTCCCACCCCCAGCCCTGCCTTTGCATCCCCACCCTTCCCTGGGGTCCCCGCTCTTGACATGGGTTAACTTGCCACCGTTTTTTAGTTCTCCTTTGGTTTTCTGGGTAGTTCCTTTTTTCAGAATCGCCTGTATTCTCTTCTTAAAAGATGCTGCAAACAGCCAGCAGCTTGCTGTGTGCTGTGGTTAGCACCAGCTTAATGAGGTCCCAGAGTTTTGATTAGCTGCTGACTTTCACTGTCTGGGTTCAAATGGCCTTGAGAGTTCAGAAAGGGAATGAAGCCTTTTGTGCTGCTGTTGGACAGCTTTCCTTTGAAGGGAGGGAGGTAGCCTTGGGAGCAGCCTGGTACTCGTACTTTGGGTCCTCATTGTCATCCTTGAGCTTTAGATCCACCCTGTCTCCTTTTCTCCAAGCAGGTTCGTAAAGGGACGCATGCTGCGGTATCTCTCACTGTTGGGTACGTGGCCAAGGGGCAGGCACCTTTCTTGTAGGAGTGATGCTTAATCCTGTTTCCTCTCCTTCCTTCCGGCTGTAGCCCACTGGGCTAGGGTGGTACTTTTAATTAAGCAAATAGTACCGGTCATGTAATTGAAATTCAACATTAAACATTAAACTCCGAAGCAATGAGCCTTGAAGGAAATTGCAGCACTCACCTACGCTCCTGCCTTGTTTCTACCCTCTGAGCAAGGAGGAGTCGCTTGCCCCAGGAAAAGTCCAGCCTGCAGCTTTGTCTTCAGTTTTGTTGTGCCAGGGCTCAATGATGCTTTTATTGTTAATCTCTTTTTGCTCTTTTTCATAATGCAACTCTCCCCTGAAAGTTTGTACTGTTACTTTGGGGTAGCAATGCTTGCTTTGCGTGGCTCTTGGCACAACAACAGTTAGCAGGACGGTGGAGCTGCAGTTGCCCTTCAAACCCACCTCTTCTCTCCTGCTCTTGCAGCCTGGCAAGGGCCGTGGTGCCAGCCGGAGGTTACATCTGTCTGCTGCTTTTTTTCCTTTTTCCCTTAAAATAACAGTAGTTGTCAGGATGCATCCATTCCTTTTCTTTTGTATCATCTGAACTATCAGCGTAGGTACAGACAAATGATGTCAGGGCCTGTCAATGGATATGGCACTTTCTGGCCAAGCAGAGACCGGGCTGGGAGGGACTGGGGGTGCTGGAGCATTACCTTGCTCCCAGCCACTGAGAAAATTCACAAGTGAGAGCAGAAATTAAGACGTATCTTTTCCCATCCGCAGATAAACTGAGCTTTTTTTGTAAATTAAAGTAATTCATTGTGCATCTCCAGACAAATGTCTGCTTGTGCATTGTTATTAATATGGTCTCTGTTTTTAATTTGCTTTTTTTTCTCCAGCTAATTACCTGTCAGATAAAGAGTTATCTACTGTTTCATGTGCATTGAATAGCTGTTTAGGTAGCAAGCAACAGGGAGGGGAGATGGAGGATGTGTTCAGACTGGTCTGAATGGAGCCAAGTACGTGGATGATGCAGGCAGGGAAGGGGAGAAATTGCTGGGCTTGAATACTGGAAATTCCTACGCTGAAACTGGGATGTCCCAGGTGGTCCTGCTGGCTCCATGTAGACACCAGTATCTCAGCAAAACCCAGGCACTGCCCCAAAGCCTTCCCTTGTGGAAATGCTGTTGGTCCTCAGCTGTGCCAGGTGACGAGACACACAGACCTGGTTTGCGGAGCAGCAGCCATAGGAAGCCCAACTGCTCTGATTATGGCAGCATGATTTGTGTGCTTTACAAGAACTGCTGTTATCTTTACTAGCAGGGGATGTATCTCACTGGCCATCAGTAATTCCTTGATTCAGGATAAAATTATTAATCTCTCAGACATTTTAATGTAGGGAGTGTTGCAGGGAGAAGGGGATGACCGCAAGTGGACGATAGATACTGCAGAAGTGGGTCCGGTAACACTGGACATATCTCTTGTGCTCATCTTCGTGATGAATGGGACTCATATAGCACCCATGTTTAATGCTCTCACAGCCCCTCATGCGGGTAAATCCCTCCGTACAGAGTGGGCAGAGCTAATTTTAACACTTTGCATGGACCTCACCGGGTCTTGTCTAAGCAGGGACTGCAAATGTGGATGGGAGCAGCTGGTGTTTCCCTAAGGCTTGATTTGGGGTGGGGGGAAATGGACACGAAAAGGTGGGGAGGAGGTGTCCTCAACCCCCCTGGGGCTTGCCAAGAGGATGGAGAAGGTTTGGGCTGGATTTGCTGCAAGAAGTGGGACACTGAGCTGCTGTCTAGTGGTGAAGCCATTAACTGTTCATTGCTCGTGTCCTTCAAGGCAAGACATTGAGGTCTAGTACTTTGAACGAGGTTTCTGGTTTCTCTTGATAAACCTGCTCGCTCGGCTGAGTTGTGGTGTGGAACTGAATGCATCCTTCGTGTTTGTTTTCTCTGCCATGCTTTGGTTTATCTGGGGCTGATGAACAAATGAAGAGCTGTTGTGAGACACCAGTGGGTGCACGTGAGATGATTATAAGCACATTAGTGGAATGAATTATGTATATGGTCATAAGAAATTACTGATTTGTTGGGCCCTAATCATGCAGTTTCTCATCAAATGATCTATTTCTCATGCGTTAACCCTTTGCAACCTGCTACAAAGGGATCTTGTGTGCAAATTGTGACAAGGGAATGGTTTTTATGGGAGTTGTGCTAGCTCTTTGGGATCTCCTGATAACTGTGGTGGGATCTGAGAATCCTGCAGGCATGTACATGTCAACAAATGCATAACTGGCATCTATAAGATAACAAACCCGATGGTTCACCCTCATGAGTGAAATCACCAGACCTGAACGCTGCCAGGTCAGCAGGCTGGTTCCGCAGCCGCCGGGCCGGTGCTGGCAATGCAGCCAGCATGGTGCGAGCACCCGGCAAGCCCTGCTGCCCTGCCTGCCACCCGCTGCAACTGGCCAGCAACTGATGCACAGCGCTGTGCTGAGCTCACCCAGAGCTTGCTGCTGGAAACGCCTCCCAGAGCCAGCCTCCGGGGACCCGGCGAGGTTTGTGTTGCTTTCAGCAGAATAATGCAATTCCTCATATTTTATGAACCATAATAACCACCAGTCTCTAGCCGTTAATGTATCCCCATCCAGATTTTTGTCTGACTTTCCAATTATTTCATCTCCTTGTACGCTGCTGACAGAAAATACATTTTAACACGGTTTGTTCGGGGCGCTGCGAACCTGACGCTGCACCAGCTACCGGGAGCCCTGAGGGAACGGGCAGCCGGTGCCCCCAGTGACCTCAGCCTCGGTCCCTCCCCGCCAGCCCCCAGCTCTCCAGGAGCTGCCGCAGCAGAAGGCTCCCAGTCCAGACGCACCCACCTTAGGTCGCGTTTAAATTATAGAAACTATTGGAGAGATTTTACTCTCCATAAAAAAATGTGTGACTGTTATGCCAAGTTGTTGCGTTTTTCTGTCTTTTGCTTTAATGGGTGATAAAACTGATTGACTCTCCGGCTTTAGATGACTCCACAGAATATTAGTTGGGGCAGGATTGATTTTTTTCCTTTCCCCCACTTTTTTTTATGCAGCAGGCACCTGACGACTTGAAGTTACGAACTTTGAGTTAAATTATGAACCTTTTAGTTTTGCATTACGAGGAGTATCTGAAACCTGATTTGCTACATCAAACCACATTAGTTTTGTTATGTTATTTTCTAAAAACACATTTCGGAGAAATAACTCCAATCTGTGTTGCGTTTTATAGAGCAAAATAATTGAATGGCGGCTGTTTGTAATTTTAGCAATCTCTTAACCTTAATCATATTTAATGGCTTTTCTCTTCAGGCTAACAGGAGAGAAAAAACATATTTCAGCTCCATTATATAACGGCACTACAGTAATGCACTCCCGGCTCTGGCAGGCACTGTAAATTCCTGCTTTCTGAATTGTTGGTTCAGGACAATCATTCAGCAGGGAATTACTTTCTCATCTACGAAATAAATGAGATGTTAAACTAGTTTTCTGCTTCCTGCGGTAGGAGCGCGGCAGCGCGCGGACCCGCGGAAGGCGAAAGCAAGTGCGTGGCCCCCGGCTGTCAATGGGAAGCAATGGAAGGGACCTGGGGCAAGGCGATTGACAGCGTATCAGGCAAAAGACATAAATCAGGCCAAATTGAAGCAGGCAGAGAGAGATGTGCTTGCAGACACAACGTTGGCGAGCTACGATGCCGCGCCGGCTTGTGTGTGGAAGCTGAGGGAATTGGTCTCCTAAGGCTGGGGGGTATTTTGCCCCAGAGCCTGGAGGTCCAGCCCCCACACTCGGCTTCCAGGACTTTGCCCAGCAGCTTTGCACGTGGGCAAATCCAAGTCCTTAGCGCTGGAGTTGCTCTTTGGTACTGAGTTTAGAAACCAGAGTGTCTGTGACAGGCTTTTTAGGAAGCCTGGGAAGGACAGAGATTTTTAAAGTGGTACCTCCAGCATGTTCATTGCTGGAGCAATGAAAAGTGTCATTTTGGGGTTGTTTGTATGTTTTTACACAGCTAACTGAGTCAGAAACCCATCCATGTTGTTACTAATTACAATTTCAATTGCCTTGGTAATTGAAATATGTTTCAGGGATGAGTGCTTGGCACTCCTCAGTAACACGTGATCAGTGCCCGGTTGTTTTGAGATGATTTCACTCCGAAGTAACGCAAGGAGCAGGCAGCGCACAGGCGAGCGGTGAAGTTCACAGGGTCTGCAGAATAGCTGGCTCCTTTCTGCATGGCAACCCATGGAAATGGCCACGGGTTTGTCTGGAGATACAGCTGGCTTCTATTTTTTTTAGGTTACGTGTGTGTCTGGACTGTAAGCATCCCTTTGAGTGCCTGTTAGAAGAGCAAAGTCCCACCTGCGTTCACAATGAGACATGCCTGTGGCTGTTGCGGGTCCACAGGGGCTTGGGAATATCTGAAGCACAAATCAGGCCAAGTCCCACTTCTCCAGCAGCGTCCACTGCCTGGGCGGCCACCTACTTAAATACCTGTCTGTCTTTTTTAGCCTGGTAAGGTTGGAAGAGGAATTAACTGAATAGCTGGTGTGTGTGCGCCCTTTGCTTGCACTGTATATTACTCTTGTTCTGCAGCGAGTTCTGCTGAGAATTACAGTGATACCAGGAGGAATAAACCACCATTATAGCTCGGTGCAAGTGAGGTGGTTATATTTCCCCTTTGGAGCCCTGTTCCTCTGAAACTCTCTACTGCTGTACTTATGAAAAATATGTTAGTGCAACTACAGGTACCGGTCCAGGCAGCAAGTGAAAGGCAGGATGGTGATTAACTCGGTGCGCGTGGGATGGGACACCTTCCCTCACCCTGGCATGGAACAAAAAAAGTCCCTTTTTCTTTTATTTTATATCTTTTCCACCCCCCAAGAGATGCTGGAATGACATGAGTGACAGGGCAATATCCATGACAGTATGCAGAATTCTGTACAAGATGGCAAACCTGCGAAGAGTGACAGAAATTCCCCAGAATTTCTGGCATCTCTCAGTTGGAATGTGAATACTGTTTTAACAGAGTCCTTTATATTCTGTTCCTACAGATGGATTTTGATTTTTTTTTTTTTTAATTATGGCATTAACACGGAAGGCTCCCCCTCCCTTCCCACCCCTCTGGTTTCTGGCTCCCATCAAAGCAAGCTGCTAAGGAGGCCTTTGATATATCATACACTGTAATGGTTCTTGGAATCGATCTGCACCATGGAGAAGTCAATAAACAGATCTGGCCCATCACAGTGTCCTGTTAGGCTCTGACAGGCACCTTACGGGCCAAGCCCAAGGTCGGGGTCCCGGAGGAGAAGCAGTTTGGGAGGGATGGAAAGTGCCCAGACCAGGTGCAGCTACCTGTCCTTCAGCTATGGGATGTTCTCTCCTTCCCAGAACATGGTGCAGGTGAGGTTCAGCCTTAAATGTACCAAGTGACTTAGGTAAGGGCTGGCAAAAGCTGAGGTGGGGAAAAAGTGCTCAAAACTTCTAGTTATCCTTTTTTCCTAGAAGGCTGCAATTTTGGAAGCTAGGTTGCATATATGAAAATCTTCTTCAGTGAAGAAAACTCTTCCTGGAAAAGGAAAAATCATTTTGTGGTGTGTTGTGTGCTGCAGATCGAGTCCTGATATGCTTGAGGGAGGCGAAGGGAGAGAGCCTGAGAGAGGACAGTGCCCACCCGCTGCATCCCCACTGAGCTGGCTCAAGGGCTTTCCCACCTCCCACGGGGGATGAGGAAGCCTGAGCTGGTCTGGGCTGCTGGGGACCAGTCAAGCTCGGTGGTCCTCAACAAAGGAGCCCGCGCCCCTTCGCACTTGGCAGCATCTGAGGCTTTGCTGAAAGAAAGTGATAATTGCCTTTTTATTCATTTCAATAGCATCATGAAACATTAAAATCAGGTTTGGTTGGTCACGTGGGAGCGTCATCCATCAGTAACTCCGTGCGTGAGAGCATGCCAGAGAGTTTCTCCCACTGCAGGCAGAAGGCGTTATTAAAGAAACTAATCATTTAAAAAAATAGTACAAATAAGGTAGTTATCTGGCGGGTCTAATGGCTTTATTTTCCCCTTCCCCAGCATAATGAGAGCAGTCTGGGCTGCTGGAATTTACCTCTTTGAGAGCCTGATTGTTTTTAAATGTCTTTGCTAACCACTTCACATAGAGCCCGTAAATCTAGGTTTGGGTAACTGAGAGCCAGGCTTCCGAGCTCTCTCTTAGGATGACATGTTTGTGTGTTAATTAAAACCACGCTTAGGAAGATGCAGTCCTTCAGTCTTTCAGCGTGCGGTGGTTAGCTGTGCCGGAGCGGGCTCTGGGTGCTACATTTCCGTTGGTGGCTGCCAGGCAGCAGTGACTGCCCGCAGGGGCTTGATGCAAGAAACACTTCCAAACAAGTGCCAAGATGGGGCTTGTTCCTGGTGGCTATGTCTCTGCCCTTGCTTTGGAAAAGCCTCGGGAGAGTCGGTGCTCACAGCTTGTTCTCTTCCTGAGCCAGTCCATCATGGTTATGATGACAGAGAAGGAGGTTTTATTTAATGGTGCCCTGTGGCGTGACCTCAAGGCTCCGCTGGTATTCCCAGAAAGGCTCTTTCCTAGGAGATAAGTTACAAACAGCTCAGAAAACCTGAAGAGGGGGAGATGAAGGGGTCAGGTAAAGAGATTCAGATTTGGAACAGTGGAATGACACAAAGTGAAACCAAGGAGGTAAACGCTGAGGGGAAGGTTCAGTTGGTACCTGATTATATCCAGATAACACCGGACCGTTTCTGTACACTTGTCTGTGAACAGGAAGTGGGAACACCATGACAGAGGTTCCAAGTGCCAGGCTCCCTCCCTCCCCTCTGTGAAGGGCACCTTGAGAACATGGCACATTCACTACGCAGAGCTGCCGGGCAGCGAAGCGATGATGCCCCACCAACCAGGGCTGGAGCGGGGCCAAGGAGGTGATGCACGATGGATGCACAGAACACCGTCCAAGGGCCTAACGAAGGGGTGCCTTAAGACAGGGATCGCTCTTTTCTTTAAGCACAGTGGTTTGGTCTATTTGCAGTCTTCCAAGAACGTTGTTTTCTTGGGAGGCTGCGCGTTGAGTGCCAGTGTACAAAGTACGGGGCTAGGTTGCCCAGCTCCTGGTGTGCTGCGGGAAGATGCACGGCCAGAGGGACACCTGTGACTTTATACAGGAGAAATGTTGGAGAGGACAAAGGGACAGATGGCTTTACTGGGGTGGAGACCCACAGCCAGGAGCAGCTGGCACTGCTTTCCAGCCTTGCTCATGTCTTGGACAGGGTGCTAACCTGCTCCAGCTACAAGGATGGGTATTTGGGGAGATCTGGACTCTTGTGGTGAGTAGAAATGGTCCTGGCATGGAGAGCAAGCAGACTTCACTTGGGCTGCTCCAATAACACTCCTCACCCCTTTAAGAACCAGAGGTGCATCCCTTGATTAAATGCAGCCTGTGTTTTCCCCGTTTAAATGAACCGATGTCTGAAGTGTGTTGTGACCTCAACCCTTGGGCTGCATTTAACCTCAAGCAGCACAAGAAACATCTTTTTTTTTTTCCATCTCCATGCTGGATTTTCTCCTCCTTGGAAGGCGAGGCACTAACGATGTCTGCTTTGATGCAGCTTGGATTCAATTGGCCCTCTACGCGAAGTGCACAATGAAGCTAATGCGAAGGGATGGGAGCCAGGCACGACTTCCAAACAGTTTTCTTTTAAGCAGCCCATTACATGTTAACCTGCAAGACAGTATCTTTTAAGAGAACCTTGTTCGTCACCTCTGAAAAGTCAAATTAACATAATTTCTGGAAAAGAACAATGAGGATGGAAACTGTTAGTCATTGTTGATTGAACAGGTAGGTTTCAGTGGCAGGATCTGCTGAATATTCATACCATATTGTTTTTGACATTTAAGAACTCAATTATCAGTTGACTAATCAGTCTTTTACAGTACGTTATTTTTGTGATGGAAAATGAAGCACTGGTAAGCCTCCAGGGGAACACTATTCAGATAGATTTTTTTGATTTTGTTTTTTTCTTTAAGGCAGGGTTTTTCTTTATTAAATGGATTAATTTAGCACTTCTATTAGCAAGTGCCCAAGAGCCCTCTAGCAGGAGGGGTAGCTTTTATCTGGGCTTTCCAGCACACTCTGATGGAGCTTTGCAGCCTCCTTCCAGTAGAAGCCCAGGAGCTGGACCAGCAGGCAGATGCTTGTGGGTGTTCAGAGATGTACAGAAGGGACAGGCACCAGCTCCACCGTTTGTTGAGGACCTCCCCAACCCTTCAGCTGGATGCAGCACCCAGCGCATCCTTTGCAGCCTCCCAGCTGGACCACATCTCTGAGCGACAGTATCAATGATTAAGACTGGGCGCATGGTGGTTAATGAGCTCCCTGCTGCTTTCTACTCGGGGAATAATCCCTGTTGTGGCACTGTGACCGTACTTGTCTCCACTCAGGTTTGAAGATGTAGACACGCTGCCATTCATACTCCTGTGGTAGCAGTGTTGGGGAAGAAGAGGAAAGAAAGGCAAGGATCCTGTATAGTCAGGAGTGCAAAAAAAGTGTGAAAAAGGTCGGGCACCTCAGTTAGTAATGACTGTTTTCAAATGTATTGCCAGGCAAGAAAGAGATGGGAACTGTCTGGGCATTAATAAGGACCCCCAAACCTTGTCCTTTCCCTTTCTTTCTCTCTTTTTGGAATATATTTTGGAAATCTAGTAATAATCTTTGTGTAATTTACCTCTTCTGTTGAACAGCTCAGGGACCAGCTTTCCACTTGATAGATTATTATGACATATTTACTCATACCTGTGTCTGTCTCAGTGGCATCCATATAAAACCCTCAAACTTTAAATTAACGTGTAGGGACTGAGATTTTGTTGCCTGCAGTTGAACAGTCTCTCGATCACACTCTCTGCTCTCTGGCTTTTAGTTATAGTTTGGTCTAAAACTGTAACTACAACAGAGCAGCAAGTGCACTTTTTTTGTTTGTTTGGGTTTTTTTTTAGAGCGGAACTGGAATCCTCATTACACAGCGTTTGCTGTTGGAGAACTAGTCCCGTCCCTTCTGGAAAGGCTGGTTCCAGTGAAGGCCTTGGCCAGCCCAAGTTGGCCTTGGCCATCCCCAGTGGCCATCGAGGCGATGGGGCACTCGCTTTGCTGCTCCTCTGTGCTGGCTTTGGGGTGCAAAGGGTGTGGATACGAGCACTCGTACAATTCCCCACAGGTTTATTTTAATCTATGGAAGAAAGCAAGCACATTATTTCACCTTCTTGGAGTGTGACAGCTATTAATAACCCTATTAAGAGCAATACTGTTTGGCTGTATTTAGGCAGGCAATGCCCAAGTGATTGCTGAGGAAAGGGAAGGCTCCCCCGACTTACAAAGTTAACAAGATGTTGTGCTGCTAAACATTGTTTTTCTGTTTTTTTAACAAGCTCTGCTCGGGGTGTTGCAGGTCAGATCAATAAGAGCATAGGCCCCCTCCATCACCCCTGAGGAGAGGGGAAAAGGACAGCAGCAGCTGAAGGATTTCTTACCATTTTTTTGAAAAAAGCTCTTTCCTTTACACTCTTGTTTGTTGTGCTCCTTTCAAAGTATTTTGGTTTTTGGTTTTATTTGCAATGAAGCTCAGCCCCCTGACACGCAGCCAGGCTCACCGAGAGCCTCCCAGGGGCAGCGGGGAGCATCGGGTGGGTGCTGTGGTCCCCGTCACACACAGCTTTGCTTTGCTGGGGTGCTCTGGGCACTGGGGCTGCCAGCTGCGGTTGGCTGGATCGACGTTGCCGGTGGCGTTGATCGGCTTGCTGCGGTTGCGGAGGGCTGCAGGCGTGCGCTGCGGCTCCGTTATCCCGCGGGGCTTGCTCGCAGTGCTGCAGATGCCTCCAGCTCGGCTGTCAGGTTGCTAAGGCTGCTGCAGACCTGCATGTGAACTGCTGCTCGTGGGCTGGCTCCTGAGCAAGGAGGGAGACGCAGCATCGGCACAGAGCTTGGTGAAAGAGCCAGGAGCAGCCAGGAAGCCTGGGGCAGCTCCTCCACAGCTTCCATGGGGTTGCGTTTCTCTCTGCAGTTGTTATTTAGGGTTGGTGCTGAGTGATGCGGGTGGACAGGGGGTTAGATACTATTGTCTGACTATGCAAGCAGTGGTGTCTCGTGAACGTGTTTGGCAGGGCTTGATGTTTGCCATTTTGCTTTAAAAAACAGGAAAAAAAGAAGGGCATTGTGTCTTGGGTTTTTCTGCTTGGGAGGAGAATACCAAGGATTGTAATTCTTTTTAAAGCTGGTATTATATCTACATCCATGTATATGTGCAACCGCTCCTTTATCTCACTTGAGAATAATGATGTCTAGTTTTACAGAATTTGAATAATTCATCAGCAGAAGCACTTTGTGCCCAGCATACGGCCGCCCTCTCTGTAAAACAGAAACACACCCAGAAACATGTTAACGAATAATTAGATTTCTCGTGTCACTGGACAATTGCAGGAAGTGGTTTCTAAAGGCCTCAGGCTGTGCATGGGCAGCCAGGGTGGGGACTGGAGGGGCCAAATTGGTCCCTTCATCACCTGCACAGGCTGAGCTGCTCGTGCTGGGCTAAATGATTTTTACACGTGGTTAATTCTGGGGGTTTTTTTGCCACTGCTGAGCTATCCCCGCTGCCCCTCACCTGAACAGTGGATACAGGGCAGTTAACCAGAGGAAGGAGGGTCCAGCCAGCTGCACTCGGTGCTGGACCATGGGATTTGTGTTTGATTTCTCCTTTCTCAGCTAACATTTCAAAACACACTTGTGTTTTATTTCAAATAAGCAATGCGTTGCTTAGGCCCAGCTGCCTTTGCTCTTTCCAGAGAAGAAAACGAGCACCTTTTCCTCTGCAAATACATTTATTGCGCAGTAAGGAATCAAAACACCATTTAATCCTGAAGATTAAATGCTCACATCGTCAGGGGATTCTTATGCAGAGCTCTTATTTTCTTTGCATTTGTTTCCTTTTTCTTTTCTGATGAATACGTCTGTCTGCTTTCCTTGTCGCCAGCCAGACCCCTTCGTTCTGATCCCAGGGCTGTTACTCCATCACGTCACCACTATGCAGAAAGAAGGTATTAAGCAAAATAGCATTCTCAGAAGCAGGAATTACTATTGTTAGCAAAACAATACCTGCAAAATAATTTCCTCCTGTCCAAAGCCTCATTTCTCCCAGCAGCACGATGGGAGGTAGGAGTTATTAACTGTTGGTCACGCTGGTGTTGTCTGTGACCTGGAGCAATGCCTTCTCAGGCTGATGTCTCAGCTGATGGGGCAGGGAAGGGAGCTCCATCCGGAGTCACTCCCATACATGGTCAAGATGTTCCCATGTAGGACATTTTTTTTCCCCAGTATTGGCGCTTTAGAGATAACTTTGAAACTGTCCGGAAGGGTTTACCTGAATGAGTCACGAAATACCAGTCTGCATCTACTAGCAACTCTAAAAGTTCCTGTGTTTTGAAATCAGGCAAGAAAATAGGAAAGACAGTTGGTAGTACGGGGGGAAAACACGTGGGTTTGTTGGGGAATATTTTTCTGACTGCAAAAGAAAAGGATGCCGTGTCTGACAGTAAATAAGCCCAGGTTCCTGGGGTGGCAAAGCGCCAGGCCTGGAGATTCACTGCTCATTTTTTCAACAACAACAATTAACTTCTTGAGCTAATGAGGGGTTTCATAAGCAACCATGAATAATAGTGCTCAGGGACTCTTGGCAAAAACCGGCGTTTTGAATCACACAGCCATCGTGTCGTTACCATCAAAGCGGAGGCTCCTTGCGTGGCAGTTTCCTCCCCAGCCCGTTTGCCTGGCAGACAGGCTGGCACTGCCGCAGTGGAACAGCCATGGGGCAGTGCCCAGGTGCCTACAGGGTGTGCATGTGGTGGTTTGGTTACGGGCATCTCCGAGGAGTCCCAGGAGGAAGCAACGATCCGGCTCTGCAGAAGCAGTCGGAGCTATCGGAATACGATGGCAGCATTAGGAGACACGGAGAGACCCTTCGACTCCATCGACGGGAAGGGGAGGGATATCAATTCTATCTCTTAGAATTAATGAACTATAGTCTGGAACTTGCAGCCTGGTTAAAAACATTATAGATTTCGCCTGCTTGCTGCTTCAAGAGCATTTCTGTTACCCCCTGCATGCTCCCTGCTTGGCTCGCTGTAGCCCTGCTCTTCCCGGCAGACTGCGAGTGTTGGGAGCAGCATCCCTTCCTCTGCTCAGCGGAGCCAGACCACTGCATTTCACACGTTTTTGGGTAAGCAGAGAGATGCTCCTAAAATGAGGGGCTGTTCAAACTCAGTGGATGGACGGCCCAGACTCCTGCTGAAGCGATACCAGCTTTACCACTCACAGCATCTTCCCAAGTGCGAGGCAGCTTCAGCTCTCTGATTTTAATTTTATTCATAGAGCTGCTATTACTCCATCTGGATCACGCGGGATGAATACTAATGGCCCTCTGGATTGTTTTAAGTGCAGATCTGAACCAGATACTTGCTTTCATTTTGTCAGGAGCTGTCTCCTTCGCACAGAGATTTGTGGAGTTTTCCTTCTAATGGATCCACTCGGCTCTGGCGCTGGACCCTGGGCTGTGTGCGTGTTAGGGAAGAGAAAGCCTGCAAATGCCAAGGAAAGGGAGATCATGGGAAAACCTTCTCTCTAGACTGGTAATTATTAACTGCAATGTGTAATTACACAGGAAAAAAGGCTCCGCTCTTGGAGGAGGGTGGCTGAGGCTGCAGTGTGTGGCTGGGATATGTGGCCCCTGCCCACCCCATCACTCCAGCCTCCTGCAATGATGCAGTGCTGTCCCCTTGGATGTGTCACCCATCCAAACCATGAGCTCTGCAGGCTGGGGATCTCCTCCTGTGCTGCACGGCTCAGGGGAAACCTTGGGCCAGCAGCTCTTCATACCCCTATAACATGAACAGTAATTAGCAGCAATAAATTGCTTTTCATGTAGATTTGCCCTCTGGCTCTCCTCTCTCTGTTTCCTCTTAAGGCTGATCTGTGCCCCCTGTAATCACTCTGGCTGCCCCAGCTGAGGAGGCCCCAGGGAACATCTTGACCTTCCCGCGAGGTCCTCATCTCCTCCTGGGGCACACGAGCTCCCCTGCTCCTTCGTAATCGCGCTGCACAGGAGGCTGCCCCTGGCTCTGCTCTGAGGGCGCTCCCGTCTCCGTGCTACATCCAAGGTGGGAATTATTCCATTTAGCAAAGAGGATTAATGTGTCATAACAAAAGGTAATTTATTCAATTGTATGCGAAAAAGGTAGTGGTAACGGCACATACAAAGCTTGCTTTGTTTTTGGCTATTGTATTATAAGTCTAAATCCTGTGAAAACATCAGTAACTCAGTTGTGCACCTTTGGGGAGAACTTGACCAGTCCCAGCCTGAATTGGATTGCCTTAATTAAACACACTTGACTTTGACAGAAGAGGAACAGGCAGGCTTTCAGACGGGTGCAATCTCCTCCCGAGCAGACAGAGGAGTGCTAGTCTCCCCAGAGAATGCTGTGATCTCTTTCCCATACCTAGAGGAGATCATCAAGGTGAGCTGTGGATATCACCTTCCTTTGGCAGCCTCATCCACCAGAAACTGGTGTGCGCATCCCAGCACCCGCCCTGATCCTCTCTGCATCCTTGTGGATGCAAGGCTTGATCCAAAGGCATTTACTGTCCCCCTGAAGTTGGGGTGATGATGCCACCACCATCGGTTCACAGCAGCCTTTGATGCTTGGTGGTGTTTCTTGCATTTTGAAGCCCTGCCTCTTTCTGCTGAGCTCTCTGAGAGCAGCTGCTCATCTCTCTCTGTGAAGGGTTCTGTCAGGAGCAGGGCACTTTGCCTTCACGTTGTTTTTGCAGCTTGCTGCGAGCCTGGAGGAAGGAAGGGCTCTCTGTTGGGACATGGCTTTTATTGCTGCTGTGCTGGCTGTGACATCAAAGAGAATAGCAGATAAATTGTGGCTGGAGACAATTAAGGGTAGCCTGCCCCTGGGATTCATACCAGATCCAGGACTATGCCATACAGTCATTAATGATTTAGGAAAGCAATAAGCTGTGAAGGAACAAAATTTGCAGATGACACATGGCTGTTTAGAATAGGCAAGTTTACAGAAGATGGAGAAATTTTAAGGACATCTACCAAAGCCTGGTGAACAAGGGCCTGGCTTGCAGATGACAGTTGGGTAGCAAAATGATGAACAGAGGTTGCAATTATCAGAGCTGTTTGCACTCATATCTGTGTTCTGAGTTAATCCTAGCAGCTTGGAAAGCTTATATAAATCTATGTTAGAGGAAACTCCTGCACTGATAATCCAAAAAGCCAAGAAATACAGTGCTCTAAAGCATATGCTAGGGAAAATCCCAGTCTAGGAAATGCAATGTTTTAATGCAACAGCTTTTTCTGACCCAGAAATGTGCATGGAGTTCTGACTGAGAAACCTCAAAAAGATGCAGGAGAAATAAAAGAGGATAGTAATACTTTCCTGAATAAGATATAATTGCTGTGTGAAATTCCCTGCAATGAGATAGAGTCTTAGTTTTGGTTGGAAGGGACTTTTAAGATCAAGTCCAACCATTAACCCAGCACTGCCAGGTCACCGCTAAATCATGTCCCTAAGCGAGACAGATGTCAGAGTAGCTGTCAGAAATCATAGAAAAGCAGATGAGAAGATACCTTCTTAGGCTCGTGGTTCAGTCTGCTGTGCTCACCAGCAGCTTTGTAACAAAAGCTTTTGTGGTTTGTATTTTTTCCACTGGTATTGAGAGTCTCTGATTAAAATAAATTGCATAAAGGATACGAAGCTCTGTTCATTGGGCTCAAACACTCACATCATGTTTACAGGACTCCAGAAGAAGTTTCCCTGATTTCATAAATGTCCCTGTCTAGACTTTGTGTGTGGTGCTGCTACCACAGCTGGCAGCGCTGCAGCCGGGGTGCTGGGACGAGCGGCCGGTTTGTGATTGCACGCCGCGGCTGCGATGCCGAGGGGTGTTGATCATCTTTTGCTTGGCTGCAGACTTTGCGGCCTGGAATCTCAGTTCTGGTGTGGAGAAAACAGGAAGGGAAAGCTAGAAAAGGAGGCCAGCAAACTAGAGAATTGCAACAGGTGAACAAAGTCTGAGTCTGCCTTGAGCTATGATGCTCTTTGTGCTCCCAACCTGTGACACTGCCCCTTCCTCCCTCCCCAAACCGCCGTGCCCCCAATTAAACCTCCAGCGCAGTGTCTCTGCAGAGTGCCACAGGGATGAGCTACCAGCTGGCAAGATTCATGGCACTGCTGCTCCCCCAATAACTAATAATTCCAGGGCAACATTCAGCATTGCAATTTATTCTGGCTGTAAAACACAGGGAAGGTAAATCACAGAGGGTATAATCATTTCTTACCTTTCTTATAAATCAAGACACATCTAAAACTTGTCCTCTACCTTTCCAGATGGACAATTTCATCTCAGGGGGGCGGGTGGGAAAGGAAAGGGGTGAACTGTTGCATGTGCCCACACGAGGACCTGGTGGCAGCTAGAGGCGGGGAAGTCCACTCGGGGCCAGCTGAATTCTGAGCATCTGTCCCCAGCCCATGGGCCAGGTCACTTGCTCCAGGGACAGCAGGGAACTGGCAGTCGAGCCAAGGGTGATGCTGCGAAAAGAGCCTTGCGCTGAGTGGTTTTGCAGTTGAGTGCAGCACAGATGCTGCTCCAAGTACAGGGCTGGGGGTCAAAACCATGTTTATTGAAATTACAGCTCTGAAAACGATTCCCTTTCTGGCGCAGGCAAGCCTCCCTGCCCTTGCCACCGTCTGTGCCGCGAAGATAATTGTTGGGCTGTTGCTCCTGGGACAGGACAGGATTAGCACATTGAAAGGCACTCTCCTTTGGATTAGCTTCTGTTCCCTTCCCCTCAAGCTGGTGACAGTGCTCATCTCACCTTCTGCAGAGGCTGTCACGCTGACAAGGGGGGCTGGAGAAGCAAGTCCTCATGGCTTGCATGGCACTGGGCCGGCATTCGGAGAGGTCCAGGAGCCTGCATCTTAGCCACTGGTATTTCTGCCTTCTCCCTCAGCTCATGCTCCTCTCTTTTGTAGGAAAAAAGTGTCTCTGTTAGAGCCCTTTCCTTTGCCTATCTGTGCTGGTTACAGCCATTTAAACAAAATAAAATGCAAGTTACTCCTTTGAAGTTTCCGGTTGATCTCTCAAAACAGCTACTTGAATTCCCAAGACTGTGGGATTCAGCAGCAAGAGCATCCGCAGCTCTTATTAAATGATTGTGGATTTAGTACAGAAAAGACCTTAAGTGGGACTTTTCAAAGGCTGAGTCAGGCAGCAGTTGGTGAAGCCATGGCATGTATGTCCTTCATCTTCTACACTGGCCAAGCTCTGGCCCCTCACTGAGGCGCTGGCAACACCAGGAAGGACCACTCGCTTTTGCATGGCAATGCTTGGTCATCTGCTCCCAGATGGGGCTGTCTTGGGGCGGCCACAGCTTCCTCCCAGGCACTGGACCCACACCTGGGCTGGTGGGAGAAGGTCTGTCCAGGGCCAGTCCAACCGAGCAGGGCTCCTTGCGAGCCTGGCGGCTCAGCCCTGCTGATGAAATCCTCAGGCAGGAGACGGTAATGAATGGTAATGCTCCAAGCCCAGCATTGCTCTATTTTTTCCCCTTAACAACTGAACTGATTAGAGTGAAACTTTGACTTGATTAGTGATTATTGTCTCAGTAGAGCGGTTGCTTGCAGCCCTTTCATTTTCTGGGTTTGTTTTTAAAAAAACACTGGCAGGCATTTCATCCCCTGATTTAATGCTTGGGATCTCTGCTCCATATTCATTTCTTTCCCTTCTCCCACCTCTCCCCCTCTTCCTAAAAGAAACGAGTTATTGTTTTATTTTTGTTTACATGTACGCAGCAGGGACTTGTGAGGTTGCTGTTCCCCTCAATTCGTATCACCAGAGGGAAACCGGGTGCTCTCCATCACGCAGGGCACAGGACAAAGTGCCAGCCAGCCCTAATTAGAGAATCACATGCAAGAGCAGCTCCATATTTCTTTCTCCTGGGTTCCAGCTCAGTGAACTCCTTTGCTTCTCGAGCTTCAATGCATTGGAGGCTTACTCAGCATTATTTCTTTTAATTATTGGCATTAGAGCAATTTCAGGAAATCCTGGGTGAGCTCAGAGCTGTTATTATTTTATGATTTATTGCATTCTTTCATTCTCCCAGGGCTTCTGCTCAGGTCAGGTCTCACGACTGGTGCTTCGTAGGCAGAAAACATGAGATAGTCCCAATCCACAGAGCCCTCAGTCTCAGATGAGGCAGGGGCCAGCCCAGAGGGTGGGAGCAAGCAGCAAGGTAAGCGCAGGCCCAAACGCTCCGCACTTGCACCGGTACACAAGTCAGACATCTTGCTGATAGTTGCAGCTGCCCATCATGTCCCTGGACAGGGACTGGGACTCTGCAAGGCTCTGAGCATCCCCTTTCCTGGGAAGCCCCTGGGCTGGGGAGCTGGGGTCTGTGGGACACCGGCCCTGTGACTGCTGCTGGTGCTCCGCTGCTGAGCCCTCAGTCCCTGGCGTGGTACTGGCTCTGACACTAAATCACCCTCCCAGTTTTCTTCCACCTTGCAAATACTGGGCAAAATATTTATAGCAGGGACCAGCTACCTCCCAGCTCCTTCTGGGAATGCAGCTCACGTGCCACATAACAATGACTTATTAAATAATAACTGACATTTACCTAGCTGCTTCTTGTCCTTGGAGCCCCCAAGACTTGGCAAACTTTAATTAATAGTTGTTTTAATAGTTAAATAACCTTTATAACTGCATTTCATTTATTCTGGGCCCATCAGAAATAAAGTCATAATGATCTGAGTCAAGTGATAAAACACAACATCTGGTTTAATGTTTGCAGGTTATTTAATGAACTGGGGAACTTGGCAGAAGAACGACATATTTATTTCCTTTCCTTCTTGTAAGAACATAGGGTTCATAGTGAAATACTGCTTGGGTGCTCCTGTTTTGCCTGCTGCTTTCAGTGCTCTTGGTGTTCCCCAGCTGCAGGCTCAGCCTCAGGGAGCCTGTGCAGACACAGTGGCCCTGCCGCATTGGGCACATCCGTGGACATGGTGGCAGAAGAGCCACTGATTTATCCCCAGGTGCGACCTTTGCCATCTGTTTTTATATCGCTCTCGGCACAAGATGAGTAGTTCCCACATAGGGTCAGCTTCATGGGCTGCAGCATTCCTGTAGCTGCAGCATTTCTTAGGAGGCAGGCGATGGCTGCAGCACATCCTTCATGCAAGTTGGGTCCAGGACCAGCACTGACACTTTTGGACATTTCTCCCTTGGGGCAGTGCCCAGCCAGCCCCTTGCACCCGCCCGAGCCCGCGATGCCTCTCCCACCTCTTTCCCTCAGTCCTTGAGTTCCCAGCTCACCCCAACTCACTTTGACTCAGTGTTACCTGCCCTCCCTCAAACTTCTGACTTGGGTTTCTTGTCTTTCTCGGCAGCCAATTAAGAGTATCCTGACTAATGTTGCTTAACATGGCTCCTGCTCCATGGTTCCCAGAGCGCCGTCTGCGCAATGAAATTAGCTTCCTCGGGCATATTTTGGGTCCTCGTGCTCCCCCCGCAATGTTACCTATTAATTGCGCAGAGAAAATATTCCAGAAACTTACTTATGCCCTTGAGCTATGTTCGTGTTTATTTCCATAACTCTTTGATACAATATTTGTCTTTGCCTGAGATAGTTTGCCAAAAGGAAAGGGAGAAGGAGGAGAAGCATATGAGGAATTTGGATTGCCTCACATCTGCCTTTCTTTAAGCAGCCCATATGGGAAAACATATTCTTCTGCACAGAATTTGTGAAAGGTTTCGTAAAGCGCATTGCATACACATTTAACACAGAACCTGGCAATATTTATATTTAAAATGGGTCCAAACAGATCCATTTGGAGAGCGTTTGGAAGACGTAGGGTGGCAGTGCACATTGCAAATGTAATAATCTCATTAGCTCAGCTTGTGGGATCTGCTCGTGCCGTAGGTTTGATGGGAGGAAGGGCAGCTCTCCAGCTTGTTAAGCACAAAAATCGGAGCGTGTGCTACGTTAGCAGCGTCATTGAGCCATGAAGCTCCAAAAAGGTGACACTGCCCAGGGTCGCCTTTAAGACAGAGTATCTGAGTCAGTAGGAATCGACATGAGAGAATACTTCATCTGTTTCCTCTGTGTAAGTCGCAGGCGGCAGCTTGCAAGCCCCTCGTTCCTGTCAGAGCACAGTTACTCACACGGAGGTCACATCGACTTCCTTGCAGTAACTCATGGACATCGTGATTCATGGGCTGACCCGAACAGGTCAATCCCATGGGGTGAAGGTGGGAGCTGGGTGCTGGATCTGGCCCCTCTGCATTGCCCAGAATGGCGGGTGCACATCTGAAGCAGCTCCTCTGGAGCTGTCAGAGGCTGATCTTGGTGACAGAAAAAGCAGAATCATGGGCCTCTGTGCTGCAATTTCCATGGGGCTGTTGGTCCAGCTATAGGTTTATGATTTAAAGCCATGTTATTCTCTCACCCATGACCTGTGCGTCTTGTGACATGCGCAGCCCCAGCACCTAAGCAAGGCTGGATGGATGCCAGGCTCCTGCAGGTAGCAGGTAAGAAAGGAGGCTGACGAGCGCTGATCACATCCTATTACCTGTTTTCAGACTTCACTAGGTTTTGTTTGGTATTAGATAAGACTGAATTGGCAACAGGGTGTATGGCGCAATAGCTGACGTGATCTCCATCGGCAAAGGCAGGAGAGCAGCTCCCCAGCCCTGCAGCCATCCTGAGCCGAGCAGCCAGCCCTGCCTACCTGCCTGGAGATAATTTTATTTCATCTTGGCAATCTTCTTCTTTATACTTAAGTAAACGCAGATCAAGCTACTCACAACCTTAATTAGGCTACACATAAATAATAGATTACTGGATTAGCCAGGAGTATACATGGGAGGGTAAAAATAACAACAAAAAATCCCACTACCAGTGTTTTCCTGGCAGTGTAACCCTGCGAATCATCCCTTCCCACCTTATGTGTCTTATTTGCTCATGTGCAAAACCAAGGGGATGATCTGAGTGTTGCAGAGCAACAGGAGGATGGATTGCAGAGAGGAGTGGTGGTGGCCAGTCTTGCAGCCGTGCTGATAGGAGAGGCTGGACAAGAGCACCACACTGTTTGCTCAGGACCTGTCACGTGTCCTGCTCCGCTGTGCCTTGTTGATTTGAAGTTCAGCCCCAGCGATGGCCATGACAAACCCTGAGAAAGGCAGGACGCTTTTCTCTGCCAGCATCCATGGAGACTCTCTGGGGCTCATGCAAAGATCTTGTTTGCTTCCAGGATACCCTGCAGGGCCTGGTCGTGCAGCCTCCTGGAAAGCCCAGCAGCTCTCCAACAGATGCACCTTCAACTGCAGGTCTTGATTTGCCGAGGTAACAGGGATGTGGAGATGTTGACACCTTTGGGCAGGCCACTGGAGAGGGATGAAGGGAGGGAGCCCAGGCTCTCCCACAGCATCAATAGTGGGCAGAAGCGATTGTGCCCCCAGGCATGTTCCTCACTGGCACCTTGTGCTGTGAAGTGATGGAGTGCTTCAGCCCCATCAAAAATAACTCCCTGGATGCAGTAGTTCATCCAGGATCAGCAGCCTGTGCAGTCCCTATCTATCAACGCGTGTCCTGTCCTAATGATGTGATAGCTGCGAAAAGTTGAGCTATTTATACAAGGTCACTTTATTAGTAGGGAAATCGCTCTTATGATAAATGAGTGCTCCACAGCCTGTCACGGGTGCTCTCCCATCCCGCTTGGCCCCGCTGCCGCTCAGTTCTGCAGCCTTAGCGAAAAACGCGCCTTCGGTCAGAGAAAGGGTGGGTTCATCTGCTTACACTTTGGCACAGCATGGGATGGAGAGAGGGAGGGAGGGGAACATCCCAGCTCCGTGCCGAGCGGAGGTGACCACTTCTCCAGGCTGCCTCCTTTCCCACTTGCGGCAGTGTAGGGTGACTGGGATACATGGCCAAAAGGCATAAAATATTACATGAAGATATTTTTCCAGCCAGTGTGCTGACACAGCACCGTCTTTGTTTCTTAACCCAGAGTGATGTATGAATTATCTCAACCTAAAGCCTGAAATATACATTATAGGCCATATCTTTCTGTGTTTTATTTGGGCTGTAAAGCGATACCTTATTATTTCTTCCTCCTGGGCATCTTTTAATGAATCTAGATTTGAAAGTGAAATATTTATTATATTTCAGGAGCTTAATCATGGCAGGAGAGGAGGAGGGATATGCAAATTTGCAAGAAAGCGTTAAAAAAAAGAAGGTCTCTTTATTAAGAAAAAAAATGTGCAAGTGCGCGTCTGCCAACGCACTGAAGGGCTATCCCTAAAAAAAGAATTTAATGGGGCTGCAGGGAGTAGGATTCTCCCCGGGAAACTACCCAGTTCTCCTTCCTCTCATGCTGTTTGTACATGAGCTCCAGCCCAGGGTGACTTGGTGTGACATGCAAGGCAGGGGAGACAGGAGCCCAGCTCGCTGTCAGGGTGGATGGGGCAGCAGCAACTGCTGCCCTGCCTGTGTCCTGTAGCTACTCCGGGAGATGAACCAGCATCTCCTCCTGCCTCCCCACATCCTACTGCCTACACTAGGAATTGGGAGGTAGAGGTGTGTCTGATTGTTTTCAGTCCGATCGATGCAGTGGTTTGGCAAATTGCAGAAGAAAATATTTGTCCTGCAAATAAAGTGGTCATTTGTAAACGGATAGCCCCCTGTTTACCGACATACTTAAATGCATTAAAAAGTTGTTCAGCTGCTCCCCCCGAACTGAACACTGAGTTTCAAAACCACAATGGAGAGACAGGTCTGCAGCTGCAGTGCTACCGAGATGAGCCCTGGCTTCATTAGAATGAATGCCATTTGTTTAAAAATAGAAATATTCTGCCATCTTCCAGCCGCAAAATGAAGCAAGCTATTAAAGGATTATGATTCTGTGACTTCAGACCTATTGTAGTCTTAACATTTCATGGTGCATTGACACAGGGTACAGAATATGCTGAACAGCACTGTGGGCTTCAGCTGTTGCAAACAGTATGGTGCAGAAATAATTGAACTAAAAAGAAATTACAGCTATTCGGGGAGGTGGCAGCTCTGCTTTGTAGATGTGAGCTTGCAGGTGCCGAGTCAAACGTGCACTTAAAAAAATTAGTAAAAAATCACCGGTGTTGCTGCCAGAAAAACTCTTGGTGCGTTCTTCTTTTGCTGGCACCGCTACGCCCGTGGAGGGGGATCCAGTTTGTCAGCATTACACAGAGGCAAAGAGGACAGAAGACGAGGCCTCGTCTATACAGGGAATTGCGTTCGGTTCAGGCAAGCTGGTGTGAATTGCTGTTTATGCTTTTAAGTCTCAGATGTATCAGCCAGTTTCCGCAGCTTAACAAGTTGCTGTTTGTCAGCTGGGCTGCAAGTAACAGTGGGCGTGCTCGTAACCCAACGCAGCGATGGCAGAAAACACAGCAGATCACACCTTTCTTCTGGTCTTATTTCAGCGCTTGTCATTCAAACTGGTTCCTAATCATTAAGAAAACCCCAAACAAGGCTAGTTTCCAGCAAAGCAGCAGTCTGTACAAAGCCTGCTTGCATCTTCACTTGGCATTTACATAATTTCCGCTGCTGTCCCCGTGCTGTTCCCTGCACAAGCTAACCTGGTTCTCTCCATCCTTCACCTCCTGGTACAGCTCATGGTACCCCTGCACCAGCCCTCCTGCCCTGGCAGCATTGGTGTTGCACGGCTGATGCTGGCCGCCCTTGGAGACCGTGTGCTGGACCAGATCGACCCGCAGGCTGAGCCGGTCAGACACTTGCTGCATTCCTCTATTTCTTTGATCATTTCATGTTAAGCAAAAAATAAGAGAGAAAGAAGAAGTGTTGCAGCAGTCTTGAAATGTTCCGCTGTTGCTGGTTCGCGGCGTGGCAATATTTCATTCCGAAATAGATTTTTCACTTGAAATTTGTTAAATGTTGGATGTCAACCGGGAAACACAATGTTTTGATCACTGGCAAGCTCCTGTTGGAAGGGGAACTTTTTTCACAGGGAATTTTGAAGTGCCTGATTTCCAGCTCGGAACAAAGACACGTTTCAGCGCGGGGGCATTGCTCGGCCCTACTAAAACTGTCTGTGCTGAAGGCGGGAGGCGTTTTTACCCCCTCACACCTTCGGGGTTGTGAAATCCCATTGAATTTCTCTGGTCCCTATGCACCCTAATGAGATGCAGCGATTTTGAAGAGGTGGCAAAGAACTGGGTATTCTCTTTGTACGGATGGCAAAGCAAATGTGGAGGCTCAGGAGGTAATTCAACCAGCTGGCGTAGTCCCATATACTCGGGTTCGGTATTAGTTGTTGCTTAAAAAAGGACAACAGGATCATCTGCTGCCACAGGGCCCCTGGCTCTCTCTATGGCTCATTTCTGTGTCATTTATACAACCCCTTTTCCTATCCGGAGCATCATCTCAGCACCGGCACAGGATAGGCAGTGGTTCCTAATGGTTACCTGAGTGGGAATACTTCTCATGCGACTGTGTCTCTCCGGGTATCTCTGCATTGTCTGGCAGGGGAAAAGACTGTCTGCCACCTGCAAGAGGGGCTGCCCCCAGCTCCGCCAGCCACAGCATTGCCACTCCTGGAGAAGGATCCATTTGTCGCTGGCAGATAGAGAAACTTGTCTCTGTGACTCTGCTGCTTGAGATGATGTGGGTTTTAGGAGACAGGAAAATTCAAGACAGAGCTTTTTTTTCCTTATTTGCTGGACGATGATGCAGGCAAAGCATGCAAGGTCTCCAGGTAATGTAAGTCTCTGGATCTTCTCATGGTCAATCACAGTCCTTAATCTTTTTCCGTTCTGCTGTGAGCACCCTTGGGAGGTTTGCAGTTAGATTTCAAGTCTGTCTCTGAATGCAAACAGGTGGAAGGGTAGATTATCACGCAGACACGAAACTCCTTCTGAATTCCTCTCTGTCCTGGCATCATACAGACAAAGACAGGTTAGAAAATGGTGCCATCCTGGAATCTGGGGATGTTAAAGTTTTTGTTGGAAAAACAGCGCTCGCTCCACTGACGTGATGAGTGAGATTGTTCTGCTTTACACCAGATGACAATCTGGCTTAAAATGCACCGGAGAGTTTGGCCCCATGTATGTTTGCTTCTTGATGTTTGGGTGTTGGCTTGGCTTTTTTTCCCCCCAAAGAATCCGTACTAACCTCCACCCACTGCAGTGAAACTTCCACCAGCACTAGAGCTGGCGGGATGAGGGGCAGCTGGGGCGCACAGCTCCCTGTCGCACCACTGGGCTGCACGGACCCGCTGGCACCGCCGCAAACATCGCAGCGAGCGATGAGGGTTAAAAAGGCAAAGGGCAGGAGGCCGGGAATGTGCTGAAGTCCTGCCATGGACCTGCGGCCAAAGGCAATCACCCCCTCTCTTCTTCCCCTGCTCTGCTCCAAAGGCTCTCACCGCGCCGTATTTATCTCCGTGTCATTTTCTTCGAGATGTGAGCTGGAACGAATCCGGAGCAGCTGCTCCCTCTCTAAGTGTCCTTCAGGGATCCCTTCAGCAGACACTTTGCAGGATATAATGATGACATTCTAACGAGCGCTAATGCACGTGTTGTCATCTTTCTGTATTTACACTTCCCACAGGAGGCATCATTCAGAGAAGGAAAAGTGAGAGACAGAAACTTTTATGCAGAAACTTCAGGGTTTGAGCTGGGCTCGGCCAGGGAACCCACCTGATCAAGAAAAGCCATAAATCAGGGAGGTCTCCGGCTGAGAGGCCAGTGGCTGGCAGCTCACAGCCCAGGAAAGGACAG
The DNA here is from genome assembly GCA_024336885.1 of Actenoides hombroni. Classification (NCBI taxonomy): domain Eukaryota; kingdom Metazoa; phylum Chordata; class Aves; order Coraciiformes; family Alcedinidae; genus Actenoides; species Actenoides hombroni. The sequence continues at coordinate 21,549,924 of WUAM01000323.1, forward strand.
CCCGCCGAGCAAAGCTCCGCACTTCCTGCGGTCTGATTACACCAGGAAAAAGGGGACAGAAAGGATTATTTTGGTGTACAGAGTGACTGCAGAGCCCACATCACTCCAGGTCTCAGGAACTTCGGTCTAATGATTTACCCGCACACCAGGAGCATTACGTATTCTGGCATAGGCTTGTCTTCTCTCCACCCCACAAGATGATGTGTGGAACTTCTGCAGCCTTTGTGGTGGACGCTCATTAGCCACATCATCAAACAAACCCTGTAACAGCTTCAGCAAGCAACACTTTCCCACTTCCGTCACTGGAGAGCAGATCCTGGAGTCACAAACACAATCAAATCCTCTTTGTCCGTGAGGAAACAGCTGCAACAAGCTCGTTCCCCAGCAGGAATGTTACACACAAACGTGTGGGCGCGTGTCTCTATATATATATAAAAAAAGGAGAACACACCAAGAGAAATAAGCGCAATGAAATGATGCGTGTGTGCTTGGTGTTTCATAATATAGGCAGCTGCAATGGATAAGGTCACCACTTTGTCCTCTGCTTACTGATCATATCGGGGGAAGATTGTATCAAATAAATAATATATCAAAGGATTTCTCCCTTCGTCTCTTGGCGCTCACTCGTGCTCCACTGTCCCTGCTGCGTTGCCCAAATCAGGAGTGAGGATCCAGCCAGTTTGATAAATAGTAATAAATGGCTCTGCTTGTCGGTGGAAATTTTGCTGGCAAATTTCCGAACCGGATTAAAAAGTAAATTAGATGTCTTCTGGAGAGTTATTTTCAAGGGTTTTGTCTGCTGATGTTCTCGTGCAAGATTGCAGCTTTGCCAAGGGGGAACGAGAACAAAAGAGGAGGATAAAGAACCGGGGTTGCAATTATCCAACTGAACAAGGTTCTCCGGTGGAAGGCACCTAATCAAGAAAGCCTCAAATTTGCTTAAAATACAAGGTGCAATACAAAATTTATTTATAATCTGCCTCACCCACTCAGATAAAACTGTTTCTAAAGGCAGGCAATTGCAGGAGACAAGCTGTAAAATGGAACAAATGGAATCACATCGAGTATTAATAACACACAATGAAATCACAACAAAAGTGGGTCTTTTAGCAAAGCAGGATCTCGCTTCTACAGAAAATGCAGGTGAAGCAGCGCGAGACAGAGAAGTGTTGCCCATGGGTGAGCAGGACGGGAGTGGGGATGGGGACGGGGATGTGAAGGCTGCACTATGGCCCAAGTACTGCGGGGAAGGCGGCAGGGCCATGGGAACCTGAAGCTGAGTAAGGAGCCCAGCTAACGAGGGGAGTGGGGAGGCAGGTGAGGTTACTTATGTCCTGGTGATGGGGAGGGGCCCAGTTCACCAGAGCTCACTGGGGCTGGGTGCAAGGTGGTGCTCCTCTCAAGCCTTCGCCTGGGACCTTCGGTGAGTCTTTATTTTTCCATTTATGCAGTAGAAATGCCATTGTTTTGGTTATTTGGTGTCTGCCTTTAGTCCAAGTGTGTATAGCTGCCTTGTCTTTTGTTGGTCTTGCTTGGAAGACTAAGCAGTGACTGTAGTAGAAATAAGGTAGAGGTGATGTTGGGTGTAGAGCTGAGGTGGCTTTTGCACGTGTCTAGGAGCTTTTGCTTCAGCTATATGTGCAGGTGAATCCTACAGTGTTGTGACAAGTGGTTGCATGGGGTTTGTTCCAGTTTCATGTGTCTCTGCGGTTTATAACGAGCTCTGTGCCCACTGAAGGTCCCTGCTGAGAAACACACTGGGACCACAGCTGGGAAAGTGGATTTCTCCCAAATGCTTATAAAGCCTTTTGACCTACACAGGTTGTGTTGCACTTAACTGGTCGGGGAGACAGATTAATGTGCTGTATTTGGCTGACTACAGCCTTACAGCTGGACAGAGAGCAGCTGCTTTAGCTTTGTTTGTAAATATTGCCCAGGCAGGTGGCTACTGCTGGAGCTTGTTCGCAGAGGTGTGTTTGGGTGGGCTTGAAACTTTTTTTTTGTGTACAAACAACCTTTCTGTGTTTGTAAACAAGGTCTCCAGGAATGCATTCACAGATCTCTCATGTAACCTGGGCTCCTGAACAGCTCGGAGCGGCATCAAAAACCTGATATGATTAAAGAAATCGGTGCTGCCTGGCACCAGGGGGCTCAAGGAGGGAGCAGGCAGCAGCCGTGTCCCTGGCTGGGCACCACGCAGGAGCAGCCCCGGGGCTGCCTGCCTGCAGTTCACTCTCTGCTCCGGCCCCAGCCTGGCCCGGGGTGCTTCTGGCAACAGCCACAGACCAGGGAGCAGGGCTGGGCTGCGTGTGTGTGGTGGCTGCTTCCAACACCCCTCGCGATGCACGGTGCCAGCCGGGTTGTGGTGGGCATTGGGCATCTGGTCTCGACCGTGCTGCTGGGTGCAGGGCCTGTAATTCCACTGAACGCTGACTTTCCGATTTTCCGCTTTTGCGGTGTTACCGTGCAAACGATCGAACTGCATTAAACTAATGGAAAAGCTTTAAACAAAGGGACACGGCGGGCAGACAGGTGGGGCAGCGCTGGGGTGTGCGCGGGTTCCGCGGCAGGCGATGCAGGGTGTGCACGGGTTTCTGCACGTACCAGGCTCTCCTGGGGATGCTGCACCGCAGCCGACGTCTGCTGCCATGCTGGCTGCCCTTACTCCGGCTCCTGCCCGAGGTAGTGCCCTTCATTTCGGATGCATTTGGGTAGCTGAGTTTTCAGGCGCCGAGCAGCTGCCCGGCTGACACGAGTGACGTGCTCGGCCCATGCGGGCTGACTCCTGTAATTGGGGTCAATCACAGAAAAAGCCCTGTCACAGCAGAAAGTGCTTCTCCTCTGCCGCAGACAGCGGCACTCTGGGGATGGGGAAAGAGCTGCACTGCCCTCCTTGCCCTCGCTCTGCCTCTCCTCGCGTGGTTTCTCTGCACCTAGCTCCTCTTTGCTCCCTCTCTCCCCTGCTTGCCCACATGCCAGCTGCCAGATCCACTATCCTCCTGGCTAAGCTGCTGGTGCGGTGCTCTGGGCTGTTCCCAGGGCTCTGGCTGCCTCCTCTCCATGGGAAGAGCCATAACCACTGCTTCTTAAGTTGCCTTTGCCCAGCTGTGCAGCAAGGGAGCAGCTTTGCTCCCTCTCAAGCACCACAGAGGTTCTTGGGCTCCCAAACTGAGGGAGAAGGCACCCTCACTCCCTGCATCACCAACATCTTTGAAGGTTCTCTTCTGGGGTACCTCCTCCAGCATGTTGTCGTACAGCCCCTGAGCTGTGAACACCCTCCTGCATCTGCTGTGGGTTGGTGGAGCAGGCTGGGGGCTTCGTAGTTGTGGCAATTGGTTCTTGTTGCAAAAAGATGAAACAAATTGATGTGTTTTGGTATGCAAAGCCCTCGTTGGCACCCAGCATGTATTGTCTGCTGCTGAGGTTTTGCTGTCCCCCTCACCTTCCCCCATCCTTCCCAAGCCATCATGTGGTGGGACCCACGCTTGGACACCTTCCAAGCAGTGACAGAAGCAGGGCAGGGATCTGCCCAGTGCATGAGCAGTCCCTTGCCCTGGGAATGCCAAAGCTAATGGCCAGGCAGCAGCCCCTTAGCAGCCTGGAAACCAGAGTGCCCTTTTCTCTGCTCCCCCATCCTCGTGTCCTCCATCTGCCGATGGAGAGCAGAGTCTGGGAGCTCATGAGCCATAGGAAAAGCTCAGGGTGGGGGTGCTCTGTTTTCTGTGGTGGTGCTGTTAAAATAAATAAATAAACATATAGATCATTCCTGCTGCTTTTTGCTAACCCTGCCAGTCAGTGACAAAGGAGCAAGGGACCTTTCATGGAGATAAATACAGTGCAAGGGGGTAATTAAAGTGACAGATTTCTTCATGGCAGGAGCTTTCCAAGGCTTCGCTTCCTGCGGCGTCCTTGTGTTCGAGCAGTGAGCGATGCCAGCGTGTTCCAGAGCAGCTCGAGTCAGGGACAGTGACTTCTGAGGGGACCTCGCCTCTCCAGTCACCTCTCATCAGAGGCGCTTAGGAAGCCCAGGAGGTCTGCAAACAGCCGTCTAACCCCCCACATAATAACAATCTCATTTCCCTGTTAGGTCGTATTAGCAAGACCTTTTGAATCTCCTCTTTCCCCTTCTCTGTCGCAAGAGTAACACAGGTGAAAGGTTCTCAGCTCTAAGTTGACTTGTGAGATTTTGCCCTGTACTGTTTTTGTGCTCTCCAAAATGCAGCATCCAGGAGTCGGGAGCTGTCACGGCTATAGCTGAGCTGACAAAACTATTCAGGAGGTGACAGATGAACATCACGCTGCTCGGGGTTTCCAGAAAAGAGGGTTTGGCATATCTGCAAGGGGGAAAGACCACCCTGGTAAAGGCAGATGGAGCAGGATGCCCTTTCAGGGCTGCCAACATGCACAGAGTAGGTCTGGGGTGTAGTCTGAGCTGCTGTGGCTTCAAACAGCAGCTTCTCCTCTGGACCAGCTGGAGTGTGGGAAAGGGGGGGACCACGCTCAGAGCCACCAGATCCACGTGTGTTCCACAATGCTTTCCTCTGCTTTGTCTCTGCGCAGCTTCATTACGGACCCTCCATTGCTTATCGTAAGAAAAAGTGCATCTCGCCTTGTTTGCAGACGATAAATGGTTTGTATGCCGCCTGTTAATCATTACCCTGCACCTTTAGTCTAAAGCGTTATCCAAAGCTGCAACTGGGGGCTCATTTAGATTTCTTGTTTGTAGCAATAATACCCTTTTAATATGCTAAATGAGAAAGCAAATGAACCTTCCTTACAGTTATGAGTTTTTAAAAAGAGCTCCTCTTCAGCGGTTGAAGGTCACTCTCTTGTCAGATTAATGTTGAACTCTCAGGCCCTGTTTGCTGTCTGGGGTCAATGCTGCTGCCAGCACCGCATATTAAAAAGCACTGGCTGCGACCAGGGACAACCATGCTGGAAGAGACCACGGACGAGCTCAGGGCTCTGCTTCTCGGGTTCCTGCACATGGGTCCCTTTGGTTGTCCCCCAGGTCCACAGGCATCGCCAAGCCCCGTCCAGATCCCAGGCTTCGATAAGGCTTTTCCTGTTGCTCAGCATCAGACACGTCTCTTCTGATGTTATCACACATTCCTCTCTCTTTTCTTTTTTGCTCTTCCTAGGAGCTTGTGTCCTGGTGATCTATGAGTTGTTTGGAAAAGCTGCAAACACTACTTATGCATTATATACATGTCTTGTCTGTTCCACTTGATAATGCTATTCTTTAATATGCTCAGCAGTAGCTTTTTGGCTGCCTCTCCCCCTCGCTCCCCTAAAGCCTGCTTGGCACACACTGAGGCCTTTTTCTTCTTCAAATAATTTAGGGGATTTTATATTTAACTTTGTTTTCCGACATCCTTGCGCATGGAGAAGGAGAAACCAAACAAAGCAGAAATCTGCCTCGGTAGCCTGGAGCATTTCTATTCCTTTCCTCGCAAAGACGTAGTGGCTCTGAGGTTTGGTCGGAGATGACGGAAGAGAAGGCAGCAATAGATTAGCACATCTGGAAGTTAATGCTGGGCTACAGCGAGGCGACAGCGACGCCTTTGCCCAGTGTTGCGGGCAGCATCGCTGCCTGTGCATGCTGCTGGTGGCTGTGCCTCTGCTCGGCTGTCCCCAGTGCTTGGGTCCCGGCGTGGGTCAGCAGGATGCAGATGAAGGGAGAGCTGCCTCTGTCCTGTTTGGTGTGGAGGCTGGCTATTGTATGGCCAGGATATATCTCTGTGTGTGTGTCTGTCTGTCTATCTATCTATGTATACATGAGGCTGCGGGTGCCTGCTGATTGCTAAACGCCCAGGGATGACAGGGGTGCTCTCAGAGATGGAGAGTCATTGAAAGCAAGAGGGGAATAAAAGCTTTCTCAATCCTCTTTTTCTAGCTGAGAAGAGAGGATCTGGCATCTCTAGTCCGATTCAGGAAAATCACTCTGACCTTTCATATTGACAGTCTCAGCTCTGCGAAGCCACAGGAATCGTGGTCTCATCCCTGAACTCCGTTATTTTACCCATTCTCTCTCCAGATACACTAAATAAAGCACTTGATGTACTCTACTCAAGGCTCTCTGGCTTAGCTCAGTACATGATAGCAGCATGTTCTTTTTGATTCCTGTGCAGAAATGCCTGCTATTCCTTGCTTTCTGTTTGCTCACCTCCTGAATCTTGCAGAGAGGGGTGTAGGGGTGTGTTCTCATGTCAGTCTGACATGGTGAATGTCGAACAGGCTCTGTGGGACATGATGCTGCCAGGCTGGGTCAGCTGTCCCAGCGCCAAGAAGGACAGGGCTGGGGGGGATCCCCACTGCTGGCTCTGTCCTCAGCACTGAGGCTGCACAATAAATCCTGCCTCCCTCCCAGCATACCTTCCTCCTCTCGTCTGGATGAGGAGCAGGAGAGGAGAGAAGTACATGATGGATAAGCTTTAAAAAAGAGTCCAGGGTCACAGCTTTGTCTATAAAGAGTAAATAATGTGAAGAGCAGAGACCCATCTCCCAGCTGGCACATGTGATGTGCGGAAAACGTGCTCTGCCTTGTGATGGAGAGCTCCCTCGGGGCCTTGGATCCATCGGCAAATAAGAACCCATGGGGCGAGCATCTCTTGTGCGCAGTCCGGGGCAGCAAGACAGCCCCAGTGTAGGGAACTGCTAATGAAGAACAACTTTGAGGCTGTGAAGATCTTTGCCTCTTGCACGGTATTTCCTCCTTTTATGTTTCCAGTTGGCAAACAGCTCTCTGATGTCTTATTCTAAAGGGCTCTGTATAGAAAACTTCCCCAAGTCCAAGAAAACACTGCTGCATGAATAAATGATGGGAGGGAAGCACTAAAAGGCTTGGTGAAGAGAGGTGTGCCGGTCGAAGCAGGTGCACCCGCGTTGGTGCTGCCCTGGCCTCAGCTGAGGGGATGCGGTGCGGGTGACATCACACAGCTGGAAGTGTCAGGGAGGGAAACTTCATGTCTTTAGTCATGGGGAGTAGTAACAGGCATGCTGGGACAGCATCCCACCCTCCTGGGAGGAGAGCTCTACAGCATCCTGACTGCCTGAGTCAGCAGCTGCAAAGTACAACTTGACCTTGCGTGGAAAGAGATGTCAAACAAATCTTGGTGCTCGTCACACATGGTTTGACACACATGCACATGGTTCCCCACAGATCAATCTCTTGCGTTGGCCTGGCTGTTTGATCCCTTTATGGGGAGGAGGAACGTGAGGCTGATGGTGCTACATCCACCTCCCACCTCCTCCCCACTGTCCGGAGAGTCCTGAGTTATAATGGGGTTACGGAGAAGCTTCACTGAGCAGCACCCCCAGGATGATGAGCCGGTCATACAAGCTTGGGTAATAATATTTAGCGCCATAATTATGCCTTGAAATGTCCTTGGAGATTCTGCAGAGGCTACAAGAAAATGAGGAGAGTGCAAAAAAAGGCTCCTTGTCAGGATAACATTTTGAATACACTGAAATAGCTTTGGAGGTGGAAGGGGGGGGACGGGGAATCGTGGAAATCCCAGCCCATGGTGGTTTCTCAGTGTGTTCCCCCCTCAGGGCAGGCACAGTGGGGCTCACCAGGGTCAGCTCGTTTAGCTGCTTCCCCATGTTCGGTGTCTAATTCGACAAACTCCATGGCAACGCGCCAGCCGCTCTACTTACCTGACCTCGCCGCCCGACCCCCTTGTTAACATCCTTCCTACCAGGTTCCTGTAACCTGGGTCCAAAACACTTCAGGAGCTTCTAACTCCAATGACGCAGCTGGGAGGTGAGATGCAAGAGGAGCCAGGGCTGGAGGGGACCCGCCAATGACACGGGGGTGTTTGGGAAGGAAAGCTGCTTTAGGGTGGCCTGTATGTGTGGAGGTGAAAAGCAACATGGTTTGGCTGGCACATTGATTTTAGGGTACTGCACGTTTTTAATGAATGGCCGAGATGCTGAAGCTGCTGTTGGTTGTTTATTATTCGGTGTTGTGGCAGTTGGGGTCCCCAGTGAGGTGTCTGTGCTGCTGAGCTGGGATGTGGTGAAGACATGAGCATCCTTGGGGTCTGCAGGTGATGTGGTGTAGGGGAAGTCACCTCGCATGGTCTCACCCAGCCCATGGCTCTTAGGGCTGGACCTCACTGCCTGAATACACTGCAAGTGGCTCGAAGCACTGGTAGAGAGTTCCCAGCCAGGGTGGAGGCTGCGGGGGTGGAGGACAGTCCTTGCTCTGCAAGTTTTCCCCCAAAACCCCATGCAAAGGGGGAAGGATGAGCTCACAGCAGACAGTGAGCATGGCAAGGATCTGTCTGAGCTCCTTGTGGAACACCTATGGCAAAGTGCTCCACAGCAGTCGTTATTTACAGTGCTGCTGGATCATATGCAAACAACCAGCGAGAGACCCAGCCCGGCTCCTCAGCCACAATCATCTGCAGCGGGGTTCAGATCCTCCCCAGGCTGCTGTTTCAAGCTTCAGGCTGTACACATAGAGGGGAAAAATAACTTTAAATATACGTGTTGCGCCATAAACACGTGTTGTCATAGCCCTGTCATAGCCCCACATAGAAATGTGGCAAAATTGAGCATTCTGCGACTGCAAGCGCTTTTCTTAAGCTGAACTTGGCCCTCCCATGTCCCATCTCAGCCGAGATGGTTCACTTGGTGATGTCACTGAGTGATGGGAAATGGGTTTGTAATGGGGAGTGATGAGCTGCTTTGACACCGGGCAGTCCCACCAGCTTCAGCTGCAATACTTCCTTTATTGGGACACGTCCAGGCTATTTTCAGCAGACGATGAAATTAGAACGGTGTCAAATGTACAAGGATAAAAGGGTTTTTTTTTTCCTCTTGGGAGCTGAAAGAGGTTAATTAAAAAGAACCAGGAAGAAAGTCCTTGTCCATTCCTGGAAACAGAAGCATGCAGTTCTGGGGAGAAATGAAGCACCTGTGGGGAAATAAGGGAAGGTGCCGTGAAACCCACAGGGCTGGGCAAAGCCCATCACCCCCGCACAACCCCGTGCGTGTGGTGGGTGCCTTTCCTCAAGCCTTCGGCCTTGTGCGTGGTTTGGCAGCATCAGCTGCCTCCTTCCTACCCTGTTTGGGGCGGGGAGGGGCTCTAATAATTTTTTTTGTGCAAAGACATAATTATATCTCCCTGATTAATGTTCAGACTGAGTCGGGTACTTGCCATAAATCTTTGAAACAAACACGTCTATTTATATTTTAATTATCTTTCTTCTTTCCTAAGTTCTGATTGATTTGAGCTTCTCCTACATATTTATCAATGGAGCAGTTCTCTGCTCACCTTTCCCGGGCGTCTTGTAGGCGAGGCCGCAGTGCCTGCCCATGTGGCAGCGGCTGCACCGTCGCTCCTCGAGGCCAAACAGCTTTTTTAGACACAGAACCTGCTGGTGCCCACAAGTGCTTGGCCTC
>WUAM01000323.1:21561195-21583692 GCA_024336885.1 Actenoides hombroni
GCAGCTCCTTTGCTTATAAAATATCGCTGCCTGGGAAGGGGAGCCGCCTGCCGCAGCCGGGCAGCACCGAGTTTTCATTGAGCGATAATGAAAAGCTCTGATTTGGTCCCTCGTCTGGGCCAGCATTTAGCGCATCAACAAAATGATGCTATCTGGGACTTACTCCCTTCTGTTTTGAAGTCAGCATGTGAGGAGGTGGGGAGGGGAGCACTGAAAGCCTCTGAAGATCCAACCAACCAGACTTCCCAAAGTGAAAAAAAAAAATTATTATCCCCTTGAGAAAAGAGCTTTTCTCCAAGCCCCATCAAAGCCATGCCACATCCTCCAGATGAAAGCCCTACTTTTTACTTTCCTCCTTTTTAGCACATAATTTGTTTTTAAGCTCTGTTGTTCCTAAATGAACCAACAGTTTGTCTGCTGCGCCCAAAATAGCAAAATAACTAAATAACCAGCAGCCGGGCTGGCTCTGCGTCGGAGCAGTCACTGACACGGTCCCGACGCGCTGCAGTGTGTCCTGCCACCGCTGCTGTCCAGCAGTAGCTCATCGTATTTTTCAAGGCAGTTTGGCAGTTCCAGACAGCAAAAATTCAGTGTATTCCAATTTTTAAAATAGAAATAATAAAACAAATGGTAGCAAGTAGCAGATGCTGCAAAATGTAATTACTAGCTAATCATTTTCTGGCCAATTTGGGTTTTTTCCCCTCTCTCCCATGTAAAATAACTGCCTGGCTAAGCTGCAGGGTTGGGAGAAAGCTGGTGTAGGCAGAGGGAAGAGCCTGGGACACAGCATGGGCAGTTGGGGAGCCCATCCCAGGTACAGATGGGTGTCTGTGAGCAGAGGGAGAGAGGCGGTTGGCGAAGCTGGGGCTGTCCATCACCTGCGCTGTGGTGTAAATACCCCTGGCCAAGGGGTGCCACCCTGGCTTTACTGTGACTCCCAGACACACATGGAAAATGAGGCCCGGAAGCTTCATTCTCCCCAAAATCAATACTTACCTCCAATCTCCTCTGCTCTCGTGAAATGAACCGTGTGACGGATCAGAGGAGAGCAGAGCGAGCAGCGTTCAGAAGGGCTCAGCAAATTGCTGCCTCTGTTTGCTGTGAGGCTGAGCAGCGTGATACGGGATTACTCCTTATTAAATATATATATGCTCTGTGTTTACATTTGCTAGAGGATCGCGGAGCCTCGAAACCCTCTCTCTTTCTGTGTTTGGCTTCTCTTGTGTGAACTGTTTGCAGAAGCTGGGGGGAGTGGGACAGAATGCAGCGGTCCAGGCGGGAGTGGTGAGCCCCGTCCAGGGTAGCTGGGATGCTCGGGCCAGTTCTCCGCACTCGGGGATCAGACTATCGCGAAGCGCCGTCAGGGAGAGCGATACTGTAGGGGTTCGCACCCCAGCCTTGCACACACGCAGCAGTTTCCCTTCTTCCCCTCTTCTCCCCATCCCTCTGCTCAAACCCATGAGGGAGGCAGCAGCTGGGGAAGGGTTGGCAGCACTGCATCCTGGGTGGCATGTCCCGAGCTGAGCTTGCTGCACATGCCTGGGTTGGTGGTAGGTGCTTTTCCTCCTCCTCCAGAGAAGGAACACATCCGTACCTCTGCCAGGCCCGGGCAGCACAGCCAGCAAGGCAGGGGGAGCAGCAACGTACGCTCGTGCTTTCAGAAAATGCTATTTTCAGAAAAAGCAGCGCTTTGGTTTTCTTTCCCTTCGCTTTGGCATTCTGGGCGACTGCTCGGGGTTTATCTCCCTTCCTCATGTTCACAAGAGATCGGGAAGCTTTCAAGTAACATTTCAATTAAGATTTTAAACTGGAGAGATGCAAGTTAGATCAGAGCAGAGCCTGATCTCAGCAACTCCCCTCCGCTTCCCATTTGATACTGGGAAATGTCGCAGTTTGTAGTTGCGCATCGCCGATGCTGCTCGCGGACGATGGCATCCGTGTGAGTGTTACCCGGGGAGATCTGAGGGGAAAGCGCTTGTTTTCTCCCCCATCCATCCCCCCTGCTGCCCAAAAGGAGCCACGCGAGGGATGGCTCAAGTACAGAAACTGGGCCATGAAATTCAGCATTCAGCTCTGGAATTAAATCACTTGCTAGTTATAGATTAACTTTTTAGGGTGAACTCTCGCCCAGTGATCATTTATCTATATAGTCTCTATTTTTTTTAACTTTTCTGATTCTGGGGGGCAACGTGACTTCTCATGTGTCTGTGGTACCTTGCACAAGTGACTGCTCAGTACCCAGGGCCTCTTGGCACAGAGAAAATACAAAGGATAAATACCAGTAAACACACAGAGCTCCACTTGATGCTTTTCAACCTCGCACCCTGCGCCTGTGAATACAGCAGCTGTACAGAAACGTTGTCCTTTAGCAGAATTTATCATACATTAAGGATTTACAAGATCCAGACCTGGAGGTAGAAGTTGATTTTTTTCTTTGGAGTTTCTTCTTTACGTCATCGCCCATTACCTTTCAGTGTGCTTGCTGCTGGCATCACCTGGGACCAGAGGCAGAGACCCCCGCTGTGAACACGCATGGTACGAGCACACCCACACGTGTGCATGCTGACACACACCCGGAGCTACCCAAACACCTCAGAGCCTCACAAAAACTCGTCTCCAGATCAGCCTTTCATTTCTGCTTTGGGTGAAAACTCTCACCACGCCTTATTTAAGGAATGAATGTTGCTTATATCTACTGTTTGCCTAGAGGGAATATTGATTAAAAAAAAACCAAACAGCCAGACACACTGCTCCAGGGGCCTAATAGCTAATTAGCACTACAGAAACAGATGATGACCACCCATCAGTACTGTCTAATCGCCCACAAATAATGAATTAACTCGGGCAGCAGACTTTGCATCACTGAGCTTTGGCCTGGGGAGCAAGGGCTCTTCCTTCCCAAGGTGAACAGAATCTTTGCAGCAGTGTTCCTATCGCAGCCCCTTTGCTCACAAATCTTCCCCAGCACACGGTGGTAGAGCCCGTCGTCTGCACCAGCCCCAACCTTTAACCCCAGGCCCCTTCCCGCTGGCCTCAGCAGGGTGTTTCTGTAGGAAGGCAGCAGGGAAATCCCTTTATGGGTCTGTATGTTCTGGGGGATGGTGCGAAAGGCTGCAGCGGCTTACCTGGGACTCTGGGCTTTGCAGATGATGTATCTCAGGGGAGAAGATGAATGTGCGGCGCCGTGCTCAGAGGGGAATTATCTGTGTGGCTCCATTTATCTCGGGGGGGGACGATCTGAAAGCGGCGTTTAGCAGGGAGCGCCGCGCTCGGGGGCTGCTTCCCCCGGGATGATGTAACTGTGCCGTACGGGGCTTATCTGGTTCGTACGGGAATAGGTCACCCCGAGGGGCCACACGGATGGGCTGTATCCTGCTTAGGGAGGCTTCCTCAGCATGGGCTTGCTGCTCATCAGAGGGATGCTGTAAAGCTGGTGCTGTGTAAATCACACGTGTTCTGTGATCCGGGGGCTGTGTTTGCCAGCAGCAGCTGCCCCTTCCCAAGGAGCACCCCTACACAGACTTACAGGGCCAAGAGCCTGAGATGTTAAGGCTTGAAGCCTCTTCTGATGAATCCCAAAAGCTGGATCAGTCTGACCTCACGGACACAGACATCTCTACTGTCTCTTTTCTTACCTTCTCCACAGAAATATACACTCAGGTTCATTTCTAGTACAGGAAAATTGAGGAGTATTGCGAAAATCAATGTTCAGCGGAGGACAGCAGTGACTGGAGGGTTGAGGGGGAGGATGCTTCTCCCGGTTTCTGAAAGGTTATTTTATCTAAAGGCAATACAAAAAATGCTCCCTGAAAAGAGCTGCTCTCACAGTGTCCACCTCATCCTTGTGGCATTTCAGAACTTCATTGCGGAAGCGCGTGAACCTCCAGGACAAATATTGTTCTTGTTACAACAATTAATTCCTGTTTTACACGCTGTAATGTCACAGCCTGAAGACTTTCTGCCATCAGCTCTAACCAGTGGGACAGTCCAGAGGGAGTGTGTTTGCTCTGTGTTGTGGGTGTATTGGTGAGAGCACGGGGGGCGGAGCAGTGACCTGGGCTTGGAGGAATCCCTCTTCCTTTGAGACGTCAAAGGGTTGTCCCCTTTGGCATGGAGGGTACTCAACAGGAGAGACTTCCGTAAGCGATCCTCTGAGCAGCCTGTCCTTTCAGATATTTACTTGAAGCAATTAAAAATCTCAGTAACTGGAAAAACTAGTTTGAGTGTCCTTTGTTAGGGTGTTCACAGGGATTGATGGGGGAGGCCAGAAATGTCCATACCCGGGCTGCGAAGAAAGCCTTGTTTAGGCTCAGTGCAATGCAGTGGCTCGGGCACTATTACCGAGTAATAATGGTCTCATTTGAATTTTATCTGCATGATATCAATTTAATAGTTTCACTGGAATGTGCTATTCACATTGTCATAACATAGGGATGTTTGCAAAGGCCTCAGAGGTGGTTTAATTAGCAAAGTTAGTTGGGAGGGCATTTTGCATTATCTTCCTCCTTTTCTTTCTACTAATGCTCCATAATTTATGTCAGCCAAGAAGCGCCTAAGCTCTGTTGCACATAATAAACAGAGGGGGTTCAAAGCTGGTGGTGAGCTGAGCTTCAAAGGACACAGGGAAGGGAGGTCGCCGGCAGGCAGTTTATGAGCTGTCATTTTCTGTACCGCCCAGTGAAAACAAGTAAATAAGCGAGAGCGGATCCCTCCTCAGCAGCACTGACGGCCGTGGGCGCAGGTGATGCACGGCTCGTCCCTTCCCATCCCACGGTGCTGAGCTGAACACCTCCACCAAGCAGACAGGGACACAGGCAGGACCTCACTGCACACACCACCGAGGATGCTTGGAGGGAGCTCGCCGAGCTGAGCGGCACTGGACTTCCGTGGGAAGGTCTTGAGCAGATCCGTGGGCAGCAGCGTCGTTAAGGGCCGTGTTCGTGTCCTGGGCACAGCAAAAAAACGCTTGTGCATTCGCATGGGAGTTGTGCAGCAGCTCCGCTCAGGCTTTCCGTCTGTTTTTCTGTCTCGCATCCTAGGAACTCAATATACCACTAACTGTCTGGCTGAAAGCCCAGGGGAGTTGATGGGAAGGTTTCCACTGACTTCAATCTGGCTTGGATCAGATCCAGGGGCAGGAGCAGGATGAAGACATCTGCTCGCTTCCTGCATGGCCTGGGTGATGGCCATTGGAGTGGCACTCTGAACCTGGCCCGTCGCTGCCACTCATGCTCAGAGCCACATCCCTCATAGAAAGCTGGAAGCCACACAGTGACCATACCACGAGTGGCCTCCATGGCTGCTGTGTGGAGGACAGACCTTCTTTGGGCAGGGGTTATCTGTGTTCAGGTGTCTCCACCAAAGCAGCCTGCTCCTGACATCAGTGACACATGATGAGGTATTTCTCATGGGGGTCTGAGCTGCTCCACTGAGCAAAGCGAGCGGCTTTATGTTCCCGGGCAGCCCTACCCGAGCAGGGACAGAGCCTGGGCACTCCTCTGCCACATATCTGGTATTCCAAGGGGAACACGTCAGGAAAATAGGAGTGGGGGGACACAGGGCTGGGCTGTTGGGCCAGTCTGAGTGAAATCCAGGCAATTAAGGTTTGCACTGAATTTCTACCTGGGACTTCAGGGAATGAAATATGCCTGGATTGAAAGAGGGGGGAAAAATATTCCCACTGAATGATTGAGGATTTTCCCTCCTGTAGCTCCACTTGCATGCCCGTCACTTCCTCTGTGAGCTGGTTCACATGGAAGGCTCCTTGGAGCAGCTCCTCCTGCACGTGCAGGGGCTCACGCTCCGTTCGCCCCTCGCAAATTGAAGAGTCTTCCACAAGAATGCAAAGCTAAAACCACTCGTATTTCTGTGCAATCTGGCTCCTGTCAGCAAAAGGAGAATTAGAAAAGGTTATATTGTTAAGGAAGATGGTTCTGTTACCTGCGTTAACAAAAGTGAGTCATGTTTGATGGAGGATGTAATTTGACAAGTCCTAGCTGCCAGTCAGACCCGAAGCACATCGCACACAGCAAGACCCCGACCTGCCACCCTGTGCCAGTGCCACCCCTTGTTTATGGGAACTGTCACCCTCATAGCTTCAATCCCTGACCAAAAGAGAGAAAAAAAAAAATTTGCAGGTTCTGAAGGACATATCTTGAAGATTGCAGAGAGACATGGAGTAATGTAGAAATAAAATATGAATTTTAATGTGAGACATTAACATGAACTCTTTGAGGAATACCTACAGGACTTCACAATGAACCTGTTAGAGCAGTGCTTCAGCACCAGAGCCTGCCAGTCTTCATCAGTCAGCTTCAACAAGTTAATTCTTCATAAAGGAGGATGAATTTGAATCTCAGGGAGGGAGGGAAGGATGGATGGATGGGTACAGAATTAAAGAAGCAGCATGACTTGGAGCACTCAGGTCCTGGCAGGTGGGATGAGTAGGAAGCACCAGACAGCACAGAAGCAAATAGGAGTTTTAGGGGACATTCTGTCCCTCACCAGCTGAAGGCTGGTGCCGCTCCGGAGAGCGGATGTGGGGCGATGCTGCTTCCATGCCCTTGTTTGCTCGTTTTCATTGCAGCAGGCTCCTTGGAGACAAGGGCCCTTGCCCTGCCTGGCACGTGGAGATGCTTCTCACGCTCAGCCTGTTCGAGAGGCAGCTGAGGTGCTTCCCTTGAACAGAGGTTGCTACCGAGCCAGGCTGCTTTTTATTTGGTGTTGATTTTATTGATGTTACTGAGTTTTTCATGGGGCGCTTTGGGGACGTTTGCATGATAGTGTGTGCAGGCGCTACAAATTGCTTGGTGTTCCACAGTGTTTAACTCATGCTCTGCACCGGTGAGAGAGACATGTTTTTATTAAGACTCTGTTGTAGACGTTGCTTTTGTTTTTATGATAAAATATATAATGCAGTCATCACCACAGCCATCCCGCTGTGGCTACCGGCTAAGGCAAAATAACGAGGTGTCATATAAGCACTTCCAAGGCAGTAACAGAGGTATACAGTGCACAGACTCATTCCAAAGAGCCTCCCATGCTGTACCACAGCATCCCAACGGACAGGCAGTGTTTGGGGGGTTTCAGCATGGCACAACCGAGACACAGGAGCGGTGCCACTCTGGTGTGGTTGTTCCCAAGGCAAAGATCTGCAAGCAATGGCTGGATCTTGCAGAAATTTGTGATTAAGGGGTGTAATTGCAGAAGTGTAATTGCCAGGGGTGAAGAAGGTCGGGTGCACCTGAAGATTTTGGAGTTCCCAAATAGACCCTGGTCTCTGCAGCCACTCTCCTCTTGTTGTCTGTGTATGCACTGGTGCCAGATGAGCCACTTTGGAGCGGTGACATCTGGCCAGCAGAAAGGTAGTGGAGGTGGAGAGGGTCTCACTTGCAGGAGATGGGAGGTGAGGTGCAGCTCATGCTGGTTGCAGCCTCTCCCTGAGGCATTTCTTCATGCCCTTGCGGCCCCTGCCCTCTGCAGAGCTGCCATTCCCTTCTTCTGCACAGCTGGTACCACAGCCTTAAGTGTTTTGACCAGAGGTTTTATAGATCGAGCTCTGGAGATGTGATGTTAACACAGCAGCATGCACAAACATCATTAATATTTCAATACATGGGTGAGGACAGGGAGAAAATGCTCCCCCCCGCCCCTCCCTAAATAAAACAAGATCGCTTGTTTTCTATTCCCAGACTCACTGCCTGCCTGAGACAGTAATATTTTAAAGTTGATTGGATCTTAAAATTGTAAGAGGTCCCCGGTGGCCCGACTTTAGCTGGCATTATCAGCTCAGCCATTGTCTTACGAAGCAATCTCCTCTTGAACCATCCTGTGCTCCCTCATCCTTTAAACACACGCCGCCCGGAAGCAGCTCGGTTCTCCCAGGCTAAGGCTGTTTGGTGATGGTGAGGAATGAAGATGAATATCACCGTGCCTGTGACCTTGGCAGCAGCCAGCCTCGTCCTTGGGGCTCAGAGCACCTCTGGAGGTTTCTGTTTGCTTTTCTTCATTCGCTGGGGATAGGTTGACAGTGCCATCTTTCAGGTTGAAAAATGTTTCCGAGGGAAAGAGCTGGAGGAATGTGATGGAGCAGATGAAGGCCCTGAGCACGCGTGGGGCAGGGCTGTATGAGGTGCCAGCAGCCTATTGCCAGTGTGCCCAGTTATTCTAGCACAGCCATGTGTCGCACCGAGGTGTACCAACCACGAGGCCCCGTAGCAGCCACCAGCATCTGCTCTAGATTTGTCCTGCTCTGCAGGGGGGTTGGTTGGACCCGATGATCTTTGGAGGTCCCTTCCAACCCCTAACGTTCTGTGATTCTGCGATCGCACCTATGGCAATCTGGGCACCAGCCTTCTGGTGGTCTTTATATGTCTTGTGGGACTGCACACGGCGTTGCTTTTGCTGTCATGGCAGGTTAAAACCTGGGGATGTTGTCAGAAGGACAAAGGAGAGGGTCCTGGAGCTGGGAGCTGCCCTGGTGCTTCATTTCAGGCAGAGCTATGGCGTTAGGAGAAAGATCTTGGCATGTCCCCGCCTGTGATTAAGTGGAGTTTGCACAGTGAAATTTAAAAAGTAGTTTCCAGAATGTTAAAAAAAAAAAATAAAATGTCTGCTCTGGAAAAATCTGGGCTCATCTGAGGCTCTGTGTTGAAAAAGGACTGGGAAAAGGGAAGCAAATGGGAGAGGTGTGGTGTAAGGATGAGCTAAGGGAGTGCTGCCGTGTCCCCAGCTACCCCAAGGAGAGGGAAGCTCCTGGCAGCAGACGGCCCTTGAACAGAACAGGGAAAGGCAAAACTATACCTAGTGGTTAGAAACGGAAGTTGGACAAATTCGGGTGAGAAATATGTGACAAATTCTTAGCAGCAGGGTCATAAAACACAAGAAGAGTTTACCTAAGGATGGCAGTGCAGCTTCTTGAAGTCTTTAAATCAACACCAGATATTACCCACGCGATCCCCAGGCAGAGAGTGCACAGGCAGATTTTCTGAAGGCCAGCTTCCTTTTGCTACGTTAACTCTGCTTTTAATTAGGTTTAAAAAAAAATAATAAAAATAGAGAATTCCTGCCAGTTGATTGGATTTTGCAGTGAATTTTCCCTTTGATTTTCATCTGAGCCCCATGAAACCAGGCTTGTGTGGCTGCAGTTTTTATTACCAGCTTTAAATAATTCCTCCCAAATACTCTCTCGTACAAAATGAGACCAATACTTATGTGTCTGTGGTATCTAGGAGACTGGCAGAAATTGTGCTCTGCGTGATTATCCAAAGCAGTTGTCGTGTTATTCTCATCACTAATGGTATATAATTATGTATTAAGGCTCTCTCCAGGTAGAGCATCTCAGGGCAATTAGAGCACACAGCAGAGGACACGACGAAGTGACCAAGTGACTTTGTCCCTCTGGAAAGGAAAATAATTGTCCCAAGCCATATTGTTTGCATTTTTGCTGCCTGAAATTAAAGCGGGTCCATTAGAGAGATCCAGTTTTGTAGAAGGACCTCATCTGAGCTTATCTGCGAGCTCTTCAGCTGGCTCCAGCATTGCTGCGGCGTGCCAGGCGGAAGAGCCAGCGGTGACATGGAACATCTCGGCTGTGTTTGCGTCTTGGGGGATGCTAGTGCAGCTGGGCAGGGCAGGATCCTTCCACCTCAGTGCCTCTATCCAAATGCACATGGCACTTCTGGTGAGGTCATGAAGACGATCATGCCAGGAATACATTTCTCCTCATCTTTTTTACTGATAACCTTTTGTTCTGAAGGGGTGATCTGATGAACCCTAGTTTATCTGCTCATGTTATTGATGATTAAAAACTTACTCAGATCTTTTAAAACCTGCTTGTGATATTTGACTGGGTGGGTTCTCATGAGCATGAGGTGCAAGAAGGATTACAAGCTTTTTTTTCTCCGGGGGCTGTGGTTGCAGAGCTGTAGGCTTGGCTCTTCAGCAGGTATCTTCCACCTGGGCATTGTATCTTGTGCCCGAGCAGCAGTCTCTGCAGAGGCTCACAGGCAGAAAATACCATCCAAAACCGCATTGCTTCCTTGGATATAGGCCCAAGGTGGGGGAGAAAGCATCAGTGACACCACCAAGCATCTGACTCCAATCACATGGGAATCAGAAGTGGGCCGCTTGCCTTCTCTGCTGACACGTGCCACGAGTCCCGGGCTCGTGCAGACACCTACACGGCACAGGGATGCAGGCAGGGCTTTCCTTCCCTCCTCCCTTCTGCAGACGAGGAACAAAACAATCTTCATTCCTGCAAGACATTCTTGTTCTGTTTTGAAACACGGGGATTATACCTGGAATGATAATATGTACCTTTAGTCCCTCCCTTTGACCATGGGAGCTGTGGCTTCTTAAAACTGTCACTCAAGGGAAACCCTGGGGGCTCTGAGCAGTGTTTCTGTCCTGGCTTCATCACCACGCTCCCTAAAATTGCTGCTTTTCTTCCGCTGTTAGCTCTGCAGCTCTCTGTCTTTGGGAGACACCATGAGACCGGCTGCAGCAACAGCAGCGGTGCCGTCGGGGTGTCCGCAGCTCAGGGGAAGGGGTGCGGTGCTTGGGGCAGGGTCAGGTTTGTGAGCAGTGGCGTGACAGGCAAAGCTCGTGTGGGGGAAGCTCGGGGGTGTTTGCGAATACACCTACCCCGTAGAACCCTACAGCCTGGCGAAAGGCAGCTCCTGCCCCAGAGGTGTTAGTGAATAGACAAGCGAAAATGGAGGGACACAACAGGGTAGAAAACTCAAGGTGATGCTGAGCGGATACAAACCATCGGAGTCAGCAGCAGATGAAGCTGGGGAGACTCCCACCAGCTGTTCCACAGCCCTCTGGGTGCTGGTGAGGCTAGCTGCGGGTGTCAACACAGACGTCTTCCCCCCAAAAAAAGGGTTGGCACCCGCTCCACAAACAAGCAGGTATCCAGGAGAAGAGCCTGTCTGCAAGGAGAGTCCAGGGTGGGGGCACGGTGAAACCCCAAAGCCCCAGCAGGGATTTGGGTGCAATGAGTACTCGGCCCGTGGGAACCAATGGTGCACATAACACACACCTACCTGTGCACGTCGGGGAGCACTTAATTTGGCTCACAGCAACCACAGCCCAGTGTTTTCTGACAGACAATGTCATCGTGACATTGGGACTTGCCACAGGCCATCCCCAAAGGGACCTCTTGCCCAGCTCGCGTGGCATGTGTCACACCAGCCACCGAAGCCCTCCCTCCCTCCCTTTCCCTGCCCCGCACGTGAGGAGGTTGCAGCCAGCCCCACACATCCCAGCACGGGCAGGATCGGCGTGTGCGGCAGCGCCGGGAGCCGAGAGTCTTTTTCTCCATCCTTATCAGAAGGAGTTTTATTGCGAGTGAAGAGAACAATGTGAACAGGAATTGGCTGGTGATGAGAAGTTCCTCTGAAGCGACTGAGATTCGCTTCAAAGAGGCCTATGAAGAGGTTCTGCTTTAATTATGGGGAGGAAAGTGCCACATAACCTAACTAATGCATGCACACAAATATGTATATATATAGATATGTATACACACACACACACGCATCCCCTAAAGCGGGCAGAGCACGAGAGCACTGCGGAGAAACAGGCAGCATCCCGGTGACGCTGTGGCCCAGGCAGTTCACAGAGCAGACTTCTGCACTGAAGTCACGTTGCTGCCAAAGGGAAATGAGACATGGTTTTATTTTTAACTTGGCTATCTAGAGGGAAAGGGGAAGGAATATCTTGCAGGGGAAGAAGTAGATGAGGACCCTGGAGGTCTCGGCTCAGCTCTTGGCTCTGCTACAAATTCCCCATGCGACCTTAAGCAGGTCACTTCATCTCTCTGTGCTTCATTTCCCCTCTGCAAAGTTTGGAAAGCACATTCCTCCCTCTGGTCTTGTCTGCCTGGGTTGGGAGAACATGCTGATTTGATTTTATTCCTGTGCAGCACATGGAGTTGGCACAGCACAGGAGAAGAGTGGAGGCTGGGGGAAGCTGCAGGGAAACCTCCCTGTCTGCGCCTTCCCTCAGGCTGCGCAGTTATTTCAAAATACAGTTGCACAGAGGAAAGATTTTCTTTTCAAACCGGTAGAACATTACACCAGATTAAAGCAGGTGTAAAACGACTGTACTTCTCGCAGCCTGAGTCACACAGAGCACCTCTTTTGATCCCTCTCCTTTGTGTATCGGTCTGTTTGTTCGGCAAACTTTGGCTTTAGAGGAAAATAGTGTCTTAGCTGTGTTGAACAGTGCCTCGGCATGTGATGATGAGAAAATTGCTTGGTGAGTTTTTGTCCTCTGATGTGCTGAGATCCCGAGAGCCCCAGGGAGGGATCACATCCCGGGCTAGCTGGGCTGCTTGGAAGCAGCTGGGATTCATGTCCTCAGCCTAGGGACTGCTCTTGGATCCTTTGGGAGAACATCTGCAACCAGTAAGCTTCTTCCCATGATGTAGTTTTTGACCGAGGAAGAGGCTGAGTTTGGCTTTTGTTGGTTTTGGTGTATGTTTTTTTTCCCGGTGGCTTTGCTTTACCAAGGAAATGAAACTAACTTCTGCGATAAAACGCAGACACTCCCGGAAAGGAGGAGACGAGCACCTTTCACCATGTCCTTTTGGGCAGCAGTCGGGTTTGGGGACCGCCGTTCAAAAGCATCGTTCTCCATCTCATCGCCTTTTAGGCGGAGCGCAAACCATCAAAAGAGGAAAGCGGAGGCGGGAAGGGGCTGGGGCAGCAGGCGGGGCTGCGGGCGCCGGGCTGAGTCCCGCGGCCGGTCTCGGAGCTCCCCCGCCGGCCGGGCGCCCGCAACTGCACCCCAGCGCCAGGGGTCCCCAGCCCGGTCCCCGCACAGCCGGGAAAGGGGCTCCTTTCCTCGGCCTTGCGTTTCTTCATTTGCACGGCTTAGCCTTCCCACGGCCGGTGCCCATCGCTGGTGTCTCGGGTACCCGGCTGTGGTGCGCTGGAGCATCCTAAATCCCAGAGGACGGGCGAAAGAGGCCTGGGGAGGTTGGTCCAGGGCATGGCTTTCCCCAGATAACCCAGAAAAGGGAATTTCTACAGTGAAGAGCACGAGCTTGGTTTCTAGAGGGTTTCCAGGTGGGTAATTTGTTCTCCTTCCCAGCCCTTCAGAGCCACCTTCCCTCTGTGCAGAGCACTGTGGGGGCTCGAGGGGCTGCTGGGCTCACCGGATGACTGCCCTGTTTCAGAATTCTTCTGTTAGGCTCCACTGTGCCCATTAGCACGTCTGGCTGATCACACCTGTTTATTCCCTTTCCCCATCAGTGTCAGGGAGTGGGTCTCACTCGCTGTCACCTCTCCCTCGCCACGTCGCTTGGTGCTTGACTGACGGTCGCTGCCCCGCAAGCAGCAGCAAGCCCGCTGATCATGGCTCCTTCATCACAACATATAAAAGATTGCTGTGGCGCCCAGCAATTTACAGCCATTTGGTTCTCAGTTACTGCTGGGGAGGTGGTTGGTGGGGAGTGGCAGCCCTGCCCATGTCAGTCATGGGTCCCAGACACCAGAAGGAGCCTCCATCCTCATCACTCGGGAAGCTCTTCCTCACCACAACCTG
Organism: Actenoides hombroni; assembly: GCA_024336885.1. NCBI lineage: Eukaryota > Metazoa > Chordata > Aves > Coraciiformes > Alcedinidae > Actenoides > Actenoides hombroni. Next base: position 21,574,747 of record WUAM01000323.1, read on the forward strand.
CGTTGTGCCCTTTCCCGCTCTCTTGCCTCTGCTCACACCATTCTGCTCTCCCACGTGCCCGAGGACAGAGCCCCGGGAGGGTGAAGATGGCCTGTCCCGGCCAGGGCCCGAGCGGCTGAAGCCACATGCGAGTTTCAGACAAGTTGTATTTTATCGAGTACTTGCGGGGTAATTTTGCACGTCCTTGTTTTGTCATTTAGGGCACTTAAAGTGTCACGGAGATTTCACCATCCTAAAAGCTTATCTGTCAGCATCAGTGAGTTATTCCAGTAAAAGGGTATCATCAACAGCAGCAGGAGGGGAAAAAAAAAAAAAGAGACAAATAAAGACATGCTGAAGGTTTTCTATTCCAGGCTGTCTGCAGCCGACCTTGAGCCCAGGGCTGGGCTGCCCTCAGCATTCCTGCCACTGCCGGATTTGGCTCAGGGGTTTGACATTTCTTTGCCGTCATAAGGACAGTGTCGTGCCTGTGCTGCAGGCTCCAGATGTGCAGCAGCTCTTCCGGACAGCTGTGGCAGAGGCAGTGGCTGTGCTGCAGAGCAAAAGGGGAACAGGCACAGCAATTTCTCTGTGAAAAGTGGGAATTCAAGTCGGCCATGCTGAAGCCAGGCAAAAATGAGAAATACAAGGGTCTTAGTTCTTTCTTTGCTTCAGTGTAGCATGAGCTGGTGTTTTTATCTGATTTCCATGGTTCAAACCCAAATAGGGTGTGGAAGGATGAATAGAGGGAGAGGCACAGAGGAGGGCAGAGAAAAGCGATGGATGGATGGATGGATGGATGGATGGATGGATGGATGGATGGATGGATGGATGGATGGATGATAACTGGTTGCTCTTTCTGCTGTTGTGGCAAGCTTGACCCCCTTGTGTCTGGAGAGAAGCATCCCTATGGAAAAGCCTCCAGCATGGCAGTGCCGGGAGCTGCAGGGACTCTTGTTCTGAATGGTGAACCAGAAAACAAACCCACCTTGTGCAGTAACAGGTTTTAATGTGCTGTTAATTGTCTTTATTCAGCTTTCTGTCCAAGGAGGTGGATATACATATACATTAAATGGCTCTCACCCGGGTACGTGAGCACCATGCCATATTTCATTCACTCTGGAGACGCAGTGGCAGACAGGATCTCACTGAAATGCAGTGATTCATGTGAGAAGGGCGAGGACGCTGCTGTTAAAGCAGACAGAGCTGGGAGAGGATTTTAGAGGGACAGTGCTGCCGCCCCAAGCTGTGCTGAAAACCTCCTGGAGGACTTGGAGCAAGTCAACCACTGTTCTGGTTTTGTGGGGAGCGTTGGGTTTTTTACCAGATAGAAATAATCAGAGCTTGATAGAGTGTGGTGAAAATTGTTGACTTATCACTGGAAAATGGAAGCACCAAGTATTTCCAAACAGAACAGGTTATTTATCAGTAAAACTACTCTGCCGGGTCAGGCTGTGGGCACTGGGAACTGCACAGCCCAAAGGAGCTGCCTGCACCCTGCCCGATGTGGGAAGGGCCCTGGGGTCTCTTTGATGCTTGGTTTGGGTGCATCGGAGCAATTTTCTTTGTTCTAACTGCAGGAAAACCCTTCTGCTGCACCTTGCAGTGGTGCTGAGGGTGGGTGTTTCTGACCGGAGCAATTGCACATTCAGGGCAAGACTGACTTCAAAACCTGAACAGAATAAGTGATGCGGTTTCTTAACTTGCTTAGAATTGTATCAGTAATCCGTGGTTACATTATTAATGCAGTATTAAAAGGACTTCAGGCCTCTCAGCAAATTCCTATTTCAAATAAATAATTACTGGAGCCAAGATAATTTATTAAATTGAATTGAAAAACCCAGACACACTCTATATTTGCCTTCGAGTAATTTTTTTTTAACTACCACGTCCAGAAATGCGCTGTTATTCACATCGCCGTATCCAGAGGCTGCGGATGGGCCAGAATGCCGATGTGGCAGCGGACAGCGTCGGCAGGACCCGTGGTCTGCGGCCTGGGCACCACGTTGCTTGGCCAGGTCCCAGTTCCGCAGGTCACGCCCCCAGGTGAGGACACAGTTGTACTTTCCTGAGCTCCTTGGAAAGCGAACAAGCTCAAGTCCTTATCGTTTGTTCCACCCAGAGCACGTTGGCAGGAAGGAAGGAGCTGTGCTGCACGTGATGTGGTCTGCACCCTGTTTCACACCAGGGTAGGTGCTGGGGTGGCCGCGCGGTGTGGGACAGCTCAGAGCACTTTCCTCTGGCAGAGACATCGCGACGGCCGCGTGTTTGAGGTTCTGTTGTAGCTCGTTTGTTGGTCATTTACAAGCAAGGCTGTTTCAATCAGTTGGTAATTTTTCATAAAACACTTTGATTAAATAAATAATGAGGCTGCAAGCACAAAGTGTTATTTTACTATTCAAAACCTCCGCACTCGCAAGCACGATATCGATCGAGCTTTCAGAGCATCACGCACAGAAATAACAACTCATGTAACTACTCCTGGACAAGGGGCTGCTGTGAAGCGCGAGGCAGGGGCAGTTCCTGGAGGAGGGGTCCGCGCCGTTTCCCCTTCGCCGTGGCTCGTGCAGGAGGGAGCTTTGTTTCCAGCACAAAAATAACGCCTGCTTTGGTGGGTTTTATCTGCGCTTTGCCAAGGCGCGTGACAAATTGGTACTAAATCGAAACCTCAAACGATGCCAGCGCATAAAAACAGGGAAACGGTTGCATAATATAGGAAAATGAGATAAAAATCCTTCAGACGGCACAGTTACTTCAGAAGCAAGAATAAACAATATTTAAAAATGTATAAACACAGATGGCATATTTTCCTTAAAAAGATGTTTCCAGAAAAATAAAAGCCTCTTAAAAAGGAATAAAATATGACAAGGAGGAGAAGTAGGTTGGAAAGGAGTTGTCAAAGGAAGGAGGGAAAACTAACAAAACGGAAATCAAAGATAAAGCAGATTCCGCCGGCGCGTGGGTCCAGGCAGCTTTCTGCCAGCGTCTGCTGGGATGGTGACGGGGGGGCCAGGCATCCTTGGGTCTAATCCAGCATGGTCCCAGTCCACCCAGCTGCAAAGCAAAGTGGAGGGTGGAGATGCCCCTTGGGTCTGGGCCCACCTGTGGGGTCCAGTGCACAGCAAATAGAAACCCCACGTTTAAATTGCCTGCTTGCCCCAGAACTGGTGGCCAAGAGGAGAGGCGTTGGAAAGACTCATTTATTTGCACCATTAACCATTTTAACGGCCTCTCTCCGATAACAGTCGTTCCCATGGTTAGAAGAGCAGGTGTTCAAATAACAGGAGCAATGAAGAAGCCTTTGATGGTCATTATTATTAATACCTGTAATAAAAACAAACCGGGGACATGTGTGCCCCATGTGCTCTTTTATACTCTTTTGGTTTATGTTCTGGTCGCTCTTTTCCCCGGAACGTCTCCCAGGAGGTTGGGCAGGACACGGATGTCTGCTCTGAGAAACGGCTCCTCAAACCCCACGTGGGGCAAGGTGCCTCCCTCTGCCCGCTGCACCTTCAGCTAAAACTTAATCTGTGTGCAAGGTGGGTTTTTATGTTATGGGTTTTTTTTGACCTGTGAGCTGCTGCTGGGATGTACGTGACTTGCTTATCGATGATGAAGATGCTTCAGCTAGAATTGAGCAGCACAAGAAGGCAGCGCTGTGAGGGCTCCCTAATTCCCCACCTTGGATTCACGTATTCAGCCACTACTTTTATGTTGTTAAAGGAGACGAATACGTCCCTTGTGAGCTGTGCAGCTGGAAGGGGACAGCTTCGTGCCTTGCTGCTGTCCTGGGCCAGCGCCTCGGACCCTTCCCCACTGGTGTTTTCATCCCCAAAGAGCTCAGTGTTTGTAAAGCTCTTCAGCACCTTCTGCCCAGGAGCCGCGAAGCTGAAGTAACGACTCGGGCAGCAAACACTGAGGGCGTGCGGGCACCAAACGGTTCGGTTACTGCAGAGCTTTGTCCAATAATTGCTAATACTTTTCATTTTTTTGTCTTAACGCCTGTTCAGGCCCCTCTCCCTGAACTATACATTCCTCTTACACCTTGCTTTTCCCAGAATGCACACCTAGAAAGCGGTGAAGCTCCCTCAGCAAAGCCCACCCACGGGTCAGTTCAGGTCACAGAAGCAGCTTTTCCTGTTTCCTGTCACTCTGTACCTTGTGAAAACGGGAAGCCTTACAGGCCAGACACCTCCAAGCAACTACTCAAGGCTGATGCAGCCACCATGTCAGCACCCCCGACCTGACCCAAGGGACCCACAGCGCTTCAAGTTTTGCACACATTGAAACATCACCTGCCCGCTGACAGATCAGGCAGCTCGTGCCACTCCTGTGGGCGTGGTGATTTCATCTGGCAAACGGGCCACTCGCCTTGGCACTGCCAGCGGCTCGGTGACTGCAATTATGGCACGCGAGCGGCGTTTCCTCTCACAGCTTTGTGGGTTCACTCAGGAGCTCACGGCGGGCGTGAGAGAAAGGCTGAGCGACAACACCGTCCTTCAACAGAGCTGGTTTTATTGTGTAAAGAGTGTGTCTAAAACCGGACAAAGAGGGAGGAGTATCAAACAGCGTGTTTCTACCTAGGACATACAAACGACGGCGCTGCCGAGGTTCGAGCGTGTCGATTCCTTGCTCAAACAGAAGAGAGGAAGCGACTCGGGCTCCCATCTGCTTTTTAACTGCTGTTAGAAAGAGGGTAAGTGAAGGTGCAGCTTCTGGAGCAAGCAGCAAACAGAAAAGAACCAGGAGATCTAGTAGGTGCTGCGGGACAACCTGGGAGGAGGAGCAATCAGCTGGCGGCTTTATCGCTTTCTCCGTTCTCTATTAGTTTCCTTTTCTTTTCATCCGTTTTCCTCTTGAAGATGCTGTCTCTGTAGAACTGGAGTTCTTTGATGCTTTCCCTGATGTCATCAAGTGCTCTGAAAGACAGGTAAGGAGGGTTTCAAGGCAGCTCCACATATGTGGATTCTAACAGCTCTGAAAAATCCCGGGCTGTGGGAAATTGTGCCATCAGAAATGAAAACAACCTTTGCCAGTCTCGGGTACAGGGAAACCAAGACAGGCCCACCAGTGCTGACACACCAGGGAGCGACCCACGCGGTGTGTCACTGTGGGACACACAAGCTCCTGGAAGTCAAGAGGTTCAGCAGCTTCAACTATGAGAAACCATTCATTGGGAGAGAACGGAGAGGAGGGCTCCGGAGACCTGCTCTGGTCAGTCACCCCTCCTCCTTTTGTCCCAGAGCCACCGGTGCTGCCCAGCAACAGCCATGGCAGAGCAGAGTGGGAAGGGCCCAGTGACAACTTCCCTCTGTCAGCACCTATAAAAACTCCAGCACAGACTCTTCAGCCCGCAGGTCTCCTGTGCTTTTTTCTAACTGAGTCTGTGCAGGCAGAATTGCACGACGGCTGCACTCACTGTGCACCCAATGTATGGATATATATGGAGCTGCCAAAGCCTACGGATCCTCCGGGACCACAGTTTCCCCCATTTGGAAGAACTAGAAAATGCAGCTTTCTGGAAATATGTGTTAGTATCACAGAGAATCTTTTTTTCTGAAACCTCAAGGCACCTGCTACTTTCAGGGACGACTCCGATGCCAGCAGGAGTGTAACCCACACCCAAACCTGTCCGCAGGAGGCAGAACGAGCTCCCTGGCCCAGACAGGAACAGAGCTCTCATCTCCCCATTTGCAGCCTTCCAGTTTCAGTGTCTCAGCAAACAGCTCTGCCCCAAACAAGGCCCCAGGAAGCTCCAGGTTCTGCTCATGAAGAGCTCAGCTCCTGCGTGACAAGCCCTGCTCTGTTACAGACCACAGAGGACACCTCACCTGTGAGAAGCCGCCTTCTTTGGTGCAAACTCGTACTCTTCCGGATACCAGCGTCTGTGAGCAGAAAATAACGTGACTTAAAAGGAAATCTGGATTCAAAACCACATCTGGTGGCCACTGTGAGTTTGCTGAAAGAATTTCAGTGTCACCAGCACCCAGACAAGTCACAGCCCTGGAGTCATCACGCTGCACACTCCAGAGCACCCACTCGGAGTCCATCATGGCTCATTCTGTGCATCCGCCCGAACAGAGCGATGAAAGGAGGAGGGAACTGCAGGCAGCCCTCCTCCCGCAGACTTTCACCTGGTTAGTGGTCATCACCACGCAGCCGCCTTACCTGGGTGAGTAGTTCTTGGTAAGTCAGGACTAGTTAACAGAGGGAACACTCACCTGCATAACTCTTTGACAGTGCTGACATCAATGATCCGGTAATGAAGATGCCTCATGAACTGGGGCATGTATTTGTCAAGAAATTTCTTATCTGCATGAACAGAGTTACCTACAAAGACACAAAACAAGATGTTTCTTCAAAGACGTTACAAAGCTGCTGTGAACGACACCTAACTGAGGAGCGGGCTACGGGAAAGATCACAGGGTAGGAGCAGCTATTCACAAGCAGCTCGTTTATCTCATTTTCTAGCAAACACGATTGGAAAGGTTTGTCAGATTTTCACGGTGGGATCACAGGCGGTTTAAATACGTAATGCCTCTATTAAATCATCAGTTACTGCTCCCACCGCGTTTGTCACACGGATAAATGTCAAAGTACCACGCAAGCACCAGGCTGTGTAATATTCCTGCAAGATGTTCTTGTTCTTAAGGAGGAACAGGCTTTACCTGCGAGCGGACAGAGTCCTGGGGGCGTCTGCTGTCGCACGAAGGACAGGAACTCATACTCTGCTTGCTGCAAGGAAATTTTACTCTCCTTCACGGCCTTAGTAAGGCCAGACTGCAAGAAAGAGCCATCAGTCAGACACTGCAAACATGCTGCCACGACAGCTGCTTCCTGAAGCGACCAACAGCAGAAGCTCAGCCCTTCAAGTATCGTCCGTTTCCCCACGTGCCCAGAAGCACCATCTGGACTCTGCATTTGGAGGTTCTGGAACATCCCTCTGCCTTTACCCTCAGTGGGTACCTTGCAGTGCAGAGCAGCAGGCACCAACACGCAGAAAGAATCAGGATCCTGGCTTTGAGTGTTTATCAAGATTCCTATAAATCACAAAAGTCCCTTCCTCCCTTTTTTTCAATACTGAAATGCCAAATCTGCGCCAAGCGTTCCCAGTGATTTATTTCCATCTGGGTACACTATCTATTTCCTGGACTGCATCACAAAGATCTACTTGACAGATCCAAGTGGTGGTTAAAAAATTCATTATGTGGCGGCATTTTCATCTATATTCTAATTGCTTCTCTTTCCCCGGTCAGTGAAAAGCAAGCAGCTCCTCCCGAGCACCAGTGACATGCGCTGCCAGCTCCAGCTCGCTTGTCACTGCCAGCCAAGTCTGATTCCTCAGCTGGAGCAGGGGAAATGCATCCGGCATGGTAAAGTAATATCTCTTTTCCCAGCTCCTCCTAATCCTTCCTAGGGAGAGCAAGATGCCGAAGGGGGGAGGAGAGGAGGGGTTATGGGTGTCTTAAAACCTCAGCCCTTAATTGAAAAATAATGTGAATTTCTATTCATAAGCAAGGATTGGAAAATCCATTCCCTTTCTCACTACCTGCAGGGAGGGAGCAAAAAGAACCAACAATAATCTCTTGCTGCAGAAGTGAAGCTTTCAGCAAAAAACCACACCAGGCTTACAGCGTGGAAGGGACAGGTGAAAATAACCACCCAGCATTGACAGTAACGTGGCCTGTTTCATTCCGTAAGTACCTGAACTTGCAGTGATAACTTTGCATCTTGCAGTTCTATTCTGTGCCAATCTTGCGCCTGTTCTCACTTGGGACTGCAAACCACATCCCCCCTTCTCCATCACAATTATTCTGTTATTCTTTGAATTATTTTATACAGCAGGGAAGAGGCTTCACCAGAAAGAGCTGCCAGAGGAGTCCTGCAGGAGATGTCCCTTTTTAGGCGACTACTGCAACTAATAAATCTGGACCGGACATGGCTCTCATAGCTGCCAAGAGAGACACATCACAGCCACGACCACTCTAGAAGAGTTACCTTCCCATGATGCTCCTTGCACCACTCGGACATGCTCTCCAGCAGCTCGTCAGGCTGATTAATAATCAGGTTGGGGCCCTGTCACGAAGAGAAAAAGACAAAGGTAATGAAAAATGTTGAATATGAAGCAGTTTGAGCTCTGGGTCCTGAATATCGTGCGCAGCCACGCAGCGAGCTGGGGAGGGGGTGGGTGGGGGAGAATCTGCTGTTTGAGATATGAAGCAGGGTCCAGGGTGCCAGCGCAGTCAGGGCAGGGGCTACCCCAGAGCAGCGCGGGCCTGTACCCCCCCGTTCTTTCCAGCCTCCCCTGCCCCCAGAAATGTCCCGCCGGGAGCACCCGAGGGCCCGGGCGGGCAGGGTCGGGGTGCCCAGAGAGCCCCCGGGGAAGGGCCCGGCCGCGGCGGCTGCTCCTCCTCACCTCTGCCAGGACGTTGAGGTCGCAGTCGGTGATCAGACAGGCCATCTCCAGGATCTGGTCCTTCTCCACGTCCAGGCCCGTCATCTGCCGCACAGAGGGGGGAGCGGCCCCGTCAGCGCGCCCGGGGCCGCCCGCGCCCCCCCGAGGGGATCGGCGGCGGGGCGGAGGGCGAGGGGCGGCAGTGCCCCCGCAGTCGCGCGGGCCCCACAGGGCCATCGCCGCCCCGCCGGGGTGACGGGGCCGCTGGGGGTGCCACGGCCCCCTCGGGAGCGGGCAGCGCAGGGAAGACGCGACGCGAAACCCGCGGGGTTTCTCGTGGGGTGTCAGGAGGAGGGCGGGGGCTGCCGCCGCCCCTTTCCCCCGATGGCCGGAGGGCGCTGGGCAGCGCTTCACCTGCGCGCCCAGGTGGGAGAGCGCAGCGCGGCCCAGCGCGCGGGCGGCCGCAGCCGCCTGCGGTCCTGCGCGGGCCGCGACCGGCCGCCGACATCCCCCGCTCCGAGCAGCGCGCTGCGGCCGCGGGTGCGGAACGTCACCCGCTACGCCCGCACTCG
>WUAM01000323.1:21597134-21611171 GCA_024336885.1 Actenoides hombroni
GGGGGAGGGGGGGGGGGGGGGGGGGGGGGGGGGGGCCACTGACATCAGCGGATGGTTTATGGGACCATTTGCTGGTGCCGGTACCTGCCGCCAAGGCTCCAAATGTCAGAGCTGGGTGCAGGGAGGCAGGGGAGGGGAACAGGTGGGCTCTGTGGGTCTCCAGGGCCCCGCTAATTCACAGATAACACATTAATGATGGGAACGGGGACAGAGTCCTATTCTGGGTGCAAGTGACTGAGCAATTCCCTTCTGGCAGGTGGAGGGAGGGAGGGAGACCTGTCATCATCAGACTGCCTTTGATTTTATTGTCTGTGCCAGCCTTAAAGGTATTCTGTGTTTGAAGCTGACTTTGCTCTTGCTCAGGGTTTTGGAAGCGGTGCTGAGCCTTGCTTAAAATAATGAGCACCTCTGCTAATTACATGAGACTGCCTATTTGCAACATGGGCCATCTCTTACATCCTCCCTGTAAAGGAACCAAAGGTTTCCTTCTCTCCCAGAGTGAGATGTTCAGAGCTAATGACATCAGCCCTCTGGGTAGGTGGCATAAAGCTGTTTACACCCACACAGAGATGGTTCCAGGTGTGGGGTGGGAGCTGGCTTGGTGGGGCAGGAGCAGACCCTGGTGGGGAGGGACTTCTTCCTTGGCCTCTTCCCGTGGCCTGTCTGCATCCCAGCTGCCCTCAGGAGTGGGAGTCAGTGCTGTGTGGGAGGGAGGGTATGGGTGGAAGGGCTGCTTTGGTAAGGAAAAGGGCCAAAAATGCTGGAGTGGCACTCCCTTAAGGAAGGTGTATAACAAACTGTCATTGTCCCCAGACTCTGTATAGGCATGGTTTCAGTTCTGTGCTGTCTTTAGGGGATTCCTGAGTTTGCCTTTGGAAAACAATATAGTATTTTTGATGGGCAGGGAGGGTTTTCCCATTGCATCTATACTATGGGGATTGTATTTTCACCCCATGACTCACCAGGGAGGGGAAAGCTTGATGAACACCTCCTGTCTTTCTCTGACATTGATGCAAGTTTCATGGGTGCGTTTGTACTCCAGGCCGTGTCGGGTGGTCTTGATGCTTAAACTGCTCTCCCTCTGGGGAAAGAGATGCCTGTTGGTAAGCCAAGCTTGGGGTCCCTGTGCCACAGTGAGGGTGCAATTCAGAGTGTGGATAGCAGGGTGGCTGTGTTATTAATTGCATGTCTGTGTGCAATTATCACCAGTGTTTAGGGTGGGAGTGGCCAGCCCTGTACTGAGGTGCTGTGCCAGGTCACCAGCACAGCTCTGGAGTCCATCAGGCTTGATAACTGATAAATTAATGTGCAATAGGCATTGCAACTACTCTAATTTTTGCATTGCACAAAGGAGATTTTTGTGGGTTATTTACAGCTGCAGCTGGCTGTTAAGAATGTTGGCGAGTGAAGTCGCTTGGATTAATGCATAATTATTAACTGGGAGATGTGAAGCTATAACTGGCTTGGAAGGAACTGGGGCTGGTCAGAGCCATGCTGGAGGGAGGCAGAGAGCGTTGGGCTCTCGAGTTCTGCCTCTAAGAAACACTCTGATCTCAGGCAAATTGCTTCTGCACTCCCCAAAATGGGAATGATCAGTTCAGGTCATGCTGCTGAGCATGCCCATCTTCACTGGTGTCTGCAGAGTGCTTGCTGGGAGACCCTTGGCTTGGGAGTGGTGAGGAGTGTGGTTGGGGTGTACCCCATTGCAGAAGAGCTTGGGACTCAGCAGTTAACTTCCAGCTTGAGGGAGAAGATGATAAAAAATGCACCATGGGGGTGGACCTGCCTGCTCTTGGGGCCGGAAGCTCCTTCCCGTGCGAGGGCTTCCCTCTGAAGTGGGGATGCCTGGCACAAGGTGAAAGCCAGTCTCAGAGGCTGTGGTTAGAGATGGGAGCAATTGTTAAAGAGGCATGTTGGGTGCTGCTGCTGAATCTTCTTGCCCTGCAAAAGGGCAGGAGAGATGAGGCTTCCTGGGAGCAGGCTGCTGCTCCCTGGCCCAACGAGCCCTCACAGATGGCGTGGAGATAAACGACACCATCTCCATACTGTAGTGGCTCGGCTGTAATTCCTGAAAGACATTTATTATAGGCAGCTTTCCCTTTTTCAGGGACTGTGACCCCTCGGGTAGGGGGAATTGCGTCGGGGAAGGTGGAAAGCGCAACCCGGCGTTACTGATGAGAGTGGTGCCCAAAACCCCATCCATTCCTCTACTCCAATTTTCTCCTCTGACAATTTATAGGTTAGTTTGATGCTTGAATAGCTGTGTCTCTCTAGTAATATGTATTCTCTGTAAGTATTCCCTGCTGTGGCATATCCTAAGAGAACTCCATCAAATAATTATCTTCCCTTTTATTTATTCACAGTCTTTTCACTCGATCTGCATCACAATAAAATATTCCAATGGTTTCCTCTTAGCACCAAGCCTTCCCCAGATTGTAAAGTGTTTTTATGTACAGTATTAAATCTGCCCTGCGCGGCTCTTTATCTCTGTGCTTCTCCATTTGATGCTACCATCGGGTGCTGGCCTCGGCCACCTCCTGCCTCGAGACCCTGCATCGCTGAGGTGCGCACGGAGCCTGTGCTGCTCGCCTGAAGCCTGGGGCAGGAGAGGGGTTCAGGTGGCTGAGGACAAGGTGCAGTGAGCTGGACAAGGGCAGGCCTACCAGGGAACCTTCTCATCTCCCTCCCTGGTGCTTGGAGCCCCAGTGTCGCTGCCTTGCAGAGCCAAGCTGCACGCTGTCAGCAGAAGGACGTGACTACAGGATGGCCGAGTGTAATCAGAGCAGGGAAGAAACCAATAACCTCTCTTTTCCCCCTCTGGAGGGGCTGGAAGAGCAGTGCTGCTCTTCTCTGAGGACTTGTTGGGTCTCCCTTGCAGCTGTCTCAGTGGATGGCCTCTCTGGCAAGGGCTTGCCATCCTTTCTGTTGAAAGGCAGGTGAATTAGGGGGTGATGTGCAGAGACTGAGTCGTGGTTTCCAATACTGGTGAGCATTTAGGAGCAGTCCTGGAAGGTGTGAGCATGCTGTAGCATGGATGTCACCTGTGACAGGGAACACTCCTCCTGCATGGGACGGCGACTCTGTGTGTGCAACTGGGAGAGCTGTATGTCTTTCAAAACAGCATCTCTGAAACCAGTATATCCTTATCTTCCTGTGAGTTGTGGTGTGCTAGACATTAGCCTGTCAGGGAATATTTGGTGTCCTGCTTTACAAAGGCCCATAAAAGAGAGCAGGGCAGCATCCTGGTGAGTGCTGGTGCCCTTTGGCAGGCAGGATTTCTCTCTAAGGGTTTTCTGGGCTGAAAGGCCTTGCAGCTGGAAATTTAGAATCTGTAGCAATGCTGTGGATTTTCCTAGGTCATAAGTACTCTTCTGCTCTCTGGGGCTGAGAAAGTCAAAGATGAAGCTAAATTGGCTTTAAGTTTGCCTCTGCTGCTCTCTCCAAGCATGTGAGCATTTCCTGGGAGCCCATGTGCTGCAAGGCAGAGGCGGCATCTGCACTTTCTGCTGTGTCTGGCTGCTGTGATGGGAGGACAGCAGTTAATAAGTTAGTCATGGAGTGAAATAGTGGTGACCATTCATAACTGTGGCTTTTATTCCCTGCTTTGTCTATGGTTGGCTCGGCTGGTAGGCAGTGAGGCTGGGAAAAAGGCTTGCTTCCAGGAGAGGGAGATGCTGGGGACAGGATGGGTGGTGGTGAGGACGATGACCGTGATGGTCCTGCTCTCTTGGCTCCGGCACCTCTTCGAAGTGGCCTCCCTTCAAACTGTGGTGAGGTGAGTTCCCTAGCAAGGGTTAACTGAGTGTGTAAAATTGATTGCGATTTTAGTAATTCAGTATAATCACAGTCTACCAGCAGGTTGCTTTTCCAGCAGGAGGGTTTGGAATTATTTTCTGGAGTTTGCAATATAGAACTTAAATTAAGCCTCAGAAGTCAGAGGAGCTCTGCTGCATCTCTAATGTGGTGCTAAATTCTCAGCAGCACATTCTCTGTATTAAAGCCTTTGCTAGCAATTAGGTTCATTAACTATCACAATACCTTATTTATTACTCGGCATGCCATATGGTTTCCCAGCTAAAGAATGGCACCCGTTCTAGCACAGACCATTTGGCATCATAAAAATGTTAACAAATAATGTTATGGCTCTCAAGGGCAAAAGGGCTCACTGGGTTGCAGGTCTGAACGGCAGGAGAGAATATGAAAACATTTTTCTTCTATGGCAAAATAAAGAATTCCTCGAGACAGAAGTATTCAAAGAATATCACGCTCGCATCACGCAAATGGGAGTTTTATACATGCCCATAATGGTTATGTCAATATTTGCAGCAGGCAGTGCTCTCACTCATCTCCTTTCTTTTCTACTCCTCTCCTCCCTGTGAGCACGGACCTTGGGGGGGCACCGATGGAGAAGGACCCACCTCTGTCAAAGCCTTTCCTCATACTGCTTGATTTTTACTGGTTTTGCTGGCACTAGCTTTCTGCTAGCTGAAGCTCTTAGAGGTGGGATTAATTACCAAGCTCTGTCCTTTATTACCACCCAAACATCAGCCCTGCAGAAGCAGTGCTGGGGTGTATGCTTGTTTAGGGCTCTTTAGAGGAGATCAGGACCTGCGTGCAGCCCCGAATGCAGCGTTATGCAGAGCACGCCTGCACTTAGTTCCTATTTTCAGCAGGATTAGGATTATGAGAGACAGGGATGGCACTTCAGGTCACAGAGATGCGAATTGTTTCGTTTCATGCACTGTGTGGCCAGTATTTAAGGAAAATCTATTTCTCCATTTCTGCTCTGCAACTGAATCCCTCCTAGAACACACATGTCCAAAAGGTGATTGTGACAAAGTGAAACTTAAATTGGAGTAGTAATAAAAGCACAGATTAAATCAGACTTTCTGATCCTACTACAGTGCCTGTGACAGACTCCAGATTTCCAGAAATTGGTCAAAAATCATGGGCTTGAGGCCCAAGTACCACTGCTGAGTGTCCTGGGCGACGCTCATGCTGTTGCAAAGCAAGGTGGTTTCTCTCCTAGCCTGTTCCGAGACATTCCTGGCATCACCTTTCTGATTTTCCAGACTTGCTGGCAGGTGCTGGGTGCTGGTGCATCTTGCTCACTTGGTGTGTGCCCTGGGAGCAGTGTCCCACTCTTCCCTCAGGTCTGGCCTTGCCCCAGCCCACCCAGAGGGACAGGATGCCCCCAGAAGCTGGAGCTGCCAGTGCACGAAGCCCAGCAGACCACAGATGTGTATCGCAGTATTTGCAATTGCAGTCCTGCTCAGAAGCCTGAACAAGATGCGAAACCAACACGAAAATTACTGTTTTCCTGTGTGCATGAGCTAAGATAGTTTCTGAGTCCTGAAAGCTGAGTCCTGTTGTCTTCACACAGGTAACCACAGCAGCACGGTGTCAGCTTCATCTCCCTGCTGAGGGTTCTGTGGGTCGAGGCAGCCCATGGGCTGGAGGACATGGTGCCCTCCTGAGAGCAGAGACAGCAAGGCCGGAGCAGCCCTGAGCCCCAGGATGTAGGGCAGGATGCTCTCAGATAATTACCATGGCGATGACCACTTCAAAACCTCCTTTGATGTACAGAATAACTGCTCTTCCCGTGACAGCAGTGGCAGAAACGAGAGAGCTCGGCCCCGTGCTGGGCTCGGTGTGTGTGTGGTGACTGCAGCAGCTTCACTGTGCAGCTGATCTGTCTGTGCACACTCCAGAGCTGCCCATGTCCCGCTGGAAATGCGCTTCCTGGGAGGGGGTGAGATGAGGAGCAATATCACTGCAAAACTCACAGGCTTTAGAACGAGAGAGGATTATTTCTGATCACCTCATCTGAACTCTTGAGAATGCTGGTGAAGTATTTCACCCACCTATCCATGCAGCACCATTTTATGTCTGAAATAAAGCCGTTTTTCCAGGGGAGCTCATGAGGATTGCCCTTTATTGCAGCTGATGTGCAGTGCCATAGGCAAAGCCAGGTCCTGGGAATGAAAATGCCTGCTGTGGATTCTGCTTCCATCCCACACCTTTGGTCCCAGTGCTGCTGTGATGCACTGTGTGCATCACACATGTCATGGGAAGTGGTTGCAGTGAGTGGGGTACCCCCAGGGGGGGAGGTGTGTGACTGGTTTGGTATAGGGTACACGTTCTGCAGTCCTTTGGGAGGCTGAGGGCAGTGACAGCCTTGGCTGCCTATGGCAGGGAACAGGGATAGAAAATGAGCTGCTACTGCTGAGAAGCTCTCAGAGGCTCTAAACTTCTCTCTGCTTTAAGGCTTTTAAAGACTTTTTCCTTATTCAATTTCACCCTCCTTTGGGATATTTTTTTTCAAGAGAGTTGTGATTTGTCTTTTCCCCTTCAGATGCCTTGAAGGGATGTTTCCAAAATGTGCCCCTTCAAAAGCCTCTTGGCCTGGAATCCCCCTTCCCCCCAAAGCCACTTCAATTTGTGGATCTTGGACCTGGCTCCCTGCCTGCCCTGTTGATCCCTTTGCACAGCAACAGGGACCCATGGTGATCTGGTGAGGCCGTGTCCATGTCTAGTGAGAGCGGCAGTACTCACGCTCTGACATCGAGCACTTAACAGAACTTTTTTGAATGGTGAACTTTTTTCAAATGGCAGAGAGAAATGGAATTCTGTTCTGTGTATGGTGGAGCTGGTATTTCCCAGCCTGAGGCTGAAATATCTCCAGCAGAAGTGTGGAGGAGAGTCAGGCTGGTGAGAAGCAGCAGGCTGGGCTTCAAAAGGGACTTTGTACCTTGCAAGGAGATGGGGGCTGCTGGGAGCAGCTGTAGACATGGTGCTGGCTGTGTCAGCTGCTGTGCCCCATTTGCATCCCCAGATGCTTGCGGGGACACATGGGACCCCTGGCCCTGGAAAGACAGCCCTTATCCAGGAACAGCTTTGCAAGAGTGTTTACTTTCATTCTTGGGAGGCCGATCGAGCCGTTCCAGTGGGGAATGTGTTGTGGCCGAAAGTGGACTGTGCCAAGCTCCCTCTGGCATGAACGGTGCCTGGTGCAAGGGCACCATGGCTTCTTCACAACCACCTCTCAGTTCCAGTGCTGACCTGTCACTTCTGGGCTGCAAAGCCTGTGTCCGTGGGATCTGTGGCAATGGATGCGTACATCGTGACTGAGCTGGAAGGCGCCAATTTCTCCCGACCTTCGTGAGGGATTCATAAATATCTCTGCTGAGAAGGGCAGTTTGCAAGCTGTCTTGATGCACGAATGTTATCTGAGGTTTCAGTCACTTAGGAATCTGTAACCAGATAAGATACTGGGGGTTTATTGTATCTTCTGGCAATTATTAAGAAAATAAAATCAGTTAATACCTAACCTTGAACCTAGACTCTAATGTTTGGCCTCAGACTTTATTCTGACTCTTGTACATTCTGGAGTTGTATGGTTTAGAGGGGTGTGAGGAATGGTGGAAGAGACAAATCTAATCTGAGACTAAAATACTTCCATTATGCTGCTAGATCATCTTAGAAACAACATCTGTATGATGTATAATGCAGCCACTAGATGATTCTCCTGCGAGAAAAAGGAGGAGCACCTTTTGGCCAAAGTTTCCTCCTGAACTGTGAAGGCATTTTGTGGCTTTAATGCACAGATACCTTGAGAGAAGGGAAGGGAGAGGTGAGGGGAAAGGCTTTCCAAGTGTGGGGTTTTGTTTGCACTGTCAGGACCAGGAATGAGTTTGCTGTGCATGCACACAGAGGCACATATAAGTATATCCCTTTAGAAAGGGAAGCAGATGAGTTGTGCAGCTCATGGGTTATGGAGCTTGGCCCTTGTTTGAGAGGAGATAGAAATTAGGGGTAAAGGTGGTAGCTTAGTGACTGGGGTTCAGAATTTGGCTTGTTCTCTCCAGTAAATGAACCCAAGTATCGGGAGTGCATGAAAACCAGCTGCTTTCCATGGGCTGGCAGGTGCCACTTGTGCTCCTGAGTGTGTCAGGCTTTTAAACTCCAAAGTTATTCACTGGGCTCTTGAAAACTGTCCTGTTTAAAGGCAGGAAGAGTTTTAAGCAATATGTTAATGATATGTTAATCTCAAGCTGAGAAATACATGTGATGGGTATTTAACTTGCCCAGTGTTCTTGTTAGTGCCTAAACAGGAGCATGATCCTCCTGAAGAAGGGAGGTGGCCCAAAGAGGGGGTCCCGGATGGAGGTGCATTAATGCTCCTGTGTTAATTGTGTCTTGCTGCACTGAAGCTCTTGCCACTCCCAGCACCAAATGAATCCCGAGGAGAACCAAAAGCCAAAGGGAGGCTGGGGAATCAGAGAAAAAGCAGCCTAGAACTCCGACAGAAGCCTTGGTAGAGCATCCCCTGTTTTGGTGGGCAGCCGAGCCCCCCCAGCAACGCTTTGCTGAGGCCCCGGTGTAGATTCTGCTCTGTTTAAAAGGGTTTTTTTTCCCAGGATGAACTTTACCGAGCATGCGGACAGCCTCCTCAGCACTGTACAGTTGGGGCTGACATTTAAAGCCTTGGCACATCTCCTTTCTTGTCCCATGCAGATTGTCAAATATTTTAGGTTAAGAGAAGGGGAAAAGAGGAAAAATAATTACACAGTGAATTAAACAAAGACAACCCCCCACCCGCTTATTAGGACTTCAAAAGTTGCTGCCTCTGGCTCAAGCTCTGTTGAATACGTACAAAGGGTAACGCTAAAAATAGGTACTGTACAAATGATTAGGTCACAGCCTGCTAGAGGGAGACGTTTTTATTTAATTACTAACCCGGCAGCGCGTTGCTGGGGGGAATACGTAAACAGGGCAGCTCAAAGCCCGGCTGTAAAGTTTGTGCTCCTTCGCTGAGTCACTGTGGCTAAATTCCCTTTTGTGTGGGGGATTTAGGGGAGGAATGCGGGAAGGCTGGCTCGGGCTGCCGCCCTCCTGAGTCACGGCTCAGCTCACCCTCCCAGCCCTCGAAGGCTCAGGGCCATAAGCTGCTAATTAGCTTCATTGTCTTAGGGGCTGCGCAGCATCTATAAACTGGGCGAAGGGGGAGGAATATGCTCCTGGAAGTGCACGGGCAGCCTAGATCTCCTTTCACCGAGGTTTTGTGCATCGCGACCCATTCTCTCACAGACCCCGAGGATGCTAATCTGCTCCTTTGATGTAACGGCATCAGTTCGGCGGCCGCAGCGCAAACGTGCGGCTCCGAGCGCTGCTTGGATGAGCAAAGTTGTGACTCAGAGCTGTGCATGAGCAGGAAGTATTTTAGTGTCCCCTATTTGTTGCTTGGATGCGATATCCCTTAAAGGAACCTAGCCGAAAAAAAAAAGGCAAGGGAGTATTTTTCAGGCTGGGAAGGGGTCCGTTGGACACAGACATGCTTGGTGGCACACAAGGCTGCGCAGATCACGAGGTGGTGACGCAGTTGTCTTCGTTGCTGCTGCCCTGCCTTGGCCACGTGCTCGAGCAATGGCCATATCGTGTCCCTTGTCGAGCCAGGGCCAGCAGGTTGAAGGAAAGAGGCAGGCGTGTGGGGAAGGTCGGACACAGGCTTCTGCAGGGTAATGGTCTGTGCACATTGAGTTAGCACTGTCTGAATTATCCAACTTCATGTGTTCACCTTTCCTGCCATGACAGGAGAGCTCGTGTGCAGCTCCACCAGAGCTGTGCTCCTGCAACAATTCACCGTCGCTTGCAGTGCTGAGATCTTGCAGCAAAGCCACGCTGCTTATGTCCCAACACTGCAGCCCCAGGCCAGCTGCATCCTTGGAGTGACTCTCGGGTTCCCTTTGTGTGGCGAGTGGGGGTGCAATAAAGGGCCTGTTCCTGGTGCTGCCACGTTGCGCTGGGGTCTGGTGTCCACGTGGCTCGGACAGGCCCCGGTGCTCATCAGTGGGGTTCACAGGGAGCTTCACGTGCCGTGGCTGCATGCTGAGCAGGGTCCTGATGCTGCTTTCCACCCTCCTCCTTACAAATAGCTTTGTACATTTAGGTTTTGTTTTGGTTGGATGTTTTTTGTTTGGTTTGGTTTTAATAAAAGTCTACCACGTTTAATCATCTTTTCATAAGCTGTCAGCTTGAGAAAGTAGAGCACCCGCACTCTACCCTGCCTCGGAGCAAAGCTACTGTCCCTGACAAAATACCCGTCTAGTGTGCACACCAGAGCTTGGATTCTGTAAGCTTCTCTTAAAGTCTGGAACATTTTTAAGAAGTCAGGAAATTTTAATTTCAGTTCAGTTTATCTTGCACAAAATTCTTGTCCCTGAATTTCAGAATTCAGCTCTATACCAGCAAGACAGGAAAACCTTCCAAATGCACTAAAAGCAAAATAAAACCTTTCCTAGGAAAATGAGCAAGTCACAATGTAAGAAAAGTCCTCCCCCATCATTTCATGTCCAGCTCTAGTGTGAAGCAGCCAATTACTGGAGCAGTGGGGAGAAGAGGCCCAGGGAGCAAAGCTGGGTAGAGAGCAACAGAGCTTGGGGTGCAGCAAGCTGGGGAAGGAGGAGTCATGTCACTGTGTCCCTCTCTGAGGTGGAAAGGGGGGATGATGAGTCTGTCTAACATTGACGGAGGAGTGCAGTGATGGACAAGGGTGAGTGGAAGGAGCAGCTGCCTGCACATGGCTTTGTGGGTGACAGGAGACATCTGGGGGGAGTCCTCCTGTCCCCTGCTCATGCAGGACGCCCGATGGCTGGGGAAACCTGGTCTCTGAATCTGTATCCCTCGGTGTTTTCCTGTGGGCTGAGCATCTTGAACAAGGACTTTCATTTCTTATTGTAGTTTTGGGAACTCTTCTGTTTTTTGTGAGGTTTAGTTGCTGTTGGTTGTTTGGTTTTTCCTTCTCTTCCTCTCCCCGTGCCCAGCCAAGTCCTGGAGGAGCAGCCCAAGGCTGCCTTTGCCCTCATCCCTTGAAATACTTGCAGCCATTACTGTGCCCCATCCGTACCTTGTGGAGCCTTCCTCCCCATGGGCCTGCTGGTGCTCACCGGGCTGTCTGTGTCAGGAAAGTGAACGCTCAAACTCCCTGCACAAAATAACCAAAGACTAGGGGCTAGAAGAGGATCTGAAGGGATCCCCAGATTTCCTGGGAAGGATGCCCACACAGCACCTGGTCATGTCGTGGGGATGACCGTCCCAAGAAACCCCACACATCTCATGAGTGTGAACACTGGAGGTTAATAATAATCGCACCAGGCAGCACATCATTGCCCCTGTATCTGGTTGAGAGATTTACAACTGAAACTTGTGGCAGAGGAAGAAATTGCCTCAATCACTTGGAGTAATGGCACATGGAGAGGCACTTGGGCGTGACTGCTATTTAACACGAGAGCCCAGCTTGGCTTCATTTAGCGTGCTGGTTCCTTTCTAATAAACACGTTACACTACAAGGTGGGGATTAAGATCAGAAAAGTAAATAAATTGGAAACTGATGGGGAGAGATGGGAGGGAAATGGGAGGTACTGGCCAGGAGTGATGGGCGATTAACTCCCATGCTGGGGTGTGGGGAAACAACCCTGAAGGCCACAGGAGTGGCTTCCCAAGCTTCATGACAGCATCTCCAGGGGGGCTGGAGGGGCAGGGCAGTCTGTAACTGCTCCCTACCCTGTGGGGTTCCTGGGGCTGCTCCTGCCCTGCCAGGGACCTCCTGCTCTGAGGCTGCTGGGTTCAGGGTGTGCCCACATGGCTGGTGCCTGTATGGGCGAGGTGCTTTTTATTCCTCTTTGGAGCACAGAGGCACGTGGCTACTCTGGCTTCTCCTCTCTGGCTTGCAACTGTGTCCAGGTTGGTCCTTTCTGTCCCGGATCGAGGCACCCAATGAAAGCAAGGTGGTGGGAGTCATGGTGAAGGCTCTGCAGGGTGAAATCTGTCTGTCTGTAGTATTTCCCCTGCACAGCATGTGGAGCGAGTTGCTGGGGGAAAGGGAGGTGCTGCTGGAAGTCATGCACAAGTGTTTCTGACTTTTTCCCATTTTATGTGTGTTATGATCGCTCTCCTTTCCTGCCAGCAAGGGATCCCTCAGCTCTGTGGGTGTGTGTGGAACTGTAAGAGTTTGGGAGGAAACTGGGCTCTGTTACAGGCAGAGCCAGTGTGGGCTTGCCAGAGGGGTCAGGAGAAAGACCTCCATGGTGCCTGGGGGAGGTCTGGTGGTTCCAGAGCTTGGACTTGTGCAGCCCACTTGGAAAAAAAAAAAAATCCCCCCGAGGGAAGGGGGATCCCTTCAGGTTTGGCTGACAGAGGTGGCTTGTGGAAAGATGCTCCGGCCGGTTGCCTAACCACCTCTTCCATCTTGCCTCCCCTTTAAAAGCAAAACAACTTTCCTGTTCGAACCTTGCACCGACCAGGGGGGTCTCCAAAGCCTCCTGCACCCTCTGCCCGTAGCAGCCACGTAGGGGCACACTGTGAATCCAGGGAGGGACGTGGGCACGTCACTGCCCAGCACGCAGGGATGCCCTGCTCAGGGTCAGCAGGTCCGTCCGTGCCTTCTGGGAAAGGCAGCAGTGGGAAGTCAGCCTCTTAAACAACTCAGTAGCTTTTACTATATGTATTAGAGAAGCGACAAAAAGCGCGACGCGCCAGTTGACGGAAAGGACTGGGGGGTTAATTTTCAGGATGCTGCCTGGGAATTTAGCCGTGGGATTTCCATTATTGCTAATGGGACTCACGCAGCTTAATTTCATGCGAGCTACACTAAAAACATACCCCTAACTGACTGCAAAATTTCAGTCCTGAAATCAAGCCTTTTAAAAGTTAGAGGAGGGTAAACAAACACCTGAAACCACACCGCCTCGCTATTTCCCCCCTCTCAGCCGTTTGGATTTAAAAGTCGGAGAGGGGGAGGAACTCGAGCAGTTTTAGGCAATTAAAAAACCTATACAGCCGGCATGCTGGCTGCCTGCGCTCCGCGTTTTCGCTCTCTGCCAATTACAACGGCAGAGTTATAACCCCTGAAAAAATAGGGGTAGCTGATGCCTTACCCTTAAGTATAGTACCGTGAGCGCTGCGTTATCACACGCATCTAATAACCTGAGCTGCGCCGCCTTTCCTTGCGAGGCCTCCGTTATTAGGCTGTTCTCGTTAAATGACTGCTATCATCTGGTCCCAAAGTACATTAAATCCCATTATAATTATAAACACACTTCCCCATAACGTTCTCCTTAGATTACATTTGCGCTGCTTTACCCCAAGGGTATCTTTGTACTAATACCGGCCGTATTTGTTGTTTTAGCAGAGGAGGCCGGGCCCTGCGCCGGCTGCCGTGTGCCACGGGTAGCGCTGGGGAGGGAGTCGCTGCTGCTGTGGCATCCCCAAAGATGACACCAGTCATCAGGGACGCTGGGGCACGTGCGTGGCCCCAGTTCGGGATGCTCTGTCCCCAGCGTAGGGCGTCTTGTGGCCCACGCTCTGCCGCTGCTGTTATCCGTTCTCGTTGGTACCGCAGAGCCAAGGGTGGGTCCCCTACTCCTTCTGCTTCGCTCCCACTCCGAGGCTGCTGTTGCCCATCCTCGCCAGCCGACCTCCATCATCCATCCTTGGGCATGGAGACCCACGGCAGGAGTGGTGCTGATGCGGGGTGGGTGCTTAAATTGGGCAAAATAAGCTTTATGAGGGTGACATGTCCCAGACAGAATCCACCGCTGAACCCAAAACTTGGCTTTCTGGTCCATTTTTACGCTCTGCTTTCCGGTCAGTTTGGGTTCCCACGTCCTCTTGGCGCCGGCCGACCAGGGGCCGGGCTTTTGCACGGGGGGCTGGTTTTGCGCAGGGGCCGGTGTGTCGTGTCCCCCCCGCCCCGGGGTGTCTGGCGTGGGCGGGCGGTGCGCGCATCCCGTCGGGGCGGAGGAGGCGCGGCGGGGCCGGGGGCGGCCGAGCCGCCGGCTCCCCGGCGCTGAGCTCTGCCGGTGCCGGGCTCCTCCATGTTTGTTGTCGGCGGCGCTGCCCGGCCGCTCCGCTCCGCCCCGCCCCGGTCCCGGCCCCGCTTACCCCGCAAGGTGCCGCGGCGGGGCCGGGGCGCGGGGGGGGGCCAGGGGGGGGCGCCCGCGCTCAACACGGAGCGGGCGGTGGGTGGGGTGCGGGGGG
>WUAM01000323.1:21655119-21665831 GCA_024336885.1 Actenoides hombroni
TGGATTTCCGAACTGTGCTCTCTCAATTCCCCCCTCCCGGTTTCCCCCCCCCCCCTTTTTTTTTTTTTTTTTTTCCGGGATGTTGGTAGCATTTTGATTTAATAGTTGGCCAAACACAAGGGTCTATTTTATTCAGAGTTTACAGGCCTCAGGGCTGTTATTCCTCCAAATTTAATAGCATTGAAATTGCAGGGTTGGCGATAATTTGCCTATCACTTTCTGCACTCCCATTGATGTTTATTGTCAGCGGGATGGAATCTCAATCCGATTCACTTAGATAACATGTCTGTTAAGCATTTAGATAATTGTGCCATCATTAACTTGTCACATTATTTTAGAGATTCAAAACAGTTGTGTGGTATAAGTGGAGGTACAAAGGGAGAAAAACCCAGCGCATGAGAGCGAGAACCCGAGAGAGGAGGCATTGGTGGTGGTGGGTCCTGTGGAAAGTGTCACTCTTGGTGGTGGCTTGGGAAGCTCAGCCTTCCTCTCCATCTCTATTGTAATCACTTTTTAAAAAAAAAAAAAAAGTTCTGCTTCTGTTCAGAATGCACGCTGAGGTACACAGTGATGTTTTTTAAATTATTTTTTCCTAAATGCCAGAGCTCGTGGCATTTTTCTGCAGAAGAGCATCCCAGCAGCCCTGTCCCTGACTGGGGCTTGCAAGGGGGGGGCAGGGAGGAGCCTGGAGGAGTTGAAATGGGGACTGCACCAGAGCTGTGCAGGGACCACACCAGAGCTATGCAGGCACGCACAGTCTCTGATCTTGGCAAATTTACATGTAGTCCAATTAATTACGCTTTTGTCTTATCTTCTTTCTTTTGCTTCGCTTTCTCTGCCTCAAAATGGCACCCATCTGAACACCACCAGTGATGCTGTAGCTGTACGTCACACTATTTTTTTCGGTGTTGAAAATTAAGGATTTTTTTTGAACAAGTGGAACGTGACATGCAAGTTTGGTGACACAAGCCATAGATTCCATTGAAACGTAAGTTCTGTTTTCCTTGTGCCCTTTGCGGCACTGCGAGCCGTGGCTGAGCTGGCTCTCTGGTGGCTCCTCTGAGCTGGGTTGTCTTGGTGGTGACACTTGCCACCAGCAGCCACCTGTAGTGTCCCCACTCCAGCAGTGGTAACGTGAGCTCGGGAGCTGTGATTCATGATTCTTCTTGCTGCATCTTCTCCCACGGCTTGACCAGAGCAGTGCCTGGCCATGAACAGCTAGTGCGCTTCATACCGAAACCAGCCTGACAGCTTCCCAGGCTGCCTGTGACTTTCTATCACCATTTCACGGGACTCCTGAGAGTTTTCAGAGAGCAGCTCGATGAGGCTTTGGGGGGAAATACCGTCCGATTGCGTGTTTCTCCATAGCTGGAGATAATGCACTGTAGTATTAAGTACGCTTAAAGGTAATTATCCCTCCTGCGCTTGCCTCAGTTCCTCAGTCCTGGCTGGGGGAGGGAATGGGGGCCATGCCATGTGGTGGGTGATGCCCAGACAATGCTCTGCAGGTTTTCTGCTTGATGCAAGTGTGTATTTTGGATGCTCGGGTCTGGAAGTGCTGCGAAAGCCCCGGTGCACTCCTCCAATGTCCCACCATCCCCCAGCGCTTCTGTCAGAGGCTGTGAGCAGCAGACACCAGGCTGAGAAGGGCTTTGGTTCAGGTGCAAGGATCACAGTTCCTAGAGAGGAGGCAGGAGTGGTGCACATGGAATGAAGAAAATTGGTTGTGAGTTCAAATTGCAGCCCCTGAGCTTGGGGAACAAATCTGGTTAACCATCACACACAGAGGGTACGAAGAGGTTGCTCCTGCCACCTCCCAACAGCAGCAGTGCCCATCAGGAATCCTTGACCAAGCTGGGAAAATGGGATATGGGGACAGGGGAGCTGCTCTGGGGGTCTGTGGCTTCAGTAGCAGCTGAAGATGTGAAATGCCAGTGGTGAAGATTCTTTCCCGGGTGCTGTGACATTTTTGGGTACAGGCATCCAACTGGAGCCAAAGGTGCCATGTGCATGCACGGCATCTTTTGTGCAGCATTGCCTGCAAATGTATTTATAAGTACCTTGGAAAAAATATTCCGTGCTTAATTTTGGCTGCTCAACAGGGAGCAGGGCTCAGTTGCTCCAACCTTCAGCTGTGGCAGCGTGAAACAAAAACGATAAGCTGAGAAAGGGCAAAACAGAGGAATCCAAATGTGTCCCAACTGCACAGCCTTGAGTGTTCTAACTACTCATGTGGCCAAGTTTATTTGCAAAAAGGATGGAAAACGGTACAAGCGGAGGGAAGGGCGAGCGTGCGCGGGAGCTTGCTGGCAAGCGCGCGGAGCGGGGTCACCGGCATCGCCTTGTTAGCACCGTCCTCAGCAGGGTGGTGCGTGCAGCCGGCCTCAGCTTTGGCGGGGTCTCGGGGCGGTGGGTCCTGGGGGGCACAGCACAGAGCCCCTTTGTCTGACAGTAATGTCCTGTGACAGCACTTGAAATCTGAGTCCCAGCATGCATTCCTGAAACCGGGAATCTCCCTGCCTCCCGAAGCACGGCGGCTTCTGTCACCTTTACAGCAAACGGCAGCAAAAGTTCCCCACGCTTCAAGGTGGGCCAGGTCAGGAAGCGCACCGAGGCCGGGCTTCCTGCGAGCAGGAGGATTCACCCAAAACGAGCTGGGAGATGGAAACGTGGCAGAGCCGCGCGGCCGCAGCCATCAGCCAATGGTCGGCCTTTAATTTTCCTGTGCAAATACTATTTAAAGCGCAATGAGAAAAGCCCTCTCGCTAAGCTACGGAGAAATCTTTCTTGTCCTTTAATTCTAGATGAAGGGGATTAGTGTGAACATATTTAACCTCTGACCCATGGACAAAAGCATTATCAAATTTAGTTGCCTAGTGGCTCCCCATTTAACCAAACCAGTGCAGGATCTCAGCAATTTTTTTTTTTTCTTCCCTCCCTTGAAAGCTTTAACACCCATTGTTGCCCCCAGAGCCCGGGGGGATGCGGCCGCCCTCCTCTGCTTGCATTTGAGATGCTTGTCAGAGCCCCATAAGGGCAACCAGCATGGTACTGTCACTGTTAGAACCCGCCAAGGCTGCAGATAGCAAGTGAGCCTCCCAGAAAGCAAAGCTTTCTGTAGACGGGGCTGGTTTTTCCCTCACCTCAACAGTGGCCCTGCTTGCAGTAGCTTGGAGGATGCTCGGCCATCGCTCCGGAGCACAGAGAGATGCCTCTCATACCCCTTCACTCCTCGTTTTTCACTGGAGCAGGAAAGAAAACACGCTCCCGGTTATTGCTCTCTTGGGCAAGCTCGAGGATGCTTGGGGCTTTCTAAAATGGGGATGAAACGCGGGCAAGAGGCGGACGGGGTCTCCTGGTCCGGCGGAGGAATGCTGAGAGGGGCCTCCCGTCAGGAGCCGGTGTCCGTTTACAGTGCATCTCTCATAAACCCGGCGGCGGGGGCGAGGGCAGGGGGACCGGCCCTCCTGGTATGTGATTGATTATCTGGTATTTATGCCATTGAGGACTTTTCAGCGGCTCGGGGTCAGGGGGTCATCTCATGTGTCTTGCTGCAAATCCGCTTCCTTTTGTACAGTGCGGGCTGGGTGAGCAGACACACAAAAACAGCTTTTTCTTTTCCTTGGGAAAAAGGGGAGGGGGGCGGGCTGGTGTCAATGAATTTTTTTTTTTCAGCCTTTCCTGAATAGTGTCCTTTTTAATTCCAAAGAACTTTTAATTAAAAGTAGCAGGAAAGTTCATCTCGACAAGGTTTAACTTACCTTAGCAGTTACTTTTGTCCCCCAGGATTCGCTTTTCCCCGCTTTGCAAAAAAACGCCACAAGAAATGGGGGAGAGGCTTCTCTCGGTACCGTTCCGCGTCCCCCTGGGTTTACCGAGAGGGCCTTTTCATCTTTTCTTTCTTTTTTTTTTAATGACGGGGATGCAGGAATAATAAGCGGATGCTGCGAATCCCGGCTTTGTGCCTTGAGGCAGCCGGTCACTCCACTGGCCACGCTGGGCCGGGCCGGGCAGCCGCCCGCACCACCAAAAGGGTCGATTTTATCAGCCGGGACGGAGGCAGCGGTAGTGGTGACTGGGGTGTCCCACGGGTGGGATGCCACAGCCCTATGGGCAAGCGCAGGGGCACCACAGAGGGCAGGACGTAACACTGCTGGCCAGGGAAGTCATCTGCTGTTCGCTGAAACCCTCCTGGCAGGGAAGAGTATGTGCCCGCCACGATGCGTTGGTTGGCAAATGCTCATGGTGGAGAATCTTTGGCCAGAAAGACCTGAGGGGTGGACCAGAACTGCTGGCCGAGGGTTTCACCTCCTCCCTGAAGTTCTTTGTTTAACGATGGAGCAGTTGCTAACACGTTGGTTTAACTGTTGTTCAGAAAGCAATGGGGAAAATATGCTAGGTTTTCACCAGAAAGTCAAACTGTTTATTTTTTCAGCTGGTTTCACTCCAGATTCCGACTGGGAAGAGGAAATCTGGGAAGCCGTCATGGCGACAAATAAGCAAGTAGCTGACAGCTTCCCTTCTGATGTGGTGTCCAGAAATGCTGCTGCAATTGCCTCCCGTTGCCCCGGGGACGTGCTCAGCCTGGGGAAGGGCAGGAGCGGGTCTACAACGCACAGCTTCCTTGGCAGTGGCAGGGATGGGTCCAGGGCTCTCCAGGCTGGAGAGTGCTGGGACAGGCTGTGGGGAAGGCAGCACCGGGGGGAGATGCTGCACATAGGTACCCAGGTACCAAACAGGTTAATGTGTTAAGGCGTGTTCCCAGCTTTGGCCAGAAGGCTTTAGTGTTTGTAAACATCTTCAAACAACTGTTTGGCCTACAAAAGTAGAAATTAGTCTCAAAAGCAGCGCGCACCGTAGGCCTTACACCTCCACAGCACGTTCCCAGGCTTGTGTGATGTTAGGAGCTTGGGAAACTCTCGCCTCCCCCAGCTGGGAGGTGGAAATGCAGTACAGCAGGATCAGCCCCTACAAACTTCACCAGATTTTCAAAGGCGAGGTTGGAAAACGTGCTCGTGCTCTGTGGCTGTGGGTTTGGGTGATGCTGAGTGTGCCCCTTCCTGCCAAACCTGGGTACTGGGGAAGGCAAGATGTGGCTGGATGCTGTGGCAGCCAGGCACAGCTCTTCCCTTGTGCTGGGGAGAAGGAAGGGTTCAGCAGGATATGCTCAGGGACAGCTTGTCCCCCGTGCTGGTGACAGGGGCAGGTGTGCCTGGACCAATGCCATTGCCCAGCAGCATCCCTCGCAGGCAGGGAGCTGCCTGCATCCCGTGGTTTGCTGACAGGTCTCCGTGCATGGGCTCAGTGTCCAACCCTGGAGATGATGGGGAGCACACCACAGTCCTCCTCATCAGCCAACCCACCCATAAGCTGCACCCCTTGATTCCGGCCGCACTTGGACCCGAGGGCTGGGCTGTCTGGCAGCACCTCGCCAGCGCGGGTCCAGCTGCCGCCGTGATTGACGCAAAGCCAGTCTATAAATAAAGTCTTTCTCTCCTCTCATAAAGACTTTGCGGTTTAGTTTGCTTTCAAGGTCAAGATCAGACCTTTCTAAATAAACACATATCAAAGGATCATTAGCGGAGCAGCACTGTTAAATTGAGATATTAACTTCTGTCAGCCGCGCGTTTCCTTTTTGTTCTGTAACTCGCGACTGCAGCGGGTTTTTATTATTTTGGCCCTAGGCGGTAGCATCTGGCTTCTGTAGAGACTGTAAAAATTAAAAAGCAACACAAATCATTGCGAGAGAAAAGCAGTAAATTCAATGATAAGAATTTAAAATTAAAATGTTTCAGCGCTTTTATATTCCACAAAACATGAAACGAATGAGTTGTGTGCCTGTTGCCATAAAGCCGCTGCCACTAATAGTCGCTGGGCTCCTTCCCTCCCCGCTCGCTCTCCCTCGTAATCGCTCTTGCCTGAGCAATTGCAGAAAAGCGCAGTGAAGGAAGATGATGATGATGATGATGGTGACAGCGATGGAGATGCAGGGCGGTAGGGCAAGGTGGTGCCGATGGGACCAGGGGGAGCGAAGGGCCCCCCAAAAAGAAGGTGAGGAGGGGATGCTTCTGTCCCGCCACGCTCAAAGGAAGACGGAGAGGTCGAGCGGGGAGGGTGTGACTAATGCACCGGGTCACCGGGATGTGGGACCGCATTGTCCCCCGCATCCAGATGGCCCCCAGAATAAATCACCTCTGGCGGGTGTGAGCTGCCCATGCCGGAGCTGCAGCTCGGGGCTGGGCGCCCACATTTCAAGCACCCTTCAAGTGCTGCATCCCACCCTGGCTGACGGGAGAGCAGGGCCACAGCTGGGCGGGGAGCAGCACCGTGCATCACCAGAAGCATTTAGGTTTTGGGTTTTTTAATCCCCTGTGCTTGCAAGATCAGTGTTGTACATCTGCTCAGAAACACTGAGGTTTTTTCAGGCTCTGGTAAAGGCGAGTGGGTGCGAGGCAGTAGGCAGTGCCAGGGAGGGGGCATGTCCTGCCCTCCTGTTGCAGCCGGTGTGGCCGCATCCAGCCGCAGACGATCTGGCCGTGCGGGCTGCTTTTTGAGAATTAATTTCCCATAGTCAGTTAAAGTTGGGAAGAAAGCTGTGCTATCTCTGAGTAAATAATAATAATCAAACAAATGCCCCCTTGGGAGAAGTTGCCTTCCATAAAGATGTTAATTAGCGTGGAAGCCGAGCCATGGAGTCCGGAGGCAGCATTTGAAACCGGGATGATTTGGTGACTCTGGTACAAAACATGCATGTCTCATGTGTTTTATCATCTGGGGGAATTTTTCCCTGCTATTTCTACTAAACTGTGAAGGTTGTAGGGACTGTTGGGCTCCAGCCAAGCAGCCAGCACAGTAACGGGTGCTGCTGTGACCCCTCAGTAGTGCATCCAGTGTTGCAGTGGTGCAGCCAGGGGGTGACTGGCTCTGCCATCCTAGTGTGATGGCCTCAAGTCCCTTGTGTCCATGTGTGCAGGTGTTGTGTGTCCTGACAACGGTGCTTGGGGGGGGGGGTGGTCTCCTTTGCACTACGCCGTGGGTTCGCTTCTGTGCTGCCACCAAAAATGTCGCTTTTAGTTTTGTAATAATCCCAAAAACAGACACTGAACTGGGTTAATCTTCTTACCCCGAGCACCACTGAGGTAAAACGCAACCTTGGTGCTGATGCCACAGTCCAGCATCCCCAGGACCATGCTGGTGCCCACTGCTCCTGCCTGTCCTTCATCACCCATCTTCCTCCTTGGCTTGGTGCCAGGAGGGCATGCACGGCAGTCCCAGGGAGGCCACTGTGCTGAGCTGAGCCTGGCGCCTTAAGTACTTGCTTAAGTCCCACCAGCTCTAATGGTTCTCAATCCTGTCCTGACATGCGTTGTCCGAGCAGGGCAGCCATTGCCTGCACATTCCCAGCCTCCTTCCAGGGCATCTGCTGCCAGGTGGCAGGGGGGGACCAATCCATGCCCTCTGCAGTGGGTATCCCGAGCCCAAGGCGAAGCGGAGTGGGAGCGATGGGGCAGGTGCTGCCACCCGGGCGATGTAGCTGTGCATGGGGATCCTCTGGGGTGGGTGCTTCAGGCAATTCACCTCTTGCCAGCACCACTGCCACCCCTCTGCCCGCTTTCCTGCAGGCAGGGCTGGAAGGGAGGGTTACCTGCAGCTCTCTGGCTGCAGCTACCAATGGTTTCTCCTTCCCCGATGGTGCTTTTCACACCCACCAGCAGCCTGCAGCCTCCTCTGCAGCTGCAGCCAGCAGCGTTGTCCGGGAGGTGGAAACTGGTAGGGAGCCCTTGACAGGCTGACAGAAAAAAGTCGTATGTCCGTGAAATCTCAACTCAGGAGAGCCAACAGCCCTTGGGCTCCTGCTCTGAGTGGTTTGGAGCTGTCTGCCTCTGTCCTAACGGCAGTGGCAATTTTAGTGCACATCTTTGGCGTGTGCCTCGCGTAAGAGATTACATGGAATATGAAGATCAGTGAGGAAGGAGTCTCACTGAAGACCCCAAATTTGCAGGGCCCAAGTGGAGGGTTGGGCGGTTTTGCGGTGGGCATGAGAGGCAGCAACAGGCTCCGTCGGCATCCTGCGATGCGTGTGCCCTCATGCCTGCTGTGACGCCAGAGCCTTCCTGGAGTGCTCCTCTGCAGCCCTTGGTTACGGGTTTCTAGTGCTATTGATTATTGCTGCTGTGGATGGACAGATAGGCCTCATTTCTTGAGCCTCGTAACAGCGCTTGGAGGAGAGACAGGGAAAAGATGGCAGCGTCGAGAGGAGGGTTTGGGGAGGGGCAGTTTGGTTTGCTTGTCCCATGTTGGCTCCACATGCCTCAGACCCGCCAGAGCCAGGGCTCAGCAGAGGATGCATCAGCAGCATGCTGGCATCGGTACCTTTCGATCCCCCCTTCAGAGCCTCCCCGGGTCGCCCCACACCTGCCTGCTGTGGGGGTCCAGGCTCCGTGGTGCTGCCGCGGGGGCTGGGGGAAGTGCTCACGCACGTGTGTAAAAACTCGAAGTCAAATGTCTGAAAGTCAGATCCCTTTTTAGTATGAATTTGCTGTATCTCATTCTGAGCACTAATTCCAATTTAATTGCAAGTGGCCTGAAGCCTCTTCAATAGGAGTAACAAATGGTTTGATTTTGTAAACTTCATCAGACTGCATTTTAAATGCGACACACTAGCCCGGCTCGAATGCCAATGAAGCACTGAAGTAGCTCTCTGTTTACTAATTATCCGTTTTTACTTCAAGCCACGCTGGCTGGCTTGTCTGATTAAATCGGATTTGTGGGATAGAGAACAGCTAGCAGAGTTTTCTCTATAGTAAACGAGATTGAAACTATGGGCCGCCTGGCTGCACACTGTAAATTATATTTCCTTTTAAAGGGGACGTGTCGCCTTTCTCCCACCAGCGCACCTCCCGCATCCTAAACTTTGCCAAAAGCCGCCCGGCTCCTGACTGGCGTGGCAGGGAGACCCGCGCTGCCTCCCTCGCCCGGCACCGCACGGAGCTCGTTGCAATTCCTCCTCTGGTGGAGGCAGCACCGTGCTCGACAGCGGGATGCCTGTCGCGTCCCTCGCCATGGCATCTGCCGCGTCCCCCCACGGGGCTTGGACGGGCCCTATCACGTGTTGCGTCGTGCTCCTCTTTACATCTCTGGACGTTGCGCTTCTTTGGGATGGAGCCACCGGAGAAGCGGGACGTGCGGCTCCAGGCTGGTGGCTGGAGGGTTTTCTCTCTGGCCAGCACCCATCCCCTAAAACCCAGATCTCAGACCACCTGCTCTTTAAACCCACCCTGCAGGATGTGACTGGAGTGCTCGCCCAAACAGTGTCCGAACCCCAACCCGCCCTGGCGTCCACTTCCAAACCCCGCTGCAGCACCAGCCACCACGCCATTAACGGTTGATGGCTGCCAGCAAAGAGCGCTGGGCCTGGCAGAGCCACGTAATGCCGGGGAGGGTGGGCAAAGGTGGCTGCCGGACGCGGCGTAACGGGGCTGCGCTTAAACCTTCCCGGTTGCTAAGACTTTAATTCCTCGAGCTTGACCTACGCCGCCCCTTCCCTCGGTATCTATCTTTGTGCCCGGGGGCTTTTTATATTTTAATTTGCTTTTGAACATCCTGCAAAATTAATGGCGCGCTCGGGGCCATTGTGCGGTGTACAGTAGAGGGAAGGGCCAGCGGCGCCCGCCGAGAGCCGCTGCGTTTCCCAGGGAATGAATTGCTCGCCCGCCTTCGCCCCTTTTAATTGTTGACAGTAAAAAGCGTTTAAATGCCGCTTAATTTGTAATCATCTTCCCGCAAAAAGGGGAGAAACCATTAAAACGTCAGGGAAATGAATAAATCCGTCTCTCACTGGTTTGGGGAGGCGGCGTTTCTTTATTGGGGGTGATTTTTCTTCCGAGGGCTGAGGGCTGGCTGAGGGCTGCTCTAGCTGGGAGCCCAGGGATGCGCTCCGGGTGGGAGAGCAGGGACACTGTCCAGCTGGGAGAAGAGAGACGTGCTCCAGCTGGGACACAAGGGCTGAGTCCCAGCGTCGCCTGGTGCAGCTGTCCTGGTACTGCCAAAGGCCAGCTGTGGCAGGGCCAGCAGGGACCCCAGGCACCCTCTCGTGACCTTTTCCGTTTTTTCCCACCTCCCATCCTCTGTCCAAAGGTGGGACACCACTGCACGTGCAGCTTAAAAAAAAAAGAATTAAGATCAACTGAATGGAGCACCTGCAGCAGGATGGTGCCTGGCAGAGCCCTACTTGGTGCCACAGTGCTCAGCTGCTGGAGAGCTCCATCAGCTCCGCAGACAAGCAGTGCCTGACTGTGGTCCCCTGCATCCTGCTGCTGGGTGCTGGGCTCGGGGATGGGATGGGATCTCCTGCATCCTCCATGCCGGGCACCCCACAGATGCTCAGCTCTTGGAGGGTGGCTTGCACCAGGTGCCTCCACGCACCGTTCCAGTGCACATTGACTTCCCCATTTGGGGCGTTTGTTTATTTACTAATGCGTTACCTAAAAAGAAAAAAAAAAAATGTTTAAAATGCCTTTTGCTGGGAAGCAGCACCCCAGGGGGATGCCCAGCTCCGTGGGGACCAACACCATCCCTGCAGATGCACCCGCTGGCGCATCCCCCCGTGCGAGGACGAGGCAGCTCGTCCCCACCATCCGGGCTGCCAGAGTCGGCCCGTTTTTTTTTTTTTCAAGCGGGGGCCAATTAGTTTCACAAATGAGGGCCCTGCG
>WUAM01000323.1:21686517-21712050 GCA_024336885.1 Actenoides hombroni
CCGCTGCTCTGCTGGGCCCGTGGCCGGTCTCCAGCGCTTCCCCTCGGGGCCTGGCGTCCCCTGCGGCGGGGACAAGGCCCCGGCTCGGCCCCGGCCGCCGCCGTACAGATGTTCCGGGTGCTCTGGTTAAAGTGGTCCTTGTGCGTTCGCCGGACCCCGCGCCGTTACAGCCTCCGTAGTTTGCGGCGCGGTTGGCAGGGTCTGCTCCGGGTTAACTCGGGGCGATATCAGGACGGCTTCCTCCTCCGCAAAGAGCAGGAATTAAGATTTCTCCTTCACCAGTCACTAAACCAGCATCTTCTGGTATCGGTTAACAAAATGTATTGCTCTTAAAGCTCGGGGTTCTGTATAACTGGTCCCTGAGAGGCGGGAGCGGGAAGAGGGGCACCGGCCCTTCCACTACCTCTTTAGAAAGCGCGTTTGTGTGGCAGACGCTTCCCGCTTGTGTGAGGACGGTGCCCGATGCGCAGCAGCCTGCATCGATGGAGAGGAGCCGACTGGTGATGGATATTGGCCTGTGAAAGCCTCGGTCAGGAGCGTGGGCATTGTTCCTGCTGCCGCCTGCGGGTTTGGAGCCCTCTTCATAATCCATTTTCCTGCTGCGATAAAAGCATAGCTGAGGTGCGGAGGCCGAAGGCCGTGGCTCTGCGTACCTCTTCCGCTGCTGCCTTCCTCCTCCTTCTCCTTGCGAGCTGTTATTTCTGGAAGCCCTTGAACTCCCATGCCACACTTGCACCCTTCTCTGCTTGCAGCTTCTCATCAAAACAAACTACTTCTGAGCACAGTGAGTTGCCTCGGAGTGAGGAAAATGGCAAAAACCTTTCGGTTCCATCGCTCACTGGCCAACCGTGGAATCTTTATCTCCAGCACCCTCCTTCCTCTCAGCCTCTTGGTTTTGCACTTGACTCCTGTTGCTGTAATTTAACGCTAACAGCGTGTTGGGTTGGGTTGTTACTTTTCCAGCAGGTAGGACATTGCTTTGGGTTGGTTTTTCAAGTGCAGCGTATGTTAATGGCAGCAGCACAAGGGTGTTAAATACCAGCTCTGGAGCATGTTTTAAAGCCCCATGGCACATAACCTCCAAAAACAATCAGCCAGACTGGTTATGGCAACAAAACCATGCACAGTCCCCAAAAACTTAACAAAGCTGTTGCTCAGAGTGTGGTTCCCAGTGATTTCCGTGGGCTGCCGCTTGGCCACAAGCCTCTCAAAACTTGTTGTACAGGATGAGCGCTCTGCTGTTCACACAAACCTTTCTCCTCAAAGGCTGGATAAAGCCGCACTGGAAATTGTTAGGATATGAACTTGGAGTGGGGGATTATTAATTAGCTTTTATGGTTAAGGCAGCTTTTGAGAGTTCTTCTGGTGAAGCAGGAAAGCCCCTGGAAATCATGTTCTGTCCTGCCTCAGATTTTGTTACTGTAACGCAGTTCGCTATTGTGCTTTGTTTTTTTTCTCCAACAGAAAAACAGGCCCTGCAGCATTAGGTGGGGTGAGCCGACAAGCGTGCGGCTCAGTACCAGAGCAAAATTAGCAACGTGAGATAAGTGCTTTGCCTTTGTGGAAGCATGCCTGGCCAGAGCCTTGTACCCTTGGCTCCTTGTTGTGCGGTTCCTTGTCGTGCTGCTGGCTCAGACAGAGGCTTCCTGGTGCCTCTCAGCTGTTCTTGGGAATAAAAGCAAGTGGGACGAGTCAGGAGGGGGGGTTGCATGTGTACAAATGCTTCTTCTGGTAAAAGTTGAGCAAAAGTAGTATTTTTGGTGGGACAATCAAGAATAACCCATCAGGGGAATTCACATCAAGAAATAATCCGGGATTTTCTTGATTTAACCACCAGTATGGGTACGTGTTGTCTTTATGGTGTTTGTGTGTGGAGTAGTGTCCGTCAGCGGGATGGCTGACTGGCTGGCTCAAAAATGTAGTGGAGTTAGTACTCACTGGGTGGATCTTGTGCTCCAATGGCATGAAAGTATCTTAAATCAGTGATGAAAGGGGAAACTTGACTATATTCGTCTGCAGCGTTGCTGGTTAAGGTTAATTAAACATGTGCTCTGATTGACCAGTCTGGACTGACAGCATGATCCTGGATAGGCTTTACAAATCAGGTACACACTGTACAGTCCCAGCTGCTTTTCCTGCAAAGATTTGATGACTCTGGTAAAGAAAATGTCTGTAGTCTTTTTTTTTAGGTGGTCAAGCCAGTCAGAGCATAGCCTGTTTGGCCATGGTGCTGGGCGTAGAGCGAGTACCTGGCCAAAGCTTGAGTGGCCTGTGTAGTGGGGGAAGGAGAAGCGACAGCCGCCCCCCGGGCCCTTATTCTGATGCCTTATTGTCAGTGAGAAATGACACACGCAAATGGCATGTGTGACCAGGCTTAAAATAGCCCCTGGCTGGTGCCCTGAGAACATGCAGCCTCCTTATATGTCCTGCTGCACATGCCGCTAGCGTTGGAGAGTGGAGAGGGCCCCTTCCCACCGCAGGTGCGGAGCATCCGGCAGGAGGGAGAGCGCTTCCTCTGGGGCCTGCTGGCATCCGCGTCAGGATACCATGGATCCAGCATTCTTCTGTAAACCCAGAGGGGAAAAACTGAGTATGATGTGCAAGCTGGTGTTGGTGTTACCATCAAGAAAGCGTGACGGGGTTTTTGCGTCACTCTGTCAGTAAAAAGGAAGCCAAATGTCGGTGAGCCTGCAGCAAGCCTTGCAGAAACAGCTCGATGTTTGTCCTGGTCACCTTTTCACCTGAGCTTTCTTTATTTCTTGCTTGTAGGATTGCCACATGCTCATAAACCACCTGAAGGAGATCACCGGAATTCAGGATTTGGCTTTCCTCCAGGCAGCTCTAAAGGTTTGTGCCCATCGTCATTGTCCCGTGGAAAGGAGGGCTCTGAATTTGTCCCAAGTCAGGCAAGTTCAGGCTCTCTCAAAACACAGTGCCCGAGTCAGTCATTCGCTGGTCCTTGCTAGAATGGCCGGCGCGTGGGCTGCAGGAGTGGTGCTGTGTGTGCTGCATGGAATAGTGTGGTTCGTGTGAGAGGCGAAGGGAGGATCCTTGCTGCTCTCCTGCCCCTCGCCTGGGCTGTACCCGTGAGGCAGACGGGTGCGTGAGGCCAGCACCGGTTGGTGTCAGCAGGGCACATGCGGTTTTGTGGTTCATACGTACCCATTCATCCGCATCTGGAACAAAAACCCTGTGCTAAGTGGAGAATAGTTTGTTTTTCTAGTAATAGACCTTAAAATCTTTTCTGCAGCAGGGTGTGTGAGGCATGGTAAACCTTCCGGGGAATTTCGCTCCTCCAGGCTGTTATCCATGCATTGTGGTAAACACAAACTGAGTGGGCTTTTCTGCATTAAACTGCTCCAGGAGCTCTAAACAGCTGCAGTAACATCCGGAGCTTCGTGGTTGGTGGTTGTCTTCTCCATCATGAGAACAGTCATCTTTGTTCCAGAGCAGAGCGACACGGGAATCTCAGGCATTTGGAGAACCAATATTTACCTGGAGAGATTTCTTCTCACAGTGCCTGTTTGGAAATATATGAATTGTAGCATTAAACTGGCTGCAGCTGTATCAGTCTGGGGTCACCAGACATGGTCCATCCTCCAAGATCTAGCAGCAGGATGTGGGCTGGGCTGGAAATACACAGACGGGCTTGTTTAAGGAAGATGTTTCAGAAGGAATATTCAGAAAAAGTTAGAACAAATGTCAAGGAGTTTAGCCTGTAGTGATGGCCTGAAGGGGGCCCTGGCTCAGTCAGAGACATCCACATGTCTCGAAATCCATGGAAAGTTTGATTTTGGTGAGTCTCTCATGATGGTAGAGTACCCTGCTGGGCTTCAGGCCTCCTGTGGCTGCTTGAATCTTTGGCGAGGGAAATAAATGAAATTAGTTAATGGAGCCTGTATTGTCCTAGCAATAAAGGCAAAGTGCTTCCTGACAGAGAAACTCTAGCCTTCATTATTGTCATGTTTTACCACTCTTTGTCACCAAGAGATCACTGTCTCCCATCGCCAGGGAAAGTGGAGTCGGTGACGTGAGCCTGTCTCTTCTTTGGGCACATTAAATGTCATGGGGATGTCGATGAAGTAACCCTGGTGCTATGGATTGTTTTCCCTATTGTTCTAGGCTGTTAATGGAGACCTGATGGAAGCCGTCACCTTCCTGACAGAGGAGCACGCTGAGGAGCCGGCTCCGGACGCAGCTGCTGCAG
Organism: Actenoides hombroni; assembly: GCA_024336885.1. NCBI lineage: Eukaryota > Metazoa > Chordata > Aves > Coraciiformes > Alcedinidae > Actenoides > Actenoides hombroni. Next base: position 21,690,725 of record WUAM01000323.1, read on the forward strand.
AGCCAGCTGCCTGGGAAGGGAGCGCCGTGGGCAAACAGCTCCCACACAGTAAGCCCTTCAGCTCTGCTCACCCCCCGTAGTTCCACCAGTTTTGGCTGGAGCCAAAAGGGGAAGTTTTGGCCCTCCCTGCTTTTGCCAGCGAACACGTCCAGCTCCTGGCCTGGTGCTGAGCTGGTTTTGCCACTGCTGGCCCCTTGTCACAGGATGCTTTCTACAGCATCTGCTGGCAGAGCCCACAAATGGAGCGTTCAGTGTCATATTTTCAGGAAAACTTAAAATAGCTTGTGAGCTAGCAGTCTGACTGCGTGAAAAATGCGTTTACAAACGTTACCAGTATTGGCAAAGGCGGGACGTCAGGTTGGTACATTCAGATGTGGAAAGTGTTGTCTGAGGTAGTTGAGAATAGTTTCTTTTTGCTAATGACACATCTGTAAACTGGAACTTTCCCAAGAGAGGCAGGTTCACAGCGTCAAAAATCTGCACTGGCTGCTTTGGAGCAGCACCCAGAACAGTGCAGCTGCCTTTGTTCTGCTCTGTGAGGCTTCCGCCTCCTCCAGAACTGCTCATTTTCCTTTCTCCTCCCTTCCTACACCGATAGTACGTGGAACAGCTCATAGCTGAGCACCCTGCCACGAGGGAAGGAAGGCGATTCTGTGTGACGGTGCTGGTTTTATTGAAACTCTCTCTTTCTCAAACCAGTGGCAGTTGTCGACACTGATGTCAAGGCAAAGCAAACACAAGCAGCAGCTGATGTACCTGTTTCATTCATTCAGGAGGTTTGAAATATTCCCTTGAGCTCTGAATTGGGCTGTCAGGAAATGTGGCAGCATGCAGCCACACAGTCTGTCCTGTTCTCATTCAGTCCGTTCAGTTACTGTTTAGGTTGCTCAGCATGATCCAAGCAGTCCGAAGTTCTGTTTAAAACTTGGGCTAGAAAATTATGCTCATAGCAATTTAAATGTCCTGTGTGTGAGGTGTAACATTTTCTAGAAGTTCTTTTTAAAGAGAATGTTTGCCTGTGCTGGTGGAAAAGTGATCAGAACACTGCCTCCACTTCTAGATGCTACTACTGCCCCTCCACTTCCGGATGTTACTACTGCACTTAGCCCTAAGAAGCGAGATGAGCTCCCTGCAGCCGGCACCTTCAGACCACTGGAATCGCCCAAAGCTCAGGCTGCAGAAAGAGACACAGCTGAAAGGTCAGTGGGTCCGCAAATCGGTTTTGGTTTGTCCAGGTATCTTAAGTGGATTCTAAGGCTGATAACTGCAAAACAAATAGCAATCATCTGCGAGGTGTATACCTGCTGCTTTTAGGAGGTGCTCGAATCATTTCTGCCATCTGGGTAGTTAACCTTGACTTCTGGGGCAGCGTGATGGTTGAAACAGGCCAAGCAGGTTCAGTCGTGGGTTACTGAGTCCCTGCTGCTGTTGCTGCCATGCTATACAAAGGATGCTGTCCTGGCACTATGGCACCTGCTTGTTGAAACCTTGTCTGTCGATTCACCTCACCTCGTCACTATGTGTCTGTCTCCTTTATACCATGAGTTGGATTTGCCTCCAGTATGAGTAAGGGCGCCCATTTTGCACACAGCCGGTTCACAGAGGAAAACACGCGTATCTTATTTCCTCGTTCCATGGCTCCACGTTTTCTTGCAGTCATGTTTTCCATCCGCCTCCTTTGAGAGCTGAAACTCCTCTGGAATTAGATAAGGCATCTGTGTCCTGTTGCGCTGGGTATTGCCCAGGAGCACCCAGCTGTTGTGTCCCAGTTTTGACTTGTGACTGTAGAAATGGAGAATCTGTGTGAGGTGGTGTTTACAGCACGACGTGCATCTTTTGTGAAAGACCGCAGGAAGCACACGCTGCTGAGAGCAAAAACCGCTCCAAAAGGAAACGCTGTGAAGTCTGGGGAGAGAACCTCAAGCAGAATGACTGGAGGAGAATGGACGACTGGCCTGTTGGGATGAAAAACATTGGCAATACCTGTTGGTTTAGTGCTGTCATACAGGTAAGTGTATAGAAACATTTCTCTGGAGTTGCTGTGGTCTTGCAGTCAAAACTTTTATCAGTTAGAATTAAATATGCAGCATCTGTCTGAAGTGGTTGTTGTATGCAGATGAGTGAGTGTGACCATGATCAAATGAGACTTCTGGTTTTATTTCATATGGTTGTGATTTATTCTGGGTGTGCACAGAAAGAGCCAAAGAGCACTTAATTACACTTTGCTTACACGTAAATACCGGTACGTACAATCTGAGTGTCCACGTGCAGGGGTTTTTTGGTGCAGCAATGTCCAAATGCTTTCTGAATGACAGAAGCTTGGCTGGCAAAATGAACCGATAATATAATTTCACTGCAGTTATTGTTGGCTCCATAATACATGGTGTATCATATTCCAGTTAATGGGATACACTGGCATCGATGCTCGAACAAATTAGCAGCTAGGCAGCATATATATTATTAGTGATAACCTAAACAAGAAGAGACAACAGTAAGTGGAACTGAACAGATTTGTCTCTTCTAACCATTTCACATCAACAGATAGACGGTAATCATGTGTCTCTAGCTTTGAGAGGAAGAAAGCAAGCTTCAGATAGGGTCCTTTTTCACCACGACTCATTCCTGAAGGCTTTTTGTAAGCGTGACTGTGCAGAATAGAATACTCTGTCTTAAAATGGTGTTCTGTATCCTAGAAATGGCAGGAGGAGATTTTGTTCTTTGGTGGGTACAGATGTGCTGTTCTGGTACACAGACTGCTCGCCTCCTAACTGTTTATTTAGCAATACAAGGCCATCAACATGAAAAAAACCTGTCAAGTAAAAGTGTGACAACGGGGCTTCCAGTTGCAGTGTGTGCAGTCCTCACAGATGCTGACTGGTCTTCACCTCTCCTTCCCTTTCAGTCTCTGTTTCAGCTGCCAGAATTTCGGAGGCTGGTCCTTGGCTACTCCCTCCCACAAAATGTGCTTGAAAGTTGTCGCAGTCGCACTGTAAGTTCTCATTGAGTGGTTTGTACTGTTTGTGGTATAAACTTTTGCAGTATATACTGTTCGGCCCTTTCTCTATACAGCCTTAATTTGGGGCCATCTGAGGCTCTTGTGCCTACATTAATGTTTTTCTAGTGGTCAGGCCACAGTAAAGACAAGTTTGGGAAATGCTTTTCAAAGACAGAAACACTGTAGAAAAAAACGGGATCCTTCCTGTAAAGCTTTCCTGTGGAGCTTTGAACTGTGCTGCGGGACAAAATTTCCCCAGTACCATCTGAGGGGGGTCAGCAGAAGGTGCTTAGAAAATATTTAGAGAAAAGAGCATACTCAGAATAATCCTTTGCTGGTTATATCGTCCCAGCTTGTGGCCACCACCAATTAAGAGACTTTGCTTTACTTGCTTCCATGTGTGCTCTCAATACACTGAAAATCCTCAAACATGGACAGAATAAATTCATAAACTAATTGGGTTTTGCCTTCTGTTTTAGCAACTGTCTCCTCTGGTACTCTTATTTCTAAAGCTTTTGTTTTGGTTCAATTTTTTCTCCCGTACATCCACTGGGAGACCAGATCACTCCCAGGAAATGACACCATGTGTCTTTCCACTTTTGTTCTTTCTAATGTCACCTCTTCTCTCAGTTGCTGCCTCTTGAGGTGTGGGTGTGCAATATTCTGTAGTTCTTTGGTTTAAGGTGCTGCTTTTTGGAGTTGCAGAAAGGATTTGGCTTTTCTTCTTTTTGCAACACAGGGAAAAAGAAATGTTGCATTCATGCAAGAGCTGCAGTGTCTGTTTGCTTTAATGCTGGGGACACGTCGTAAGTTTGTGGACCCTTCTGCAGCACTGGAACTCCTGAGAGATGGGTTTAGATCTGCTCAAGAACAGCAGGTAAAACTGCGTTAAAAGCCTTTTACTTTCTTCCCAATGGCACTTCAGCCCCAGCAATCCTGTTTCGCTTCATCCTGCACTTGCTTTGAGCAGCCTCTTCCCATGTTTGGCAACTAGCAAGCAGCTGTCCTGGTGTCATTTAGACGCAATGTACGTGCTTACTAATTAAGCAGCCAGAATGACGGTGCTCTCCCAGCGGCAGCTGGGTGCTTGGGTAGCAATCGCAGTAATTCCCTCTGATCTAGTGTTCAGATGAGCAGGGCATTCATTATTGGGCTAAATCACAGAACACTTCAGTTTCATGCTGCTTCCTGCTGGGTTGGTACAGCCATACCAGTCAGGGTGTATTCCAGCAGGTTTGTGGGACCAGTACACCATAAAAGCACTATCTGGTTGCTGTCAGGTTTAACTCTCGACTTTTGTCCCTCTTCCAGCAAGATGTGAGTGAGTTTACACACAAGCTACTGGACTGGCTGGAGGACGCGTTCCAGCTCGCTGTGAATGCCAAGTGAGTTCTTTGTGATCTTAGGAGTTTGACCCAGCTCTGAGGAGAAACAGATTTTGCATGTGATGCCTTAAGAAATGAGAGGGCTTTACTTGAAAATCCTGAGTGAATGAGAGTTCTTTGTTTACCGAGGGTGATGCTCCTTAAGCTCGAAATGCGCTTATGAAGTGTTATTTCTACATTTTCTGGACGTCAGTGTAGGACTTTATTTAGTGCTGTGATTGCCTACAGAGTCAATAAACATTTTAGGGGAACTCGATAGAACTGGGGTACAGGAAATACCTGGTGTTTTTGGAACCACATTTCAAAAGGTAGTTTGTTTTTTGGTTTTTTTTCCCCTTTCCATTATAAATGTAATAATGTGCTTTTGAGTATGAAAACAAATGATAAGCTTCCTCTGTATTTTGTGATGGTATAGAAAACTTGACTTATGATTGTGGGAAGGTTCATAAGCACAGGCTTGGATCGTGACTTGGGTCATTTTTGCAGCTGACAGCTGCACATGAATGTGTGTTTTTTCCTTCTGAAACAGGAGCCCCGGGGACAAATCTGAAAACCCAATGGTACAGCTTTTCTACGGGACTTTCCTGACAGAGGGTGTCCATGAGGGTGAGCTAAGGGTTTGGTAGATGCGCTTTTTAACTATTTTGTGTTGTGATTTATGGCAGAGATGACACAGGGTTTTGTTGCACATTCCTGATGAAATTGCCTGGTTCTTTAAACAGGCAAATAGTCATCTTGATAAAATTGTAACATTCATAAAGTCTGTTGGTCCTTGTGAGTACTGCCTCTGACTAGTGCTGACACCAAATTCTTGATTTAACCAGAGTTTTTTGTTCTCTTGAGCTACTTCAGGGGATTTGTCTCGTTTCCCTCATCCAGGCAATAATTTTTCCAAGATCGAAACCTTTGGCCAGTATCCCCTTCAGGTAAATGGTTATCGAAACTTGAACGAGTGCTTGGAAGGAGCCATGGTAGAGGGCGAGATGGACAAGGCGACAGCATCTCAGTCAGTGAAGTATGGACAGGAGGTTAGTTCTGCAAGGTTTTCTTGAGCTTTTGGTTGCCTGCTGCAGAAAAACACAACACATGGCACAGGGGTCTCTAATTATGTTCTGATAACTTTGTGGCAATTTTAAACATTCCCAAAGAATTGAATACCAAATGTTTTCTGGATACCTGGAATCTCGCGGAAATGTCTGTTTGCATTGCGTGGCGAGACACTAAGTCTTTGCTTATTTGTAAAGATGAGTTGTCCTCTATAATCGGTTCCAGGAGCTTGTTTGAAATTAAAAAGGTGAACATCTGCTTCGGATGCCAGTGTGATAAAGTCTCTCTCTTTCTGTTGAAGCCTACCTGTACCTGAGCAGGGGGAGAACCTCTGCCTCCATATTTTCGGAGGGTAAAAGTACAGTGCTTAACTCCATGGTATGCCATTTGGAATTTGTATCCTTCTCCCTATTCCAGTCTGTGTTGTTTTTCTTCTCATTTTCACTCTTACCTTATGACTGTGTTGATTATTTTTCTTTATTTCTTTTTTTTTTTTCCTCCAAATCTTGCAAATCACAAACCAATCATAAAACACTTAGCTGCAGCAAAGTAGAAGGTGATGGTGTGGCATTACGTTGAGCATCCTCTATGTGTAAGCGCAGCTCAGAAGGTAGCTTAAAGAAAACATTCAGAACTTTGGAAAGGGCTCTCGCGCAGAGGGAGCAGGGGAAGGTATTTCAGTTCTGTGAGAGTGTCTGAAAATGGTGTTGCTGTGGTTTGAAGTAGCAAAGGAGAAATGAAGCCTTGGGTGGGTCAGCCCTGCCCAACTCTGGACTCCAAGCTCTGTTTCTGGTTTTGCTGGTTCCCACCTGAAGCCATTTAGATGATTTACAGCAGATGTAGGTGAACCTGATGTAGGCTGGTGCCAGACAGAGAATCGTGGGGAGCTTATCAGGCAGGTTCTTTTCAATCCAAGCTTTTCAGTTCCTCCAAATTATTTTCTGAAAAATAAGAGAAATTGGACTGATGGTGGAGATGTTTTAACCAGCTTTTGTCTGTAGCGATAGAAGAAAAAGGCTCTGGCTGTGTTTCTGAGAAATCTCAGTGGAAAAACTGTGCATCTTCATTTCAGTTCCTAGGGTGGTGGCTGCAGAATAAGGGATATAGAGAATAAGGTGCGTTTTGTCTTTTGAAAACATTAGGTGAGCGTACTGAAACCCAGAGCATCAGTAGGATTAACGAGAGCTCATGTTTCTCCTAGATGATAGATATGAAAAATCGTTCCTTCTCTGTGTTCGTGTGCTCTTGCTCTGAAGATTGGGCTTTTTTCTGAAAAAGCTCTGCTACCTTGCCACTTCCTTCCAAAGTTTTTTACAAGTAATAAAAAAAATTCACCTTCATTGGAAGACTGTAGACCTAAAAATGTGCTGCTCACGTAGGCATGGGGCAGATGTGTTGTGACAGGACACCTGACCTGCATCCTGCAAGGGAAAATGAGCTCAGTGTACTCGTCCTGATTGCGGTCGGGAGCATTGTCGGGGTGCTGCCCTGCTGAGGTGGGTGAAGGAGACTTCTGGAAGTGTTTGTGAACCCAGGGAGAGGGAGTGTCAGTTCAACCAAGAAGTTTCCTGTCAGCGTGGCTCTTCCAAACAGCGCATGAACATCCAGGAAGCGGATGTCTTCTCTGAATCTCCAAAACTCACTAATCTGTACATAGGCTGAGAGAGAATGAGGAGTCAGATACTGCCTGAGGACTTGTGTTTTGTTCTTCATCATTGCATGTGATCTGCATCAGACAAGAACTCTCTTGGAGACTCTCAGCTGACATGCAGAGTTTGTGTGGTGTCTGCTGGCTTTGTAAAATTCAGTGGTGGGCCTGTTAATTACCATCACACTGGATGCATCAAGCGATGAAAAGTAACTTTGCGAAAGCTATTATGAGGCTTTTTCATGGTAATGATGTAAAGTGGAAGCAGAAATTTGATCTCAAAATTTGACAAGTCACTCTGTAAACAAAATAGATTCTCATTTGTATCTAAAGACAGACAGACATTTGGGATCAGTCAAAATCATTTAGGGTCAGTCTAAAATGTGCTGTTCCTTAGTTGTCGTAAAAGAAGTCCCTTCGGGGGCATTTCTGCTTTTGTTACAGCGCTGGTTTACCAAACTGCCGCCGGTGCTGACCTTTGAACTCTCCCGATTTGAGTTCAATCAGTCGCTCGGACAGCCAGAGAAAATTCACACCAGGCTGGAATTTCCCCAGACTATTTATATGGACAGGTGAGTTGTTCTGTTGTACCGTACGTTGAAAGTTATCATAGCTGTATTGCAATTAAAGAAATGAAAAGGGTCCTAAGGGTGAGCAGGGAAGGATTCTGAAATACTTGTGAAATCTGGAAATAAAATCCCACATGATGGGCTCTGTATTTCTCTTTTTAGGTACCTCTACTGCAGTAAGGAGATTATTCAGATGAAGAGAGAAGAAATGAAGAGGTTGAAGGAGAAAATGGTGCTTCTGCAGCAGCAGCTGGAAAGGTCAGTACTTGGCCAGCTTTGTCTGTGGCCTGTGGAAGTGTGAAATGCTTCCTTCTAAAGGAGCTGTACGATAAAAGTGAAACTCGTAGGGGAGAATGAGGAACAGAACCAGTTTTGTTCCAAGAAGTGTGGGGTGAGGAAGCGTGTTTTTAAAACCAAACTCCTGGCTTTGATGTTTTCTGGATGTTACAAGGATAATTTCTTTACACAGCACAATTGTCACTGTCAGCTGTGTTGGCATGGTTTAACAAGGAAGCCCAGTAACACATTAAAAAGAATCTACATCATTTTTGGTAGTAGAGGTCCCCTCTGGCTTAGCGTTTGCCATTATTTACTGGGGAAGGAAGGAGATTGACAGGCAAGATCTGGTTTGTGGACAATCAGGTGATTTTGTGTTCCCAGTGCTTTGTATAAAAGTCCTTTTAACAGTGTTAAACTTGCTTTCAGTTTGTGTTTTAAAGATGGTGGTTCTATAAACAAGTGGCAGGCCAGGAGGTGTGCCGCGTTGTCTTCCCTGCTGCTCTTCTGTCGTCTCCTCAGGTTTCACCAAACTGCCACGTTCCTCCCTTCACGCAGCACCTTGCGTTTCTCTGTAGGTACATGAAGTACGGCTCTGGCCCAGCTCGCTTTCCGCTGCCCGACATGCTCCAGTACGTGCTCGAATTCATTGCCACAAAGCCAGACGGAGCTGTTTCTTCTGCTCAGGGCCCTCAGACAGCACTCCTGGAGTCCCAGGCCGAGCCTCATTTTATGAGCGTTCAGCTGAACGGGTCAGTAAACAGAAATACAAATCATCCATAGGAGAGCACTTTGCCTTCCAGCAAAGGGCTCCTGGTTTGTACTCCACAAGGGAACTCTGGGCCCTTGTGAGTGTGGTGCTGTGACACCTGAGCACCTGTGCCAGCAGTCAGTCACCCCTCTGCTCGCTGTGGGGTTCTGTTTCTGTAAATACAACAGTGCATCTAGCCTGTTCTTCTTCCTTTTCCAAAAATCACCACCTTCCTTGTCTGAGCAGCAATTCTGAGTTAAATTATGTGCTCCTTTTGGTTCGGCTACTAATTTTTTTGCTCCATCAACCAGTAAATGACTGCAATATTGGATTATTACAAACCTGGCCAGCATAGTTGGTTTACGCTCTGAATTAATCTGAGTAAATACATGAGTAAGGAAAGGAGTTTTTAGAACTGCTCATTGTGGAGCTGTGCTCACAGAGTTCTGTGAGAATTTTCGCTTTTATTTGTCCTATATTTTAATTTGTTCTGTTTAAAAGTAGAAGTACATTTCAGTGTACCTGTTCTCTTTACATTTTGTACCATCATGGGAAATCCTTCTTTGTCTCTGGAGTAATTTTTGTTTGGTTTATTTCATGTTCTTTTCCAAAAAGAGAAAAAAACAAGAGAAAGGTTGAAAAAGCTGTCCCCTACTCTTGGCTTTTGCTTCACAGCTTACCAGAAAGGAAGGATGCCGGGGCTGAAGATGGAGCTTCCTTTTTGGGAAATTCGTCACCGCTGCACAAACCGAGTACGCAGCTCCAGCCCACCAGTGCACCAGCAGAGACATCAGAACGTCCAGCTCCTCACGTGGTGTCCGAGGAAGAGCTGAACCTTGTCCGGACATGTCTGCAGCGATGGAGAGAGGAGATAGAGCAAGACGTGAAAGGTTGGCCCCAGATAACATTTGTTGTGATTTTTCTGTTCAACACCAGACTGATTTCTCCACTCTGTTGCCTCCAGTGCATCCATCCTGGGTTACAAATAGTCTCATAGGTGTTCTAGCTCTGCTTTTAACCATGTTTGACAGCTACCACATGGCTTCAAACTCTGTGAAGTGCAAGGGGCCAGAGTAGCCTGATGAGGAGTCATTTATTTTAATGTATTTCTCTCATTCCTGATGTTTCTTGCAGATCTGAAGGAGTCTATTGCCCAAATCAACCTATCCATTGAAAAAATGTACTGTGACCCTCTCCTCCAACAGGTAAGAACCCCAGCTTTGCGAGGTACATATTAAAGTGGTAGTGCTGATACAGGGTTTTGTGAGTCGCTGTCAGTTTAAATTGTCCACTTTATTGTATTTAAAAAATCCCGGTGATGAAGCAGAAAGGAATCTTTGTGAAAATCTCGTTGCTCCTTCCCCTCACAAGTCAGTTCTCACAAGTAGGATATGTCCCATACAAGTCACGAGTCCAGTACCAGGCTACAGCTCGGAACATATTTGCAATTTCAGTACAGAGGTCAGACAAAATCGCTTACTCGAAGCCTGTCTGAAAGCCATGTCCCTGTGAATTCGCAGGTTCCCTACCGCTTGCACGCAGTCTTGGTACATCAAGGGCAAGCAAATGCCGGTCACTACTGGGCCTTCATATACCACCAGCCTCGGAAAAGGTGGCTCAAATACAACGACATCTCTGTGACAGAATCGTCGTGGGAAGAGCTGGAAAGAGATTCGTTCGGAGGCTTGAAGAACGCCAGCGCCTACTGCCTGATGTACATCAGTGACAAGGTGTCCCGTGGCGCAGCAGGTACTGGAGCCAGAACTGCCAGTTAATGGGCCATCTGCGTACGATGGCGTCTTTCCGGCCTGCGCGGTCCATGCTGTCCTCTGCTGCCCCTTGGCAGGGTTGTCTTTTGACAGTGCAAAAAACCTCACCCCAGATAGCCCAGAAACCTTATGCTTTCTGGCTTTTTGGCTTGGTTTTTAGGGATGTCGTTACACGGAGCCTAAATGGGCTCTGGTTTTTATGCAGTCTTTCCTGGTGTGTGAGTTACTGGTGACAGCAGCTTAGACTTGCAAGTATGTTTGCAGGGCTAGTGTATAAATAGTTATGTGGAGAAATGACTGTGCACGTGACACTATCCATGGCAAACAGCTGTAGAGGAACCCAATAATTTCATGCATGGTGCATTTTGCTGTAATAAATAGAAAGAAACAATGGGGAACTGTCATTCTGTTCTTGGCTAAATATGGCTGATGAGGAGCTGGAGTTGTTCTTTGTCTTTCTGTGACAATTCTCTTTCTGAAATGATTCCACTGTGAGGGGAGGTTTTCTATTTGATGCAATTTTGGGGTTTTTTTAAAGATGCTTTGCATGAGAAACGTCTGGTGCAGAGAATAGCTGTTTGCTTTTGAGAACTTTTCTGACTTGTCCAAAGGTGGTACTTGAGGTTTGTGCTGTATTAAAACTGAATACTGAGGTGAATCTACAACGTGCTAAGAAATGCCAGCCTGACACTCATGCTGTAGAATCCACGCGGTTCCCAAACACATACAGTGCCATGTCACGTGGCAGGTATGATATCTTCAGATGAACTGTGAATTTTCCAGCTGCTGGCAGTTTAAACACTTTTCTCTGTACAGTTGTAGCCCTGGAGTAATGATGAATTTCTGACCCTCCACATCAACAGTTGCTGTTTTGGGCATCTCTCTGTGAGAATTGCCCTCCAGTGGTAGAAACTGTGAAAGCTTGTCTTTATTTTTGCATTTTTGCTTATGAATCATCTTAAATTGCAAAGCCAGTAGAAAGTTGTTATTTTTTCCCATTTTTCCCTTGGGCAATTTGATTGTGGCTTTCCACAGCACTACATGTTGGGTTAGTCTCTAATGGCTGTGCCCTGCTACAATGTGTTGCATTACGTACTGGTCCTGCCTTTCTTGCAGAGGAGGCTGATGGCTCAGAGGTGGGACAGTTCCAGAAGGAGGTTGAGGCCTTGCCCCCAGAGCTGCAGCACTACATCCAGGAGGACAACTGGCGCCTCGAGCAGGAGGCCGAGGAGTGGGAGGAGGAGCAGTCCTGCAAGATTCCTCAGATGGAGCCTTCACCAGCTCCTGAATTGCAGGACCTCTCTTCTGAATCAGGACCAGGTAAGACCATGTATGAATTTGCAAACCACGTGGGAACCTGTAACAGCCAGCTGCTCAGAAATACCACCATGCGGGAGCCTCGCGTGCATTTCTTCATACCAAGGAGAAACTGTTGACAGAGTAGCAAAGGCAGCTGTCAGAGGCTCGGTCCTGGCAATAGGAAAGGCTGTTCTGCTGTTTTTCCCTGTGCATCCTTCCTGTCTCATCACCAGAAATGCTCGTTTCCATTCATTTAATAACAATGGGCTGATCTCATTTCACTTCCAACCTTTTTTTTTAATAAATACCCACTAGAACATACTTGAGGACTGTTCTCTGGAGTAGGAAAGTACTGCTTGGCAATCCCTAATAGCATGTGCCACTGGTAAGGGGTATGCAAAGCTCACCGTGAAATGCCCTCGCCCCCGGGGATGAATGCAGCCGCTGTTTAATCCTGCACAGACAAGCCACAAAACATTTTAGAACCAGAGAGAAGTTGTCTTGCAGTCTGTGCTCACTGATACCACCTCTCTGTCCCGACAGATCAGTCGTCTGTCTGCGAGCAGCGCACGCGTGCCCTGTCCTCTGAGCACGCCATGATTGCCAAGGAGCAGACTGCCAAGGCCATCGCGAACACTGCTGATGCCTACGAGAAGAACGGTGTCGAGGCAGCTCTCTATGAGGTGGGAGCCAAGCCCTGGCCTGGAAAGCCACCACAGTTGTCTTGTGTGATTCTTCTCACCAGACCTTTGCTTATCCCTTTTCTCTGTAACTGCAGCTGCACCATGTTCAACTCAGTCCCCTTTTGCTTTCCTGTATTTTGCTTTGGTCTGTCTTACTCTTTTTCTTCTTTCTCTTCCTGGCCACAGCCCAAGGAGGTAGAGCCAACGAAGGCCCACCCAGGAGAAACAGCCCTCACAGTTCAGGCAGAGCCACAGGACGCTCAGGATGCAGAGGCTGCTGCCCCCAGTAGCTCCCGGGTCTCTGAGGTGGAAATCCCCAGTGTGGGGAAGATTCCCGTTAGATCTGATGCAGATGGATATAACGAGGAGGTACAGGTCCCAGCACAGGCGTTAATTACTGCTGGTCATTAAACTGTAACATTGCAGTGAGCTGGCTTTGAGCTTCCCCAGGGCTGGGTAGGATGGCAGCCTGGCATGGGAGCAGCACTGTTTTCACTTTCTCACTGTGGAAGGGAAAGTGGCCGGACCAAATGGTTTAGTAATTTTGTTCCTAAATGTGACGAGCAAAGCAGCTGTAACAGCTCTCAATCATCAGGTCTGCACGTTGCTCCTGTGAGCCTTCCCTCTGGCACTACTGTGTCCAAATTGATCCTACCTGGAGGAGTTTCTCACAGGCCTCCTTACTGTCCTCAGTTACAGTTTCAATCCCTCTCCCAGAGACATTAACCACTAATAGCACAACTTGCAGTGCCTGAACTGCTGTTTTTTGGAACATGTCAAGGTAACTGCACTTGTACAGACTCAGCAGCACTTGGGGGGTTTGCTCTTTCTCACAAGTGCAGCTGGATTTCACACAAGCACTGAGGCCATGGCTCCTTGAGTGTGTTTGACATGTGCTTGTGCGAAGCAGGCACAGGGATCTGGTCTGCAGGAGGCACTGCGCTCTCATTATTTTGCTGCAGAGGGTCGACTGGGATGCAGAGGGGAGTGTCTGGGGTGATTTATGTTCTCACTGGCTGAAATTACAACATCAAGGCTTGGACTGACCAGCCCTTAGACCTTTAACCACTTGAGAAACCCCTGCATGTGCAGTGCATGCGATAGATGGAGCACACAGTACACAAGTAAACCACAGCTCTGGCTTGTTCTAGCTGCATTCGTAGGATTTCCCTCAAACCTTATCTTTGGAAAGTTCTTCCCGTTCTTCACCATGCCTTCTCTTCTCTCCCTGTCTGTGACCGTGTCCCTCGTTCTTGTCTGTCTTTGTTTTCCTGCTCACGTGGTAGGTGATGCTGAGTCCAGCCATGCAAGGTGTCATCCTGGCTATTGCCAAAGCCCGCCAGACCTTTGATCGAGACGGGTCTGAAGCAGGGCTCGTTAAGGTATCTCCTTGTTTGTAACTCCAACAGTAGGGATCTCGGTTCTCGCAGAGCACAGGGTCTGTGCTGCACTGACCCAGCACGAATGCGAGGGAGCGATCCTCTGGTTAATGGCCTTTCTGTCCTGCATTTCTGTCTCTGCTCTCTTACTGTGACAACATATCCATGGGCTCTGAACAATTGTTAGAGCTTGTAAGAAACTCCTTCCTCCCAGGAGAAACCTTTTTTCCTGTTCACTATTTATTCTGCTTATACTGTTAGTATTGGCAGTTGTTCTGATCTCAATAATAAAAAGTAGACTTTCTTTGCATGCCTTTCAGAATGATCAGAACTAAAAGCAGCACTTGTGAAACTTTCTTTTTGATCCTAAGCATGCACACTTGCAGTCACCTCTCGTAACATACATCCTCAGGAAATATGTGCGTTGAACCAAGAGATCTGACAGAATAAGTGCTGCTGAATATTTCAGCTGGTGGTGTATTTTACAGCAGGTAGGCATAACTGAAAACACTGCATGGGAGAAATCACCCCAGCTGTTAATCTACAGAATATAAATCACAAGATGCTCTGGCACCTTGCTACAGATACAGTTGCTTTTTACAACCTCAGCACTTGCAAGAGGATGCACATAGCCATGGCAGCCGTGTGCCCCCCTCTCTGAAAGGCATTTACAAACCTCGCTGCTTTTCAATCCAGAAACAGCTGAAAGGGGGCTCCCCTCATTGCAGGACGGGTTTAGGTTTCCTCTCTGCTGCTGCAGCATTCACACAGGCAGGGACGTCAGCGTGTGTGTGTCGTTGGCAGGCGTTCCACGAGGAGTACTCCCGGCTCTACCTGCTGTCCAAGGAGACCCCCACCCCTCAGAATGACGCCCGCCTGCAGCACGTCCTCGTTTACTTCCTGCGGAACAACGCGCCCCAGCAGGTGGTAGAACGGACACTCCTCGAGCAGTTTGCCGACAAAAACCTCAGCTACGACGAAAGGTTTGTGCCGCCTGTGCCGGGATGAGGCCTTGCAAACGTGGAAGCCGCCTGGGATCTTGTTGTGATTTTTGTTCCGATTTTTCTCATCTCCACTTGCGTGGAGCAGGTCAATCAGCATTATGAAGGTCGCGCGAGCAAAGCTGAGAGAAATCGGTCCCGACGATATCGATATGGAGGAGTACAAGGTAAGGGACCTTGCAGTAGAATACCAGTTTGGAAGGGATCTTGAGGATCTTCTGGTCCAACTAAATTGATTTATGTGTTGCTTATGAGAGGAATTTAAACCCTTCCAAGGATAAAACCCAGTACACCTTCATGGTGCAAAGACATGTCCAGCACGTGTGTGCGTGTGGCAGGGGAAGCTGACGCTCTGCTCGTGCTGCTCCTCAACAGAGATGGCACGAGGACTACAGCCTGTTCCGGAAGGTGTCCGTGTACCTGTTGACAGGGCTGGAGCTCTACCAGAATAGAAAGTGAGTTACTTTCATTCGTGTGTTTGGACAAGATAAATGCAAAGTAACAGCTGCTTTGACAGAACTTCTTTCTGACCCGCTTGGCCAGTTGGCATTCAGCCTGGTGTTTGAGGCCAGTGGGTTTTCTCTTTGACCTGCTTAATAGCCTGCTCTGGAATCCACAGACAGGCACGGTTAATGCTTTAGATGCAACACTGAGGTGCTGGCCGGCCTTCTGGCAGTTTCTTAGAGCTTCCCCTCATTTATCTCTCTTTGAAGTAGAACTTTATATTCTCATTTCCACACATGAGTTTGCAGGAACAATTGCCATCACTTTGGGGTGGGGTTTTTTCCCCTTGGACTCCTCTATTAAAATCAAACTGTCTTGAACTGGACACTTTACTTTGTGTAAACACATGCTTTGGAGTACTCTACACCCTTAAGAACTTTAAAAGGGCCTTTTATTCTTCTTCCTGTTGTTTTAGAACTTGCATTTTATGGAACTAGTGAGCATGGAGAAGGACCATTTTGTGAAGGGTTTGTAATTTGAAAAGGGATTTGTCCAGTCCAGAATATAAACTGCCTTTCCAGAAGTGTCCTGTCAGGCCTGCTGCTAGTTAGCTGTGGAGAATATCTCCGGAGCTGGCAGGCCTGGCTGCGTGGTAGTGGTGGCCCGGGCAGGGCTGGAGGGCTGACACTCTTCTCCCAGGTACCAGGAGTCACTCACCTACCTGGTGTACGCCTACCAAAGCAACACGAAGCTGCTGCTGAAGGGAACCAGCCGAGGAGTGAGCGAGTCGCTGATTGCCTTGTACAGAAGGAAGTGTCTCCTGGTTTGTATCAAGGAGCTCCGTGCTCATCCATAGGGAGGAGGGGAGGGAGCAGCCTGGGTGACCTTGGCTTCTGGCTGCTCAGTGGGTGTTGCAGTCCTGGATTTGGCTGGGAAGGAGCTCCTTTCCACGGGGAGCCAGGAGGGAACTCAGCCAGGATCAGAATTAGAAATAAGCAAAGTACATATATGTAGTAAATTACATATATGTATATAAATGTGTATTTATCAGTCTGTTTTCTATGATTCCTGTCCTTAAAGGCAGCTGTTCCACCTGAGCCTGTGGCCTGGTTCTGTGCATCTCTGCGTGGCCATGGGTGATGGCGTCTGGGCTGGGGCCCTTTCCCAACGGCACGCTGATGATCCGAGGTCCCTGCTTGCTCTTTACGCGCCTGTCCCTGGCTTTCCCTCCTTCCCTAGAAGCTGAACGAGGTGGCAGCATCGCTGTTTGTCAGCTGTGAAGAAGCTTGTGTGGCAGAGGGCATCAGCATCCTGAACGAGCTGATCATTCCCTGCATGCATCTCATGAACAACTTTGAGATCTCCAGAGAGGACCTGGATGCCATCGAGGTCATGAGGAACCGCTGGTGCTCCTACCTAGGACAGGAAGACATGGATGGTAGGGAGTGGCTGCTGACCTCACCCTTTTGGGGCTGTTTGTGGGCAGGGCAGGGTCTGGAGCTGAACTGGAAAGCAATTAAAGGACCGTTCCTTAAATTCCTGACATTTGCACTGTAGCACATTAGGAACTTTTGATGGTGGCGGGAGAAATGATGTGAATCATCCATTGCATTATGTTGTAGAAGAATGTAACCTTCTTATGCCCTGAAGCTGCAGAAGGATTTCTTCTCCCTGAAAAGTGAAAAGCTGACTTCAAAAGAGCAGCGTATTGTTATCAAGATGTGCTTTGGGTTTCCGTTGTCGCCCTGCCTGGAGGGTGCCTGCAGATGGCAGGTGAACGTGAGCAGGCAGGCTGCAGGGGCATGCTCTTTTCCAGGAGGGAGGAATGGGTTCCATCAGTGGCCACACATGTTGCCAGAGTTGCAGAAGACTGGATGGGGGAGCAGGTTCAGGAGATCTTTGCATTCTGAAATATTTGTCGGTTTAGAGCTGAATTGTAGTTCTGGGTAGATGTTGTTCTTCTGTTTCCTTCTGTGATCTGGAGCTGGACTCCCACAACTCCCCTCAGGTTGTTTTGATTAAGAGAAAGTTGATAATTGAGTGTCATCTTGAGACACCTAGTTCCTTCTGACTTGCTGGCCAGAACAGTGTCTTGTCCTGGGAAGAGGGATGCCCTGGTGGGAGGTGGCTCTGTCCCCAGGGCAGGCAGGTGGCAGTGGCACTTCCCTCCTGGTGGAGCCCTGGTAGGTGGGCAGGACTTGATGACTGAGTGACCCATGTCAGGAGACGCTGCAATCCCCACTTGCAGAGGACCGGTGGGTGGTTCTGGGGAGGAAAGTGGTTCCCTAAAAGGTGTCACAGCTCTTTTGCTTTTGGCCTCAGAGCCCACTGCTGTCTGCTCTCAGTGTTGTGGTGTCACTGACTGTTCCATCCTCTCCCCCTTGACAGCCAAGCTGCAGATGAAGCTGGGCGAGCTACTGCCCCGGCTCCTCGATGGGTCTACCGAGGTCATTGTCCTGAAGGAGCCCCCGAAGATCCGGCCCAACTCCCCCTACGACCTGTGCAGCCGTTTTGCAGCCGTGATGGAGTCCATTCATGGGGCCTCTGCTGTGACAGTGAAGTAGCCGGCGGATGCACTGCTGCGGCGTGGTGCCCCTGCCGCAGACCACTCCCCGGCATCCCGGGCAGCGCTTGGCAGGGAGTGGGAGGAAAGGGGGTGATTCGGATCCAGAGCTGTGTTCTTTGTAAATACGAATGAATAAAAAGCAGGATTGCACTTTTGAGATAAAAGGTTAAGCCGGAAGGACCTGAGCCAGGGTTCAAGCCTGACAGGCTGCCAGGACCTGGCAGCCACAAGGCACCCGGCCATCTCAGGAGACTGCCGCTTGGCAGCTCTCTAGACACAGGTTCCTGCACTGGTGACGGCAGTAGAGCTCCTCAGGCAAGCTGGGCTGAGCATCCCTGATCTGTCAGACATGTTTACATCCTCCAGAGTGACAGAGCTGCCGGGGACAGAACACTCAGGCCCTGCCAAGGTCCTGCCTGCAGGAGTGTGGGTGGTGTGGAGAGCAGGCAGAGGCTGTAGCAGCTCAGCTCTGTTTGCTGCAGCTGTAGATTTCAGCTGAGTCAAGGAGGTGTTTGCCTTTTGTGTTTTAATTGGCTCAGAAAAGAAGCAGGAACCTTCCTCAGAGAAAAGCACAGGCCAGTAGTGGCAGTGACAGAGCCAGGACCCGACTGAAAACATTCTGGCCCACCCGGTTGTGTGGCAGCTTGCAAGGAGATGACACAATTCACCCTCCCAGCATAAGGTGAACTTCAGACCCCCTCTCTGGTGGGTTTCCAGTGCTGGGTTAGTGCTGGGGGTGTCCATGAGAGCTGGAATCAGCTCCTTTTCTGTTGGTGGTGGGTTAATTTTTTTTTTACTGACTCTAAAAGAAGTGCCCCGTTTGCGTTTCCTCTGGCGGGCTCCTGCACTTGTGTTTGAGCTGTGGCCGTTGTTATAAAACAAATGTTCTTAGCCAGCAGAGGAGGGATCCTGTTTGTTAGGACTATGCAGATGTTTCTGAAAGTGCAATAAAAGCATTTGTTCTATGTTAGAATGAAAATGCTGCCCCTGTGGTTTTATTTTGCTCCAGTATTGTGCCTTAAGATTCCTCCTGGCTTCAACATGAAGAAAGCAAAGAAGAAAAGAAACCCAAAAAAGTTGACAAAGTGACAGAAATTTCTGCAGCCTGATGAAGGTGCTGGGTGGATGGGTCAGTGCACAGGCTTGTGAGCTCATCCTGGGTCTCCTGTGAATGCAGCAGAGCATGCAGGCACTTCTGGGACAGGCATTTAATGTGCTTTAGCAGAAAAACGTGTGAATTTGGTGACTCTGAGCATAGCTGGTCACAGAACAGCTGTGCAGAGAAGCACATGAGGGAGGGACTGAGCAGGCAGATCCTGGGGAAATGTCCATGTTCGTTACCAGTGCTGGGAGGTTTCCTCCCAGTCTTGTTCTTCGGTGTGGAGAACTCTGTGGAGCCCCTTCCCACCACGGGCTGCTCTGCACAGCCTCCTGGGTCTTTGGAGGGGCAGCCAGCAGTCCCCAGCGAGCAGCAGTGGGTAAGCAGTCACGTTAAATTAGTAAAGAGGAGGGAAAGCCACACTCTGCCTGCAGCCAGAATCTCTGCTTGCTTTATTAATTGCGGAATGGAAACTTTTAATTACACATTGAGCTGCTAACGTGCCCCTGTGTTGTCATGGCACCTTTTACCTGCTGCTGCTGGCACCACTCTGACAGAACACGGATTTCTCAGCAGGAGCGTCAGAAGGGGGAGGGACATGTACAGGTGGGGGGATTTACAGCCAATCTAGTTGTTTCTGGATGTTTTTCTAGATGTTTCTAGGACTCGTTCCTAGTGCAAAATTCGCAGTAGGTAGCAGAGCTGTCTTTGGGAGTTGCCAGCGTGGTCCCACCTCTCTGCTAGTGCACGTTTCCTCGTTAATTAGCAATAAACAGCTCACGTGGGAGGATCCTACATCCTCCCAGTTCTCTTACGACGAAGCAGCACCGTTATCTGCGGAGACTCGAGCTGCATGTGTCCAAACCCAAGCCAGGCCTCGTCCAGGTGATGGGATGCTGCAGAGCTGCGGCTGCTTCAGCTTTTTTCTCTGTTGTGACATATCCAGCTGGTGTCCAAAGCTTTACAAACCACGAGTCAAGACTTCTCAGGAGTGCAGAGCAGTGGCTGGGGCATTGTGATGTTTGGCTGGGGCTGGGAGGAATGTCTCCAAGATGGAAACCTTTGCTCAGTGCCTTGTCCTCCCATTTCCCCATGGTGTGTGGGTGACAAGTTATGGCCAGAGCAGACTCTGTGCTTTCAAAGTCAGTCAGAGCCCTCGCAGGCTGCTACCAGCAGCTCTCGGGAAGCGCGTGGGCCAGACGGGAATGCCGCCCTCCGGGCCCCTCAGGTTTACCCCCCTTAATCCTCCTCAGCAAGGGCCAAGCACCCGCCACTCCCCACAGCCGGCTGTGCCCTGCGCCCCGGCTGCGCCCCGAGCCCCGGCTGCACGAGGAGCACTGGAGGATCATGTCCACTCCCTCTGCCTGCCCACCTGCTCTCTTCTCCCCTCTGCAGCTGAGCAAAGGGCAGGTTTCAAAAGGGGCCTTTGGAGGCGAGCGGACTTTGCCTTCCCCAGGAATGCTGCTGTCGGCCGAGGCTTCCTCGAGTCCGGTCACGCGCCTGCTGAGGCTTTGAGCCTGTGGGGATTAAACCCAGGGTGAACTCGGTTTTTAACCACTGCTGCAGCAGTGGGCCAGCTCCTGCTGGGGCTTGGGCTGTGAACCCAGTCTGCTGTTCTGCACTGTGGGTCGCGCCGGGGCAGGCGAGCAGGCTTTGTTTTTGCAGCCAAATCAGGAAAACATGGAAGAAACGGTCCAGGAGACCCACAAAGCACCACTCTTGCCTCTTGTGCACAAGTAGCCGATGCAGCTGAGGCATTTCCTACGCACAGGTCTGTGGCACAATTAACAGCTTTTTGATCTTAGTCATGAGAAGATGAAGCTGCTACCGGGGACACGGATGCTGGCATACAGCCTTTGGTCCTTGGCACTGCCTTGCCTCTCTTTTCCTCTCCCCCTTGTTTTCCACTTTTCTCTCTATATTCCCCCCAGGCTTTTCTGGACAGACCGAGGCATCGCTGGAGTGGCAGCACTGCTCTCACAGCTCCCACCCCTTGTCCCTGCTCCTGCTGCACCTCATGCAAGACACAGCTGCATGTTCAGAGCACAGAAGCACACTGCTGACGGCCACGGTACTTTATTGCGAATACATCAGAGGGGCACAGACACGCAGGAAGGAGCTGCCATGCTGGGGTATAGCTGCTGACCATGACTGACCTGGCTACGGGGGATTCACAGGAGATGCCAGTGCTGCGTCACCTGCCACAAATGTCACCAGGAGCACAAAGTGCTGCCCGCTGCTCTGCCTCTGCCTCACTGCCCTTCCACACTTGCTCGGTGAGTGCTGCGGGGAAAGCTGTCACTCCTCAGAAAAGAAAAACGAAGCAGACACAGAGAGGAAGGGAAAAAATATGCAGAGCTGCCCCAGGAATCAGCGATTCGTCCCATAGAATGCACAGGAGCCGCCCCTGTGCTG
>WUAM01000323.1:21736842-21749385 GCA_024336885.1 Actenoides hombroni
GTCGCGGTCTGGTCCCGGGTCGGCTCAGTCCGGTCCCTAGCGCAGTTCGGTCCCGGCTCGGCTCAGCCCGGTCCTTGTCCCGGCCCGGCTCCGCCCGGCCCCGCTGATGGTCCCTATCTCGGCTCGGCTCCGCCCGTTTCCTGTCGCGGTCTGGTCCCGGGTCGGCTCAGTCCGGTCCCTAGCGCAGTTCGGTCCCGGCTCGACTCAGCCCGGTCCTTGTCCCGATCACGGGTGTTGTCCCTACTCGGCTCCGCTCGGTCCCTATCGCGGTCCCGGTTCAGTTCAGCCTGGTCCCGGCTCGGCTCCGCCTGTTGCCTATCGCGATCCCCGTCCTAGCCCTGTTCCCGCTCCCGGCCCCGTTCTGGCCCCGGCCCGGCCCCGCCCCGGCCGTGGGGCTGACGCGGGCCGGGGGCGGCGCGGCGCGGCCCCGCTTCCGGCGGTGATTTCACCCGCGGCTGACACCGCCCGCCCGGACCCGTCTGATCCCCGGCCCGGCCCGGCCAGCACGGCCCGGCTTGGGCACGGCATGGCATCGTCCGGCACGGCACAGCCCAGGCCAGCCCGGCGCGGCACAGCCTAACCTGGCACAGCAAGGCATGGTTTGGCACAGCTTGGCATGGCAAAACACAGCAAAGCCTTGCATGGCTTGGCACAGCCCATCACGGCATAGCCTGGCATGGCACAGCTCTGCCCAGCCCAGCAAGGCTAGGCACAGCCTAGCATGGCAGAGCACAGCCTCACACAGCCCAGCCCAGCCCAACACAGCACAAGTCCCAGCATGGCTCAGCACAGCCTACCCTAACACAGCATGGCACAGCATAGAATCAGAATTGTCAGGGTTGGAAGGGACCTTTAAAACCATCTCGTTCCAACCCCGCTGCCATGGGCAGGGACACCTCCCACTAGATCAGGTTGTTCAGAGTCCCATCCAGCTTGACCTTAAAAACTTCCAGGGGTGGGGCTTCCACCACCTCTCTGGGCAACCTGTTCCAGTGTCTCACCAGCCTCATGGTGAAGAACTTCCTCCTAATGTCTAATATGAATCTACCCACCTCTAGTTTTGATCCATTCCCTCTAGTCCTACCACTACCTAACACTGGTATAGTGTGGCACAGCACAGCCTGGCATGATATGATACGGCCTCATACTGCCCAGCACAGCTGCCCACAGTTTGACCACCCCCCACCTGTGCCCTCCCACCCTCACAGACACGGGTCAGGCCCTACCACGTTGGTGTCCTTTTCCAGCACCTGCTCAGTGCCATCGTCCTCATGGCCAGCACCCAGAGGTCCACTGCAGTCCAGCCGCACCAGGGCCCGGCACCGGTAGTGGCAGGTGAAGCTGCAGTCTGGGGATGGAGACAGGACCAATTGTCACCACCATGGCCCTGAATGCCAGGGTCAGTGACTGTGCTAGGAAGGGTACTGGCACTTGCTGGGGCAAGAACTGGTGCGTGGTGCCGGTACCAGTGCCTAGTGCCAGCTGCCCGTCTATGCTGAGCTAGTGGCAGGGGCCCAGG
The DNA here is from genome assembly GCA_024336885.1 of Actenoides hombroni. Lineage (NCBI taxonomy): Eukaryota > Metazoa > Chordata > Aves > Coraciiformes > Alcedinidae > Actenoides > Actenoides hombroni. Next base: position 21,738,362 of record WUAM01000323.1, read on the forward strand.
GAGCAGCATTCACACGGGACATGGTGCTGAGCCAAGCTGCCAGCCGGTACTGACGGTGCCTGTGCTCCCTGCCTGGGCTGGCCAGCATGGGTGCCTGATGGCAGGGATGCCCAGTGCCTGGCACTGGGATGACTGGTATCAGGATGCCTGGTACCTGGTGGGAGTACTTGGTACCAGGTTGATCAGTGCCCAATACTGGGATTTCCAGTGGCAAGCATGGGTGCCTGATGCAAGGATGCCTGGTGACCAGTGGCGATGCCCAGTACCAGGGTGTCCGGTGCCTGGTAGGGCTATTCAGTATGGGGCTCTCCAGTGCCCCATGTGTGCCCAGTACCGGTGTGTCCAGTGCCCATTGATGGCACCTGGTGCCCAGAGGCCCTGTGCCCAGTGTAGGTGTCCAATATAGGGGTGCCCAGTAATCAGTGGGGATGCCCAGTACCAGGATGTCTGCTGCCCAGTGAGGGTAACCGGTACCAAGATATCCATGCCTAGTGCACATGCCCAGTGCTGGAATGCTCAGTGCCTGGTGTAGGTGCCTGGTATTGGGAAGCTTGTTCCCAGTGGCAGGTGCCTGGTACTGGGATATGTGGTACTGGTGGGGATGGCCAGTACAAGGACGCCATTTGCCTGGTGTGTGTGTCTGGTATCAGGATGCTCATGGCTGGTGCGGGTGTCCATATTGGGATGCTCTGCCTGGTGTGGTTGCCTGGTGCCAGGATGCCTGTGCCCAGTTGTGGAACACCCAGTGCTCTGTAGCAGTGCCTGCTACCAGGATGCCTAGTGCCCAGTGGGGATGCCCAGCAGCAGGATGCCCTGTGGGAGTTCCTGGTGGTGGGATGCCCTTTAGGGGTGCCCGGTACTGGGATGCCTGGTGCCCAGTGGGAGTGCCCGGTGGTGGGATGCCCGGTGGGGGTGCCTAGTCCCGGCGGCAGAATGCCCGGTGGGGTTTCCAAGTGGCGGGCGGCCCGGGACGCGGCGCGGTACTCACGGCGGCACTGGAGGCTCTTCCTGCCGCCGCCCCAGACGAAGTCCCCGCAGAGGTCGCACCAGGTGTGGAGCCCACGGCGCCGGGGCTCGAAGCTGTGACCGGCGCCCGGTGCCGCCGTCAGCCGTGGGTCGGGGTGCGCTCCGAGGCCGGGGCCGTGCCGGCGGGCCGGGCTGATGCGCAGCGCGTTGGTCCGTTCAAGGCGGCCCCGGCCCGACCGCGGTTCCGGCTGCAGCTCCCGCAGCTCGATGAGCTCCATGGCCCGGGGCGCTGCGAGGCGGCGGGGCGGGGGCCGGCGACCCACGGCCGTTCTCCTTTCCCTGCAGGTGGAGCTCCTGCCCGAGCGGGACCTGGACAGCGACGGCACGAAGATCAGCGTAAGTGGCTCCGCACGCCGCGGGCAGCCCCCGCCCTCCCCGAGACAGCTCACCCCGGGCGCTGCCGGAGACCCTCTCCGAGAGGGCACGGCGGGGTGCAGCTCTCCTGCCCCGCACCCCCTCCCTAAGCGCACCTCAAGCTGACCTGAGCCTGCGGCCGGTAGCCTGCAGCTCGTTCTCGCCGGACCTGGCAGAGAGTGCCAGGGCAGCCCTACCCCTGGAAGCCTACACCCTTGGGGACCCCCCCGGGCATGAAGACATCAGCAAGCGAGGTGCAGGCGGTAGGCCTTGGGCAGATTCTGTTCTGTGAAGCAGACAGCCTGCACCCATCCTTGTACCTCTGTTTCAGTTACCCTAGACAACCGCTGAATCTGCCTTAGCTGTCCAAAGCTGGTCTTAAGGCTGAATTTCGATTGTGAAGCTGCTGCACTTCCCTTCAGTGGGGTGTGCAACTATTTTAATGGGTGTTTTCCCAGGTTTATATTCACAGTCAGAAAAAAAAAAGCTCAGAAAGTTTTCAGACTAGAATCCCTGTTGGGAGTAGTCTTCACTCTTGGCCACTGAGACTCTTTCTCAGGAAGGTGGGGTTAAGACACCAGACTTGCTGACCTGCTGTTTAGTCTCCATTAAACCAGAATGTTTGTTGTCTCAACAAAGTTATGAGCAACATTGCTCCAGTCCTTGTCCAGGGAAAGGATGCTTTCCTCAAGAGATTCATATCCTGAGTCAGGCACAGCCACAGCCCCTGGCATCAGAAGAGTTCAGACCCTCCTCCCTCAGTGTTCCAAGAAATGGATGGTGGTAGAGTCATGGTGTGGTGCTCACTGCAATGGAAAGACACAGCTACTTAGCAGATAACTGCAGTATGAGTATTCTTTATGAGGCTGAAGGGGTTTCCCCTTTCCCAGATGCATTCACTTCAGAAGTACCTTTTAGCTGCAGCCAAGGCTGTAAGTACCAGAAAAGCTCAAACCAGAAACAGATAGAGGAGAATGATTTCTGTTAAATCCTTTATTCAGCTGCTCTTTGATGCCTACAAGTAACTAACCAAGTAATTACATCAGGTCAAAGCACAGCTGAAGGGCATTTATAAATGAGAATTCAGATACACTGTGCTCAAAACAATACATATTCTAGCCATACTTATATTTCCTATGATACATCTCACCATATATTATGGACGATTTGTGTCATGGACTGTATCTTCAATTACATTTGTAGCCTATCTTACCAATGAGGCCCACACGTGGTCTTTGGATACTATTCCACTACATATAGTGATGGCAGCTCATTTATTCCTTATCAATACTGGCTCATTCAAAACTCCTATAGTAATCCATAAAATCTGCAGTATAGGCTGTAAAGCTTGTCTCATTTTTCAAGTTAAAAAGCTCTTTCTCTCATCATGCATGATAACAATTCATGATGGGGTATTTATGCAGTGGTTTTATAAGCTTGAGTAAACCAATTTATATTTGCAATTTTTAAAAAGTCAGCATTAGGTTGACAGAATAAAGCCACTTGCTACAAATGTAGAAAGTGCAATTTCCTTTTTCTCCTTCTTGGAGGCACACAAAGAGTTTCCATTAGTACTACTGGAAAGTATCTGCACGAATGAGCAAACTTTTATGGGCATTTAGTAAATTCTTTAAATAAATGGTAAAATATACTAAATATATTTTTAAACTGTGCTGCAATATGCCGCTTCTATTGATTTTAAATGATAATCAGGCATCGATCGAAAATATGCAAATATGCTTACTGCAACAATTGCTAAATTTCCAATGCAAAACACAAAACAAATACTGGTTTTCACTGGTGCTACGCAATACTGTTAACTTGCAGATATTGCATGGGAGCAAAGGAAGGCAGAATATAACCTACAGATCCTCTTTCCATTCACATGAAACTTCTTTAAACCTTTTGTTGAATGTGAGCTCTTCAGTGGAGATATATTATCATTGAATATTGTTTAAATAACTAGCGAGTACTTTCTGTGTAATTAATATTGCATACCTTACGCCTGAAATTGTGCAATCCATACTTCCAACTCAGCTTGCCAAGTATAATTCAGAGCTGGATACAATACAACAGGCTGTAAAGTCCATCCAGTCCCTTAAAGCAATAATGTATTCACAAGTATTGCTCTTCAATATATCAAGCAAGCAGAATAGATACTTTGCCAAAGCTGGTGACTGCAGCATGCCAAGTTATCAGAAGCAACGTGTTGTATAATCACCAGTAACACGTGCCTAGTTTCATTCTAACAGTTCTCCATTATTTTGGCCTGCCATATATTCATCACCCTGATGTTCTCTCATTGTCTGTCATTGATATGACAAGAAGCAACAATTGCATCTAATGGTGGAAGTAAACCAGATTCAGCTCTTCAGAGGTGAAGTTTTCTGCCCCACTAAATCTCTTTTAACTGCCTTCCTGGGGGGCAACATATATTAATCCAGATAGAGAGTAATAGCCAATTAATTAAACATAAATTCTCTAAAGTGATGAACATAAAGAAAGGAATCTGTGTTACCTTCCCTAATGCATCTTAATACCTATCACATATTTCTGGATGCATAATTTACTCATGTGTGTTTTAATTATGTGAGACAAAAAGATGTTATGTTACTCTAAGATATTAAAAGCCATTAAAAATGAATCAGGAGTCTTATTTCAGCCGACAACTTTTAAAATGATCTTGACTATGTGCTGCAGACATGATACATTACTTCTAATAAGTACACATTTATATAAATGAGACAAAAGGAATTACCTGACACAAGATGTCTTGTTATGGTTAATAAACAAAAAATACAAAAGGTTTGGACATGCCTGAAGGAGATAAATTGAATGTCAAATATGCAGTTTCAAGGTAGTGAAGACTACAAGCTAATTTAATAAATTGTTACTGAAGAAGTTGAAATATTGGCAAACACCTACAACAAAATTGTTAATGTATTAGTTCAAAAGCTGAATTATTCAATAAAACCAACCAACTGAAAAGATTTAACCAATGAAGTGCACAGATACTAGATTTATGTAAGAAAGCTCATTAAGAGTGTTTGTGATCTTGAGCAATTAATTGGAATGAGCACGGTAGTTAGGGTTGTTTGTCTGAAGCCAATTAACATTTCAGAGTAAATCATCTAAACAGTCTTGGAAAGGAGATGTCAGGCATCCTCATAGGTACAAATAGTCATGCTCATCCCTGATGCAACTTCCCTGCAGTAAGCACAATCACACCACTGATTAATTTGGCACTTGACTGCTCTGGACAGACTCTACATCGATAGCATCTTCCCAGAGAAAGAATAATATCTCACAACCTGTTTGTTTGTTTTTTCCTGGCAAATTTGCAGACAGTGAAAGTACAAGGGAATGACATCTCCCACAAGCTGCAGATATCAAAAGTAAGGAAAAAGGACGAAGGCTTGTATGAGTGCAGGGTGACTGATGCCAACTACGGAGACCTTCAAGAATACAAGGCCCAGGCATTTCTCAAAGTCAATGCCAACAGCCACACTAGGCGAATGCAAGCCTTTGAGGCATCTCCAATGTGGTTGCAAGACATGAAACCTCGCAAAAACATCTCAGCAGCTGTTCCAAGTAGCATCCATAACTCTGCCAATCAGCGTGTGCGTGCCACTTCCAGCCCTGAAGCAGCAGCCAAAATCCCCAAACAAAGTCCACAATCAGGTATGGTAAAGCATTTTGAGTTTTTGTTTGATTGCTTACCAGCATGTAAAAGGAGGCTAACTCAACAAGGTAACCAGGAATTGTGACTAGGAAGAGTGTGGTGTTCATTTATTCCTCCTTCTTTCTGGCTCTATTCCTCCTGCCATCTCCTTACTTCCTAAAAGCTGAAAAGTAATTTTCTGGGCAGAAGCAGCAAAAAAGCATTAAATTCCTATATGTGGATTTTATCACTAACTGGTTTTATGCACCTAAGGTTAGCTCTCTAATCAAAGTTTAACTTTCCCTGTAGTGTGTGTGGAGAGAGAGGGGTATGTCAGTGAATAATTCATTTTAAGACGGCTGTGAACAATAAATTAAACAAAACACCTATCCAAAAGTGTTTCTTCTTAAGTCAATTTACATCAGTCACCTAACTTTTATATCCTTAACATTTGGTGAAATTAATCTACTTTTAGTATCAATCCTATTTTCATGAGGAATTTGACTTCTAAATCTAAGCAGACCTTAGATACATCAGATTGTTTTTCTGTTGCACAGGCTTTAGAAAGACTGTGGGTTTGTCAGAGAATGTGAGTTTGTCATTTTCAGCTGCTTGACCATTGGCTTTGAATCGAATGTTAAAGTAGCAGTGCTTCAATTGTCTGTCATGTCAAAATTAACAAACTACTTATTTTGTATTGGAGATTTTCTACAGCATCATATAAATAACCTATAAACAATACCCGCCTGCATTTTCTACATTGACACAGTAAAATTCAGTTATGCAAAAGTACCTGAATATACAGGAAGTGCAGCTCTTGACCACTGTATGATGGCAGTAGAGAGATGGACAGGATAAAAAAATGGGGCATATTGTAAGTGCTCAAAAATCCTCTGGCAAATAAACTGCTCAAGTTAAGTTTCTGGATTACACTGAGGGTCCAGTCCAAGGCAGGACACCATAACCTAGCTTAAAGTGTATTGTGGAAATTAACCTAGTTTGTTCTTATGCATCATTTTTCTACTAGTAAATGCCATGTCATCAAAGCCAAAACTGGGACTACTATAAATTTCATAGCACACCTACTGTGACATCACTTTCATCTTATAAGCATACTATTAGAAAAACATTTTGATAAGGAAAATAGATTTAATTACAGATTGGAACAATATGATTATTCATATGAGAATTATTATTGCAACTAGAAAAGACGATGCACATATGACCACCATTCTACTTCTCTATACTTTAAATAAAGATTTCTTTTAGAATTTTCATCCAATTTTCTTTACCTGAAATGGGTCACTTTCATATTTTACCTCTTCTAAAAAATGTTTAAGCTGTTAGAAGAAAAGAAATACCACAGTTGATGTTAAATCATCATTCTACCATGGCTTTCCTTTCAGAGAAAAATATGTGCCACTTACTTTCCATTGGACTCGTACATTTCAAAGTAGCATATTTGTCCATGAAGTGAAAACTCTGGTTTCTGCTCAGTTCTATGTTAAATTAATTAAAATAGTCACAAGTTTATGAAATACATAGCTACACTGCATTGCAGCCAAACTCTGCACACAAAAGCTAATCCACTAAATCACTTTGGATATATAATTGAATCTATAATATTGTTGATGTCTTTAGGTCAAGCAGTGTCTTTCCTGATTGCTGGACATTTAGACATATGTTATTTGAGAGCTAGTAGGTTATTGCATGGAAGGATCCCTGTAAAACAAAACAAAACAAAGCAAAGCAAAGCATAGAAAAACCTCAAGTCTCTATTTTTGATTTAAGATTACTGCAGATCAAGTACCAACAATCTGAATCATAAGTAATTTTAAAATTAAACAGTTTAAAATATAATTTAGTTTATTAATTAATTTGTTTTATGGTGAAGCATAGATTACTGCTGTATTCATCAGAGCTGAAATTCATCTACTGAAGAAGCAAAGAGTACCAAGAATCCATATTAGGCTTAATTTCAATTTACTGGTCACTTGCTACACAGTAATTACTGGATATTTTTGATGAACATCAATTTAACTGTTGAGAACCAAGATTTACTTTCCTTTCCTTAGGAAAAGCTGGGCTTGATTTTTCCAGCTATGGTGTGATTTGGATTTTTCACTCCAATTTACACTCACTTTACACCAATAGAAATACCCACGGGAGCACAAGGCAGTGGAGGTTTTTAACTCTAGGTAACTTTGAGAGGCAATTTCAGCTGAAGAAGGGGAGACATCATTTGTGAGACTTCAGAAAAGCAGAAAGGAGGTGTTATAGACAGTAACAGTCTTTCTTTTAATGATATTGAATCAACACAATTTTCTTATACTGTCAAATGAAAAATTCTTCCCTTTTTCAACATCATGCTGACTTTATATGCATGCACAAGACTGCTGTCTGATTACATTACATGTTAGTGATGTATCCACCCTCACAGAAACATGGTTGAATACAAATTTATTATTAACCACATGTTTGTATTTGAAAGACATAGAGGATGATGGTGATGTGTTCATGTTGAGCAATACATTGACTTCAGCAATATTGCTTGAAGAGAGAAGTACTATTAGCCATAGGTAATTGTATCAAATGTTTTCCAGTGTTAGAAAGTTGATGTGTAGTTATTAGCAAGCAATAAATTTTACTGCCATACTCACAGACTATTGAGAAATATGTTTACAGCAGAGGGAAACATGACACTGAAATTATTGGGAAATCTGTATTCAGTTATTTCTGAAGAAGTCAGCTTCTAATACAAGAAAGATTGAATACAATTACATTAATATTTTGTCCCCAAAATTTATTTTTGAAAATAGATAGCACTCTACATAACTCCTTCTACCCTGAAGCACATTGCAAGATTTCTTTTATTTCTTAAAAATAGATATTTAATAGGTAGCTCTAGAAAAACATTTTACAGTCACTGCTATTTTAAAAACTCAGCATTTCCTAACTGAATGGATATTTCTGCCATTTGGCCTTTTTACTCAAAAATAAGAATATCTGTGATAACTATGAGGGAGGTATATAGCCAGGTCTGAAAAATTAAAGTGATATGAGGCCCATTCAGTATTTTGCATTGTTCTGAAAAATGTTATGTGAGGGTAAAAAAAATATACTTGTTTGTGCAATGGAGATTCAATATAGGAAGAAAGAGCTAAAGACAACATCTCCCACAGACAGTCTTCAGATAATATACTAAGAAGCACTAAATGTCTGCCTGAAAGTCAAAAAAGTCAGGAAAGAAAAAGTTAAAACTATCACAGCTTGACCCTTTCATTTCATATTCATGGGTTGCAGTAAATGAAGTAAGCCATCACAGCTTAACAAGAATCTGAGTAATTTGACAGGCTAATCTGTATATATATCCTGAAAATGTTCTATGTAGGTGGAGTGACAGACATTTTTTTTTTCCTGCATAATTCATAACAATATATCTTGGTCCAATGGTAAAAGTACAGAGTTATCAAAGAGCCTTGTAGCAATAAGCAATGTTGCAAATAATTGAGGTCCAAGAGCTGCAATTAATTCAAGTAAAAGGAAGCTAAGCAAGGTACAGGATGCAGTAACTCTCACTGTTTCATGGATATAAATCTAGACAAAGTCTGCTACTGGCATTCAAGTCACTCACATTTATAGCAACACAAAGGGCTGCAGAATTTGATGTGCTGAGAATGAGCACATCCTCCAAACTCTTCCTGTTCTGGCAATGCTCTGTTAAAGCACTCAAAGCCATTAGTTGCTTTTTAGACTCGAGAAGATCGGGCTAAGAGAACTCAAGAGGGAATACTAAAAATGAAGACATTATGTCAGTTCCAATTTCTGACTGCTACATATAGACTGCACATTTCTAGCAACTTTTTGTTTTTCTTGAAGAAACAAATTCATCTATTAACCTAACTACATGCCAAAACTGTTCCTGTGATGATGGCAGAGTTGCTGTAAGCAACTTGCAAAGGAGAAGGTGGTCCTTATCTAATGACTGGATTCTTGGCATCATAAATCACACTAAGAAGCTGATCATCAGGCGTGAATGCAAAAGAAGTGGATGAAAACATATTTCTTCAGTCTGTTGATACTGATAAACCAATGACATACCTTCCAGACTCCATTTTATCTACAGAATCCAGGAACCCTTTGTTATCAATCTATTGTAAACACAGATTTCACATCAAATTAGAAATCTTTTGGAATATAAACCAACTTTTGTGTTGTTGGGTGTTTGTTGGGGTTTTTGTTTGTTTGTTTTGTTTTTGTTATTTTGTGGTGTTGTTGTTTTTTATTTGGTTTTGGTTTGGTTTGGTTTGTTTTATCTTGCATCTTCTCTTAAAGTGAAGGGACAGAAAGTTTGTTCTAGCCTCCACCAAGGTGACAGCCAACATTTCTTCACTACGAGAAAGACTGGTTTTTCTGGCTGCTGTTTTAGAAACTATGAGTACTCATGGGAGACAAGAACTGTTACTGTGATTACTGCACAGTAAAATGTCAACCCTCAGTTTCCTTAGGAGTACATTAAAGCAAAAGCCAAATAACAGTTTTCTTCTTGCTGTTCTGCACCTTATCAGCCATTTTCAGAAATTCTTGAAAAAAGGTGATGCAAGGGCTATCCCATTTTACAACTGTATACCCTACAATATCCAGTTTTACTTGAAACTTACACTTTGATTTTCTCTTCCTGAAATGAAGCCACTCCACTTTTTTTAGCTTCTTTGAAATAATGGAATAAATCCTTACCATGTTAATTGATGTAGCACAATTAGCCACTTAGCTGTTGACCTTGAAAGTGTAAGCATCTTCTCAGAAGCGTTAATCTGCTCCAAATAACTTCTTTGAAAAAGCAAGGTCTTAACAGCAGCTAAACCCTCCTTTTTTTTGGTCCAGGATTTCCAATGCAGAATGAACTCACTGTGGCCTAAAGTTTCTTTCAAAAAACCCACGTTTTAATTTCTTATATGTGCATACTTACTTATGAAATCAAATGTTTGCATAAGTATTTAAACTCCTGCTCCAGTACTTAGTCCAACTGAACCCATTAATAAACTGGTTTTGATGGATCTGAACTTCTAACTTCTTTTACAAGCAAAAAGGTATCTGCTTCTCATAACCAACCCTCACAGCCCTTGCCAATTGCTGATACTATACCACTGTCATCTTTCTATTAATTTCTATTCCTCTTACAAAGACACATGTTCAGGAATTAAGAAAACACCAAACAATATGTGTTCAATTTTCTTGTTCTACAAATTTTAGCAGCTGTTCAATCCCACATGCCCATGCCAGACTGAGTACTGGGTATGCTTAGTTTCAAACATATTATATCAGAAATTAGAGTTATTATTTTCATCCATAGTTATGCCCATGGTTAAGCACTAATACTGAATGATTGCAGAAAATCATGATCTCATATTTCTTGAGATAATAATGGATTCTGTCCTTAAACATATGATATCTCCTCTGTAACTCATATTCCTATAGACGTGATGGTGTTTGGAAAGAAATAGTAAATAATCTTAGCTAACCACAAGCAGGGATAAGAGGGAATTTGAGAAAGCTGGTAATGGCAGATTAGAAACAGCCTAGCACAGGAAAGGGGACTCCACAGCATAGTTCCATTTTTATTATTCAAACATAGCAGTTGGGTTTTTTTTCCCACTTAGTTTGCAGGTTATACACATGAAAACATGGAAAACAGTCTTTGGATACTGCACTACATATTTGTCTCCTATGAAGCCAATCCAGAAACACTGAAGACAGACACAGCAGGAACTAAATGCACAAAGTTTAAGAAACTCATTTTACCTTTTCTCCACCATCTGCATTGCTTATCTATTTTATCTTATCTATTAATTAACCACTGGAGAGATTGCAGATGGGCCACACAGTTAATGAGAAGAGAAGAGGAAGAGAAGAGGAAGAGAAGAGGAAGAGAAGAGGAAGAGAAGAGAAGAGAAGAGAAGAGAAGAGAAGAGAAGAGAAGAGA
>WUAM01000323.1:21749887-21800769 GCA_024336885.1 Actenoides hombroni
AGAAGAGAAGAGAAGAGAAGAGAAGAGAAGAGAAGAGAAGAGAAGAGAAGAGAAGAGAAGAGAAGAGAAGAGAAGCAAGAAAAGAAAGACAGTGTGTGTGGGGGGAAAATCTGTTGTTTGCCAGCTCACTCAAGTTGCTTTTCATTGCTACACAATCAGGCAGCTTGCACTAGGTCATCAGAGATTGCAGCATATGTGACAAGGCCTGCTCTTGAAATAACTGATGGGATTTTCTTGCCTCAGAACACAACCCATTTGTTTCCTGACACATATACAACAAAGCAGAGGACATTTTCACTTGTTTCAGATGAGAAGCAGGAAGTTTCCCTTCTATGGTGCCCTACTTCATAACAAAAATCCTTTGCAACTCTTAAAATTAAAAAGAATGAGCAGAATTATCTGCTAGTTGGAATGAATACAACTCTGCTGAAGAAAGAAAAAAAGAGAGAGAAAAAGACATTCATTTACAATAGCAAAAAAAATGGTTCAAGCATGGGGATGAATTCTCTTCTACTCATAAAGTGAAAGTGAATTACAAGAAGAATCTAAGCTATATTCAGTTTGTATCAGCTAAAGAAGTTTAGGACAGTGAAGAAGCTGTCTGGAGCACAATAAATAGAAGGAAAATACCTGAAAACTGCTATTTTCAGCTCAACCAGATTCAGGGAGAGGAGGCATTTTTCATGGTTGTTTTTGTTGTTCATTTTTTTTGTGTGCTTTTTCTTTAACTTTGATCAACCTTTTTTTAGTGTTTATCTTTGAAACCTTAGGCCAGACTAGCTAGAAAACGTAACACTTTTAGTATTTTCTTACTCCCTGGACAGAGATTTCCCATTTGATTGAATAATTCATAAGCTTCAAAGATATTCCAAACACATAACCTTCTTTACAGCTACAGTAATAATCACTTAATCCTGCTTTGCTGATGATAGAGCCAGATGTCATTTGAAGAGCAACTGGTGATCTTTCCGTGGGCCTTGTGAAGAGAAGACTCTGTCCCAAACCCTTCATTTTACTTTATTGTAAGGAAGTTGTAATTTGCTGTCTGTGTGAGGGTGTTCCTGCCTGATCCACCTCACTCAAGTTTGTTCCCCCACCTATTAACAAAAACTGCAGCCTTGGAACAAAGTTGCCTAATGTGTTAAGAAGAATAAGAATGCAAAAGTTAACTGCCACAGCCAGCATTCCCAGTGCCTCATATATACAGTCTTTGTGTTCATCAACAGCAACAAAAATACATATAGTAAATCTGAATGCTACTTCTGTTGCTAGTCCTAATTCTGCTGCTGTTGTTGCCTCGTCTGCTGCTGTTGTCTGTGACACTGACTGAGTCTTTTGGCCACCAAATCGCAACCACAGGGCTATAATGACTATAAAAGTGACTTCTACATGACTACAGAAGATGGTGTATCCATCTCCAGTTCATTCTGTGCAATTGAAAAAAGAGTTAAAAGGGCAAGATGTTTTGTCAAGGAGCAATAATAAATCAAATAATGAAGCTAAGAACTACCAATAGATCTCACAAAGAGCTAGGCATTCAGATGGTGCAAAGCCCTTTAGTAGAATAATACTGTTTGAGAATATGGCTATATAGCATTGTGCCTGTCCGAAACTTTGCCAGAATAACAGGTTGATTACCTATTTTGTACTCCGTTGAATTATTCAGATGCATACAATATGTATTGATTAGTGACCATCTTATTTCCGAAGAGTCTTCGAATAAAGATGAATGACATTTCATGATTATGATTTATCCCACATTTCAGAATTGTAATGAGAAAGGTTAAAAAAAAATCTGAAATATAAGAAAAATTCAACAATATAGAATGTGAAAGAAAAAGAATACGGGATTTGGCACAAATACTTCAAGCTTCATTCTCACAATCCACCATTTTCAAACTAGTGCACTGTGATTTTATGGGTAATAAATTTGCAATTTTTTATTTGTATCATAGTAATATCAAGGGTCAAGGCTTTGATTTGTGAACTCTAAATTAGTTTTTGTACAGTAGAAGGAAGTAAGTGCCTGCTCCTCAGCTGTCCCAGTTCACAGTTTTGAGCATTAAATTAATTAAGCCTCTATGACAGCTGATAAACTAAAACATCAGGTTGTTAAATTAAGATAGATTAAGAGGTGTCTTGGGGTTTGCTTGTATCACTCCTACTATCGGGGGTTTAATTTTCATAAAAGGAGGAGGAAGAGAGTTGGTGGCACTATCATCTTAAACTGCTCCAGCTAAAACCACTAAGAGCTTGTGAGTCATAGCCCTTAGACAGAGGTACGTTCTGTTACTCAGAGACATTGTTTTAATCTCTATAACAACCGCATTATCCACCAGGCAAACAAAGGATCAGAAAAATGGCCTCTGCCTCACAACACTTGCCTTATAGGAATCAGGCAGAGGAAAACAGTCTCAACTAGTTGGATAGGTACAGATATATGGGAGCTTAGCTGAGTTCTGTGGAAATAGCCCTTATATAAATGATATAAATAGGAGATTAGGCTGACTGTATGTCAAACATAAGACTAAGCAGTGTCAGGTGTGAAAAGCAAGAACAGGAATTGAGAAACTCGTGCTGAAATATTTACAAAGAATAATAATTTTCCTTCTGTCTCTGTTAAAACAACCCTCTTTGTATATGTTTTTCCTGGTATGACAGTGCTGTTGAAGATGATAGAGTAATATTAAGTATCATCCCACTTAAGAAAATTTTTCTGATAGATGAAAGGATGGACACGGTGAAAAAGCACAGGAGGGAAAAGATGAATTCAGTTCTATTTTTTTTCAAATAAATCAAATAAATATACACACATTTATATACTTTACAAAAAGGCTGAGCAATTTGTGCTGGAGTCATGTTTAGTTACACAGGTAAAAGCCAGTTACTAAGAAAAGAGTAAATTCAAAAAGAATTTTTGTTAAGTTTCTGCCTTCATTTAGAATGGGGTATAACTATATGCAAGTAAATGGATGAGGATGGGTTACCACAGGACAATCACAAAACCCTGCATTTGCTTAGGAATCAGCTATTTCATACAGGTAAATAGAAATGCACTGCTTTTTATCTATTTCTGGCACGCATTAAAAATGTCTAAGATATTTTATATCCATTTTCAGAGACAGGACGACAGAGAAAGGTGCCTAGTACTAATAAGAGCAGTCATAAAACATGCTGCCAGTGGTTCTCAAACAATATCAATTAACCAGTTTAGGGCCTGCATTTGCTTGAGCTTACCACCCTCCCCATCAGCTTTTAAGTGTTGCAGTGGGCACTGGATATTGGACTGCTTCTCACACTTGGTCTATTTAAATACCTAATGCTAGTGGTTCACAGACTATTTGGAAACACCTCTCTTAGCAATCCTTTTCCCAAAAAGTACTCTCGCTGAAATAGAGAGAGCTGAAGTCAACACATTGCTTATACATGTGAAGATACTTAATGTAAAGAAGAAACAAAACTGAACCCAAACAAAAAAAGCTTCAAAACTTTATAGGCTCCAACATGAACTAAAGGGAGGAAGAGAATTAAGATATCTGCTACAAATGGTTGATGTCTGAACATTTGTGACTGTGAGCCCCAGGTCATTCTCCTAAGAAAAGCAAGTCAGTCAGGGAAGTTTGAGTATCAAGACAAAAAAGCTTCCACAATACAATAAATATATAGTAATGGAAGTAGTCATAGTTGTACAGCCACTAAACAACAAAACAATTCAGAGACATCAAGAAGTCAGTATATTCTTGGCTGAACACATGAAATTTGAGGTAGCTGAGCACAAAAAAAATATGTTTTAAGCTTCTAGAAGGAGGAATATGCTTCTGGGTATGTCTAAAGTTGAAAGCTGTGTGCCTTAGTTTCAAAAAACATTTTGATTCTGACACACTCTACCGCAAATATCACTTGAAGAGGCAGTTCATCTACATTTAACCAAATGGGTATCTAACTTCCTGCTACTTTACTTACTCTAACTTGTTTATGAGAGTATCACATGAAAGTGCTAGGGAAATTAACATCCCAGAAGCTGAATTTTTGATAGAATAATCTGTCCAGATAGCTAGACTTACTTCCAGACCAAAAGCCAATTACACTATCCAGTCTATCTTCCTGAAAAGCTGTGTTCAATCTTAACAATTATTTTCAACTATTTTCATCAGAAGAGTATGAAAATCTATAAATGTTCATGCACTTCTCATTTCACTTACTTGTTTAGATATCTCAATCTTCACTCCTGCATCTTCAAGGCTAAAGGATGAAAGGGTCAGATCATTCTGATGATCTCATTTTCAACTTTGAGAACGACAGTAGTGATCATTTTAGCTTCTCCATAGTGCATGATGGCCCAATTAGGAAGCCTGGTTCTAGTCAAAGGGTTACAGAATGAGAGATGAATGAGAACATTGTTTGAAGAATTAAAAAGAAAACTATGACTCTCAGATAGGTTGCAGAGAAAGAACAGAATTTAAATGTTTCCGTGCGTATGGGTTGATGTAAGGGTATGTAGAAAGTAGCCTGAATGTAAAAGCCCATGTTTATTCCCAGAAGTGTGCCCGTAGTTCTACTTCTGTCTATCTTAGCATTGTGAAATTTCAGAAGTCATTCAAAATCCCACTTTCTTGCTCCCTTTACACTGCTGTCTATTGACCTTTTCAAGATTTACCATGACTTGTTCAGGACCACTGCCTGAAAAGAAGTATCATTTTACTACATGATACCTCTGTTCGAAGTCTGCTAAGGCTTTTAATCTCCCAAGTATTTCTATCTCAAGTATGTGTTAGAATGTGGCTTTAGGTGTAACACATCAACTAAAAGGCTGTGACCTTCTTTAGCCCAGAAAAGAGCTGCAGGAGTTATTCTGGTTCAAACCTCTGGCAGAATTTTCTGCTCAGGGTTGGAAAGTTGCCACTTTCTTTTGCCCTGTGACAAGACTTAACACCTCTGTTCACCTGGGTGCCTTACCTAGTGAAAGCTAGGGAATAACCATCCATCTAGGATCCCATCCCTCTTCCTCACATTCTCTTCTGTGTATCACTGGCAGAAAAGGGACAACACACAGCAGATGAACAGAGCTATAGACTGGATGTGAGGTCTAAGTAGACTTCAGGGATATTCAGTAAATTACCTGTTGTAAATTTCCATCAGTTTGGAAGCAGTAGTTTTCTTTCAAAATGCAAAAAAAAATATCATAACTTTTCTTATGCTGTGTAAGATGAATTCATTTGCCCTGTATGGTATGTTTGCACAAGACAGTGATGAGCAATTCACACTGACTACTGTACAGCCAAAGAGAAAGATAGACTGGAAGCCTAAGAAAAAGTATCTTGAATATGATATTTACTGCTCATCTTTTGTCATTCAATTCCCCAAAATCAAACAGAGGTGATAGAACCTTAAAACACATACGAGAAGTAGTTCCCCTGGGGAGGGAAAGGGGGATTTTACATTTATGGAAGGGAAATTTTCTTCTGAGTGTGGCTGTATATTCCAGCAGTATAGGAGAGGTAACATGTAACTGTGATTTCTGCAATTCAGAGGAATAAAAATCACAGCAACTGGTAGGCCAGAGAGGAAGAATCTTTTATTTAAAACTTATATGAGACATATTCAAATAATACTTCATATAAAATCAACCGTATTTGGTTTCATCTACCTTATATATATAAAACTGCAAATGTCTTCCAAGAAATATTCTAATTCATTAATATCTCTAGTAAAATTAAGGCAGGTGTTACCTGAACTTTTACTTACTTTCCATGGAAATAATGGAAAATTACGATTTCATGTGATTTCAACTGGGGCTGACAAGGCTATTTCAAATCTAAGACTATAAAGCACAGCTCAGCGTTGCAAAACAGCAAAGCAGGTACTTAAAGATGGAAAATATCAGCACAAACTCCTGAAAAATGAAACTTCCAAGGTTTCACACCTCTGTGATTTCAGAAACCAGCCGTACAACAAAATTAATTCACATCCAGCACAAACTGAATACATATCTTTCATATATGTGCAGGGGTATTTTGGCAACGTGAAATAGAGAGACTCTAGGAGGGCCTTTTGTGTCACCGGCTGTATTTCTCCTTTACTGGTCAACACAAAACCAGGACTCCATTCAGGCATTGGTCTTCTCTTGTGATTGGTGGTTTACCAATTAAAGGAAACTTACGCAGTTAGCAAAATATTAAAGCAGAGATGTTGAATTCACAAATTTGTTCTGTTATTTGTATGCCAACACACTACTCATTGTAAGCATAACAGTAAGAATCCAGTTTTCAGAGGCTCCGACGAGTATTGAGGCTTAGCGTGCAGAAGGCTATTACACCCCAGAGACTTCACAAACCTTAGCAAGCAGGAGGAATGCCAAACTTGCTAAAATTCAACTCCTGCAGCTCCAAAGTACCTGAGACTCAAGGTGGTTAACTATGTAACAGACTCTTACAATTAGGGGATGCTGAAAATGTAGGGCCTAAGGCCACTGCTTAGTTTACAAATCAGTATTTTGTCCAGTTGGGAAAAATAAATGGGCAAAATTATGAAACTAGAATTTGCTTTTCTCTGCTTACATCCCAAAATCCTATGTATATTTGCACAAATTTTGTCTAATCAATATCTCAGTGAAAGCTAGGGATTAGAGTTATTCAGACATGCATTGAGTAACTAGTTTTTTTGATCAGTTAGGGTTTACTAACAATTTACGACTTCTTGGTTGTAAACTGATGTTTAGCTATTTGGTCCATACACTATGAGCCATGAAATATGGTTTAGCATTTGGGTCAGAAATTGTTTTATTATTTTAAACACCAAGATCACAATTATTCATCACTATTACTGGGGTTTTTTTCTGTTTTCCTAGGATTTAAGTAAACTACATATTCAAATAAATCACAGTTTCAAAGAGTTTAATGGCATGAACATCTCTTTCATGCTGTTGCTCAAGAAATTTATGATCACGTGCCTTTCACAGTATAGCATTTACTTACAGAAGGCTCAGTATTTCATGGACTTTTGTTCTTTTGGATGTATGTCAATGGCAGAAAACAAAAGACAACACATGGACATTCACATCTCACAGGAAGAATTTAACCGTATTCCAGTAGCTAACAGGTCAAAACATGTGAATCCCCGAACCACACATCAGGTAGAGTTTAACTAATAAACTAGAAATTATTTATGCATACACAGTGCCATTCTTCTTCCAGATTACTCCCTTTCAGGATAACATAATTGTAGTCAAGCTTTGCCCAGTGTTCCTGACCTACAATGACATTTCTTTTAGCTCTCCTTCTGTTACTTAGAAAATAATGTAGAAATGGTGAAGAAATGAGTAACCAGTTTAGCAAATCCACAGCCAGGTCTATAGTTTTTTACTTCTTATATTATTGTGCTCACAGATCCCATGATGCTAACTCCCCATCAGAACTGTACACCAAAAACACATCTGCATGAAAACTCTGAATTTGGATAGTCTGTATTTTTGAGACATTTAGATCTGGATTCTGACCGTTCTTTGCCTCTGACTTAAGTCTAAAAATAGTGGAACTAAATCTCTGATTTAAATACCCTATGACTTCTAAATTTGCAGTCAAAATGGAAATTTCTGACTATTTCTAGACACTTATCCTTTATCAAGATGGAAACAAAAATAATATGATAAAATATGACAGAGTAGGAAAAAGGAAAAATCTAAAAAGTCTAGGTTTTGTTTTCGTAGGTTGTTATTCTACATTTGTGGCTTTCAGTCTTCCAAAATCTAAATAAATGTTTGAGTTAATGAGAACAAATACTGTTCTTTTACACATAACCTGAGTAATTTAATTGCACTTCATAAAGAATCACTGAAAAGATGAGAGTGCCCCTCATAGTCATGCATGTCACTGTATATTGCAAGTCAATTTTATTTGGGGTGATCTATTACTGAAAATGTATCAGTTTGGGCTAGACAGCATTTTGGAAACTATTAAACCAGTAAATAGATACCTGGTATGACATTAGGATATACTAGCCTGTTCCCAAAACCATGCAGAGGCCATTATGACAGTGATTTCCAACAAGCCTAACAACCTCTTTCTTCACCTAAAACTTACTGTTTTAGTTGTCTTTCGTATTTTTTCCCTGTTTATTCAGTATTGCTTTGTACTTACTGCATGTACTCTAACTTATATCCCTTGCACGGTAAACAAACTTGCTCTGTACAGAAGAACATGCATGCTGAACATGAGATATAAATTGGAGGAAGGTCATGATTTATACAAAGACTAAACGTTATAAAAAAAAAAGATTACCATGTGTATGCAATACCTCTAAATGGGGGATTTACAGATTGTCATATTGAAAAAAAGTATTAAAACCCCACAACAAAATAACAAAGAATGCTTTGCCTGCCCATATGGTGCTGCTTTTCCCACTGTGAAATAGTTGAAGCCAAACCTATTTTGTATCATACCGTTTCTCTTCCACACACTACAGCTTTCAAATTCTCAAACGACAATGCCATTAATCGTTAAAAAAGCTATTTTAAAAATTATGCATGAGACTCTTCCAAGTATTTATCCTTATTTACATTGTACGTATTTTGTGCAGAGGAAATATAACTCCAAACACCTCCTTAAAATTGTTTTTATAAGTGTATTTCTCTAGTTCAATCAAAAAAGTATTTAAATGAGATAAAGCGAGTGACGATAATTCAATACAACATCAAATGATATAACACTAACAAAGGTTCTAATTAAGTTCTGATAACCTAGTTAGGGAAAGAAAAGCCTTTATAAAAATCCGTCAAATGACAAATTTTGCACCTTATGTAAAAGAGAGAACACAGCCATGCTGCAATAAAACCAAAGTCAGAAATTGAACTGGGCCCTTGGGCAGAAGCTTGTAAATGCTACCTGTATGAGAACAACCAACAGGAAGAAGTTACAGTAAATTTCCTTGCATGTTTTCTTGCTACTAATACAGAACAAGTGTTTTGAGAAGCCCAGCAAACTACTGTAGATAGGCTAACATTATCAGATAGGCAAGAGAAAAGTAGGTGTCCCACTGCTGCCTGTGTTCAGTAGGAAGTAGGCTCAGAGGTCTCGTTGATTTCTTTGAAAGTCTCGGTAACGTCTTTGATACATGGCTCCATTTAAAAGTTAATATTCAGTTAGAAGTTTCGTTCACATGTGGATAATTGAAATATCACTGTCAGAAGTTCTTGTGCATGTGACAGAGGACTGAGAGTCTTTAATGGCAACTACCACACATGCAACTTCTCACACCGCGTATTTACAAAAGGAAGCAGTGTTCAGAGTCCTGGGATTTAGTTTAATCCCAATATTTTAAGGGAAAAATTTACTAAAGACAGGAACAGAAATACTTCTTGCTACACTTATAAACACAGTTAGTAGATACAGAAAAGTGTTCTACTGACAAACGTCTGAAAATTAAAAAAAATGAGCAATTGCCTCGAGATCTTTTTGCTTTCATTGCGTATGTTGTTCATGAGAAGATAAATGTGCTTTTTGGGACTGCAATGGAATCCAGCATTTGGTTTAATATTAAAGATTTTACAAATATAGCCTATACATGATTAATAGATTTTTAAAAAATAACTGGCTAATAAAAGTCCAGCATTATTATGGACTGCTTATAACACCATTTTACTATGTTACATAATTGATGCCTGTAACCATCAATAATATTAATCTTTTTCAAGTATACAACACAGCTATAAAATCTATTAATCATGTGTTAAACTGTTACAGTTGTAACTTTTATTTATAGTGTAACCAAATTAAATTCATGGTTTTCAACTCAAGTAATATGTTTCAAATTATTTATGACATAGGGAGTTACCAAACACTGAGACTTGGTATGTAAGACATCTAAATACTCATGTCCTTGGTGTGCAAACATTTCAGTTTAATTAGTTCTGAATGTTTTTATTCTGACAACATACGTAAAATATAAACTATGTTTTAAAAAATAATTATATGCACCATTGTTTCCATAGCTTTAAAAAACAAAGAAAAAATCTGGGGAAATTTAATTTCTCAAAAGTAAATACTTCAAACCTTTCAGCATTTTGTTTCCCCCTTGTAAATAGCACAGCCATCTGCCAGTATGTCCTCTGTTTTACAAGAAAGAGCTCTTTAGTCACTAGATGACTTCTTTGTTAGCAGTCAATGATGTGATGCTGAAATGATTTTGTAATGAACACTTTGAGGTGGAAGGTGTTTGGGTTTGTTCCTCTTGGTGTATGGCTTCAATGGATAATGTTAAAGACAGACAAGAAACAAAAGCAAAGCAAAACAAACAAACAAAAAAAACCCCTCCCTGGGACTGAAATACTTTGTATGTGTTGTTATTTGCAGTGCATGCCAAGACATTCATGGGCACCAGAGCCAACCTGGCGAGCTAATTAAATATATAAATGTATGTGTTTAAAACAGCCTTATAAGGAGCATTGGAAATCTGCAAGATGAGCGAATATCTTATAACTTCTTCCGCAGGTGCGAGGATAGCTACAAGCCATGGACTTTCTGTCCTGCTTCTTGTTTGTGGCTTTGTGAAGGGTGCTTTGCTTTAATCTAAAAGTGCTGACTTTTTCCAATATCACTTTCTCTTCTTAAAGCAAAGAGCAAATCGCCTGTAAAATCCATGGAGCGGACAGCAAAGTTGACCCTAACCTCCAACCACCACTCTGCACCCAATGTACTCTAAATCTCTACACAAGGAGCACCTTCTTCAGGAAGTACAAACAAAAATACTAAATAAAATAAATAAATAAATATTATAAAAAGAAGAGGATACCACATGTTTTCGTGATATATCTTATTTTCCTTGGCGTATCACTGATCTTTTATTTGAAGAGAACTGGTGTGATGTATCAACCGTTTTGTAACAGCAAGACCTAGTTTCCTTTTCTTTCGGCAAGGAGAAGCCTCATCCTTGACTTCTCAGGGGCTGGCCTGCGAGTCATCAGTATTACAGAATTAACCATGGGTGACATTTGATTTCCTGCGCTTAAAGAACCGTTCCAACCTGGAAGCAAACAGAGGCCAAATAATGAAACCAAACAGTGATCTATCATCAACCCCAATAAAACTTTATCAAAAAGCACTTTTTTTTCTCCTTTTTTTTTCTCCCCTCCTTTTTTTTTTTTTAATGAGGAATAGCTGGGAGAAAAGGAATTCCCAGCAGCTAAGCAGACTAGAGGACTAGAGGATGTTTCTGGAAAAAACAGTGAAGATATTTTTCTTTTGAGCTGTCTGGTTTGGTTTTCTGGTAATAATTTTTTTCCTCTGTGGTTTTTTTCCCCTGTCTTTTTTTTCTTTGGTTCTTGTTCAATGGTCGCAATTACTGACTTAGGCCAACCCCTGATGATTGCGTGGAGGTTTATATATATACATCTTTTTTTTCTGTGTGTGCGTTCTATATTTCAGTGTGTTTTCTTTAATTTTGCAACTCCTGTATATGCAAAACTAACTTAAATTCTGTAAATTGCTTACAGTCTGTGTGAGATAACTTCAGAGTAGACATACTTTGGTCCTCATGCAAGCCAGTTTATATTATCTATGTCACACTACCAATAGAAATCTTTATTTCCTTTATGACAAAACATCACTTTTCAGTTTGTAATCCAGTACTGTGTGGATTTTGTAAAACATACCTTCACTTCCACTGGTTTGATCCCTTTCAGCCCTCTGTTTACTCTGTAAATGCACATTAAAATTTGTTATGGTCTCTAGACAATGAATTATTTTAGTTTTGTGTATGTTGTGTTGGAGTTCAGATCCTGAAAGCTCTTTTAATTTGTGATGTTTATTGAAGATGAAGTAACTTGAACACAAGAGACTGTAAAATGCAGATCTACAGTCAAATACTGCATGTAAAGGAAGGTTAGAAGGGGAAAACAAAAATAAAACAAAACATGGCTTCGAGTATATTCTTTTGGTAAAGGCTTTTAGGTAAGTGAATTTATTATACTGATAAACTATATTCATACCACAGCTCCTTCTACAGGGCCAAAGAAATGTCTTTCGTTGCTTTTTCTGGATATGCATTGTCATTACTCATTGATATTCTTAATTAAAATACTTTATGTCTGTGAACTTAACATGAGAACTTTGCTGTTGAATGAAGTAATATGCATTACATGAATGACATTCATTAATGCAGGAAGGAAAAATTGCTACCACTTGCAGCTGCAATCAGGAAGGTTTTTTTCTTGTTCCTCTCCTTCCACTGATGCTTAACAATCCACACCCTTTCATTTATCAGCACAGACAATCACATATACCACATGCTTATTATGATCTATTTGTAGCAGCATTAAGTAGCTGCGGTGTGGTCAGCCGTGTGATTCCTCCTCATTTTGTGAGTAATGTAGAAGGAAATAACAAAGTATGTTTAGTATCTCACCAGTCCATGGCCTACAGGCCTAACATTTTATTTCAAAATGCCTGTAAATCTGAAGTCTTCCCCCATTAATTTCCAAGGAGAAAGAACAAATAATATCATAGAATCAAAGGGTAACACAATAATGCTTTGGAAGAGGATAACATACTTTTGCAGCTTTTATTTCCCTTAACTCTACATGCTGTACTATAAGATTGACTGGGAATAGTCAGTCTTTTTTTGGTTTCAGAAAAGTCTTAACAGTAATAGAGTAGAAGTTTGGTCTAATACAGACAAATCAGGAATAACTCTTGGGAGTAAAAAGGAAAAAAGTTTTTTATTTCAACATAAAATGAATGACCACTAGGAATATTTTGTATTGAAAAGGTTTTGCTCCATAGTAATAACAGTTTATCAGACTACTGACAAAGAAAATAGAAACAGTCTATCCAGTGTTCTGAATCAAAACCAACATTGTGGGTTGAAGGGAAGTAAAATAAAAAAAGAGTCAAAGCTTTTTGAAGTTTCACTTTTTGAACACACGTATAGAACCCAAACCTACAGAGCTCCGGAGGAAAGGCTACATTTTCCCTGTGAAATAGACACCTATGACTGGATGCTGTGAGAATCTCCTCTGTGGAGTTTGGAAACCTCAATTTCTATTGAACTTAACCGAAATCAAATGCTTAACATCACATGTGTTTCATATGTTTACTGTATACATATATCTTGTATGAATATTTCGTGTATGCACTTAGTCATATAGACAACCTGCAGTGAGAGACAGCATTTTTCAGAAGCAGTTTAGCCTCACGTTGTTAAAGTTAGCTTCTGATTACTGTGTTAAACTGGTACTGTGTTTTGCTTTATGCTATTAGCTGCTTAGATACAAATGACCATGTACTAGGAAGCAAGATTTAAAAAACAGCTGAAATTAAAAGCAGAATTCTAGACCACTTGGACTACTGTGATACAACAGCTCAGAAGACATTACCAAAGAAAGTACTGTATTGTGATCTGCTATTATTCTTCAACAGTGTCAGCAAAAAATGGACAAAAGAAATCCATAGGACTTTTGAAAAACCTTTTAATCTTGCATGAAATGCTAAGGGGATACAGTAGTTGTCATTCTTCCCCCATCTCCAACATAATAAACCCAAGTTCTTCAGATGAGGCTGGTCCAGCCCTTCTGTTTGCAGATCTAGAGCCTAGCTTTATAGTTTCAGCCAATCTGTGTGGATGCAGCAGCGGTATCTCCTAACAGGAGCAAGTATTGAATTCGTAAATTTTATGCTGTGTCTTAACAGTCATTCTTCAAATTAGGAATCTGCTTGAAGCTCCAAGAAATTATTGAAATGTAAGTTAAACTGCAGTAGCCCCCTTTTTTCCTAAGAATTTAGTTATGAATAATATCTGGAATAGAAAACTAATGTCATTTTCTGCCCTGGTCCAGTCAATTTGGATTTAACACTAATACAAGAAAAACTGTCTTAATGATGTCCTTAAAATCTCCATTGAATTATGTACCTAAAAGGGCAAGTTACATGTAGCCACGCTAAAATATCTTAAAACCCAATGTCCTTAACCTTTCTACAAAAAACAGTCTAGTTTTGAGGTAGTCATTTACATGACTTTTGATTCTCACTTGGTCTTTCCAAGGCTTTATTGCACCTGTGAATTTCTTCAGATTGTTCCAACAGTTTTTAATAGAAGAGCAAACATGGGTGAGTATGCAGTTTTTGTGTTTCAAGGTATACACCATCTAAATACAGCTTGCAAACTTTGAGATGTTATGTCTCGTGCAGCTAAAAGAAGCATATTCCAACTCCATTAAAAGTTAATGACAGCTTTAGTATTACATGAAAAAAAAGATCTGTAGCACTTTTGTAGCACTATCAAAGATAAGTACTGTCACAGAGCCTGTCCAATAGATTCTTCTCCTTTTCAATGGTTACCAATATTCTTTTAATCTCTGGAACTTCATGCATGCAAGTTGCTGCATAACATGTTTGAACTTACCTTTCTTAATTGCCTCTTATAGATTCTTCGAAGAAATTTATGGAGCAAGCGGGGTGCTCAGACCATAGATTTCAAAAAACTTGGCAGACTGTTTGCTCCTCAGAACTCCTGTTAAGAAATTTGAATGGTAAACACAAAATCTATCATGAATTCCTGTTACTTCTTTCTCATTCTCATTACTGAATACTTATATTAGAGCACTACCTGAAGGTAAAGAGAACAAGTAGGTATAAACATATGAGGCACCACAGCAAAAGCCATAGGACTGCTTGGATGTTCATATCTGCGCATGTAATTCAGTGCCACTGTCATTTAGCAACAAAACTCCCCAGAACCAGTGTTTCTCACATTCATTCTTTGAAGTATTCTTACTTCATTCAATGAGAATGAGGAAAACAGTGGCCACTGCAAAGATCTGAATGCTTGCCTAATATTTTTCAGTGTTAAACATCTAACTTCTAATGATCTCTACAGCGACGTCATCATTTAATTCACCATTATAAAGAAAAAAAATACTGCACTGCTGTCAGTCTTCAACTCCTTCCTCAGACAAAAGGAAGAGAAAACAATTTGAACCTTTGTTATTTGCAGGATAGAGGAGCATTTGTCCATGACATTACTATTGGTAAATGTCAAATCTTGTTTACAGAGTTAAAAGCATTAAGAGCCGAGAATGGGATCACCATATTTTGCAATATAAATTTTTAAAGGTTAATCTTCCATGATTATCTTGGCTAAACAATGCTAAGCACAAAGTAAATTGCTTAATGTAAGTCACCATAAATGGCTTCAGTCTTTTGTTCTGAGCTTCTTAAATATTGATTTATTTGATTTCACAGTCATAAAGTTTGCACATACATTCATATAGTTGAAAGATTACGCATAGTTTTCCTAGTGGTCTTCATCTAAACAACACAGGAACGTAACAGTAAAGAAGAAAGTCAAATTTGTCTGTAATAATGAATCACAATCAGCTAGTAGAACTACCTGCAAAGAAAGAGAACTGTGCTTTGTTGAGAGTAATCGTAATCTTATTTAATTTTCTCCTTTTTGTGCTATTCTTTTTTTGCCAGTGCTTCAATCTTAAAAAGATAATGGTGTATTTCTTTCTACTCGCTTCTTACACAGTGACAGAGCACAAAATAATGTCATCTTTGTTATGAAAGAAGTTGGAAGGAAAAAAAAATTCTTTACACTTAACAACAATCTAAATGTTTACAGTGTCCTATCATCTCAAAACATCTCTCTGATCATAGCTTTACCAAAAAGGAGCATCAAAGCGGTTTGTGTTTCAGCTTGACTTCCCCTCTCTAAAGAGTGTTCTCAGTTAATTGCCATACTACAGCTAAAGGACAGGACAAGGCTGTTTTTAGTTTTGAAACAATAAATACTTGTAACGCAGGATATTTTTCCACACAGATATAAATGTTACAAGGCATGGCAACCATTACAGCCATAAACAGGTCTGGGAAAATATCACTAACTAGTGATCTCTAAAAAGTTTCAAAATATGACAAGTACATTCATTAAAAAAAAAAGTTTTGGTGGAGTTTTCTTTTAAAGTTTTATTGTAACCCACTCCTATTCATGTGGCTATAAATACTCTGGATTTGAATTTCAACTGTATCGTGCTGACAGTACAGAGGGCCTTCAGATGGAAGAAAATGAAGTTTTCACTTATTGAAATCCTCCTTTACACTGACATTACAGCACAGAAGGAGGTCTTATGTGTACATGAGACTATTTACAGTGACAGCTCATAAGGAAGCCAAGATGTACATAATAGAATACTAATTCCTTTCCTCTTTTTATATAACATGAACTTGAAAAACAAGAGAGAAGATTGGATTTGACAACTAGATGTTTAAAATAAACTATTTCATTTAAATCTTTGAGGAAGCAAAGTCTCAAACATTCCTTATTAAAAAGACTTGTATAACTATGACCTCTTAAATTATCTGGGGTTTCGATTTTTAAACAAAGTTATCCATACTATATATGAAATTCTTGCATATAAAATTGAAAAAGGAGATGATGACTTCTTTTGCTACTTCCTATGGAAGTTATTATGTTAATTGCTGATGATTATTTTCAGCATCAAATGATTTAACAGACCCTTCAAATCATCTGCAGCTATATTTTTTTAAATAAATAGGTGACAAATTTTCTTACCACTTGCACTACATTTTGGGTTTTGGATGTTAACCAACACTGGTTCAGGTCTCAAAAATGCTGCTTATTCACCATAACAGAAAAGAAGGAATTCACACTTTATTAAATGTCAGCATATTTACTAAAACACCTCAATGATTTTTACTTTGGTGAATCAGACACGAGATATATTACTTTCGTCCATATGTGGCATCACCGCAGGGGAGCTATGCACTGACAAAAAAAGATGTGGAAATGTGGGTCCTAGTTGTTTCACCTACTAACTGGATTCCTCTGTAAGAGACAGAAAACAAAGTGTGATTCTTTCTGTTTCCCTACAACAGCCAACAATGAAAGATCTTTACAGGGATTACCGAACCAAATCACTGCTGTAAAAAATGATGTTGATAGTTCAACTGTGCAATTAGGTGAAACACTCAATGAAATGAAATTATTTTTTTCTTGCAAAAGTAAAGGTTTTTCTTCCAAAATTATGACTCCTTCTACTGATCTGAAAGATGGATTCTAATTAGGGCATTGAACAGGGAAAGTTTTCGTCTACTTTTTGCTACTGCACAATAGTAACACCAGAGACTGTCAGCTGCCTCCCCTCCACAATCACTGCCTTGTACTTATCAGTGATGAGATCACTTGGGAAATGAATATTTATTACAAAATAATTTTCTATACTTAAAAAAAGATTTTTTTAATGATTTTTAGTTTTATAGCAGAAAAATCTTATTACATTGCTTAGCTAATTTTCTTTTAAAAAGGCAAGGTTTACATAATTTCATAAGTATTGTAGATTGTTGCTCTTTTTAAAACTAGTTCTTAACAGTCAAGATAACAGAAAAGGTTTAAAAAGTGACCCAGTAGCATTCTAAAGCTGTGTATGTGTCAAGACAAACTTAAATTAATGGAAAAAACTAACAAACAAAAATGTCCTGGCTTGGAGTTAATTCTAATCTGGTATGTGAAATGCTGTGGAAAGGAGGCTGCCAGGAGAGAGCTGTTGGAGTGATTCTGGTGATGGCAATCTGATCTTTGTCTTTAAACTTGCCGGTATAGTTCTTGGATCAATCAAGGGAATAAATTCTGAAAGGACTTAAGCACATGCAGTAGCAGAAGTAATGTATTCAGCACCGCTGACAATCCTGTGCAAAGCACAGGACCTACCAAGTTTACATCGTGGCACTGTGCACGTGGGCAGGATATCTGGCATTGCCTGGATTCTAGAAATGCTGAATGCCTCTGTCTGCTGGGGATCTCATCACACATCACAGAAGGAACTTCTAGTTATAGGCTGCTCCTGCTTCTGGATGGGACTTTTCTAACTAGAAAACGTGTTCCCTTTCTAAGATGCTTTCATAGGTCTAGCGGACAGCCCTGACCGTTAGAAAAGACTGAGCTGAAAAGTAAAATCACTGAACAGAATGGGCTCTGTTTTAAGTCAAACCAGTAGAGACCCCTAACCATTTGGACAAATAAAATATAGAATACTGAAAATTAAATAATGCTGAACAACATTCCTTAGGAGTCTCCCTCACTTTCTGTGTTTGTGATTGACACTTCTAATATGGAAGCTGAAGAAAACACTTCTCAGCAATAACCTCCACAGATGGAATTGGAGAATACCGTTTCACCTGAAGTTTACACTGCCACTTTATTGCTTTCTCTTTTGAAAGGTATGTCAACGTTTAAATAGAATATAAGCAAGTAAAGAGAAGAAAAGTGACATATTGTGCAAAAATCCTCACTCTGAGGAACATGAAACTTAAATTGTCAAGTATATCTGATATTAAACCAAACTCTTTTACTGGACACATTAAAGAGTCACTGATTCATCATCATGAACTTTAAGGAGACATCAGGGAATTTATTCTCTATTGTTCATTTGTTTCAAAAAAATAACAACCTTAGAGCTGTTTGTAATTTGCTAAATTAAGTGCTGTTTAGTATGGTTAACTATAAACAATATAGGTATCTAAGACATTTGTCATGAAAATGTACACAGAACACAGAAAATTATACAGACAGACCTGCTAAATGTAACACAGTTCTTTTTCTCAGCAGATAGATGAAGCAGATGGATGACTTGTGTTTTCTTCACACTGTTCCTACTGATCAGTAGCTGCCAGCAGTAATATCAATGTCTACCCTAGAAATATATACATACAGTGATTTTTCTGTTGGTTTTTTTTTAGCCACTTTTCCTTCTTCATCAGACTAGGCTTTTACTAGTTCTCAGAAATATGTAACACATAAAAACACACAGGCAGTTGTACAGAAGCATGTGGGCCTTCCAGTATTTTCACTGGACAAGTAAAATTAGGATAAACATTTCCCTAGGAAAAGGAAGACCATGTTATTTTGTAAGATGACTTTGTTATGTACAAGTCATATTTGAGACAGTGTACAGAAAGATTTGCCATGACATTGCCACAATGGAGACTGTCCTTGAAATATTCTCATTGCAAAATTCTAAAATATCATTATTTGTCCTCACTTTATTGTGGATTTCTGTATCATATTCTGCGTTCTGTTTCAGCAGTTTAAGCTAGTAAGTCATAAAACGTTGCTGAAGTGGATGAGAAGCACTTTCACACTCTGTTTCATCAGGTAAGCTTTGAGGGCTCTGACTTTCTAAGTATAAGGTGGTAACAAAAAGGTGGAATGGTAGAAAAGTTTTAAACCAGTCACAGCTATCTCTGGTCATCCAAAAAAAAAAAACCCCAAGCAAACAAACAACCATCTGTGGGAATCTCAAAGGAAAGCCATTCAAGAAGCTGGTACAAGATCTGCTGATGAGCCAGCGTACAAAGTACCTAGTGTAGGTGAAGCTATGCTGATGGAAGAATATAACACTGGGGATGTAGGATGAATAACTGAGTGACATTTTTGCTTTTTCCAGGTTCCATCTGCTATGGAGAGCTCTTCCGATGACACATATTAACATGAGTTTAAGTTTTGAAGACTCATTATGTAGGCAAGGTCTTAACAAATCTGAACCTAACACTGGAATTGTTTGTTTCTGTACTAACTGTAGTCATTCCAGAGAAAGGCTGGTGCTCCATGTGAAGGGATCAATAAAAACACTCTTTCAGGGGTTAATGGGTAAACAGGCCGAAAATAAATTATGACAGATATGTAACAACACGCATAATAAACTCTGAAAATAATAAAATGACATGATAGTTGTTTCTGCTGTATGTTGCTGAGGAATACTACACTCAGGTTTGGACTCCTTGGCACTGACAGTACCAATACCACGATGTGGCAGTGAGATAGAGCCCTACATCAAAAGAGACCTGTGATGGCTGAAGCCACTGCTTCCTAAGAAGTAACTATATAAATACTAAAGATAGATAGCAAAATTCCAAGTGAAACAGGACACTTGTAAAGATAATAAAATATATAGATCTATTAGAAGAGGGGTTTTAAAGGCTTGTGTGGGTGTGTGGTCAGCAAGACTAGAAAAGAAAGTCCCCCTGTACTTGGCACTGGTGAGGCTGCATCCTAAATATCGTGTTCAGTTCTGGGACCCTTGCTCCAAGTAAGACATTGACGTGCTGGACCAGATTCAGAGAAGGGCAACAAAGCTGGTGAAGGGTCCAGAAATCAAGTCTTATGAATGGCTGAGGAAACTGGGGTTATTTAGCCTGGAGAAAAGAAGGCTCAGGAGAGACCTTATTGCTCTCTACAGCTACCTGAAAAGAGGTAAATGTTGGGGTTTTTTTCTCCAAGTAACAAGTGATAGGACTAGAGGAAATGGCTTCAAGTTGTGCCAGGTGTGGTTTAGCTTGGACATCAGGAAAAACTTCTTCACTTAAAGTGCTGTGAAGCATTGGAACAGGCTGCCCAGGGAAGTGGTGGAGTCACCATCCCTAAAGGTATTTGAAAGGCATGTAGATGTGGAGCTTAAGGACATGGCTTAGCAGTGGACTTGGCAGTGTTAGATTTACGATTGGACTCAATGATCTTGAAGTTCTTTTTCAACCTAAAGTATTATGTGATTCTGTGATTCTATGAATATAAATCTTCACGTTTCAGGACTGAAGATAACAAACACATACTGGTTGTGAGGAATAAAAAAACCTTTAGGCATATTATGCCATGAACACATTATTCCATGAGATTACTTTTGCCTATCTCTGAGAAGCATATACCTATGGCTACTACTGAACACTAAATACTGAACTAGGTGGACCCTGTTATGTGCTGCAGAAATTAGCAGTGGAGATTTCTGAGGTTTTTCTGCTTGGGGACATGGATAGGACCATGACCACAAAGACTGTAAAGCTGTAGTATGCCCTTTTAAACTTCCCCAACAATAAAGTCTTATTTCAAGCTTTTTTACACTATGCCTCCTACTCTCCAAGAGGTATCTTTTGAAGGAAACTGTGAAAACTAGTGATTTTTTTTCATAGCCTTCTCTGCAGTACTTTTCAAGCTTCAAAAGGAAGACTCTGGTGGTTTATGAACTTTAAGAAATTAAAAGCAATTTACTGCCAGCTGTTCTTAGTGGGAAGGAATGTAGTTGTGGTTACTTCAATAAGTCAAAAGTAGAGCACTAGCACTTTAGTGCAGTGTACCTGAGAATTTTTATTTTTAAATCCAGAAGATGCTGTAATCAAGTTGATTGATAGTATTATGTTGCTCTGCTTGGAATTACACAGAAATAATTGTCAGATGCCAAGAAAACAGAAGTGTCAACTCAGCCAAAGAGATTGGACCATACTGCTAATTACAAAGTACCCTATCTAGGAGAAATATACCTTGTATTGACTTCTAAGCTGGTTTCTATTGTCTCTATGCAGCTCATGTTTTAGCAGAAATAAGCAGTCTAGCCTTACTCCTAATGCAGATACAATAATCTTGGCACTTATTCACTTAGCAAGGGGGAAGAGGCCATGTGTGAAAATGGAGGGATGCAGAAATTAATACATAAAGATTAAACACACGTAGATTGGCAGAAAACTCATAATCACTACTTACCCATGTCTTTCTTGTGAATTGTTTCCCATACTGCTATAATATGAGGTTCAACTTTTCTTCAGAGTCATTCTGAGCAGTGATAATGACAGCATCAAATAGCACAGGGGAAATCACTAAAACAGACTCATACAGACAAGGGTGAAAATAAATAAAAGGAAGGTGTTCAGACTGTGTAAAATAATAATAAAAATTATTGGTAGTTCCATGGTGAAGGCAAAACAAAGCAAAAGATAATGAAAATTCTAATAACAATAAACCTATTACGAGGGGTTTTGAAGAGAAGAAAAATGGAACACAAGATATTCCAGTTTATCTTATGATAAAGTTAATTAGTTCAACAATCAACTGCCTCTGTACTTAACCCAGTTCTGTGGCCCTAGTTAAAACATAACTCCTGGTTCGAGTTAGAACAGAACTGATTTTATTCAGTGATTTTACTCTTCAGCTCAGTCTTTTCTAACGAACTGCACTTTCTGAAATTAATGGCATATTTCTGCTGACAGTGTCTCCTTCTAGCAGTGATAACGCTTGATGTTTGGAGTTACTACCAAGTGCAGAAAGGTTCTTGCTTTTACTTGCTCCTGTGCAGACCAAGGTCACTGCTAACTTTGTGCCCCATGTTGCGCACCGATAAATCTGTCAAGGGTTAGGGCTGGGCTGGCCACTAGAAAAAAATGGCATATGCCCTCTATAAACAACTGCGCTTCCAAAAAGGGAAAAGGGAATAAGGGAGAGAGACTTGTGGATAAGAAAACTAAAACAGCTTTAATGAAAATAATACTAAAATGAAATACATACAGATATGTATGCAGACAGGACAGGTGACCCTAAACTGACCAACAAAGGATTCCATCTCATATATTCAGTATAAAGCTGAGGTATCAAAAGGTTCAATCTCTCTTCTTCAGTGGCTGGCATCTGAAGAGGACTCTGTCCATTCTGCCTTAGATCCCAATCCGTGTATTCCTGAATCCAGTTCCAGAATCCAGCTCCTGACTCTGGTTCCCATCTGCTGCTGTGTCCAGTCTGGAGCTTCCGTAGTGTCTGCTCCACAGCGTCAGTGGTGATGGTGACATAATTGTCATGATGGGGGTTGGGTTTGATATTGGCTTTATATACGTTTGTATGCATTTCATTTCACATTATTATTGTCGTTAAAGCTGCTTTAGTTTTCTTTACCAATCCGTAAGTCTCTCTCCCTTATTCCCTTTCTCTTCCCCTTTGGTAAGGAAGGGAGGTTAATAGAGTGTCTGTCATTTCTCCAGTGGTTGGCCCAACTGTAACCCTTGACACTATATAACACACAAAGGAAGACAGAGATAAGGAGAAAGCATTCTTCACCACTCATTCAACTCTACACAGTAAAAGGAACAGAAATTGTCACATAAAACTACACGCTACCTGTAAGAGCAACATTAAGTATATTGATCTGGCTAAATCTCTATGAACATGTCTGCAGTTATTTTGATGTGTGCTAAACTTGTAATCACATAATAAAATTGTACTTTTTTTGCCTACATACAGAAAACTTTAACATTTTCTAAATATATATTTATCTCATTAGAAAATGTATCTATATGTGATGAGGAAAATAAAACTACAAGTGGCACAAAGTAAGATGGACTGAAATTCTTCACACTCTTTTCTAGTGCCGAAACAAGAGGTGTCCAAATTATCCAGTACAAATATGTTTCAACACAAACAACAGTAGCTGCAAAAGATCTTGCCAAAAGTGATGTGGATCCTAGAATTTCATACTGGGAGACTGAAAATGTTTATGGAAAACAAATTTGTTGTGGATTACAAATGTATAGAACCACACAGACTCAGGAAATTTCCAAAGTGAAAATAGACAGTTTTTGAAACTAGCATTAGGCAGAAGTATCATACTTTTACCATGCATTCCTTTCTCTTTCCTCTTCCTTTTTCCAAGCCATTCACTTCTGACTGCTGTTGGATACAGTACACAACTCAGCCTTTGGCTTGAGCCGCTACAGGTGTTAAAACTGTATTAAGTTGTCTAACTCGTGTCACCCATTGATGTCTCAGAGTGAAACTGTAAATGAGTCTCCAAAGTTATTTGGCTCTACTAACTTCATATAGTCTAAATAAATATTCCGGAAATTCTTAAGACTTTTTTAATAAACTGCAACCTTTCCTTCTATTCCTATCTGTTTCATAAGGGAGATTTATTTATTTGTCACGTTTTTGGTGTATTACCCAAAACATCTATAGCAACCGTATTTCCTTCTGCCTCTCTCTTCTGACAAAGCTTTCCACTCCCATTACTCCTACCACTCCCAACTTCTCAGAGATTCTGTCATATATGCACTGGGTTTTACAACGATGCTGAAATCATGTTCTGTTTTGCTTTTCTTCTTCTACCTGTAAACTGAAAATTTGCAATGCTTTTCCAGTCAAGTATCAGTGTTTATTTGTGAACAGTTTTTCTTGGACTTGGAGTCTCTTTATAATCCTACTCCCTGCATTACTTAGAATCTGTTTTAGATAGATACCTGAGAGGAGAAATTTGACAGTCTCTACAAAGATAGCAAGAAGTAGAGAAATATTTTAAAGATTTGCTGATCCCAGGAAAATTATACAGGTAAAGTTTTTAAAAGAAAATAAAAAAAAACTTTACCTGCATTTTAAGATAAAAGTTCTATGTCCGTAGTTTCGTGTCTCAACAGCAACCATTCTGCTACACGACTTGTTCGGAAGATATGTCCTTGGCCAACACTTAATCTCTTGTTAGTCACAGACATGAAGATGACTATTCTGCAAGATTTTGGTCTGGAATGGATTCTAGAAAACTTTTCATGTGCGTACAAGATGAACTGAGGCCTTGCTAAGCAATGGAAATCATTCATTTTAAAACTTGCTTTGTATAACTGTGAATCTAGAAATCTCTCAATTTCTCACATGGGAAGTTTTCCTCTATGCTATATTTTTCCTATACTTTGATGAGATGAAGTAACACAAAGCTTTCCATTGAATAAGATCACGAGCTGCCTTTGGTTGCTTTCCAGGGTGGTAAATTTGACTTTATTACCCAATTTGGCTATCTTGCAGTTTATCATTGGCCATATATAACTTCTTTATTTGTCTTTATTAGTACCTTTTCCTATTAAAGAGAATGATTATTTACATTTATATAGTCTCTTATGCAGTCCTAAGGTACTTTACAAGCTATACATTCAAATGACTTTACCTTGCACTGAATTTTACCCACATCTCATCTAAAACATAACTATCTAGTAACACTCTGCAAGACCTTCATATCAGTTTTAAACGGAAGCGATTAAGACATTAAGGTGAAAATGCAAGAATAAGTTTTCAAATATACGCAAAGTAATTAAATTAGAATAATGGTCAGTACACAACCTTTACTCTTACAGAGAGCACCAAGGAAAAATTATTAATAATAGGTAGAAGATTTCATTTTATTTGACATTTTACTTTTATGGCTTACCATTTATTAAACAGATCATTGTTTAAGAGCAAACATTTACCTTCCATTTACAAGATATCACACTTATTTCCTGCTTTAAGGTTAGAAAATTATGGCATTAAGATACTGCCATATGGTAACTTTGAAAATACTGACTCATTCTGGTGATGATACAGCACCAGTTACAAAACAAACCCAGCTTTTGGTAGTCAGCACTGAAGTGGCAGATGTGGCTTTTTTTGATCAGTTAGGGAATTCTAAGATCAGAATGAGAGGATATTTGTTTAATAGTACATTAATATCTATAGCCCTGGGTCATACAGTGACTACCTGCGTACATGAGTAAAGCTACATCATCTTCAGTGACAGGATCAAACTGTACATATTGAGGAAAATAAGAGCTGCTAACTCATTTGCTTACTTCTAACTGGTGAAGAATCCAAATCAGTTGCAATGCCAACATACTGCTAATAAAAATGAATTAAGTTCATCACCTGATAAAGCAGCTATAACAATTTGCTCTTCTATCTTAAAAACCAGACAAGCTTTCACATAAAATAATCCTAAAATATTGGAGTATTTCTTAAAAATACTCAGTATGTCGAACTCAAAAGAAAATTAAAAATCTTACTTCAAAAACAATCAGCCAGAAAAATTACAATCAACACAATTTATTTTGACTTTCTACTTTGTGCCATATTACAGCTTAATAGCACCTACTCATTGACTGCACTAAATTTATCTTTTACTTCTGTATCTACCTACAGGTGCAGCTCAACTAGAAATGGTTCAATGAACAGAGTGTGCACTATATGGTGAAGGATTTTCTAAGTCATTATTTACCTACACAGCTTTGACAGTTCAAAACCCTCTTTCTACATAGTGTTCTTTTACCACTCATTTATGGAATGTGAGAATCCCTTTCATTAGAGGCTTTTAGAAGCAGATTAGACAAGCAGTTATCAGAAAGTTTGTTGTACAATTCATCCTGCATTGGAGCAGAGGAATGAACTCAGTGACTCTCAAGGTCCCTTCATCCTACATGCTAGGTTTTTACAGAAGTCATCAACAAAGTTAAATGTTAGAGATCACTTTGACAGCTTTGGGCATGAACTAATGCCATGACATATCAATGATAGATTTTTCAATTAATTGCAAACTATATATATAGGATTAAGCAACACATTTGTGATTATTCTGGTCCATATTTTTACAGTCCTTTATATCTTTTATCATCATCACATAAGCTGTCAAGAGATGATGATAATAGAAATTGCAAGTACGTTTAAAAATGTATTTGGACGCATACATACATTACAGAGTATCAGACAGCAATGTGTAATCTAAGTTGTCAAATGTGTTTTGAAAACTATGTTTATAGCCCAGAGAGCTGCTCAGTGATTTGTTGAAGGGCAGACAGCTGGATCATTATAGTATGTGTATGAACAAAAAATAGAGAGTTGATTTCACAGCCATTTTTGACCTCTTTGAATAATTTCAATCTGACTATGCAGAAACTCTTCTCCAAGCAGACAACAGCATTGTACCCACGTCAATTATTGTAGGCAGTCAATGTATGGCTGCTGAATAAGTTGATTCAGTCCTTACAGAATTGGTATTTAGATCTGGCATCTGTTTTTCTTGGCTTCTTTCTCTGCTGACTCTGCCAGCTTCTTAATCTACCTCAATTTCTTTCTCTTACATGCACAGACATTTTTCTTTGCCTCTCCATTTTCTGCAGCAAGCAACATGTTGACCTGTCTGGTTTTTTGTGATTGCATTTTTTCAGATGCCGTGCACAATGCTTTCTGTATGTCCAACAAGAATGCTTCAAGTTTTAGTATACTGTTTGATTTCGCTTCCCCCTGCCATTGCTCCATACACAAAAGACTGTGAGACAAAATACAGAAAGCTCTGAATTTACTGTAAAAGGTAGAATACTTGGGGTAACAATAGGAAATTTCCCTCCCAAGTGCATATTCCTTAAACTTTTAGTTAAAAAAAAAAAAGTGTTAGGACACCATAAAAAAACATTCAAAACCTACAGTTTCAAAACTAGAAAGGCTGCAGAGGCATCAAGGGAGTTGTCGATGATAGGTTTCTAGCAGGGTTTTCACAGCCATTTCATCACTTCCTTCTCTTTAATTTAAAGAAAGTAAGGGCCATTTCATCTAGATGTACTCTGAGAACCTAAAGAGGTACCACACTTAGACCCATCAGCTGCCTAAACATCTACAGACAATGCCAAATCTATCCACTGTACAGAACAATGTGAGGTAATGCAGCTCAATACAACGTAATACTACTTAAAACTGTCCAGAATCTAGCAATCTCCTCTGTAACCCACACAGCTTCAGGAACAGTAGTTTAAAATGTACATACACTAATAGCGGCCAAGGTCAGAGACAAAATACCAGACTAAAAGGACTTCAGCTTCCACTCTGAAGGGCATTTCTAATGCTAATCCAGAACTCTAATTAGGTAGCCTGACAAAATACCCCAGTCAAGCACTAAAGGTCACTAAATTGAATAGATTCCAGCCATCACATGGAACAACTCTAGTCATATGGCAGCTGTATTCACTATTCACTTTAGTATTGCTAAGCAAAATATTTGCATGCAATGTAAACAGAGAGAGAAGACAGTTCAAAATGAAGTCGTTGGAAACAGAAAACAGAAGAACAATTGGTAATGATGACCATTATGACCATCATTTTTTCCACAGATGTACATGCAGGTGGCTCACAGACATGAGTAGATAAATTGAAGACAGTTTTCTGGGAGGGATTTTGGAGAGGTTTGAAGGACTTCTTCCCATAATAATGAGGAGATGGAACAGAATTTCTAATTACCTATTTTACTGCTACTTGTCTGGCATTGATTTACAAAAAGTCACAAAACTCATGGAAACTTCCAGTAATGTCAGGGCAAAAATTAAAGGAAGTCTTGACTTTTCTGACTCTTTTAGAGACCTCAGGAAAATGTTATCTCCTCACTTCAGTGTATGCCTGCCTCCTGGACTCTTACTCAAAGGAAAGAAAGCCAACAAATCCAGTGGCATAAAGTGTATATTCTCCTATTTTTACCTGTAGTACTGATACAACTTCACCTAATCTGTCACTTACCCCTTACAGTTTATAGCATATTACTGAATCCTGAAGTACAAGGCCTGTTGAGCCAACTACATAATCTCCTACTGGGTTGCTCAATTAAACATCACTACCTTTCCATGTGCAAATAAAGGAGATTTTTCCATTGTTTCAACACTTTTTAACCCTGCACTTCTTTTTCTTATTTAAAGAAGTCGATCTTCATTAGTGCACAAACTTAATGACATTTGAAATGCCATGCCATTCACTTTCAGCTCTGAAAGTAAAATAGCAGGGTTGACTTTGGGAATACCATCAAAATCCAATAATCTAATTTATATTCCTTGTTTGCTCTGCTAATCAGCACATGAAGGAAGAAAGCCTCTGCAGATGTCTACTTTACACAACCACATGTGGTAAAGGTATGCTTTCCCCTCCTGTCCTTCCCTAAGTAAAATGAACTTATACTCTTAACCCAGCAACATTTCTCTCTGTGTGACTGGTACTCCCTGGTCCTGATCCCTGGTAACATTCTGCCAAGGACCCCCAAAAGAACCTGTCTGTCCCCATAGTGTCAGGTAATACTGTGCTTCTGTCGTCATATCAACTTTGGAATTGCAACATTTCATAGAACATTTTATAATAATTAGGATATGCTTTTAGAAAAGTGGAACAACAGAAGAGATTGGTAAGAGAGGAGGATGCAGCAGGCATGTAGATCATTTGGCTCAACAGACTTAAGAATTTTCTTCCATCCACCAAGACAGCATTTAAATACAATAAAGTTAATCCATGACAGCATATCTCAGCAAAATTTTCCAGAGCTTTTACATTTCCTTTAATAAAAACGTTTTTAAGAGGTATACCATTATTTCTTACTCTCCAAAAAAGTTATTCACTGACCTTTACTGACTATGAGCAATGCTAGTAACATTTCAAATGCTATCAGAATATTTATTTTATTTTCCAGTACTATCTTTTCCTATTTTTGCTACTGGATATCATATTACAGAAAATGAAACGGGTAAAAATAATATACAGAGAACTCTTTTTGAGAAGTAAAATCATATTCTAAAGACCATTCCCCAGAGAAACAGCTTTGAATTCAGGAAAAGTTGCTAATCTCTTCAAATCTTTCTTTCCTGTCTTATGCATATTCCCACCACTCTTGCAATTCCATAAACTATGGACCGAAATTATATTAGCCTTTCATAGACAGTATACTGATAAGAAAGACAGAAGGATCACTGTTCTCTTGCTGTTTCCATGTTGTGATTTCTTGTTGTGATCTCTCTAACTCCATCACCAGTGTTATTTATTTAATAACAAGATTAATTAATGATAAGACCATGCTGTTTTACCTTGGTTAACATTCATAGACCAATATGATGCTTCCGATGTTTATGGAAGTTGCATATTACATTAAATATATAACGATATTTAAAGAACTCAGGTTTACATAATTAGACAAAGTCTCCATTTCTAATTGAAATTAGTTAAACAGTGCTTATTCAAAGCAAATTCAACTTATTGCAATTTCTCAGCAACTTCTCATGTAACAACAACGGGTGGAATTATTTTTACTTATAAAAATATACTACATCTTACTCTGATATGTCTATAATTATTTTTTTTTGTTCTGTGATTTAACCAATAGCAGTTTACAAAACTGATATTATGGTCTGTGAGTCCCAAGCCTAGTCCTCAGCTACAAGCAGGAGTTGAACAACAGCAAATTACAACTTCGGGGTCTCATTCTCTCTTGATCATTTAGAGTTTAGAGTGAGACTGATACCTTAAAGACCCAGACTGATTTCCAGCACTGATTTGCTTCTATTGTTTGTGTCTTTTTGTGCAGGTGCAAAATTACACCACCTAGGTGCTCAACTGACAAAATCACCATAAGCAAAGCCTCTCCTTATTTGATTTTATATTTTGGATTATGCAGACACTCTAGATTTTGATAATATTGACTGCATATATCGACATTAGCTCAGCCAGTTTATGAGCCTACATATTACTGTGCATTATAAAGCAGTGACCGTGAGGAAGATCTGCTGAATCGCAGGCATTTATAATCTTCCACATCTCCTACTAGATTCTTCTTTTTAATGATGAAATATGCATCTTCTCTGTTACGGTACAAATACAGCTATTAAGGTTTTTTTTAGTTACTGAAGTTATATTATTCATCTTACACTACATGTCCTAACTCTTAGGAGTGCTCTATATTTACGTGTTTTGCCACTGGATCTATAATACACCTTCTTCAATCATCCATTCTTACATCTGATTTTTTTCTCTCATTTACATTATGCTCAAAGATAAGATTGCTTTGCTCCCTTGGATTTGTAATTTTTAAGTTTAACTTAATTAGTTAAACCAGTATTTTTCTGCTATATCTGTATTATAGCCAAGCCCAGCAGGAATGATATACATTTTTTCCCTGGTGTTCTTGAAGTTCAACAAGTCCTATTGCAGGAATTACCTAGTATGCTCCACTTCCTGGTTTCGGTTGAAAGGGACCTTAAAGATCATCTATTTCCAACCCCCTGCCATGGGCAGGGACATCTTCCACTAGACCAGGTTGCTCAAAGCACCATCCAACCTGGCCTTCAACACTTCCAGGGATGGGGCATCTACAACTTCTCCGGGCAAACTGTTCCAGTATCTCACCACTTTCACAGTAAAATTTTTTTTCCTAATATCTGATCTAAATCTACCCTGTCTCAGTTTGAAACCGTTATTCCTCATCCTATCACTACACTCCCTGATAAAGAGCCCCCACCTTTTATGTATGCCCCCTGTAAGTACTCGAAGACTGCTATGAGGTCTTGCCAAAGCCTTCTCTTCTCTAGGCTACACAAACTCAAAGAATCCTACTATAGATACTCCACATTAAGTAGCAGTCTTTGCTGGTTCTATGACTGGTTATGTTCAAGTATTCATGAAGTAATATTGAAGCAGCAGATTTCCTTACTGAAAGTATTCAGAGCAAGTAAGTATTAAATTAATGACACTTTACAGACTGGACCAGAAACTCTTGCATATATAAGGATTCAGAATTAAGCTACAATCAAACTACACAGTTTCCACTCAGTGCAAATGATGATGGGCTTCACAGAGCAGACATTCCTCATCTGACAATCTGCTCCATGGCCACCCTAATGCTAATGACACTGGGTCCTTAATGAGGCCAATGCCAGTACAAGCTTTATCTGAGTGATGAAGGTCAGCTACATCACTCTCAACATGCCTCCTACCAGCACAGAAGCCTGAGGGGAAAAACTAACAGCTCATCAGTGGCACAAATGTGCCTGCAGGAAAATGTTCCTCTGGTTATTTATGGTTGGATATAGTAATTTACAGAATCTCAGTGGAGCCAAGGGACCATAACCAGACTTGAGAATCTATTTCCTTTTTTAATCCTCACGGGAATTTCTGAATACTGTAACTACACTGAATTCATGAAATATTCACCTCAAAGAAAAAGTGGTTTCATCCAAAATCATTTGAAAGAGGTTTCTGGAGGGGGATTTCTGCAGAATATTTCCCCTAGAAAATCAGGGTGAACTGAACAATTGGCATATGTTCACTATAATCTATACATTTAGCTGAGGCAAAAGAAAGCAGGAACTACAAAGGAGAATGTGATGAAAGAGACAATGACCCTGTGCCTTCAACAGTCACCAGAAGTATCTCTTGCAAACATACAGTTTAATGTTAATGCTACTCAAGCAAATATTTTGATGTATAATAAGGTAATTTTGGATCAA
Organism: Actenoides hombroni; assembly: GCA_024336885.1. NCBI lineage: Eukaryota > Metazoa > Chordata > Aves > Coraciiformes > Alcedinidae > Actenoides > Actenoides hombroni. Next base: position 21,781,741 of record WUAM01000323.1, read on the forward strand.
TTGCCCCTCAAAAGAAAAAAAAAAAAAAGGATTCTGTGTTTTCACTTTTGAACAGAGGTCAAAAGAGTACATTAAAATCTCAACACTTCCCATGTGGCAGAAATTCTTTACTGATCATGTTTACCAATGACTGGCAAGGATTTGTCTTTGATGAGTGAGAACAGAAGTTAACCAGAAGAACAACTGTATATGAACCTTGTGATGGACAAAGTTGAGATATATCAGAGGGTGCACCACAGGGAGACAAGAAAGACATAGACAGAGAAGGAATCAGCATAGGAATGAAGTGCAGGTTTGGGAAGCAACTGAAAAAAGATGGTTAAAGCTTAAGTACAGTCTTTCTGCTAATCATCTCAATTATTTTTTCCATCTTACCTCTCCAAATATAATTTATTAAGGATTCTTGATACAGCTAAACAATAGTTCTAGTACACAATTCAACAATACTCTTTAAAGAATACATTGGTTAATTTTCCTCAGGCTTTCTCTTTTCCACTACTTCAACAGTGAAAAGTGACCTTCCCTTAGATCACTTCATATATTTAGGCCACTTCCTACACACAGGTGCATCAACATCAAATTATTCCAATTATCTTCATATTATTTGTCATACACAAAATAGAAGCTCAGTTTTAATTTACTGAATCTGTAAAACATCTGTCTAGGAAGCATTATACACAAATTTAATCACCCCTGTTCTGAAGTGAATCACCATTTCCTTCAGTCAATGTACCATAACACCTATCCTAATAAATTAAATGTTTTCTCAATTTCTATATCAGTTCTGCATTGGCTTTCTTTGGAAAGTCAAAATAGGTCCTGACACCTCTGCCATTTTATATGAGCAAAGTTTTTTTACCTTATTTCTCAAATTCTATAATCTAAAACACTGTCAAAATCCTCTATTAGATTCTTTCACTTGCAAATCCTTTGTGTCTACTAGAATTAGGTAAACTCATAAATAAGACCACTTTGCTTTTCTACTGTATGTGAATCTACTTAGAAAGTACCAAACAGATCAATAATCACAGTATTTAATAAAGCAAAAAAAGAAACAAAAATTTTCATAAACAGTCTAGATGTTGCATGTGTGTGGAGAAACCACAGCACTAAGTACCAATATTTAGTATTTTACATGTGACATATATGTCCATGACAAACACATTCATTCTCTGCATAATTTCAAGCAACTCTTGAGGTTATTGCAATTATTCTAGGCAGTGTTTAGATTATCCCATTTCTAAAATCATCAGTAACATAAAAACCACATTTTCTAACCTTTGAGTGCAGTTCTGAAACTTTCAATTATTTTTAAACTTATTAATGACTTGCTTATGCATTAAAAAATTGAAACATGGAAGTTATTTATTTGTTAATGATGAGAAAGAAAATGTTTTTTAACAATCAAAACTAGATCTGCTCCATTAAATAGTAAGAAACTTCCATATGATTAAAACACTACCCTTAATTTATGATACTTTTAAGTAGAATTCATAGTCATGTTAGGAAAGAAACTGTTCCATTTATATCAGATGAAAAATTAGCTTTCCTAGGGGAAACCACTGTGGTAAATGACAGAATTTACAGAGCTATGAATAGGGCAGAAGAAAGTTGTTGTGCATGTTAAAGAATAAGAGGGGTTTTTGTAAGCATTCCTTCTGCAGTTTATATGATAACGTATGCTCTACCACTTCACTAAAATGAAGGTTCAGTGGCCTACTATAAAATATAGATTTGAAATCATAACACAAGCATAAAATATTCATTAATATGTTCATTTAGTTTTGCAAGCAGCTTGCACAATATTGAAATTGTGCAGCACATGACATTTCGACATACAGGTAAGATAAACTCCTCAAATGTGTAAAATTTAGATGCAGTTGCTTAGAGTATATGTTTATACAGAATGATGAAGGGCCTAAATACAAAATGTGCCTGTTCACCTATACTTATTTTAGCTCTGCCCCAAAATACAGTAACAAATGAAGCAATTAACTGCTAATGAGCAGCTAGGAGTTGCACAGTTTCCAGACATAAGGTTTTGCATGCACTGCTTGTAAACAAAGATGTAGGGAAGTGCAATTTTACTTTAACAACATGGCTTTCTCTGAGCGCGCTGAAAGTACACGACAGAAACCATTAAGCACTAAGAATTTAAATAGCTTCCAGGTCTGGGGACACAGAGTTTACTATAGGCTACCAACGGCCTCCATTTGGCAAGGTCTGAGTGCCTTGCTGAATAATGACTTTAACATATGCATAAAGTTTAGTTTTGTTAAGCATGGCCCATAATGAAGAATTAAGTTAAAATCAAGAATGCTGCTGATCTTTCAAATGTATTTTTTTCTTAAATTAATAAAACTTCTTTCATGCACATTTTTTATGGCACAGACTTTCTGAATTTGATTTCCTTGCTTGCAATCCTTTCAGCCATTAAATAAGCAACAACACAGTTTTAACATTTCTCTCCATGCTTTGGTTCCTGTCTCGTAAGGTGATCTAGTGTCCAGGAGATCAGATAGAGTTGAAATAGGAGTCAAAAATTGGTTCCTGAAAAGCATTACCTGGGACTTTCTACAGTTTAAATTTTAAGTTAGGGTACCGATTTCCTTGTAAGAAATATATTTATAGAATAATTGCACTTTTCAAGTTCTCCTGGAGAGTTTTAGTGAAATCTAGTGCCTAGTCCACAAAGCCCTTCACCCCTACTTAAAAAGAATATGGATTTTGACTCATATTCACAGGTTCTTACCTGGGTAATTTTTAGCATGATTTGGACATAACTCAAAATCAAGTTATTCTCAGAAGAATTTGCAACTTTTACTGGATATTGACTGAGAAGTACACACATAGAAAGGTGAAAAGACTAGCCTCTGTCACATGGATGTACTGGAGTCTCCATTACTCGACATAAAATTTAGTCTTATGTCAATAGTTTGGATAGGAAGGGAGGATGATTAGTTACCTTGAATGATTAGTTACCCTTTTAGTTAAAGACACAATGCTAAATTTCATACTTACTTATACCTTCGGCAGAACACCTCTAAATAAGGTAAAATTTTCAGTGACCTTACCCATTACTGTCACTTGTCACTGTGAAGATCAATTTAACTTTACAGATTCTAAAGCATCTTTTATTCCTTTTTGCTGCCACAGCACATTACAACACGTTTCTTTCATTGAGTGCTTTTAGGTCCCCAGTGGGCGCTTAAGACTTTCAGGGTAACTGTGTAATAAAATGTGGTCTAACTGGCTGAAACCTACTGGCTTTCGTGTACAGAAAAAATAAAATAAAATCCATTGATCTTTTATCCTCCAAAGCAAGACAGTAGGGGCCTAAATTTTTTTTAAGAGGCAAAGAAAGGGAGGGGAAAGAATGAATGTATATAATGTGAATATCTAGGGAGTGCTAACAAAATTAGGAAAAAACTAATAAGCTGGCTGGCAGCATTCACTGCAAAATTGAATTCTGAATACTCTGCATTGCAGAGTAAAAACTGTGATGTGAACTCAGTCATAAAAGCAGAATTAAGGAGAAATCTAGGCCTTCAGACATAAAGTTCTAATATTAAACACTAGATAAGGTTATACCATCCAAAGTCTCTGTTTTTAATACATGTTTGCCTCCAGCTCACCTGGTAGACCTGGTAAACAGAATTAGTTATGTAAGGCATCTATCCAATGTCTTCTCAAAGTCGTATCTTCTTCAGCATATGCCTCTTCAGCATATTCTTTTTTTTAAATATTTACTATTATTATTATTTTTATTGTCTGCAGGTGGTTGCTTGTATATAACAGCAAACTGAATGTGTTTTCTAAGATTTTTCAAATTCAAACTTTGCTCAGTACTTAATAGTGTTATCATCCACCTTGGTTTTGGTTTAAAAAGTCAGGCTCCAAGGAGAATCTGGAGGAGAGATTATGGACCCTCTAGCTCTTCAAAGAAAACCACTTAAGAGTTCTGCTGTTTCTGCTTTGAAATTACTTAGGGGGGAGTTAACACTACTAAATTATTCAGTACAATGTGTAAAATTAAATGGCATTTACAAATATTTTTAAACATTAATTTTCAAACTTCATTTAAAAAAGGTATAGTCACAGAAAAACAGTGGTAGTGGAGTATTTCATCATATGAACATTTCATGCTTTAAAATTATTAAAGCTACTACTTTCCTCTGAAGCTAAGTAAAAAAAAAATATGCTGTTTTATATGCCGTGATTTTAAATCTCAAGACCTGTGCGTTCCTCTATTGCACTCAGGGAAATTTTACAAACCCAAATTTATTTCCCTCAGTCAGTAAGGCTGCTCAAGCATTTAGCTATGTATTTCTACTTATTTTTTTTTGAGGAAAACATGTAAATCATCTGTACACTGCAAGGTGACAGGAAGATTAAAGGAAATATTTGCTGTTTAAGTATATATAAATACACATATATTTTTAAGTTGCTTCACTTTTTCAAACCTCAGTTCAGAAACTTAAACCAATTCAAGGACCTCAGTGGGTATGGAATGTCACTGCTAAGAAAACAAAGCCTGCTTGGTACTGAGTTTATTTTATTTCAGTAAAACAAATTCAGGGAATGACTACACTTCAACAAACCAGAATTTAACACTGTGTAAAAAGATTCCATCTCTTCAGGATCTAAAAAGAGCAACCTGTGAATCCTGTCATGGAATTCAGAAACAACCTCCTCCCCTCTAGCCTCTCTACAGAGAATACAATATAGCCCACTAAACACAGCACGCTAGGAGTAGTCCATGGGCTTTACAATGATGTTGCAGGCCTGAGAACTACCTTTTGCCAGAATTACTTTGAACTCTTCTTGACCTGTCTGGCACTTTGTTTTACCTTTTTTAGCTGTAATAGCACTTTTGTCCAGTGACTATGTTCTAACAAGTAGTAATTCTATGTAGAACGAAATACTCATGGCTCTAACATAAAAGTGTAATCTAGAGAAATACAGGCCTCATGTGATAGCAGAGGCTATAAAAGCAGGGACTTGGGATGCAATGCAGAGCAGTGCAGGCATGGGTTGATAACAGAAGTGACGCAGGGTGGCTCTAGAGAGGCCAGATCCATAAACAGCTTGACCATGGTCAATTAAAGGAATACATACATAGAGCTGGGCAAAACCAGCTAACAGTAACAAGAACAAGTATCCAGTATAGGCATCACACTTTCTATATCAAACAGTTTTGATTGGAAGAGACCTTTAAGATCAAGCCCAACTGTTAACCCAGAACTGCCAAGTCACCACTAAACCATGTCCCTCAGCATCATATCAATATGTCTTTTAAATACCTCCAGGGATGGTGACTCATTTACTTGCCTGGGTAGCATGTTCCAGTGCTTTACAATCCTTTCAGTGAAGAATTTTTTCCTAATATCCAACCTAAACCTTCCCTGGTGGAACTTGAGATCATTTCCTCTTCCTATCACTTGTTACTTGGGAGAAAAGAATGACACTCACCTCACTACAACCTCCTCTCAGTTAGTTGTAGAGAGTGATAAAGTTTCCCCCAAGCCTCCTTTTCTCCAGGCTAAACAACCCCAGTTCCCTGAGTACATTCTCTAGAGCCCTCACCAAGTGCATTGCTCTTCTTCAGACGCGCCCCAATGCCTCAATGTCCTTGTAGTGAGGGGCCCAAAACTGAACACAGTAAATTCAGTTTTAACATGGATTTACAGACCTACTAAGAAAGAGCAAGGTTTGCAACATGTGGCATCAAACACATACAAATCACCCTAAGCAGATCCTACAGTGAAGAGGCAGCAATTATCATTAACATCATATTGCTCTCAGCAATTGACTCAGGATCACAACAACTTGCATGGCCAATTGAAGCTGTCAAATGTAAGACCATGAAGGGCACTGGAAGGGCGAATACAACAGTAAAGAAAGGGGTAAATACTAAAAAGTACACATTTAATAATTTTCCTGTATTACAGATTTCTTTTTTCTACACTACAGGGTTGGTTTTTTGCTTTCTTGCTTTTTCTTTATTTCTCTGTAACAAATTTGAAGCCATGAATATTGTTTGATTAGTCAGTTAAGATTTCAATTATATAAAGGGAAATTATTTAGTTTACATATATAAAATCTGTTTACTTTTTGCCCTTAAGAAGGCACTGGTTATAAAAGAAGCTTTCGTTTAGACCCCTGAAAAATTCTGTTAAAGGATTTCTTAGTGTCTCAACTCTAGGAAGTAACCTTCCAGTTCAGTAAAACCCATGTGACCTCACGTTCATCTGGAACAGTTTCCTCCGGAATCTTTCACAGACTTTTCTGCCTTATATATATATCTCCTTCCTATCTGTTTGTACGTACCATCTTTATATTTAAAAAGAATTCACAGTGTTCTATGGATTTATGCAGGTATCTGAAGACATTTATTTTTTTTTCCTCGCTGTCTACTTTTTAATATATTTAATCCTACCAGAATATTATTTGCATAATGCTTTTCATTTCAGTTTCAAATAACATAGAATGGAAGAAATGTTTGATATAATTTGGCTGCTTCTCTGAAAAGGCTTCCTTTCACTTCAGGCTATCTAGAGCATCTATCTGTTCACATAGAAAATATATCCCTTAAACTGTGAAATGGGCAATGTATCGGCACAAACTGCATACTAAAACATCCATGTGCTTCTATGATCATCCCTCCTTAAGTGAAAACACACACCTTTAGCCAAGCTTTTGCAGATGTCCTTTCCAAGAAATGTAAAATAATGGCAGTACGTACTCCATGCACCGCCAGAGCATATGGACTGCTAACTGAGAACCATTCACATCCAAGTACAAACATTAGAAGAGACTCCACAGAATATGATTCCTCCATCGAAATATCTCTGCAAAACAAGCAGACTATGTGTAAGGAAGGTTGCAGCTATGCTAACACTGAGTAACAAATTTCAAAGGTGGAAGCATCCGTCAGGACACTCATACTCACTTTATTTTTTTTGCACACATATTATGGTTACTGCAAGCAGCTCTGGAAATATGAAAGACTATAGGTTTTGATTGAAACAAGTGTCATTTCCTTACTGACTATGCTAATTCAGCAAAATGGTAAAACTGAGCTGAATCATCATGCAAGTATGTAAAAAGCTCTAAAATACTAGCTGCAAAATGAATACACATTTTATATCTATTCATAAAGCCAAGAGACTAAAAATCTTAATCTTCCCAAAATCTGCTGAAATTCACAATACATTACAGAGTAGTAATTCTAATATTAAGAATTTTTAGAAAAACAACAGCAAAACCAACTAGTATGTGGTACAGTCACATTATAATGTGCAGAGATAACACACATTTTCTGACAAAGCTCTTAAGTATGTTCGTGTTCCAGTACAAGACACATGCACAGGATGCTTCACTAATAAGTAACAAGATAAATACTGTCTGCATCAGAATTCCAGCTGCAGAGGATCTAAAAAAAATGTCTAAAATTGCACTTCCAGCTTCACATTCAGTTTTCAATCCCCTAATACCCAAAATGCCTGGTAACATGCAGCTGGCCACCATTCTGACACATGTTGACCAGCTCCTTTTGTCAAGAGAATAACGTGGCAGAAGCTACATAAATACATCCAACTGTTGTCCCAAAACAGACTACTGCATGCAACCAGCAGGCTCCAAAGGTGTTGTGCAGCTTCTAAAAATATGGGAGCAATGAAATAACATCCCCTTCCTTTTAAATCTCAGAGAGCATCCAGGCACCTCTCCAAAGAGAAGATATCCTTGTTGAAAATACTTCTCCAGAAAGCAATTCAGAGCAGGAGCTTAACCTGTCTTCTTCCTGAAGCTGATTCACAGACTGTACAGAGAGACTAGCTTTCCTGGCCTTTTCTTCCTGGGCAAAGGAAACTATATTTTGCATTAAAAGACTGTTTCAGTAGTAAAACATGCATAGAAGATTCAAGATAAGTATCTTGCATTGCTGCAGATAGTCCCAGTGTGATGAATGACCAGAGGGCACATGGTTATACTCGTCAACATTTCAAAGGTTGTGTTTGCAAACTCAAATGCTGATCAGGCTAGAAACAATGAGGCCAGATGCATCTGGTCTCAATTCATCCCAAATCCCTTAGTCTAACATTTTCTAACTGCCATGCATCTCTCTGAATACTCAAAACCAGCCATTAGGAAACATCAATGCAGATAAAATGACATAAGGAGTAGTTTGAAAGAACAGTAAGTTTCTACAACTGCAAATAAAAGCTACATAGCTGTCCCTGAATATGTCATTCAAAGTCTCAAAATGTATCATCTTCAACAATGAGATCATCATTATATAGAAGCAACACCACATCATACTTTTAATATTAAACATTTTGGCCAAGGTTTAAAGCTTCCCGAAATCAGACTTCGAGTCTTGCAAGGAACGAATCAAAACTGTTCAACAGATGAGTAAGAGAGAAAGAGTGACCACAAAAAAGTTTTAAGGTAAGGAAAATATTAAAATAAGAATAATGCTAATTACAATTTTCTCTAATCGAAATTACAGCAAAGTTTTTGGGTTTGTTCTGAGAAGTAACATCTGTAGAGGTTCTGAGAAATAACATCTGTGGATGAGATGTCATCTACAGTGAGACTTGGTACTTCAGCAAGCCTAAGGAAAAGAAGCCTAAGGACATCTGTGAACTATACTTCCCACTAAGTGTATTATACGCCTCAGGGAAAAAAAAAAAAAAAGGAAATTATAAAGGCTCAGAAAAGTGCAATTCTCCAAAACATATGGAGAACCCTATTCTTTCTAATCAGTGTCTTATTTTCTGTGCCTGGAATGTCTTCAGTTTGTAATTTATTTTAGGGATTAGAAGTTTTTAAAAGTTCAAATGAGTCCCAAGTGCCATGTTATGCCAATGTAATGACATTGTTATGTGTAATATATCATCAAACTGACATCTTTGTGGTACCAAAGGGGAGTGAAAGATAATGGATTACAATGAAGGACCTTGAAAAGGTAGGATTCAGAGTTTAACAACTTCAGTTTAGGCAGAAATCATTTCTCAGTGTAGCATCCTGCTTCCTCTTCTTCATCCTGTTATTTTATTTTTTCCATTTAGGCTTAAAATCTTCGTAATGATCTATTAATTAACAACTGCTTCCAACTACTGTATTTTAAATAGTAGCCTTGCTTCAAACTGTCCCATATTACTGTTAATAGCCTCCTTCACAAGGGACCCAGCATGGGACAAAGCTGAGGATGTCAGCCATGTGTGTGGTTCCTCTGGGATATCATATTTAAGAAACAGCAAAAATGACAGGCAGGAAGAGGAGGAAAGAGAAAAGCATGAGAAACAACCCTGTAAGCAACAAGGTCAGACAAGTAGGAGGGTGAGGAAGTTCTCCAGGTGACATAGCATGGTAAAAATGTGAGGAGGAAGGAGTAGCAGTGCAGTTATGGACTGACTGTCAGCCCCATTCACCATCCTCCACCCCTCACTGTTGGGTGGGTGTCAGGCTACTGGACCAGGGTTAACCCTCAACATCACCAAATTCAGCTTTGCTCTGAGCAATGCATGAAGGTTTGTGTTTATCAATTCTCATGGAAAAACTGGCTCACTTTAGTTTAAATGCCCATCTCAGATAATGTCTGTTTGGTTCACTGAAGTTCCAAAGAGTCCAAACAAATGTTCCTCTAAATAACAAAATAGGAAGATATTAAAATCAAATTGTTACTGGTTAAGTAAATTAAAAGATTTATTAGGAAACACTCAATTATACCAAAGCCTAAGCTGTAGTTAAACTCCTTGCCTCATTTAGAATGACTCTCAGAATAGAATGTTTCATTTTTGTTGGGTTTTTTTCTATCAGTTCCCAAAACATTGCTAATGAATTCAAACTTCCCGCTGAACTATGACTCCTCTTAATTTTAACCAATTTCAGCTAATACAAACATACAATACTGAAAGTCAAGTAAGTCTTCAAGTCTCTTTTCTGCTTATTTCCATCAAAACTTGACTACTTTCTTCTACTACTGAAACAGATTCCTATTCAAATGCTTTAAAATATTTTGGGAAGGATGAAGGCAAATTCATCACTCTCCTGAGTTCCCTCTTGTACAGAAGAATACTTGCAGATTCATTTACAAATAAACAAGAGGACAGATATCCATTATGCCATAATTTATGCTCAAAAATCTCTCAGATCAGACAGAGAAATTCCTGCTGTCTACCACTTCTCAGGAAACACTTCATACAGTTTGCACATGTTAACGTGGAACAGAATTATATTTACTCTCTGGAGTTATGTTTCACAGAACTCACCGAATATCTCTGTGTACTTGGATAAGCTTTTGCTGTAGCCCTTGGACTGTCCTCAGACCTGCAAAGCATCATCATCGAAAAGAGTTAGGCCTTCCAGAAAGCAAAAATAGTGCCTTCAGAACATGAACTGCAAAGATGAGTTACTACCAATCACATTTAGGCACATATACAGGGGCAGTCTGAAATTCCACACTGCTGAACACCATGAGATACAGCATTGACTGCTCAACTCGGTGGAGTAAGCAGAAGTCAAGCTGTTGTTCAGACACATAATTAAAGGTTAGAAGCCCTAAACTGAGAATATGAAAGCTTTGGAAATCTTGAAAGCCTTGTGAAAAGAACATTCCCCAAAGATCCAAGAATGTTGTGCTTTATTCGCCTTTAAGGTTAAGGTATAAAAGAATCTGTATTTTGTGTGTCTATTTTCAGTTTTCTAGACCTACTATTTATTTGTCATAGTGAGTCACCATGGTCAAGGCTGTTTTCTATCACAAGCTTCATGTTAGCTTTAAGTTAAATTATTTTATTTCCTGGAGTTCTGATGTGTTATATACACAGCACAAGTTTAAAAAAAAGCTGATTTACTTGTTATCAAATATCATAATCTTACCTTAAAGGCTTACAAATGAGATTAAAGAATTGGACTCAAATAAAAAGGAAGGGCTATCACCACTATGCTATGTCTTGTATGATTGATTACCATTGGACTTTTTTTACAATTCTGTTTTGTTAAATAACAAATCATTTCTATATATAGATGCACAAATATAAATATTTTAGAGAGAGATAAAAAATACTTAAGTGTTTATATATATAAAAAACGTGCACACATGTCTAGCCCTTGAGAGACCATGCTGTGCAGCTGGCTCTCAGCTTGCAGCAATCACTTCTAATTATTTGCATCTACAAACCTGTACTTGGTAGCACATATTAACTTAGTATAGTGAAGTTTAGGTAAGGGATTATTTAGAATACTAAGATGCAGTTCTCTGACAATAAAGATCCTACAAAAGAGTCACAAGAATCAAGACACTACTGTCTATTTTGACTAAGAACATATATATTTTTTACCAATTTTTTTTCATTTGTTTGTTTCTAAATAAAATTTTGAAGTTTCCTTGAGATACTAATTCTTACAGTGAAGTAGTATTTGAAACATAATAATGTAGTCAGGACAAACTATATCTCATAGTTGACCTCAACAAGGACAAATGAGCCCGGACACATAAGCCCAACAGAACCTTGCTGACTTAAATCAACTGAAGATCCATCTCAGAATACTTTCTCTGTTCTACCATAAAGACAGCTCCTGCCACATGGTTTAATATTCCCCAGTCCAATTAACAGTTTGAATAGCCACTGTCTATCCTGTGTAGGCTGCTAGAAGATTGACTGCTAATTCACTGTGCCTGCATCATTCATTCCTATCACTGTTTTGCTAATGGAACTTACCTGGGACCTCAAGACTATTCTCTGAGTCAGACTGTTTCACTGCACCACCCAATCCAGCCCATAGCTCTTGTCACTGAACTGTACTCAAATCCAGGCTGGTTCAATCCAGTGGAACATATTCAAAGCTGGAAGACTGTGTTACAGGCATCCAGGTGTCTTCTCTCTCCCTTTTAGATTCCCAAATACTTCCACCAATGAAACTTAAACAACCAGTTGCAACCGACTTGATTTTATCCATGACTGATGCCCTTCCTGAAGAAAAAGTATGTTGGCGTCTTTGCCTATCTTCCATAGCCATTCCACCACTACAGTGGGGGTATTGGGAGGCCACAAAACTATATGGAAACAGTTAAATCTTGTAGGAAAGTACTGCTTCTCTACTTAAGTCTATGTCACCACATAAAAAATAGACATGCTTGCTAAGACGAGTATAATATACCTTAGTAAGAATGTGCTTTAGAGAATGATTACAGATTACTTGCTCTTAACTGGGGAAAAAAAATATGGAACTGAGTTTCCATGAAGATTTGTACAAGGAAGGTTTTCTTTCCTCAAACTTCTGGTTGTCAACAGCACAACACCATTTCCACAGGAAGAAAAATATGACCACCTGGTTTTTACTCTCACATGAATAAGTAATGTCAAAGACTGACAGACTCACGGGAGCGTGTGATTTCTTTTTTCTTTTGTTTTGGCAGCTGTGCACACATTTATTTCCTGAGGTGAGGTATTGGTAGGACAGAAGGAATTAGACAAAAAGAAAGTCATAAAAAGCCTGTGAAAACATAGATAGGAAGAAAACAGGGAAAATGGAGGGTTGCTGATATAAAGGACCTGGAAGAAAGAATGGTTAAGAGTTAAATCAAGCAGAAATTCATCACAAGAAAAAGAAGAAAATTAAAAATAAGATAAAAGATTAAAATTCTGGAAGTCAGCTGGCACTGATGGCACCATCTCCTTTATCACCACCATACTCTGCTCATGTCAGACAAATTACTAGATATTAGAGTAATTGGGCTTTGTCTCCTCTGATTTAAGGGCTGGGGTGTTCTTGTTCTTTTCCCTCTTCTTTCCACCATGAGCATTAAGAAAGAGTCACTGTTGCAGTGGTTTAGGTATTTGCTACAGAGAAAGTAAAATGAACTCTAAAGCTGTGCAGAGAAATTGGTTCAGTTTCATGTTCAATAACAGTTCATTTACAATCACAACCTTATTTTTCTCAAAACATGCTAGAGACAACCCAACCCAACATTTGCAGAGCCAGATGTAGGCTTGTCTGATGAGACTGGACGTAACAGTACCTAAGATAATACAGTACAGCTACTTGTAACAAGTACATTTTTTGACTAAAAGTTTTCCTTCGTTTGTTAGTGATTTCTAGAAATGTTTTTTTCCCCAGCATAAACATATGGTCACCAAAGTGCATGTATTTCATTCAGCCTGTTCTGTACATGGAAGTCCTAGATAGTGTATTCAGAAAAGAAGACCTCTGAAGGTACCTGAAACGTTTCTGCTAATACATATCCCATTATATCTGGTCTTGTTTAGAAATAGACTATCCTGGAGTAAAACTACATGGATCAATCCCAAATAAAATGTGCATTAATGAAAGAACACCCCTGAGGTCTCATTGAAAATGTGATAAATTATACACTAACAAAAGAAAACAAGTAAACTACTTATATGTTTAATGAATAAAATAAAATCTATTTTATAAAAAAGATTGTGTTTTCCCACTGTGATATAATTGAAGTACCCAACAGATTTTCATTTAATATACTATGCTACAATAACTATACAGTTCTGATTAAAATCAAACAGGGACCAAATTAGGAATGTATTAATGATAATGTTCTCTTCATGAAATCCTATGGCATTTTTTACTTAGTTAAGGATGTCTCAGCATACATCATAACTCCCTATTAACCCAATGATGTGTAGAGAGGATATATTCTATGTAATTTATTTTTTTTTACCAAATTAGTACTTATTAAAAATCATATAAATCATGGAAACATAGAATCATAGAATAGTTTCAGATGGAAGAGACCTTCAAGATCACCAAGTCCAACCTTATTCCCAGCCCTATCAAAAGCCACTAAACCATGTCCCTAAGCACAACATCCAACTGCCTCTTAAACACTTCCAGGGATGGTGACTCCACCTCCCCCTTGGGCAGGCCATTCCAATGCCTGACAACCCTTTCTGGAAAGAAATGTTTCCTGATATCCAGCCTGAACCTCCCCTGCTTCAACTTCAGGCCATTTCCTCTTGTTCTGTCATTTGTCACCAGGGAGAACAGACCAACTCCCTCCTTGCTACAACTTCCCTTCAGGTAGTTGGAGAAGGCAATAACGTCTCCCCTCAGCCTTCTTTTCTCAAGGCTAAACAGACTCAGATCCTTCAGCCTTTCCTCACGAGAGACACACTCCAAACTCTTTACTAGCTTTGTAGCCCTCCTCTGTACCCTCTCCAGCACCTCAACATCCTTGTCGTAGAGAGGGGCACAAAACTGGACACAGTATTCGAGGTGCAGCCTCAGCAAAGCTGAGTACAGAGGAATGATCCCCTCTCTGCTCCTGCTGACCACACTATTCCTGACACAGGTCAGGAAGTCATTGGCCTTCTTGGCCACCTGGGCACAGTGCTGGCTCATGTTCAGGCGGCTGTCAATCAACAATCCCTGTTTGTTGCGCATACTCCATGCATTGGTATAGATGGACTTCAGATGAGCTAATGATCCCAGCACCTTTTTGTGAGTGTGGGTCCCATTTTCTACCAGAAAAATGAAACAAATAATTGGAATTTAGGAATATAGTACTCATTAAATTGGATGCAAAAGGGGAGAGAGTCATGAAGGAAACAAACCTGGGATATGTGTTCTGTCACTTCTTCACCCATTCAACACATGCTTTCTGGATCAGTGAAAATGGATGCATGTTAATTAACTGTTCTTTCTCAAGCTTGAGGTACAGTTTGGCAGGAGACAGCATAACTGATCAACTGTTGTACAGACTGCATTCAGGTACTGGTATTTTCTCAAGTGAGAAGGAAAAGAAAGTAAGATTGGCTTGGTGCAACACCTTCGCACTGACTATGCACTACTGACTGATATTACCACAGAATAAAAGGCAAATTCAGAAAATGACTTCAAGTCCAAACTTCTGAGGTGCTGGCAACTCTAACTCCCTCCCTAGACTCCTAAGATAGGAAGAGTTCCAAGCAGAGCACAAAGCAAGGTCAGCAATTAAATGAAGCATCTGTGCAAGTTCTTGAGGAGTAGGATAGTATAAGGGACAGTTGCAGTGTTACCAATTAAAGATAACTTGAGGTTATACTTACTAAACCCTACAAAATGGGCTGAAAGACTAATGACCCACATCAGCATACACAAACTCAGATTTTAAAATGGTTGTCTTTACTGCCGTGACAGCTGCTTTATAGACTATTGCATCGTTAAAAGGATCAGTATTCCTTTGATGCTGTGGAAAACCTGACATACACTCATAATGAGAGAGTGACCAAGAAGAAATTAAATACAGGACTCATTTAGGTAACTGCTCTCTTTCTTTAATGACTTCACTGTGAGACAGTTAAATTCCAGTCAGATAAGTGAATATAATGACCTGTTACTCTTCCGAGTGAGTTATTTCCTGCTATGAGTATAAAAGAGAATGGAGACTGTAGCTGTAATGAATCCATTGCTTTCTTCACTACATAGACAACCAGAAAACAGGAAAACAATGGCACAGAGAAAACGGAGCAGGGAGAGGAAATACTTTCATCAAAGGAAAAGCCTCTTTAAAACCAAACAGTCTTAAAACAAGCTCAAAAGTGGTGATGGGAAAAAAAAACCAAACTGTTCTCGGTGTTTACTGGCAACATGCAGAGGAAGGTTTACATTGCTGTCCAGGAGTTTTAAGATAAAGAATACTGCTTTCACAAAGAATATTCCTGCCTTCCAGATGTATTTGAGTTCCTTAAAGGGGTAAACAAGCATACAACAAGAGTAAATTTGATGAGTTTGGTCAAATAAAATTTCCATAGCGCTTAGTAAGATCTTTAAGAAATATTAAGCTGTTGCAAGATAAGGAAAAGGACATTCCCTTGAATAAATAACTACTTGAAGATGGGATAACAACAGACAGGAATTAAAGCCCAGTTTTCACAAAATAAGGAGTAAATGACCATGAGTTCTGCAGTCAAGAATTTTCATAAACTGACAAGGAAAATGGGGTGACTAGTGGGGGGATAAACCCGACACTACATTATTCATGACCATAAAAACGAAGGCTGACTCTGAAGAGCTCTAGGATGACCTTTCAAGATTGGGCAAAAGGATGGCAGATGAAATTCAACAATCATTTTCTATTTAAAAATCATTAATACATGCAAACTGATTAAGACACTCCCTCCAAACTTTTTTTTTTCCTCTTTAGCTCTCTCTGCATAACAGTTAAACTAATGTTCTCTGAGAGACAACACAGAGAATGTAGATACTTCTGGCAAACAAGAAAAAACAGGTGACCCTTTAAAAATAAGGATTTTCTATACTGCCATCCTCAGTCTGACAGGCCAAACCCTTTTCTGCTAAGAATACATCCCAAAGCCTTATACAGACCACTGCCTCTGGAAACAGACGGATTACATTTTTATGCAATTCTGTCCTTCAGTTATTAGGGCTGAAGGCAGCTAAATATTTCTGGTTTGTGCATGTATCTTAAGGTACTATAGCTGATGCTCAGAAAGGTGAAAAGACATTTACAGGAACTGACAGGTATACAAACATAAAAGGGTAACTATTTTTCAAAAGCTAGATGTGCTTCAGTTTTGCACACACTATCTAATTATGTGTTATAAATATTTACTAATTATAGAACTATATTGATCTTTTCATTATTGAATACACTTAATAAAAAAACCCCAGCTCACTGTGTTTCAGTGTAAGAATGTAAATGTTTGAAAGAATACTTATACAAATTATTGCAAGAAAAGAAACTGCACAGGTAAGTTCTTCCTAACTGAACAGGATAACCTCAGCAATGTTAATTGGAAAGAAACGTAGATAGGTAGAAAGACCTAAAGCATTTCTCTTCCATGGAAAAACTTTTGCTCATGTATGTAGTTGAAGGATTTTAGTTGGAAAATATTATTTATTGAATAACTTTTTCAACTATCCCTTGATTTAAGGTTGTGTAAAGCAGCAAGAATTTGAAGCATTCCGATTTCAACGGTTTGATTTAGATGGAAACAGTTGCACGGAATTGTTAAAATTTACTGTAAGTGCTCAAATAGATTAATATAGATTTGTTTTGAGAGAAATATTTGATTCTTTGGCAGTGACTTTAAAGATATGCTGATTTGCTTCCATAAGAGATAACATGGATTCAACTGAGATTTTCATAAGACCTTTCATGTAATCTTTGTTGAACTATTATACATTTTCCTCCAATGCAGTATAGCTTATTTTAACTACAAATAAATGATGTAATCTGATAAGAACATATTCTGTATGAAATTGAACCTTGTTTTTTTTTCTTGTCTTTTGGAATTACTGACATTATTTTCACATTCTGCTAGGTCCCTGTTTGTGTTAGGTCAGAAAGGACAACTGTCAAAGACAGGCAGAGATAATATTTTTTCCACCCTAGTGTAAATGAATAAATATTGAAAATATTACGAGGAATGCTGAACCTCAAAAATCACAATGATTCCTCCAACCCAAGTAATTCATATAATACCACTTGAAAATTAAATTGTCTTTGGAAGTGACTATTGTTTTACAAAAAACATGTCATAATTGCATGGTACAGGTTATAGAAGGCACAAACACCTAAGCAAACTCATTTCTTCACAAAAACTTGAGGTGGTAAAGCTGAAAAGTATTCTCTTTCTCTAGTGAATTATCAAAGAAAGATATGGAAGACCTGGCAGTGAGCAACTAACACAGACGTTATCTGCTAAATGACAGTAACTTTCACACGGTGTATAAGCCTTGGTGTGAGTTCATGCAGCCTGTGTGAAGACACCTTAATCAAAGACAATCTCTGGACATCAGCAAGTAATGTCAGATGTCATACACCAGAGAGCATGTTATAGACCAGTGCTAATCATTACTTTCTTGGATATCAACCAATTCCTCCACGCAAACGCACCATGCATTAAACCTAACTTCTCTCACAGGACAGGAGATTGATGTGAAGAGAAGAAATCAAGGTACATTTTATCCAAAAAAGGAAGATGTTGTTGGAAAAGCACAGCCAGAGTAACACCCTTGGTGTGCAAACTTCACAGAAAAGAAGTGGTGTTTCCCTGGAAAATTGTAGCTAAAGCACAGTCTCAATATCTGGCGATGTACCTTGTTTCACAACAAGGCTGGAACACTGTGACATCTTTCATGCTAGGTTTCATCCTTAAATTTTTGTTCCTTTTGACTGAAAGCAGTAATTTAACTACTGGGTAGAAGACATTTCTTTGTCAAATTGTCATTGTCATTTCAAGTGTCATGTTGACACTTACAGATCATCATGTTTCTAGGAACAGTAAGAATTAGGGAAAAAGCAGGGAACAGGGATGGTATCATAGAATCATAAAATCATAGAATATTTTAAGGTTGGAAGGTACCTTTAAAAGTCACCTTGACCAACCTGCTTCTACGGCCTGCACATTTCCTTCTTGCTCTTTAGTTTGACCAGAGGTCTCTTCAGCCATGCTGGTCTCTTGCTTTCCTTGCCTGACTTCTGCCAGCACTGTTCTACTCTGTACCACAAGGGCCGTTTCCCAGGGGTTCCTATTGGCTAACTCCTTGAAGAGCTGCAAGTTTCCTAAAATTCAGGGTCCTGACTTTATTCTTCTACTCTACTATGATATCATAGTTTTTTCCTTATTTGAGGACTCCAATAAAACTGTGTTTGGTTTACTTTTGATTCAAAAAAAATATGCAACACACAAAATGGATGATTTCCAGTATATTTCTTGTCAAGATTTCACTTTCTCCAATTAGAGTATACAGTGTGTGGAATAGTGAATTTAAAAGCACTACTGAATTTTATTCTGGTTCATAATTCAGCTGTTTACTTGACTAATAACTAACCTAAGAATCCTCACACTATATTTTATTTAGACTTAGGCAAGACACTGTAACTAAACCAGGAAATCCTATTCTAGTTGTGGTTTTACTGAGCAGTTTAGCATAATTTCTTTTAAAGTCTTTCTGGCCATGCTAATTATACTTCTCTTGTGCTTCACTGAACTTTTGGAAAGTCTTGTATAAATATGCAGTTTCTGGAGCAGCTTAAAT
>WUAM01000323.1:21809146-21819250 GCA_024336885.1 Actenoides hombroni
GGCTCTGAGCAACCTGCTCTAGTGGGAGGTGTCCCTGCCCATGGTAGGGGGGTTGGAACTGGTTGATCTTTAAGGTCCCTTCCAACCCTGACAATTCTATGATTCTACAATCATTTCATTGCATGTTGCCTTTTCCCATATTGACTATTTTCCCTGCGCTTCGTATTTCCTCTTAGCACTATCTCATTTCTTAATATTTCTCTGTTAATTTTCTTAAATATCTTCTGTTTGCCATGTCTCTTCTCCATATTCAGCTCTATTTAATCTATTCCAGTTGTTGTATTCCCATCTCCAGCAGTATTTCCTTCAATCTTGTAACCCTTTTTCTATCACTTCCCTTTTTCCCCTCATCCCGTTGCAGATATCTTTTATTTTCTTCTTCCTGCTGTTAGCTATCTTCAGTTTCAAGAGTTTCTCTTCATCTCTTCTCTCCTTTGAATCTCTCCCAACATACCTCACTTGTTGTGCTACTGTGTTTACTTCGAGCTGTCACCCTCAAGAGTGGTAGCAGTTTCTTTCTCTCGCTAGCAAAAGGACTCCCTCAGAAATCTTCATGTGGCATATGAATCTGTATTCAAGCTAGTACTACACACTAAATTAGACAGAACATTCCTACCATCTGTTCAGAGTAGCTGTAAAGTTGCACAGACGTCAGTTTCACTGCACAACAACAAATTTTACTGGTCTTAGTAACCCCAGGGACTATACTACACAGTGAGCACCATCTACTGGCATCCAATTATTTATACATGTATGTAGATATAAAGTATTTGTCTATTCCTGAACCTAACCAAAATAATCTTTAAATAATTATATTTCTTTTTTTTCAGCTGATCAGCAATTAGGTGTCTTTGGATCACTGCAAGGTAATAGCTACATTTCTGGCCTGGAAGGACAAAATAACTAAATTATTAAAGCACATTCTTTTAAATTAATATAAACACACACATAATTTAATACACACATCTTGTATATAAATACACAAGCAAACACACGTCTATATTACTGGTAATCTTGGCTGTAAATAATCTGATCTTTACTTTTATCCTGGGAAAGCCTACCAAATAAAAAATAAAATAAAAAGCTTAAGCCCAGAGTAATAACTTCAGATAATGCACCATGAATATATTTTATTGATATTCTAAAATCTCTTACCTACAGAAAGGCTCTGAAGAGAGAGACATTTTGAACTACGAATTTAATTTGCACAAGTATTTGGTACATATATATCACAGGAAGAGCCAGACAGCAATTTTCTAATCAGAACGATTTTGTAAGAAATGCACCTTGCACAAGCTCAGGATGTTCTGAAAGAAGCTTTGATTTTCTTCTAAGCCTTATTATTTCTGTGAGTAAAAAGCACAAGGAATTGTCTTTCTTTTTTTTTTCTGATTCAGATGGTATTATTTCATGCCATTTGGTTGGCATGGTTTAACATCAAGCTGATTTCCCAGTTTTACTTCATTACATCAGAGAAGTGGTAGAGCTTGGATTTGATGTTTGGGGTCTTTTTATTCTCTGTTGTTGTTGCTCTCCGCAGTGAATTTGTTTCAAAGGAGTAATTTTTAACAGTTGGGCATACAAGAGTTTTAGTTCAATTTAACTAATAAAAAAGGTAGAAAAGGTTCTCCTTTAGATCCTATGCTTTCTAGAAAAGATAAAATTTGCACAAAATGAGAATTTCCTTCATTTTCAATTTCTTGCATAAGAAGACCGTCAGAGCCATGTCCATACTACACTAGTTAATTGAGTGGGCCCAGAAATTTTCCCTAAGTACAAGCAGCATGGAATAGCTTGGATCTGTGATAGTAAATTCTTTTAGTCTCCACCACAGTGATTGCTGCAGGCAAGCTAAGAATTTGGAATGGCCCTTGGAGTGATGTAAATCCCGAGCTGTGCCAAGAACCTCTTTGGAATCAGCTAATTTACATTTAGAGCACACAGGAATAGTTTAATGGAATAGACAATCACATTCCAGTGCCTAGAAATGCCTGTTGACTCTGATTTATCTAGTAGCATAGACACAGCCTTAGAGGATTAAAATGTGAATCTAATCCTGGAGACAAACTAACCAAGATGTGTTTCCCAAAGCTGTGGGAAACCTGGAACCTCACATAAGGTGCTATGATTGCCTCATTTGAGGCACATAATGGGATATCTACAGGGATGTTATCCAGTGATAAGGAAAAATTACATCATTGCACTTCACATCATTGACATATATATGACAATCATCAAACTAATTCAGAGCAGCAACTCTGGACTCTATACATACATATTACAGAAGAAGTACATTCATGGATAGTCTCCTTATACTCATCACCAGATAAACTGTAAGCTTCAAACTATTTTGGAACATCATCTAAAATCAAGAGGTAATTAGGCATATAAAACGAATTGTGTTAAAATTCTGGTAATAAAGCCCTAGCTTAATTAAATAATTTTACACATTTTTAAATGGGCAATGGCACTGAAATATACATAATCTTGACAGAAGAATACTATGTATTTTAACAGAATATCTGATCCAGAAACATAAAGGCCACACTTTGGAAATAAAATAGAAGCAGCACAGCAGCACCATAACCATCGCCTAGCTTTCTCAACATTTGCTTCTGGATGAAGACAATATTTCCAGAGCAAAGATTAAGTTTCATCCTAAATGCCCGTTATCTTCCGAACCCTAAACGTGACACAGCATGTACAAGGACATTTGGACTAGCCCCACATGTTACCCTTGCAGCTGCAGTATTACAGCTATTCTTCCACTCTGAACTGAGATAATGAGTTAAGCTCACAACCACTCCTGGCATACTATTTTCACTGAATTCTCCTCAACGTAAAATATTCCTTTAAGCAAAATATTTTGTTGGTCTAAGAAGTCATTTAATTATACTGCATTATAAAGGATGAATGAAAATGCATTATCAAAAAGGCTACCAAGCTTTAGCAATGGATTTCTATACAGTTCTACTACTTGTGCCAAATGTAATTAAGACCTTCCACTTTTCAATTTTAAGTTTACAAAGGAAAACACAAATGGAGGTATTTAGTTTACATTTTACCATACCTTTCTCAATTAGCTACTGAGCATGTCTTTCTCAGACTGATAGTTCTTCTGAAGATTCCTTTTCCATGCTTTCACATAAGATTAAATGTGTGCTTTTAAATTGATTTGTGCATGCACCTCAAAGCTCTGGAAAGGCACATTTTAAAATTTGCAATAGAAAATACATCAATATTTAAACACATTAGATACTCTTGAACTTTTACCTTGAGCTTTTTTCTTCAATTTGCATAAAAATGTATTTCTTTAAAGATTGAGAAGAAACTGGAACGTGAAGATACACATTCTGAAAAACAGGCATGCTCAATGCTTACTTTAAGGAGTATTTTAGTTAGATAAAAAGTTTCAAGTCCAGGAAGAACTAAATGAAATACTAAGGGAAAGTGCTATAGTAAGTGTAATACACAGAAGAAGCAGAAAGCAAGGGGAATTATTTTTATGAAAGTTTAACCTTCTAAATTACATCTAAATGTTAGTGTGGCACTGCAAATCTTTTAATTTGAAAATTGCATTTCCCACTTTTCTTTCAAAGTTTCAGAGTAAAGAAGCAGAGTTTCTGTGAATATGGAAAATTAAAATCAAATGAGAAGCCCTCCACCTGCACCCCAAGGGCAGCACTGACTTAGATACTAAAGTCTCTTGTTCAGGGATCTTGATGAGAACCAAGATCACCCAGCATGAAGAAGCTAAACTCTACTTGGAATCTACTGCTTGCCTAAATGATGCAGGTTACTCCTGGCACTTCCTTGCTCTTCCTTAATCTACACATTTCTTTCTCTACTTGGACTGAAGCATTTCTGGAGATACTACATTTCAGTGGATCATAACTGTGTAAATAACTTATTGGGAGTTTCAGACATTAACATAAAGAAATTTGTGTTATCTGTAAGAAATTACTGCCGAAGTCAATATTAATTACATGAAAAAACAATACCTTAGATATAAAATCCTCATGCAGCTGTATAAAACAGATACCTAGCAGCAGGAATATGTTGTTACAAAGGAGCATCTGACTAATTTTCACTGCATTTACAGCTACAATGATTCAAAATCAGTTGTTATTGCCAATACACTCAGACAAAGATTTGTGCTTCCTGTTGAAGTTATGAGATATTACCGCCACAGGTAATTTCCACTATCTTAAGACTGATTACACAGATTCTAAGTTTTATTTTCAATAAACTAAAGATAGTTGCTGATTTACTTTTACACCTTAGAAGCCCACAGAAGACAGTAACTTTTGTGAAGAATTTATTTCACTGCTGATGTATGCACACTTGAAATGTAGAGCCAATACAAGAAACACAACAAACAACGGTTACACTACACTGACTTCTGCTCAAAACATGGTTAAACTGTGTTTAAATTGAAATCATATTATCTGGGGTTTTTACAAAGTATGGAAAATTGGTAGCTGTTTAGAATACAAAAAAGACCCCGACTTAATACAATGCCAGATGCATGGAAACTGCAGGTCAAGATGTAGTAAAGAGATGTGCAATGCATGCATGTCCCTTAGCCTCTCAGGTCAGTGACATTAGGAATTAACCTATCACCAGCAGTTGTCTTGTGGCTCTAAACTGGCAATAGCACTGTACCAGTTTATCTTGGTATTGTGCTGTTGGGAGCACAGTGTGCTTAGGTAAACCAGAAAAACTATCTTCTAAATTACAAAAATGAAAACCTGCCAGAGAACAGAGATCTTTCCTTCCATTCTAATGTATTACTTAAAATAGAATTACGCTCAGACTTTCCAATCAGCTAGAGGGCATCCCAGATTACTACATGGGAAATCAAGGTCTGCATTCCACAATAAAAGTAAGTACGTTAGACTGATGACCACCCTAAAAACAGCAGGGTACTTTTGGTTTGCTTTTCTTTTACATTTGGTTTAGTGACTAGTCTAATTTTGCATAACATGAAATTGAAATTTATTTCTTTGATGTACAGGACTGTTAGCTAATCACAGAAGCTGAATACGGAACAGGCTTATTAGCTAGTCTGATCAATTTGTTTGTAGACACAGGACAGTTCCCCATAGCTATTCTAACCATTGTGAAGCACTTAAGTTCCAAATCAAAGGGCTTTCATTATATTCACAACATACTTTATCTCTTAGCATTACAAAATTTCCTTAATACTCATCCTCTCCTTATTTTAATCTCTTTCCATTTTGTAACAAACTCTGTACCTAACTTAATTTTCTTTGCTTCAGGGTTTGAAAGCTACTTAGCAAAACATGACTGTCTCCGTCAAATGTGGCTAATACTCTCTGTAACCAAATTTCTCTGCAGTTTTGAAAGTAATTTAAGCCCTTAACTCTATTAGAAAACCAGGGCAGTTAGAGGTCTAATTAACTTTGATGATTTGTGCCTTAGATCTTAGGGATGTAACTCTTTCTAAAAGGCAAGCATAGTATTTGAAAGTTTTTTACTGAAGCCTATCACATTCCAGATGTACGGAATGAACTTTTTGAGCAATCATAAATACCCAACAGTTAGGTAATCTTTTCTTAATGAAACCTTATATGTAAAGGGAAGTAAGAAAAATCCACACTATTATGTCAAATTAAGGAGACAAAACCCACAGTATAGATTTATAATATGTGGATTTACACGAGTTAGAAAGAAATACAACTGCATTCACAGTCTGGATGTGTTTGCTGAACAGCTCCTTACCATAGTGTTAGGTGGATGGTTGGACTTGATGATCTTGGAGGTCTTTTCCAGCCTTGATGATTCTATGATTCTGTGATAAGATCAGCTACTGTTTAAAAACCCTAGCTTGTAGAAAAAACATCACGTTGAACTATCTTTGTTAGCACATTAATGTACAAGGCTTAAGAGAATGAAGGACTTTTGACAACACTTGGAAAAGAATTAGAAAACAAGGCTCACTTAAAAGAGATGTGAAGGTGCAGGACTTCACCATTGGCAATGGCAACCAGAATCTAAAATGCCTGACAAACATGCAGGAAAGTTACAAGTAAATGGATAACACCTGAATAAATGAAAGCACCTGCAAACCCACCATGTACTAAGCAAGACAGAAGAGGCAGAACAAATATTTATATGACTTATCTGTCCTTTTGATGGAAACTAATTTGCTTACTGTATATTAGATAATTGAATAGAACAATCTAGGGAGATTTCCTTGAGAAACCTCATATGTAAAGTACATAGCACTAACCAACAATTAATTAATCCTGTAATATGAACTGTAAGAAATCAAATCTGCTCTACAGAGTGCATCTGGAAACAATACCGTATCTTTCAAAGGAAGGAAGTGCAACGTCAGTATGAGGAAATAAAAAAAAATCGAAGATCAAAATTCAACAATTTAGTTTAAAAGGCCTTCTGCTGTCCTCCTTCCATTACTGATGCAGAACACCATCCTTCCCCAGTATTCCTCTGCATGTGCCTGTTGAAGATGCCAGTTTATTTAGACATGCAAGAGTATTTTAACTCTTAATATTCACCATTTCAGTGGCTTTCATGTTTCACCTCCACTGGGGTCATGTACAGCAGTGAAGCTGTAGCAGTGTCAGGCAATGGGTTTGAACAGGGCAGATAATGCCTCTATCCCTGCCTACAGCTCTCCTACCTCGTCATCTCCTTTACTTGAACTCTAGTTTCAAGCACTGCACACTAGTCTATGACTGAAGCAAAGAGTCTGAGCTCCACCTCCATTGCCTCCAGTAGGCTTGTGCTTCATGACAAAGCTTTAGGAACTCAGAAGCTTGCCCACAGCCATGTGCACAGTTAGCACAAGGAATCTTACCGACTACTTGGCTCTTAGGCTGTGGCATGTTTACTGATGACTGTGATTGGACCTTCCGCCAAAGACTGAAAGGTTTCTAAAACACAAAAGCCCCGAAGTCCATTTAAATATAAAATTCTAAACTTTTAAACAGAGAAAACTCGAAGCTGCGTGGGGAAACAGAGGAAGGTTGACTGCAGTCTTGGAGGGGAGGCCTTTCTTCCAGCCAACTCAGGGATGATTTTTCTGAGTTGCAGCCACTTGGAATAGGTCCTGCCATCTCCAGTGCTGCTGGCTCTCAGATCCCAGCCTGCAGCAGTTTCTCAGTATGCATGAGGTGGAGGCTTCCAATTCCAGCCTTACCCTCTAATCTCTTAAGTCTTTTCCACCTTGAGCAAGCTCAGTAGCTCATAAAGACAAAGAGCAGCTTCCTACCTCTTTCCAGAAGGATTTATCAGACTCTCTTAAAAGAACAGAGTAAAATAAAATCAAAGGGATAATGGAACAGTAACCCACTCTTAGCCTAAGCCCACGCACTATGTACACCCTGCATAGCATCTAATTGCAATTGAAATGCTCACTTGGAACGGTATCCTCAGTAGATTTGCACAAATTTTAGTACTATGTTTCCTTGTTACCCTGTGCCAAAATGGGATTGACTATGTGGTGTAAATTCAAATTCTTTTCCCATTACTCCTTCTGCTTTCAGTTTTGAATGTATCACACTAAGTGGCATTCTTTTCCTGAACTACAGCACTGTCAAACATTTTAGCATCCATGATTGCTACAGTTCCATTTCACAGACTGAAAGCCTGTTCTGTGATACTGACATAGCTTTCCATCCCTGGGGAAAAATTGTCCAGTCTTTTACCCCAAATAAGACACCTTGTTGTCCATGAGTTCCCAAGCATGTGGCAAAAGAAACCTTCACAGGTATTTTGCCCAGACAACAGACTGAGCCCATACTGGCCTGCATAAATGGCCCCTTCCTTCTCAGACCACATGTAGAAGTACCAAGTAGCAGATGCTGCCTTGCAGACAGCTTAACTTTAGCTTGGTGACTGAGGATTTGCTCAAGCAGGCACAAGACTCAGCTGTAAGGCAGAAGTGGTGGGCATTAGTACATGCTAGGTCAGAGAGATGGAGTGCACTACTATGCTCACAGCTCCCACGGAGCAGCTCAGCTCTGTCAGAACAGAGCAGCATGACACCGCTAGCACTGGTCCAGAATGGGAGGGCCGTCTTCAGCACAAGGATCCTCTTTCCCCTGGTTCTCATGGGAGAACAGTCTCAGCGGTGCAAAAGAGCGTGGAAAGGCTCATGTCTCCTAGCAGTGAAACAGAAGAGGAGCATTGTCAGTCAGGCCCTGTTTTCAGCTGGCAGCCGCTGCTAGCATTCGTGGGTTGAAACACAATTGCTCCAGCACTGCTCTTATCCTTTGCTCCTAGGAAGGTCACGCAATGAGCTTCAGGTTTGGCTACAGCCATGCCACCAGCAATCCCCTCCCAGGACTAGAACAGCAGCATAGCAGTAATACAACTGAACTAGAGCTTGCTTGCCAGCTGAGAGGATACTGGCAATACCTTCCACTCTGCCTTCAGCACTGTTTTGTTCACACTGTAAATCAGAACAAGCAGCTTTCTTTTCTAATCTGTTAATTTCTCTCCCTTATTCCCTTTCTCTTCCCCTTTGGGAAGGGAGAGAGGTTAACAGAGAGCATCTGTTACAGGTCTAGCGGGTGGCCATGACCTTAAGCCTTGACATCATCGTATCCACAAGGCAAAGTCAGATAACACAGGTATTTCTAATGGTGATTAAAGGTTTTTATAAGGCTCCAGCATGACTCACAGTTATAAATCCTATTATCCTTCAGTGTGAGATAAACATCTGTGCACCCACAGCCCCTTTTGAAAGCATACAGTTCTATGCTTTTCAAATTGAAACCCACAATACGAGCTTAAATCACAGCAATTCATTTAAAAGCTTTGAGTTTCAGTCTGATGGAGAAACTTGTTTTTCAAACCACATGTCTATTTTTACTCACTAAGAAAACTGGCCAGAAAAATTTATACTTGTTTTATTGCTGCAAATGTCATTGTGACAAAAACTTTACACACTGCAGAAATATGAAATTCAATAACCAAATTGGTAGAAAGGTTTCTTGATTCCTCTGTGGCATTCTGCTCCAGAGGCAAAAAGGAACCGCATAACACACCACTGCCTACTAGCTCTGAAAGTTGAATAGCGTCTAAGTTTACATCACTGCCCTGAATCAGTAGAATACTTCATTTTTCTTTCACACAAGATTTGAGAATACTGTACTCAGTTCCCTCCAGTATTTGGGGTTTATTTAACCATGAAATCTTTTGAAAAAATACTGTTTCCAGTAAGTCTTACTATGAAATAAGAATCAGAATTATAAATCTCATAGATGGTATGAAAACTTATTAGAATTTTTTGTTTCTCCATCAGAAGAATAAAGTGAAATACCTGACAAACATGTGATACGACTGCATTAAGAAAGTGTTCTTACAGACATGTAAGAAATTTCTACTTAAAGAATAATGTACAAAACTAACTATATAATGAAACACTTGAAGCAATTTCCACATCTGTAGCAAATGACTTAACACATTTTCCTCTGTTTTTCCCTTAATTCTTTAAATCTTCTCATTCTTCCAGACTGATTCGTAAGCTCTATTTAATTGATTGTGTAGGTAATCAGAGGTTTAAGAGATGCAGGGCAACTCCTTCTAGAAGAGGTGTACATAACCAGCAAAAGTGAGTTTGCTGCTTTGATTGAAATAACATAGATGCACAGCTATTGCCTCTGGCATCCCTGTTCAGCAGTTGTGTCTGACAAGGGATGTCCCAGCAGACTGGAAATTAGCCAGTGTAACACCCATCTATAAGAAGGGCTGGAAGGAGGGTCCAGGAAACTACAGGCCTGACAGTTTGACTTCAGTGTCAAAGTGTGAGAGAGAGAGAGATTGGTGGACCGAGAACCTACCATTCCTGAGCTGTAAGCAGCAAGGAGAGGCTTCACAAGAAGCACAGGATCCCCTACCATCTTGCAGCCAGGTTAACAGAGGGGACCTAAGAGATGGTGGGGAATGGAAGCTGGTCCGTTCTCAGGGAAGCAGGCGAATCCCTTCCCAGCCTCCCATGCCTTCCCAGTTGCTATTGCGCAACAGGTATGGTGCTCTGGAAGTTGAGGACCAGGCAAAGGAAGATTCAGATGTGGATCCACCTGAGTCACCCAGTGTTAGTCAGTCACC
>WUAM01000323.1:21819350-21859304 GCA_024336885.1 Actenoides hombroni
GCTCTGGAAGTTGAGGACCAGGCAAAGGAAGATTCAGATGTGGATCCACCTGAGTCACCCAGTGTTAGTCAGTCACCATCATGCACCCTCAGTAAGTTTGCAAATGACACCAAGCTGGGTGGAACTGTCGATCTCCTCGAGGGTAGGCAGGCTCTGCACAAGGAGGATCTGGACAGAGTGGATCAACGGGCCAAGGAAAATGGTGTGAATTTCACTAAGGCCAAGTGCCGGGTTCTACACTTTGGCTACAAGAACCCCTGGCAGTGCCACAAGCTTGGGGAGGAGTGACTGGAAAGCTGCTCAGCAGAGGGGGACCTGAGGGTGTTGACTGACAGCCAGCTGAACATGAGCCTGCAGTGTGCCCAGGTGGCCAAGAAGGCCAATGGCATCCTGACCTATATCAGGAATGGTGTGGCCAGAAGGACCAGGCAAGTGATTCTACCCTTGTACTTGGCACTGGTGAGGCTGCATCTCAAGTACTTTGTTCAGTTTTGGGCCCCCACTACAAGAAGAACACTGAGGCACGAAAGCATGTCTAGAGAAGGACAACAAAGAAGGTCCTGGAGCACATGTCTTACGAAGACCGTCTGAGAGAGCTGGAGCTGTGTAGCTTGGAAAAAAGGAGACTCAGGGGAGACCTTATCGCTCTCCGCAACTACTTGATAGGACATTGTAGAGAGGCGGGGGTTGGTCTGTTCTCTCAAGTAACAAGTGATAGAAGAAGATGAAATGGCCTCAAGTTGCACCAAGGGAAGTTTAGATTAGATATGAGGAAGAATTTCTTCACCAAACAGGTTATCAGGCACTGGAACAGCTTGCCCAGGGAAGTGGGTGAGTCTCCACCCCTGGAGGTATTTAAGAGTTGTGTAGATGTAGTGCTGAGGGATATGGTTTAGTCAAGGTCTTCTCAGTGTTAGATTAACGACTGGACTAGATGATCTTTTATGATCTAGGAAATTTTGTGATTCTGTGAAATAAACAGCATAAGCAAAGAAAAAGCATTATGTGTGCCAACCATGAATCGGGATTTTTCTATGAAGTATAACGACATTTTAGGTCTACTCATGATCCAAGGAAATTCAGTATAAGCCTCCTGTTAACTACAACAGGATAAGAAACAATTCCTTAATTAGAAAAATAATATTAATGTCCAGTACTTGAGCTAGACACACAGTTGCCTTCAGCTAAATTAGCTACCAATACCATACTGCTAATATTCCTCATGAATTTCATCATTGAATAAACAAAGTGTATTTGTATATTAAACTTGAAACTTATGTAATATTAAAAAAAAAATCAGTAAATAATATCAGTTTTAAAGTCTCCTCTGCAAAATGTTCAGTTTTCAAACACTTGCTCTTTTTATTATGGCACTAGTTGACAGAACAATAGCAGACACTGTAAAAATTGAGTAATGCATTATGTTGGGGTTTTGTGAGTCAAGCATACAGGGCAAAAATTTCCTCATGAATTTCATGGTAATTTTTCATGACAAATCACACTGAGAAATAATTGTGACAGAATGGAGGTACTGAAAGATACCGTTCTTCCCTGGAAAGATGGTAAAAAGATAGAGGCAGTGAGTCAACATTGTGTTAATAATGCATAAGACTATGAACAAATTTGGCATAATAGATATAACAGGTATGATTGACTACATCATTTTTGAAAAGGATAATCAAGAATATCATGCTAATGCAATGGTTAAAATCTGCTACGGAATCTTATCATCAGATTGAAATGTGACCTGAGAGCACTTGTGTTATCAGAGAAACCAATGTTGGAATTGTCTCATTATAAGAGGTCAAATTCCCAAGTTACTAGTGGAATTTGCTCACCAGTTTATTACAGGGCCAAATTCCTGGAAGGATGCAATAACTGATTGTTCTGAAATTGTCCTTGACAATAGCATGACTTTGACAAATAATGTATACATTCTAGAAGGACAGGTCAAGGAGTTGACCCTGTAGTCATGACTTGAGTCCATGAAAAAAAGAGCCCAACAAATAGAACTATCCCTGTAGCCCAGGCTCTCCGTTACATATCAACAAAGTCGAAAACTAGGAGACCAAGTCAGGGAAGTGAGCTGGACAGAGAAAGGAAGGGACTTCAGGAGTCAATGAAGTCGAAGCCAAGAAGTGTTTGCCCCCATTCTTAGCTGTTTAATAACAGATAGGAACAAAACTGCTTGGTTAGCATGGCTGCTGAAGGAGGAGGTGCAAACAATCCATGAACTTCTAGAAGTAAACTACTCCCAAGCAAAAGTGTCAGTCTAAAAATGAGTCACACAGAAAAGATCAATTTGCTGATGTCTGCACCAGCAGATAGAATCACTTCCCAGTATCACTGTCAGATAATAAAAACATGTCATTAAACCTGAAATGGGACAGAAGCATAGCAAGAACTGTAATGTGACCTTTTGGAGTCTTGTATAAATATATACAAGTGTGTTCATTAGGCACACATTTGGGGAAGTCTAATATATTTTGAATCATTTTCCATCTGCGGTCCTCAGTGCCCAGTGGTGTCTGACAGGCAATTTCTCTTACTCCTTGCTGGCTCTTTATAAATCCAGTCAGCTGAAACTACATGTTGAACTTTCCACAAGGTATCAAGCACTACCCAGATATTTTGGGAACATAACCTATAGTCTTTGTTCCTGTGTCTGATGGTGAAATTCCATCTGTCCAGGGAGTCTGGAAGACAATTTGATCCACTGTTTGTTCCTACTACAGCTGGTTAATATGTAGACAAAATAACTTTACAATAATATTCTGGAATGTCTAAGATTTCCCTTTAACGTAGTATGCAACAATATTTAAAGGATTTTTTTTGCCTTCACTTCCTCCAGTGTTCACAAATAGTCCAAATATCTGGGAGAAATACATGAATATTTGATTTTGACTTTTCTTTTTCCTCTGATTCTGCTGGAATTTTTTTTCTCTGTTAAAAATTCCAGGAGTCTCAAACTCTGCCAGTCATCTTTGGCTAATATAATTTTTGAACATTCACAAGCTATTTTTTTTTCCCCACTTATTTCAAACTTCAGAAAATATGGTTTTATTATTTTTACTTTGCCATCTTGGGTCATATCTAAAAAAAAAAAAAATACAATAGACTGATAGATGCAATGAGGTAGCAGCTACATGTCCCCAGCTTTTGCCAGTAGTGAAGCTGAGAGCAAATGCATGTAAGTATGCAAATCACATACTATACATATGTGGATACAGAGCCATTCAGAGCTGGGAAGCACAGATTACAGACAGAAAGCATTACCTTAGCAGAATCCATAGGAAGAAAATGTAGCACGCCCACAAATGTGAACAGCACAGATGGGCCAGTCCTGTTCCTCCTCTCCATCTGTTCAGTACTGAAGATAGCTAGTGAAATATAGACACAAAAAAGAACAGATAATATAGATCACTCTAGCAGCTGGTCTTAGACACTCAAGTCTATCCAGTAGCTTGCCCCAGATGTCTCTAGTCTCCCTAGCTGCTGGCACCTGGGCATACAAGCACCTGAGTTTTGCAGCCCCACTGCAGTTGGTGGTGCTGAGCTCTCTGCTCATTACACACACATATACACATAAACATGCACCACCCTGCCCAACAATTTTCTTCTGTGGGTTGTCCCAACCCATGATCTTCCCCGTAGCAGACCTTCAGATCCACTGGTCTCTTTGGAAGCTGACTTGGATTTATGGTCTCTACAGCAGCTAACTTTCACATCTATGGTCTCTTCATTATCTCACTAGTATTTCACACACCCAGAATACATCACACAGAAAAAGAAGAATAGAGTTTGAGAAGACAGGACTCGCTACAGTCATCAATCACAGGACACAGCTAGATAAATGTATTAACCAGCCAACTGGCTTCTACATTTTCTTTTCCCTCTATTTTCCTGTGCTTTTTCCTCCTCCATCCACCTTGACCTGTCCCTTTCCTTGCCTTTGTTCTTCCCACTAAGAATCCCATAATCTGTCTCACACATTCCCACCATCTCCTTAAAATACCCTACAGTTAGTTTTACACAATCCTCAAATCCCTTTGTATCCCATACTGATTCATACAACCCTCTAGGCAGTAACTCCCTGCAGTCTGCAAGGTGTTCTGGGAGAGGAATTTCCTTGACAAAGCCCTCTCAGTGGGTCACACTGCAGATTGGGACTGATCGTTCTCCCATGATAGCCCTAGGAGTAGGGCACAAGTGTTCCTCCTAACATTGCTGGTCATCTGATCCTCCCTGGGCCTTTTTCTTCACCGGCGAGCAGACACCGAACACATAACCTAAATAAAAGCCAAAAGCATTTTAAACTAATTGTACCATTAGAAGGATCTGTAGTAGAATAACTGAGATAACACATTTAGATTCAGCCTTCAGAGAAAAGCTCTACTGTAAACATCAGGAAAACTTGTATTTTCATTTTGTTGCAACTGTGTATAAGTAGTTTTCTGTGTTTCCCTTAACTGTCAAACCCAAGTAGTTTCTGCCCTAGATTAATGAGACACATAGCAAACAAAGACTACTAGAGTTTGATTATTTTTTTCCCCCAAGAAAATAGTAATAGAGTTTAATTAAAAGGAAAGCAGGAATTTGTACACATGTCCTTTTCTCTCTCTAAACAGGAATTTCAACATTCAAAAACAAAGTTACTGTAAAATGAAGCCACTTGTTTCACAGCAAGAAAATTGCTGGAATAAGCAATAACCAAGCATGCACTCCCCGTCTTTTACAAATAATTTAAAGCCATTGGCCAGTTAAAACAAAAAAAAATAAAAATGAAAGAGGATAAAATTTCTCCTTGATCTAAGTTCTGTTAAGTCATGTGACACCCATTCATGAACCGAGTGCTATCTCAGAGGGAATGACAGACAGAACTCAGTCCACGTGTTTTGCCTCAGCAGTCTGCAAACCCCTTGACAACCAATCAGCAATCAGTTAAAAATATATGCAGTAAAGCCAGCCAGGTTTTACGCACATCGCTTCTTGTCCAGTTAAAAGAACACGTTCGTTGAGGCAGTACTACTTAAGTGAGAGAAGGACACAGGGAGATGATACTCTTTCCTCACCCATTTTAGTCTTCCTGACAACTTCCCCAGT
Source organism: Actenoides hombroni (assembly GCA_024336885.1). Taxonomy (NCBI): domain Eukaryota; kingdom Metazoa; phylum Chordata; class Aves; order Coraciiformes; family Alcedinidae; genus Actenoides; species Actenoides hombroni. Next base: position 21,824,454 of record WUAM01000323.1, read on the forward strand.
ATGACCTTTTTGTCCTTTCAGGTGTAGTTCAGCAGCTGGGGAAAGAATTTTAAGCAACTCACGGAGTGATAAAAGGCTTGCCTGAAAAGGATCTCTGGAGGTCACCTAGTTTTATTTCTGCTTGAGAAACTATTCACAGCACTAGGTCAGATCAGCCATGGCTTTGCCTGTTCAAGTCTTGAAAATCTCTAAGAAGGAGGTGCCATGACATTTCTAGGTAACCTCACTCAATGCTATATATACATTTCTGGAATCCCACCCCTCCATCCTGGCTAGTAAATAAGTTTTTCTAATATCTAACTCCAAGCTGCAACTCACGGACATCACCCCATCACATCTCCTGTCACTACAGAGAAAGGTTTGTCTCTGTGACCTTTGTAACTCACCTCCAAGTAGCCGTCAATTATTGTGAAATAAACCCACATCAGCTTAAATAAGCTCAACTTCATCAGGCTCTTAGTCTAGTTGATGTTTTCTTGGTTCTGATTATCTTGATCTCCCACCACTGGACCCTCTATAGTTTCTCACCAGCTTTTTGAACTGGGAGATTGAAAGACACTGTGGTTTAGACCCAGACAGGAGCTGAGTACCATGTGGCCACTCACTCAGCCCCACACCTTCCCCAGTGGGATGGAAAGGAGAATAAGGAGAAAAAGTCAAAATCTCATTGGTTGAGACAAGGGGAATTTAATAGAACAATGAAAGAGGAGGAGAAACAACAGTAATAATACCAATAGTAAAGAAACAATATATAAAGTGAGTGATATAAAACGTACCGAATCACACGCCCCTGCACCAGTGGCACCATGCCAGGGGCCCCTACGCAACCCTCTGCCTGCCTTAACACAGCAGGCACGATGTCAGTATGGTAACAAACATCCCTTTGAGTGGTTCAGTTGTCTGTCCTGGCCGTGGCACCCTCCCAGTTTCTGGTGAAAATTAACCCTATCCTAGATGAACTCAGGACAAAAGGTATACGATGCATTACATATGCAGCCACATTAACACTAAACAATATGAGGTAATAACTTTTTCTGATTTGTCAGCCACAGTAATGTAGCTCAGTATGCAGCGTACCTTCTTCGTACATTGTTCACCCAAATTTGACCTCAAGTACTTTTCAGCAAGGACTGCAAACTCATCAGTCCCAGCCTGTACAGCTGCATGAGATTATTCTGCCCAAGGTATAAAACTTTGCATTTCTCCTTGAGCTACATGATGTTTCCTGTGCCCTGATTAACCTGTTGTTAAAAAAGGTACATTAAAAACAAAACCAAACCAAACCACGTGTGCAAAAAAACACTTCATTTTTTCCTCCTCATGCACGTTGCAGAGCACCCAACCAGGAAGCTTGCAGTTCCACATCTGGGTCTTCACCATAACAAACATTTTGCATCGATCTATCACTGCATTTCAGTTACTATATATCTCACTGACTTCACTGATACAGCCCCAATGCCTGCAGCTTCTTCCTAGTGCCAAAGTACTCTGCTATGCGCTATGCTAGATCATTGGGAGGAATTAATTTCAATTTTGGTGCCCATAGCTCATTGAAAAGCAATGGTAACCAAACTCTAAAGAGCAGACGGGCACCTAAATACCTCTGGCGATATAGTTCTTACTAAGCCGCTTTGATTGATGAATTTATCTGAATTAACAGAAGCCAAACTGATCAGGAATGGACAACAAGAATAAAGAATATTGAACCACATTGAAAATACAGAATCATTGAATGCTTTGGGCTGGAAAGGACCTTTAAATGTCATCTAGTCCAACCTCCCTGCAGTGAGCAGGGACATCCTTAGCTAGAGCAGGTTGCTCAGAGCACTGTCCAACCTGGCCTTGAACATTTCCAGGGATAGAGCTTCTATCACCTCTCTGGGCAACCTGTTCTAGTATTTCACCACCTGTGTTTGACAGCACCCTCGGGTTCAAAATTAAGGCATATTGATAGATCCCTTCAGATGAAAGCATTTTCCAGACATACCAGTTTTGGGGAGTTTGCCAAGGGATCCAAGTTACAATGTCAGCTAGACTATTAAAAGCTCTGCCAAAAAAGCAGTGAGAGCTGTTACTCAAGCTAGGGAAAAAGATCACTATCCTTTTGCACCCAGGGTACCACATATTCCCTATTAGAAACAGAGTTCCACTACTGCAGATGAAGTTAGTGCTGGTTTTATGCTTCTCCTTCCATCCATGCCAAGAATCACCATTATGGTTTGGTTTCTGTTTCACCCAAAGCACCTGTCTATATTTCTGCTCATGGACCCTGGCAGATCTGGTGTCTTTTCTGCCATAGTATTCTGATACTCATTGTAAGACCTTGGTACAACACAAACTAATTTGCATTTATGAGGATTAAGAATGAACAAACCCAAGTAATTTCCACTGACCGATAAACAGAATCAATGTAAGAAAAATGCAAGAACCTGAATTCTATAAAATTGGAAAGTTTCACAGAAGCCATAAAATGAACTGCCCAAATTTTAAATGCTAGACTCTTGCAGCAAAATCCTGATGTTTGATTAAATCCGTTTTCAAATTGTAGTAAGCAAATATAACTCAGAAAAATAAATAAAAAATTGTTGTAGACTTCTACTGAAGAGGAAAACACTCTCCATATTCTGGCAGCATCCATCAAAGCCAATTCCAAAGCAAAATACATTACCATCTTTTTGTTGTGCTGTACAAAACCTGAGGATTTTGTTACATTATTAAGGATAAGTTTTAAGAGACTTCAGTGAAGCTGAAGACTAGCTTGTATCATTTCACCTTAAAATCAGCCTTATTAAAAGTCACATATCTTTCTGTATTTATTAAAAAATGTATTCAAGTATAGGACTCAAAGTATAAAATAACTTTACAGAATGATAAAGATTTAACCTAAAAATACTATATTTCCATTATTCTTCTGTCAGCAGATGTACTTTTATTCCTTCCACTTCTTGAACCCTCTTCACTGAAGGCACACCCATACCCTTAATCTAAGAAACAGTACAGTAAAACACTTTATGATTTTCCTTAGAAGACCTCTGTATTTCTTATTTTTACAAGTTGTAGCATCATGATTCTTTTTTGAGCGTGGGTGAATTTTGAATGCAGAAGGAGGCTCAGAATGACATAAACTGATGCCTCATACTTCATGTTTCTCACAACCTTAATGACATCTAATGTATCTCAGCTCTGCCCTTCCTTCCAGATGTGATCTGGCATACCTCTGAATTCATATCTCTAGTTATGTAGCTTGCAAGGATAGAAAAGCCCACTGCTCTGGCTGTGTTTCTAAATCATGTGTACCACACAGCCATATCCTTTAGCACACCACCACATCCATAACATCACTTCTGAACTACAGCTAAATGAAACCAAACTTGCAATTTCTACCTCAGCAATGGCTCAAACAGATGAAACGTTGGTAAACAAGCTCCACTTAATCTTCTGTTTATTATATCCCCAAGCCCTGGGATATACACTGAAATACTTAACAATCCTAACCTTTTATTCTGGGGAACTGTCTTCTGCCAAAGCTTCAGTGATTTATATTGTGTACAAAGTCACACTTCTTTGTATTATAAGAATTTATTTTTTTTTTTTAATTTCTTTTAACTTTTCAGGAATGTTTTTAACCAGAGCCTCAGCTAAAGCCACATAGAGTTTACTAACTGATTTGTGGACATAAATAATTCAATTCATTATTTGCACCTGAAGACATCACATGCAAAACTGAACAGACAACAGTAAGAATTAAGAATATTGCAGTGTCATTGTCACCAGTAAATGTTAAGATTGCTCCTATAGAGACACTGCTATACAGGCAGACAGCAGCATGAGAAGAGCCACTGTCCCTGGCAAAGTGTATAAAGTTAAAGGATGTGGTTTCTTTAATTATGGTTTAATGTATTTGGGTACTGCTATATACTGGAAAATATGGAAATAGATCAATTAATGGTTTGCACAGGAATTGATTAATAGGGAAGAAATTTGCCTAGATGTATAAATGACAATAATTCGGATGGAGGAAAATAGCTATCAGTGCAATTTGTCATTATCCTATCACCTATCTTTGGTATTGATGATAATACACAGTACAAGCCTTACAAGTCAAACCTGGAAAATATGCTTCTTCAGTCCAATTTTATTCTAGCTGAGATACAAGTGACACTCAAGCCTCATCACTGATACCAGTTATACTAAAGTCAGACTATTTCTGAAATCACCGTGTGCAGCAAAACTCTTTCTTTCATGATCTTATGCCGAAGTAAATGACTATACCTGCATGGAAGTGTAGCCCTTTAGAGTGGCAACACATACAGAGGAAGCAAACTACATTCTTGGGGAGGCAAATTTGGATTGCATTCACAGCTTAAATGTAAATTTAAAATCTGTAGTTGAGTCAGGGAATATTTGTGTTCCTTTTTACTTAACAGCTGAAAAAAAAAAAGATTGAACAGGGTTGGTTTTTTTCTTGCACATTTTGCTTAAGTATACCATGAAATAAAAAAACAAACCCACAAAACAATAAGAATTTTGCAACTTTTAATGCCCCTTCTTAAACATACTTGAAATTATTTAGTAAAAGGACTTCTATACTCTCTCACTTTGCAGGCATTATCTTTCAACACGTATGAGACATCACCTTTAAGGTTCAATTATCATCACTTTTAAGGTTCACTGTGTTACTATAGCAACTCCCAGGGAAAGTCTATTAAGCAACCTTAAAAAAAAAAAGAGAACTCTATTTATCTACTTTTTTTATAAACAGTGTAAAAATGAAGGAGAAAAACTTCTCTCTTTAGTTGTTAAAATCAGGTACATAACTTTATAAAGCAGTAAAAGATGGCTGCTTGTATCATGAGATTGATGCTGCCTATAGAGCTCAGGAGAAGGACAGCCAAGTCTGGAGTTAGGGCAACATTCAGATGAAAGATTAGTTCTTCAGCAAACCTTGTGATTAAAGACCTCTTTGAACTTAACCTATTCTGCAAGCTAAAAGGGCCACATTACCAGCCACAGAAAACTTACAGCTTCACTGAATTCAATGGAGCAAAGCCAATTTACACCTGTCGAGGCCCTTAGTATTTTATGAGATGAATAGTATGTTTGTTCAGGATGAGACAACTTTTTGATCATACTCTCTGAAGTGAATGGACACCTCTGAAAGCAAGAAAACAGCAAATGTTTAAATCAATATTAACCCAAGTAAAACTGAATTTAGTTCATACCACTTTTCCATTGAATGTTCAAGATGAAGTCCCTGTCCCAGCACTGATAAGTGCATATCTACACACTCAGTTTTCAGAGTGTGGTCTAAAACATTTTATGCCGAGGTCTGTTATTGAATACACATTGTTTCGTTGGGTTGGTTTTGGTTCGTCTGTTTGTTTGTTTTTAAAAGGAATAAACCTACATATTTGACATTTTATTTTGGCTTGACTATATTTAGTCTGGAACCAATATTCTTTCTGACTGGTACTAGTAAATATATTTATGTCTTGCTGATAAAATATTTTTCCTGAACCAAAATCTATATAGGAATTGGGCTTCAGTGTCAGCTATGGATTTTAATTCCATATGCACAGTACTTCAGTTACAGATTTGGGATATGTCTCCAAATATGCTCCGTCTTCCTTCTGCTTGTATTGGCTTTACCTAAACATAGCTGAAAGGTTTTAATTTCCTTTCTTTATATTTTAAATATAGTGTTGAAAGGAAACAGAGCTGAAATTATTATCACAGGCTTAAAACTTCATTAGAAATATATTTTCTTCTTTAACAAAAAATTAGTACCAAATTCCGGGTCACCAAAATAGAGAGCTGAAGGTTGCCAAAGAAGCCAGTTAGGAAGAATAATGGCTTACATTCACAAATATATATATATATATATATAAAGATGAAGTGAGTGACATGCGATGCTACTAGTCCAAAAAGCACAATACAATGGGGCCAGGAACAACAGAAGGAGAGAATGCTTTCTGAAATCCAGAGGCATATGGCACTTTTCCCAGTGTATCATTAGTTTCTTCTCATATTGTTATTAACCCAGAATTTTCTGGCTGCCATTAACCCTTTAAATCAAACTATGCCAATGTGTCACTGCTGGAACAGCATTAAACTACTGGAATTTTGTTCTGAAAGTTCAGTTACACACAAGATGAAATTTATGAAGACTAAACCACTAAATGGTCTCACAGCTGAGAGTATAGCTCCTTCAAATTCCATGTGATTTCTGTGCTATGTCTTTCTGAAGGCATTGCAATTGCCAACAGGAAAAAAAAAATTAAAAAAAAAAGAGATGAATCAATCTAACAATTCCACGAGCCACACACAAATGAAGATTGGCTTCCTATGTGGTGTAAGGCTGAAGTTCCGTATAATCCAGTTATTAATAAGCACTAAGCTCCTTTAGTGACATCTTTGTGGAAGCTTCTTTTCTCTGCCAGCCTTTTATTTTAATAACATGTCATGAAACTTAGTCTTTGAAACCTTTATCCCTTGTTCAACTTCAGCCAGACTGGATAGATGAAGTTACAGAAGGATAAAGTCCATGCAACAAAGGGAGTAGAACAAGATTAATTTATTCAGAAAATCTTGGTATAGGAAATTCTTTTTCTAGATGTGTGCAGATGCTTAAAACCACAAGGTCACTATGTTTTCACTTTTAAACATGAAAAGGTCTGAAATTTCACCTCATGGAAAGTTTTTCTTCCGTTTCAAGGTAAATTTTTCAAAGTGTATGTTCAGATCTTCCTAGAGAATACGAATGCTTTAGTTTCCACAGTCCTTTCTACAAGACTGTATTCTTTTATATTTCTACAGCAATCCTTTTAGACATCATTTTACTTAAATGAAATTGTTTAAAGTAGATCCCATTAATCTTTTTTTTTTTATTATTTTATACATAATGCAATAACAAAACATTTCTATCTAGAACCTTACTATTTCCTGTAGGATTCAAAATAAGAAATCAAACCCGTTCCCTGGAGTGAAGAAAATATTCAGATTTATGGTAATCAGACTGACTTTACTGTGTGTGGCTGAAACAGAGTTAATTTTCCCTACAGGAGTCCTCATAGTGATTTTCTTTGTTTTAGTAGCTGGAAAGGCATTGATAACACACCAGTGTTTTGGCTACTGCTCAGCAGTGCTCACACAGCACCCAGGCTTTCTCTCCAACATACCTGTGGGTATGCATGTTCTTGGGAGGCGACATAGCCAGGATAGCTGACCCAGACTGACCAAAGGGATATTCCATACCATACGAGCTCTGCTTATAATAAATCTAAGAGAAAGGAGGAGGAAGAGGAGGGAGGTATTCACTATTTACAATGCTTGCCTTCAGTACGCATAGCGGTTGCTTCAGAAGTCCTGCTTACCAGGAAGTGGCCAAACACTGCTAATGGGAAGCAGAAAATGAACTCTTTCATTTTACTCTGCCTTTGAGTGAGACTTCTTGGGTTTTTTGCATCTTATTTTTGCCCCATATCTTACTGAGGAAGGGGGAAATGATAGAGTAGCTTGTTGGACATGTGGCATCCAGCCAAGGTCAGCCCACCACAAAATTGCAGTGAAAGCTGCAGGAGAACATCTTTAAACGAGAAAAACTAAGCAAAAGAAATGAAGAGCCAAGAAATAAAGTCAGTGGGAAGAAAAAAAGGAAACCCAACACAAAGAAATAAAAGAATAGGATAAACACTGGGGTTTTTTTCCAAGATAACTAGTAAGTAGATGAACACTTCAGTATTGAGAAAAACAAAAAAGAGCCTGGGTTAAGGTGGCAGGTGAATAGGACATAGCTCCTCACAAACTAAACAGACTTGGTGAGCTTCTGTTAACTGAAATTCCAAATTGCACATAGGATTTTCAGTTTTCATAGCCCAAGTGAGTTCTCTTATTATTCTATACAACCAAATTAAAAAAAACACAGAGGGTCAGAGAAGAAAACTAGCAATTTTCTTGCTACTGGAAAATTCAAATACTACAAACACTACAAACACATGTTCCTCCATAACCTTACAGGTTCATACTTAGATGAATTTCTGTGGGAGTCCTGTTTCATGCAGAAATTTTTCAGAAATAAATTGCTATTAGATAATTATACATTATCGCAGTGTCCATGCGTACATTTTGAAACTGAAAGTCACTCTTGCAATCTTAATTCTGTCTTGCATGCTGTGCTTTTTAAACTTCATAGATATAATTTCATGGCTGTTGGTTGATATTTTTCATTATGTTCACCAAATCATCTTAAACAAGCAAGACAGATAAATGGATTTGTAAAATCACACCAGACATCTATGCATCATGTTTGAAGTGTTTTATAAATATTGCTGTTACACTGTACAGCAAAGGTAAGATCTGCTAATCTATAAAACCAAATCTACATTCCCCAGATCACTTTCTATTCATGTGTTGTTAAATTAGGCAAATACTTCAGTATATGTAACTTTTTGTTCATATCAAGCTTTAAAGACACAGTACTTATTTACAGTAATCTGTATTTTCAGATATTCAGACTACCCTCATAATTTCTTTCCCTTTTATACCCAAGAAAGTCCATCAAAATATTATTACTTTTATATGACCCAGTGACCATGTTTGAAACAGTTCCTCATTATGGGTAAGATAAATGCTTAGCAGATAAAGTTTATTAAAATTAAATTCTTACATTATAAAAAGAAAGTTGCTTAATAGAGGAACAGATGGTTAATGGGCTGTGACTAGCCACAAATGGATTGTGAATATTACAGCAAGAATCTATCAACAGATATGAAAATGATTCTAGACAAGGACCGATTGCCTTGGATTCAGTACACAATCTAATTTTAAACTCTTTCATTTTGATTTTTCCCCCCTCCTTTCTTTTTCCCCCGAATAACATGAACAATATGATGGAGTCACTTTGCTGGAAACAATTGAATAGAACTGACAAAGTCATAATGCTTCAGACCATGAAATCCCAATTGGTCCAATCACAGATACATTTATCATGCCTGTGGAGATATTATTATAGTTACAACTTATAGCCTTTCCCACTGTGATAACTGCTACTTGGAAATTGGCCAGTTTTGCAATATAATCCACTCGAATTTCTTCAGAAGACCCAGCACAATAATTTTTTTAATCAGAAGGCTCTTTTGTAATTTAAGCTTTCTTCTTAAGAATGTGCTTGAGAAGCACTCTAATTGAGCTTTTAACGTAGAAAAGTCCACCTAAAAGCTTTGTTCTTTGTGTCTATGTTTACAAGAGTTTTTTTACGCCAAGTGTCAAAGCAGATGTAACAACTAAATCCACAATCTCTATGTGAAGAGTTTTCTTCTAGGTAATAAGCACCAGTCTGCTTTGTTCCTATACATTTTTGTAAGAATTTAAAATGTTGGCATGACAAAACCTGACTACTTTGTTTTTTTCTTTTTCTCTGTTCTTTGCATCAGTATAACATACAAAGGCTGTCCAAGACAGCTGGGGTTGTCTAGCCTGGAGAAAAGGAGGCTGAGAGGAGACCTCTCTAGAGCTACCTGAAAGGAGGTTGTAGAGAAGTTGGCATCACTCTCTCCTCACAAGTAACAAGTGATAGGACAAGGGGAAATTGCCTCAAGTTGCCACAAGGGAGGTTTAGTTTGGGTATTAAGATTTTTTTTCACTGAAAGGGATATTAAGCACTGGAACAGGCAGCCCAGAGAAGTGGTTGAATCACCATCCCTGGGCACGTTTAAAAGTCATGTAGATATAGTGCTGAGGGACATGGTCTAGCAGTGGGCTTGGTTCTGTTAATAGTTGGACTGGATGATCTGAAAGGTCTTTTCCTACCTAAATTATTCTATATTTCTATGATTCTATGACAATACCGTAGAAGAAACTCACAAACATAATCAACAAGATTAATTATAGACATAATATTAATTTATTTAGGCATAATTGGATTCAATAATCCCTGGTCCTGTTTCAAGAGCTGCCTTTCACTTTAGATAGTTTTAAGAAACTATTAATATTGTTTTAGTATATCGATAAACAGCAGAGTTTCTCTAAGGGAAATAAAACAGAATTCCTCTTTGGACTAAATACTATATGGCAGATGAACAACCCACCTTCACTTCAAGAAGTCTAGTGACTGAGAATCCACCAAAATGATACTTAATCGATAAATCACAGTTAAAATACAATTGATTGTATTTATATTTTACTTTTATTCTGTATTAGTCTAGCTTTAACTTCCAATATGGGTTCTTACTATATTTTGTCGGCTACCTAAAGAATTGTTTTATCTGTTTGCATAGAGCTACCTGTAAACTGATCACCCTGCAGTGCTCTCAGAAAAACCCTCACAGTATGAGCTTACTGAGTCTTTTTTTCTTTTTTTTCCTTTTTGACTCATGCCTCTTCTCTATACCTTCTAAATTTTCAGCATCTTTATTTGAGCACAGACACAGAAGTTCAGAATATGTTTATACTCTGAACTTATTCTATAACAACCACAAGCAGGATACACAGAGAACTTAATTTTCTTACTCAGTATTTTGTAGTATTGATCACTAGGGATTGCATTAGATTTTTTTTTTTAAGGAACTGTTTCATAGTACAAACCAATGTTCGACTAAACATCTGATTATCTTCAAACCACTCAGAGTTAGTGTTTTTTATGTATTTACACCCATATTCTTTAAATATGTTCCATAAAAGTTTATCTTAATCCTATATCTTTATACCAAGGAGTAATTTCAATGCATCTCATTCTACATATTACATAGCCTAGAGAAAATATATTAAAACCAATCTTTTTATTTTATTCCCACCCATTTCCCCATACCCAAAACTTGGGTAACATAGAACTACTGATCTCTAATGCCACAAAAATGCACTGGAAGATGTCCTTAATTAAAATTACATGCTTGTATATTTGAAATTTGAAGCCAGTAAAAAAATTTCAATTACAAATGTTTTCTTTATATTCCTTGCCCTCAAAATTCAAATTTATTTTGCGTGCCAACAGTAGTATAACCCGAGTGATTAAGATACTTTGTTTTCTCTTTCTTTAGATCAATACAAGATCACTATTTGCATTAAATAATGCTAGCCCACAAAGTAAGCAAATAGCTGTTAAAGCTGTAATAATGAGACTTTAGCACTTGTACCTCAAACATCAGCTGAAGCTTGTTTCTCTTAGAGTTTCTGAGGTCCAGCCTGGTAATCAGTGTTGAAGTTTTAAATACCTTCTGTTGATGACAGCCCAAAATTATACAGTTTGGTAGTTTGCTTGTAGGCAGTTGTTTTATTGGTTTAGAGGTTTTTTTGTTTTGGTCTTTGGTTGGTTGGTTGGTTTTGGGTTGGTTAGTTTTTTTGTTTGTTTAAAAACCAAACCACATCACTTTTGTGAATAACACAGGCATCAGTAGATTGGATTTTTATTCTCAAGAGAAAGGGAAAAACACTTTACTATTCTAATAATCTAATTAAGTGATGAACCAAAGATTTTATGACTTCATTTTGTGACTATTAGCTGGGATTTTTTATCTAAAAAAAACCCCAATAAAACAAACAACCCAAAAAACCCCACAACAAAAAAAACCAACCAACCCAAACAAACAACTCATTCTAATGATTTATTATACTCGTGGGAAAACATTAGATCATTTGTGTTTCTTTCAGATCTGTCAGCAACCAAATGAAATTTCATGAACACAGAAATACATAAATTGACTCCAAATAAATAATAAAATCACACAGTTCTGCTCAGTTAAATGGATGAAAGTTTGTAAGAAGAGAGAACTTGTGCTGTTTTGAAAAACTGAGATAATTCAAACTTTCTCGTATATATTGGGTACCTGCTCAGCTATTTACAGACAAGATAGTATTTCCTACCTATCATGCAACATATGTTCCTTCCAATACTTCTACTACTTTCAGGGATACTGCTAGTTTTTGTCCTCAATCCTAGAATTCTTCTCACTTCAATAAGATTATTGAGAACTCATTTTTCAAATACTTGTTAAATGTTACTGTTAGGTAGCATTGCCCTATACTAATAAATATCCAACAAGTTCTATTACACTTGTTTTGCCCACTGTTAACAAAGCTGCAAAGAAAAGGTTTCCGAGAAGACCAGCTGACAAACGAGATGCTAAATTTATTACCCCGATTGCAACGCTGTCTATGATAAAGAAAGATTAGACTAAGGGAAGGTAACACTTAATCAAACTACTTCCAATCTTCAAAAGCCACCTCTGCTCCTTTATGCTTATCCATGGGTTTTAGCTAAAAATGATTGCATCCATTGTGCCAATGATTTCCTTCTCATAAAGAGTAAAAGCCTGTTCTCACGAGTATTGCAGAACTGCCCTCAAAGCGGGAGTCTTGAGTAAACTCTGGGATGGAGGGAAAAGCACTTGCTTTTGAAGAGTCAAGGGTGAATCATGAGTCCTTTTCTCAGCTCACTTGTCTGAAGTAGCACAGTGGGAGAGGATTAACAAAACCTAGCTCCTCCAAACTTTCTCTTTGAAATTCTAAGCTGCTTAATGTAAGAACCTTAGGAGGAGTCTTGCTCTCCTTGAGCTTCTGTCCTTTGCCCCCAGATGCACATGTTCAAATAACAGTTGAGCAAAACTTCTGCTGTAAAATTACCTCAAACTTGCAACTAGTTTGCATCTTGTTCACTTAGAACTCTCTCAATTGGGATGCAGAGCTCAGATTATTAGTCATTTCTAGTTTGCTTTGACACCTGCAGGTGATTTGTTATACTGCACAGAAGTCAGAGAGGATGTCTCAAAGTTCCAGAGAAGGACAGAAAAAGTGGAACAAGGGTTATAACTAGAAAATTTATCTTCACTTTATACACCTGACACTGGCCAGAAATCACAAGAGAGGGCAGATTGCCACACTTGATGCTGAATGCCATTCCCTGCTCAGAATAACTATAATGAAGTAATACTTTAGACTCACAAAGCAGCATAAAGAACAAGTGTGGTAGTACTATGAGTTTGTTTCCTGGTTTGTTTTTTTAAAAAAGGTATTAAATTAGGTGATAACTTCTGCTTTCAGTATGCTGGAGTAAATCCAGCTAGTTTTTCTGGGCCTATTGGCTTCAGACTCCTATCTGTGTTTTTCACAGAATACATCTGCATGAAGAAATTTGTAGAAGGGCTTTAACTCAAATTCTCTGATCCCTACAGGTTGAATTCTGCCTCTACTTCCTAACAAGAACATGCGCCCCAAAAGTTACTCCAGCATTTGACTTCACAAACAAGGCAAAATGCTCTCCTTTGCTTCAAGTCTAAAAAACTATCAACACAGAACACTGACTCCTCTCCACTGTGTGCAGAGTCCCATAGCAACTCTTTGAAATTCAGTTTACATCATCTGCTGCTCAATCTCCCTTCCTTCTACTTTCGTGACCCTAACTAACCTGTTGACTGGATGCTGAAGCTCTTGCTGAAGGTCTCAATCTCCTAGAGAATAAGGAGGACTTAAGCATTTGCAGCATTTTGCACCTCAGAGCTCTATGTGATTTTCACTCTGTACATAATCTGTTTTACAGCACCGTGTGTGATTCCCTTCCCAGGAACTTCATGTATTAATCATTGTCATCTAGCAGAGAAAATCAGGTCATCTTCTCTGTCTAGATATACTGGATGCACCATAGATTTTATTGTAGCTCCACAAGCTGCTTTTGTTGTGAAGTCCTACAGAGACTCTGTAATTCTTACTGAAGAATAATCAAGAGGAGTTAGATATTTTTTTTCTTCCCACGGTTCTTTGAAAATTACAGAAAGTTTTGATTTATTAAAAATTTAATTAAATGCTTCATTTTAATGATATTACAATAGGTTATTCTGTGTGTCTCCACCCATAAGCATTTGTTGTAAAGAACACTTGCTGATCTCTTATATAAGCTTTAGTAGGCACATTTGTTCCAGCAACTTAGAATCATAGAATCATTTTGGTTGGAAGAGACCTTTTAAGATCATCAGGTCCCATATTTGACCAGATGCATGTCAACACTTTAACTTAAAGCTAGAAAAATTAATTGAATCCTTACAGGTGGTAGAACAGAGGTGACAGATGCATCTAACTGACATTGAGAAGGAAGAGATGAAGAAGGCAAATATGGCATTGCACACTGCATGATTTTCTTTTTTACAGTTTTGATTGCATGCTTCCTAAAAATCCAATAAACTAATTATATATTCTTGTAATTCAATATGGTTACTTTAATTAGGCCATAAAAAAAATGAAATCAGTAAGGGTAGCCAAAGGATCTATTATTCAAAAAGTGATATCCAGCTTATTTAATTTTTCAGGTTCAGAATTGATCTCAAATCCATTTGCAGGCAATACCACTTGCAAGAATTTGGATTACTTTAGTACAAAATTCTTCAAGTGCAGTAACCGCTGTTCCTAGCATCTGAACACAGCCCTGTCTGCACTTTTTCATAGTAAACATACCACACATATAATACCAATGTCAGATGTCTGTTCCTTATTATATAAAACTATTTGATATATATATACACACTTTATTCTGACAAGTCTAACTTGAGGATGGTACATAACTGTCATGTTCTATGGCATCTCTTAAACGAATAGGTCTCTTACATGCATATTACCTTCTCCAATTAATATCCATTTCCATCTGGTAGAGTTACATGATAATATCAGCCACCAAAGTAATTTATGTTTATACTACTTCAGAAAAAAAAAGTGGTCTGTTTTTTGGGTGAGATTTTGGAGCTTTTTCATTTGTGTGATTTTTAAGTCCAAGTAATTAAAATTGTGAAGAAAATATTTGCAACTGCTTTACACACAGTATACAGTTTCAGATGCCTCACATCCCCCCCTACAGCTGCTTCCATGGTTCCTGCCTGGGTTTCTCTAACATTTTTCAGCTAGTTTGTCCTGTCACATGCATGTTTTCTCACATTTTCTTTTTTCTTTGAATTTGACAGATACATGCTGCAGCTTTTCTAGAATGGTTGTTCTGTCAACAACTATTACAGCTGCATGTGCTCTTTTTCTTACTCTCTTAAGTATTAACTTTTACTAAACCTTTTCATATAACACTTAGGAAACAACAGTCCATTGCCCTACAAAAAACATGCTGTGTAAGTGTTGGAATCTGTTACTGGCACCCAGATCCGTTTTGATTTAGTATATGCATTGCATTACCAATGGCATTGCAGCTCAGAAGACCTTATTAATAAACCATGTTACTTTAGGATGGCATGACTTTATCATTATCATTATTTTGGACAATAATTCTGGCATATATTTAACAGTGACAAAATAAAGGAGATACAAAGTATGAAAAACAACCTTAGTTTTTGAAGACTACGGCAGAATTCAGGAAAAGCGAGGGAGATTTTAAGAGAAGATAAGAAAAATAGTATGGCCACGATCACTTTTCCCATTGACACACTGATCTAAAGGAGCAGCAGGACCACTCAGTTTCAGCTTTACCTTCCAGCTATAATCTGCAGCTTGCCTAGCTCCCACCCCTCCTTCTCTACAAATCCACACAACAACATGCACTGTGCAAGTCATTTGTTTATTTCCAGCACGGAAGGCAGACAAGCAGTTAATTTCTTTTCAGTACCTAGAATTTGGTAAAACAAATTGGGCAAGAGAAAGAAACACACATGTAAGCAAAATGTTTACATTCTTGCTTCAGTTATGTCTTTGTCTTTCCAATGTCTTTTCTATAAGAGGCGTATGTGAAAAACACCAGCTTGTCACTTTGGAGCTACAAGGTATCGTGCATAGTCCTCTCCCTAGGGAGAGGCCTTCAGATTCTGTTGTCACTCCTGTAACAAATATATTTCATGTGTCTGTCAACTTGATGCTTTTCCATATACCCCTATAATTTCCAATATCAAAAGGTGAAAACAACCTTATGTGTATAGTCTCTGATATCTACCTCTAATGAACGTTTGACTAATCTCTCTGCCGAAATTCATCTCTTTGAAGGTGCTCCAGTATCACTTAACTCCTAAGAATTTTATTTTGGGAATAACAATCCAGGCTATACTCCTGTTAAATAGTGCTCTGTTCACTCAGGCCTCAGCCATAGCAGCTTGACTTCAATCTCCATTTCTACTGGCTCATGGGACTTTATTCTTTTCCCCCTCACAAGGTCTTTGTTCTGTCTCCTTTGTGTCTATCAAAACAATCGTCCTCTCAGTAATGTTACTTTTTAACACCTTCATTATCCTATTTATATTCTAAAAATTACTCTTATTCTCATTATTTCTACTAATAACTGTATTTAATGTAGAAAACGGGGAGGATGAGGGGTTTTGTTGAGTTGCAGCTTTAAAGTCCATCCATACTGGAGATGAACATTAGAACATGGGCTTACGTTTTCCTTCTTATAGGAGTAAAATAAATCTGAGCGACTCTGCTTTCTGTAACAAATATATTTCAAAATGCTAAGACAGTCTCAGACAAGATAGGACAATAATCAAAGGACTAAAATAGGCCTCTATGATCTCACCCAAAATACTATATTCCAGGAACACTTTTTTCAGCTTTACTCTCTGAATGGAAGATGTTCTGTTTGCATCATGAAGGCATTTACGCTTCCAGCAAAAGGTGCAAGCATTTAATTTTCATAGTTTAGATCAGAATTCAAATCTGTTAATATAAGTGCATTGAAAGCACCAGAGGGGAAATCATTATTAATTGGTTTTTTCGATGCTAACAGGAAATGAAATGGTATAGGACACACTTTATCCTAACAAGGCTGTTGGAAACGAACACTGATTGACTGACCTCCCATTTCCGCATCAGAACCACTTCCAAAATAAATCATGACAAGGCTTTGGGCAAGTATTATAGTATTATATCGAACAGATGTTAGAGGTTTTAATATCCTCAGAAATCCAACTTCTTTAACAAATCTCTTGCAAAGCTCTTGTCAAGTGTAAGCAAAAGCAGGATGAAATCCAGACTGATGACTTGTTTTTCCATATAGTGTTTTGAAAATGTTTTTCCAGCATGAAAAATGTTTTTACTAAATTTAAGACTTTTAAATCTAAAGGCAACAAAGCCAACGTTTATATACCCATCTACCTAACCTGCTTCATATTCCACTATACTTAAGATTTTCCTAACACTTTCCTAAACTACAAGTCAGACTTTATTTTTTTTTTACTACTTATCCTGCTAAAATGGCAGTAGCTCAGATTTGCCTAACATAAGTATGGCACAAGCTGCCTGTTCTGGCCAGACATTATGATGGATCAAGGCTGCTGTCCAGTTTGTTTGCCTTACCTGGAATTATTGATGGGGTTTGTTTTTTTTTTCTTCTTACTCTATTTACGTTCCCAACACAGTTCTCATATTGTGCCAGGTACTATAAACACATGTCTCTATCTCAGGGAAGATTATCTGGCAACTTAGACCTTAGCAATCTTACTCTGGCATGAAGTTCCATTAAAGACTGTAGGCAATGCTACTTCCTGGGGCCAAAACTTGCAAACCTGTCCAGCTTCAAATTTTATATTTTCTTCTTATAAAGTCCTGATTCTTTCATTCTCTGTCAACCCTGTTGGGCACAGGGTCCTGCCTACTGTGTGTACTTTGTGCATGGTACTCATCCTAAATGCAGAGCTTTCACATTTCTGTACATAAATTACTGCAACTGAAATTGCAGTCAGAAGGACTTTTTATTTCCTTCTGTAATTTGCTGCCTTTCTCACTTACTGGACGCATAATCCAAGTGTTTGTTTGATTCATGAATTTTCACATGGGTTGCTGTTTCACTAGCTTACTTCTGAACAAACATACAGTTTGTACCTGAATTTTTGTTTTGTCTGGGGAAGTCACTGACCCCTCTTAAAAAATCAGTATTTCTCTCCCCCTAATTTGATACAATGACATCCCTTCATAGTTCTTGGAACTGGCAGGTTTAACTAGTGGTAGAGACCCCTTACTGCCAAATACCAGAGTGGAGGTAAACTACTGCAGGAGGAAACGGGGACTCCCTGGGTTCTATTAGCTGCCTTCTGAGTGGAATCTAGTCTTCTCTCAAGGCAACAGATCCTATTTCCTGTGGAATTTATAACCTAGAAAGAGCCACCACACCTAGTACTTGCCTTTTAAGTTACTGCAGATCCTAGTGTTCGCTCCCTGCTCAGCCTTTCCATTCCCTGCCTTTGGCAGTTGCACCATAGGATGCTTTTAAAAGTGAATAGATGCAACGCAAACGATTATGGCACTTGAAAATGCACTATACAGAACAGCTTTAGCAAAGAAGTAGGAAGAACAAGAAATCCTAGTATTCGTAATACTGAAATCAAGTACATCTTAAGCACAAGTGGCTTTCTAATCCTGATCTGCAGGGATGTACGGTAATTGCATCCTCTTAATATCATCTCAAAACCTGGGCTGAGGCAGTTTCTAAAATAGGCAAAATAAACAAAGAGAGCAAAAATGAACAGCAATAGAATAAAAATTCATTCTGCACTACTTTTTAAAACAGAGCCACAGGAAATATGTCCAAATGGTGATTAATTAAAGAACAAAGCCCTTAGTTAAATAATAGTTGTGCATGAAGCTACCCCCCACACCAGTCCTCCTTGGTCCAACTAATCTTGCTGTTCCTGGAGGTTAATTTAGTGGTGTTGAATAAATAGCTAGAGGCATTGAACACCACCACAGAAGAAACTAGCTCAGCAGGAGACAATCCAGATTCATACTTACTCTCATCTTAAAAGAACATGTAGATCATAGAATAGGATTTGCTAACATGGAAAACCCAAATTCTTCTATATTGTATGAAAGCTTAAATCCCACTTTAAATCACTGTATATAGCTCACAGCTTGCTTCCTCTTCCAAAGCAGTTTGGGTTTAGAAGCTATTAAATGCCATTTTTCCTTCACCAGACATCTCTGGAAAGTTTTCCTATTTCTCTTCTTTTATTTATGGTATATTCATTAAAACAAACCCCAAAACATCTGATACTCTACTCCCACCAATTATTATCCAAAGCTTTCAGCATGTTTCTGTAATACTTTTAAAAAAACATTCATAACATCTCTGTAAGGTAAATGTAGTAATACACTTAGCATTAATAAATTAAAATGTAGTAATACATGATACAGGTTAAGAAACGGTAACCAAGTAAACTGGGATTAAGTAGAAAAACAATCTTTCTTTAAAAAAATTAAATAGCACACCACATGACAGATCAGAACATTTACTCTTTGAATGCTGAAGAAGTCACCCTTCTTAGAGGTGGATGCTGCTGAAATCTGCTGTTAATTTTAATAAAACACATTGAGTCACAGACTAATTTGGTCAGTCTTTGGTTATACTCAGATCTGCTTCAACAGCCCAGTGAATGAACACTGTTATCCTCACAAAAAGCTAACTAAAAGCAGAAATGAGATTCTGAGGGTTGAACATAGGCAGGTTTTAGTCACTTACCTTTATATTGGTAATAAGCAAGGACTGGCCTGATTTCTGCTGCAAGTAGAATGTGAACCAGAAAAATCCCCACTGGATTTAAGAAGTCGTCTTTGTAAGAACTATGAGAAAAGAAAAAAGAAAAGATATTTCTTGTAGGACACTGTCTAGTCCATATTTTTAATGCACTCATGAATAAGACACTAGAATGTTTTAATAGAAGTCTAGTAAACTCAAATGTGTAATACTCAGTACCAGGCAGAGAAGTGAATCTTTTGCTAGTACCAGCAGAAGTCACATGTACACAAGCATTTAATAAGCTGATGATGTGCAGTGAGATATTGTCACAGCTAGTCAATAACTTTCTAATATCTGTGATCAAAAGCCTTGGTATATTTTCCTATGGGTATTTTATCTTATTTTAGCTTGCATATTGTTACAGGTTTAAAAATCCCATTCTATTCTGCTCTGAGCCAAATTTGTTTCAAACATTGACAACACATTTCCATCTTATTATTCATATCAAAACTTTGACTATACAGATTGAGGCTGAAGAACCCTAAATAACCCTAATTAATCCTTGCCTTATATTGAGGTTAGATATACCATGATGCTTCCTTGCAGGACTCTAACACCTACTGACAATACCATCTAAAAATGTTGGCATGCCACTTACCATTCAGAACTAGCATATATCAAAGAAAAATCAGAGTGGTTTTTGTATTTAAAATAGATGGTCTACATTAAATGATTCCATTACTCAGTCATGTGCTATATTTATAAAGGCTTTCTTCAGAGGATTGATTTCCAGAAATCACAATTCCAGTGCACATGTAAGAATTTCAGTGATTCAAAATAAATAAGATTAATACTGTTTTCTTACAGAATGTGGGAAAGATCAGTTCTCCAATTAAAGTTTTGAAATATTTTTTTTTCCCCACTTTTTTTTAACAGCCAGAATTCTTACATGTGCCAAAAACCCCATGTCTCTAAGCCCAGACAAATTCCCTGGTATTTCAATGTTTTGTTTTGCAAGATAACCTTACATCCAGCATTACAACAAGACACACAAACATCAGGTTAGACAACCTTTTAATTTTTTTTTTATTCATTTTTTGCATTTTTCATCACTTTCAAGGTCACAAATGGGAAAAAGCTTTGCAACCTGTACTTTGGTCATGCTATTCAGGGCATTTTTGTATATAAAGCCCTGCGAACTTTGTAGTATCCTTCCACAAGTGCCAAGTACCCTTCTACATGACAGTTTCAAGAAGAAATTTGTAGATCTGCTAGTATAATAAAATATAATAAAAAAAAAGTGTAAGATGTGCTTAAAAATGAGAGCAAGATAAGAGGAGAAGCAACTTAGCAGATGAGTAAAAATTCCAGAGTGTTGTTTGCACTTCCAGATTAGCTTTAAACACTGCAGTAGACCATAACATGATAGAAAACATCACATGGAAGAAGTAGCCAGCTCTTTCCAAGAATAAAGGTATGAAAGAAGTGTAATTGCAAATTAGCCCACATGTGTTTATTTTACGTGTCCTGGTAGGATAACATTACCAGACTATTTTTAATAGCTTGAGGTATTTAAAAATAGTAATAACAAAAGACAAATTTTGCTCCTAGACAGTGTTGTTATAGTACAGGACCTGAATTTTTGTGGATGGCATTCCTACTTATTTACCCACAGTACTGTGTGCTTAAGAACTTAATAAAAAAAAAATAAATCCTTGCCTATGATAGCCTGGTCTCTTTGAAAGGCGTTTTCTGAGCTCACTTTTTCCATATATCTCCCAGCTCTTACCTGGTAATTAATTTATTAGCAAGTAACACTATAAGAATTTGGATTCTTACCTGGAGTAATGATCAATCCTTGTTTAAATTTAGTCCTTAAGGCTTAGAACAAATTCTTTTATGATTTTTAGGGGAACAGAAAAGTGTAAAAGAAAATCACCTCTTTGAGCCCTAATAGCTCTGATTTACTTGTGATAAATAGAAGAATTATTTCAGGTGAATGATATCTAAACTCTAATTACAGTGCCAGTGAAGTTTCAAGGTTCTAACTCAGACTAAAGGAGAACAAAACCACAGATACATAAATTCTATCTACAAAACAGGGTGCCTACTTCAGTCAGGAGTAATTCCACTGAAGTTACTGTTGCCTCTGGAAAAAAAATAAAAATCATTATCTGTCACATACTTGATTTCAGAAAAGATCATTACATTAACAGCCTGATTTGCTGTCCAGCAGGCTGTGATACTTCCACAAAGCATCTCACCTTTAACATCTCTTTCCTAGGTAAGGATCCAATCTTGATTTCATTCAGTGGGTTTAGCTCTCATAGACAGTCCAACTGTACAGTTTAGAGTAACTAACTATCAAAGACGTATACAGTTTGACTACTTGAAAGCTTTTTGCAAGCTTCTAGCATTTACCTCGTTTGATCTCTCGGCACTCCCATCCGACAGTGAAGGATACAGAAAAAAAACCCATGGCCTAAGCATACCTTCACCTTAGTCACTCCAGCTTTCATCCTCACAGCTGGGTTCATACTGGAAATTGTGGCCAAGGTTCAGCTGGGGCTACTTAGCTATAAGAATTCTGTCCTTTCAACAGCTAGTTCCTCAATCAATACCAAGTACAATGAGCCTTCAGCTGAGTAATTTCTATCCAGTGTTTTTCCAGGTTGTATCTTTTCATTCCACCCATAGCTGTCGACTGTGGAAGACACACTGTACGAGGGTATTGGGAATGCAACACTGTACCTGGCACCATAAGGTGAGCAAAAGCAAGGTCAAGAAAATAAAAAAGATCTTATCACTCCAGCAAGTAGAGAGCAAGCCACTTACCAGTAGCCAGGGCAACATCAGGAAACAAAAAAAAATACAAACTGTAGGATGGAATTCAGGACCACAATTGAAAAAGACAGTTAAGAGGTCGAAGTCAAAGCTTTGGGAATGCAGTCTAGAGACATGATAAAAAGAGATAATAAAAACCCCTTACATGAGGTGTCAGTAAGGTAACCTACCAACAAAAACTACTAACCTAGCCTCCAGAACTGACTGGACTGGAGAAACTGTGCAGGCTTACCAAAGCCTCATGGTTTCTGCAATCAGAAAGCCTAAGAATTCAGCAAGCAGTTCAGATTGACATGAATCCCTTTTCTTATTCCGTAGTTTGACTTACTCTTCTTCCCATTAGCCAGCCCTGACCATGCCATTTTTTCTTTAATATGGATTAGCCTCAGGCAGGGTCCCTCTGTAAAGAAGAGTTGGTTCTTTCCTATTTATTCTCCCACTGCTGTATTGAAAAACAGCTTTAGTGCAAGTGTATATTATTTTTCTGCCTGTGATATGAGCTCCTATAGAAAGTTTGATCTGTTGTATTTCTTTCCTCACCTGATGATTTCAGAATACTTCCCTTAACAGCAAGTAGGTGGTTCAGAAAGAATTGTCACATGAAAACAGATGTTCAGACAAAAGGAAGAAAACCATTCAAACTTCTAATAATTTTTAATTAGCAGCTTGAATTTTCCATCTTTATAAACAACTCCTACTTCTAATGCGATGAACTAATACACCCTGAGATTTGTTTGGCATTAAAAATCCTAAAAGAATAAACTTATGAGGACTATTTTTTTCTTTTCACTTGGGTAAATTAGTACATTCCTATTTAGTGAAACCTCAGTTTTGTACATGGTCTGGGTGGAGGAGCCCAGGTGTTGGCAGAGGGGGACCGCAGGAGTAGCCTCTGTAAGGAGAAGCTGGGGCTGCCCCATGCCAGGACACAGCCAGTTCCAGACACCTCTGCAGTCGACCCACTGCAGCACACGACTGAGCCCATCGGCCCTGGGTAGGGTACCTTGAAGAAAATATACGCAAGAAAGGGCAGAAAACACTACAGGAGGAGAAGAGGAGAGAACAAAAAGAATGAGAAACAATCCTGCAAACTAGATCAGAGAAGGAGGGGTTTCAGATGCCAGAGCAGAGACTCCCCCCTCCAGCCTGTGTAAAGGATGCACGTTAGAGCACGTGGATATCTCCTGCAGGAACTGTGGTCTCTGGAAGGACACATTCTGGAGCAGGGAAAAAGTCCAAGGAAGGAATGGCAGAGAGAATCTGTTACTGACCACAGCCCCCACCCCTATGTGCTGCTCTGGGGCCAGACCAGGCAAGGTGGATGAGATGTTGAGAATGAAAATGTGAACATAAGCCTAGAAGAGGGGTAGGAAAATAGTATTTTAATGGTTATCTTTGATTCTTACCACCCAAACCTCCTTAAATTGGCAATATATTAAATTAATTTTCCCCAAGTGAAGTTTGTTTTGCTATGACAGTAAGTAGTAAGTGATTTCCCTGCCTTTATCTCAACTAACAAGCTTTCTCATCACACTTTCTCCTGTCCTCTAGACAGGCGGTTTGTGAGCAACTGGGTGGGAGTTTGGCCTTTAGTCACAGCTAACCTACCAAGTATAAATACTAAGTTCCCCTTCAGGAACCAGGAAACTAACTTACTGTGGATACTAAATGAAAGCTTCAACCACATCAATGTTCTAGACTCATCTTGCTAGAAAACTCTGGCCAAAGACATTTTTTCTAGCTTTTTGTCAAAAAATAAATGAAATAAGAAGGTTATCTGTCCTGTAGCTATAGCAAAGCCGGTAACATCATTGTTTTTATCTGTTGCTGAGTCTAAGATCAATGGATTATTTCAGTTTCACTCAGTCTAAAATGTGTAAGCAAAGTTCCTTTGAACTGTATGAGGGTGCTTTTCTCGATATTGCCCAAAGTCACTTTAGAAAAAAAAGTGTTTGAAGTTCCTTGGGTTTGAATCCACAGGGTGTTCTGTCTTTTAATAAAAGCATACTCTTCAGCAGCATACATTACCTTACTGAATGTTTATTTCTAACACTTTGCAAGAGTTATGAAAGTCTTCCAGCAATAAAAAAAAAGCTGAATTATCTTGTTCTCCAAATTTATTTAGTTTAAAATACCTACCATTAAAGAAAGCATAGATATAAGTAAACAATACTGATTTCTGCTATGTCATCTGTCATGTATTTGGCAGATTTCTATCAAGACAAGAGAGTTGCTATCTGTATTCCTGAAGTGTGCTAATTCAACAGAATTATGTCACTGATTAACAGCTAAAACTCAAGTTTCCTTTGCTCATTGACTCAACATAGTTTTTCCTTGGTAAGTTTATAAAATCTCAAAATAAAGAATTTCTATGTTAAAGTTCACTGAACAATTCTACGATGCGTTGCATTATGACATTTTAAAAACATTATTCAGCAGCGAAAACTATAAACAGAGAACTAAATGCTTATAGATGTAAGTTCTTCCATTTTGTTTCTTTTTTTTTCTGTATCTTATGAAATGGTTTCTTTTGTCAGACACTCATATTTTCTTGGTTTTAGTAAAGACTTGAAGCAGCATGAATATTTTCTGACAATTGAGATGTCTAACCATTAGGATAATATAAACACATATTTAAGGAAACAAAGAAAAGTACTACATCAAAAGTTGCCATTTTAACAGCGGCAGATTTAAATTTTAGCAAAGTATTGCCAGTCCTCAATAATAACTGTGTGCTTTACAATTTAAAAAAGATAATGATTTTTTTCAAGTACAGTTCATTTCCATTTGAGGACCACCTGGAGCTCTAATACAGACATGAACAGTTCCAGTCTTTAGACTGTGCTGGCTATTACAGTAGCAGAACATAGGCAAATGAAATACATATCTGTCAACAGCTCAAATGTAAACATGCATGCCTATTCTGGAAATGTAATACAGATCAGTAGGAAAAAATAAGCTTGGTAACTCATAGATATTAATTTTAACTTAATTTTTATTAATTTGGGTTTAGATTCTACATTACTTACATTTCAGTTCCCTGTCTCTTCCTTTATGCAGCTGCGTTATATCATATTTTTATTTAGTTATTTTTCAATAACTATGATGAAAAAGGATATCAGTACATACAGTACTATATTTTTATTATTTACTTAATAGACAAAGCTTTAAAATATCAGAGTAGAATATTCACAGTCTTGTGAAGTTACTTGTGACAGGTCTCATTTTAACACCATAGGCCTTGATAAAGCTCACTGAAGCTCTCTAGAAATTAATATTGAAAGAAATTATGATGAATCCCTGAATTATTTTGTTACTCTATTCAAGTTGAATTTTCTTACATACATTACTCTACTGTATGATGGCTCTTTCAAAACCTCATTCTTCCTCATTGCACTTCCAGCCTAAGCACGGTCATCCGTACTATGTACCATTTTCTTCTGACAGCATTTTTGTTCTAACAGCTCTTTCCCATCTTTAGTATTAGTCTTTCTTTCTACCTACACCACAGGTTTACAGAAACCACTCAACTCCTCACTCAGCCAGTGTTTAAGCTCTTCAGCCTTTGCTTAAATACTCCATTGTTCTAATCTTTATAAATAGGCTGTCTCTGCCTTGTAGTGTCTACTGCCCCCCACTTAAGAAAGGGTAATCTGACTTGTTCAAGTGAAGTCTAACTACTGCCTTGCACAATGGGATTAATATTTTCCTTTATAAGGTAAAAAAAAAAAGCCAAACAACAAGTTGATCTCCCCAGGTATACTAAGGTCCTCTTTCCACTTGTTTGCAGCTGTAATAGGAAAGCTTATCCATCCCTCAGTACCTCAAACGCTGCTGGGGTTTGTGTTACTCAGTTTTTCCAGTATCATATTCTGAAGGCCCCCATGACAGCACTGCCAAGCTATTTTCTGTAGACCAGCATCTACCTTTCTTGCTCTGGAACCAGGAGAATCTATTTAAAATAGCTGCTTGAGTTAATACTTCATAATGCCTTCTAAGAGACTGACACGCATCCAAGAACACCCAGCTACTTGATGATTAAAACACTGCACCAACAAGTATGAGTTCGGGGTTCAAGTTGTTGCTTTAAACCTGTTGGAGGGGTGTCAAAACAAGTCTTTTGCATCCTAAAATGACATTCCCCCCACCCCCCCACCATTACCTAACTGAGAACATACTGAGCTAAAGAAAACACCACAGAAATATTCAGCATAACCATGCAGTATTACATCTGATTTGGCAAAGCAAAACTGGAAGACCTCGCTAGGATTATTGAATCTTGTGCACAAACTCAGGCACCATAGCCCTAAGCACCTTACTCTGTTGTCATTTGATCACTGCATTTCCAAACTGTGCACCACAAATCATAAAATGATGACCTGATCCTACTGCCTACAGAGCACCAAATGCCAGAAAAGATTCAAATCTCACTCTCAACGTATACAAAATCTTGGCTTTAGTACAGCTAGTCTTGAGTTTTGTGGAATATTTACTTTTCAACTAAATTGTGCATGAAGGGAGAAAAATATCTTTTCTAGTTTCAGCTGGTGACTAGTAAAACCCCAAAGAATAGGGTTAATATAAAAACAGTGAAAACAAAATATTCTCTTAATTCTGCTTTTGATCCTCGGCGGGGATATTAATATGTAAAATACCCAATCACTCACGACAGGCATAATGTTCCTTTTCTGCAGTCCTGCCCATAAAAACACCAAGCCTTTCCCTAAAACAATTAAGGCTGCTTCCCCTACTATTTTAATTGACAGATTATTCCAAAGCTTCATTATTTGGATGATTACTTCTCTAATTTTCAGTTCAGGTTGACTTGATTTATAACAATGTGATCCTGTACTAATATATTGTTTTACTTTCTCTGATAGTTAAGTACTTACAAAATGATATCACACTTTTGTCTGATAGCTTAGGAAGGCAAGACTTTTTTGATCGCTTTTCCTAAATTAGCCAAAATGATAATGCAATTTTCTCCTCTCTGTATTAAAAATACTTCGTCCATGGTACTCTAGAATCTTCTGTGTCTTCTTGTAGCAAGAGGGAATATTGATGATACAGATGTGACTCTGAAAATGCTTGATCTGTTTTAACTGGCTTAATGGTATAATTTCTAGATTAAACCAGTGTGTTTGCATAGTGCTCACTGAGTCATGTACGTATACCAGTTTGAACCAACAGTAGCTTAGATATCTTTATACAGTGTGTTCCATTATGAAGCACAGACACATCCAAAATTTTTCTAGATTTAAACTCACAGTCCCTGCATGTCAGGTCTAAATTAGAGCAGCTACACCTTTAATACAACTAATATCTATCAAACTTTCAACCAAAATACCAGCTTCTGTTTTCCATGACCCTTCTATTTTGAAATCAGTGGCCTTCAGATGTCAACGTTGTTTTAAACACTGGTTACTGCTCTGACAAAATGTGTCTTCTCTTGGTACTTAATTCCTCATTTTTCTTCAGCTGTGTTTCTCATGTCTTTTCCTGTCTCTTTTCATAATTCCTATTCTAGTATTTTTGGTGCTCCTAGTATTTTTTTTTAAAAGCAATGTTAAATAAACACAATAGCCAACATAAACCCAGTATTCAGTATTTTTTAACACTTTGATCAAAGTAAGGATTGAACAGCCATCTATGAGGCTGCTTATCTATTTGCCCATTCACCTACCTAGCTTTCTTTGTAAAGAGAAAAACAGCAGGGGAAAAGTTAAAAAAATAAAGCAACTCTATCCAGTAATGAAAACAAAACCCAAAAACTGCAAAATCCATTTTTACTCAGATGACTCTCAATAATAGCGTGTCAGCAAAATAAAACTTAATTAAGATCAAAAATGTATACAGTTGATGCTACCATTATGAAATAAAGTAAACAGATTGCAATTCTTCTTACCGTCTCAGAGGAAAAAACCCACAGAATTTAGTGGCACCTTTGTCACTTTTTTGATAATCAGTTTTCAAAATATAGAATTCAGTGTTTGAATCCCTTATAGTGATTAACATATTCATAGTAATTTTCTGCTTCTTCCCTGCAGATGCACTACAGAAATGAGTCTATTATTGTTCATTTGACTAACCGCACATCCAGCTATTAAAGATCACTTTGAAGCTTTCATTAAGTATGAGAGAGAACATTCTTTTAAAGTACTTTCAGTGCCTGCCAATTTGATAAATACATGCATTTACTGTCACAAATACAGGCAAGGTTTAGAAAATGAGGGGTATTAGAAAACATGTTACTTTTTGGCAACTTTTTGACAGTTTTAGTTGAACTATATTTGTCGGAGTGCGACTGAGGAGTGTTTTACAGCTAGAGAAACAATATTTACTTACCTTAAATACTCTTGTACTGGTTTTGTCTGGCATAGAGTAGCCAGTATGGGGCCATGTTTAGGATTTGTGCTGGAAACAGTGTTGGTAACACAGGGATGTTTTAGTTACTGCTGAGCAGAGCTTGCCCAGAGTCAAGGCCTTTTCTGCTCCTCACCCCACCCCACCTGTGAGTATGCTGAGGATGCACAAGAAGTTGGGATGGAATACAGCTGGGACAGCTGATCCCAACTGACTAAAGGGATTTGTTTTGCTTTCCTTCTGCGTGTTGCTTTTCCATTACCTATTAAAGTGTCTTTATCTTAACCCACAATTTTTCTTACTGCTACCTTCTGGTTCTCCCCTCATCCCCACTGAAGGAGAGTGGGCCAGTGGCTGTGTAGGGTTTAGATGCTGGCTGGGATTAAATGATGACAACTCTCTAGAAAATACTAGGACATGGTTTTTAAGAATGAGATGGAGTATTTGTTTACTTTCTGTAGAAGAAAAATTGATTATACAACATAGGTATTCTCTAGCATAAAAGCAGATGATATGTTCATTTATCATTACTTAATCTCAATTTTGAACAGTCCATTAGATTAAAATGATCTGCTTCTTTTTTCCCAAACTACCTTTAGTTCTTTTTCATCCTTCAGCCATACTAGGAGCATACTTGATATCAAGATAAAAGTACAAGGCCAATCTCAACTCTCTAGTTCCCAAGGGAGAAAATTAATTCAATGTTGCACGTGTTTTCTCACTATGGTTATTTGATTTTACATTTTCACTACTTGAAAGTTTTTTGCTAACTTGGTTTTGCTCCTGCACTTTTCTGACTTTACATTTGGTAGAGCACTTTTGCAAAACTTTTGCTTTTCATCTACACCAAAAATCTACAAAGAAATAAAATTTTCTAGTTTCTACCAATGACATTTCAGATTTTTTCCTTGTATGAGCGGCAGAATGATCAAGTATAAAGCAAAAGTTTGTAAAACACTTTGTCAGATTATCATTCCAACGAGAACATCATAAAACCTAAAAAACCTCCAAGCATTATCATCGAGGTGCAGACCTCATTTGCCAAAAGGCAATGATAAATTTCCACTACCCTTTGCTTTTGTCCTGTCTTGCAAGTAAGACTGGTATGAGGACAGTAATTTTGGAAAGTTCTAACATCCCATATGGAAGACCTGAGACCTGTTGTTGCATTTCTCAGTTGAAGAGTATGGCTGTTCTGAATAGAAACAGGTAAATTCCTTATGGGTGGGGTGCAAGTCACTGAAGAATGTCCAAGCCCTATGCTACTGGAAAGTATCTGATATCTCCTTAGCCACGTGGTAAGCTACCATGAAAATGGTTTCTAGGATTTTTTTTTTCTTTTATTTTGAGATTTCCATAACAACAATAAAGCCAAAATTTCTTCTTTTGCTTCCCTCACAGTACTTACATGACAGAAGTCCTTTATGTTCTATTGGGAAAACTGTGACATTTCATGACTGTTCAAATATGTAGTTAATTACAGATAACAGTGGCTTAACAGGAGTTTTCCTGATTCACAGTCAGCTCAAACAATTCCTTGACAGATATTTTGTTTACTTACACTACCTCCAGACTGGAAATAAACATCTTTTAAAAATAAGATGATCGAATTGGGTCTATATCTAAAATTTGCAAAAGCCTTTTAATTGTGATGTCATGACATCAGTTTGGTCCACAGCCCACATGTGGTGCTTTGATGTTGAAGTGCATAAAGTTAGCAGATTAAAAGACTGCCTACTGTTTGGAGAGTCTTGAAAATATCTGATCCTGGTAGGAAACACGAGGGGCAAAGTGTTCCTCTTCAGAACAACTTGTCTTGATTTAGTGTTTTAAAGTGTGAGCTTTAATTAAAAGGAAAAAAACCCCTTCAATGATGATTGTCATTGATACCTAAATATATTCTTACTTAGTAAATAACTGAGCAAATCCAGCTTTTAAAACATGCCTATTTCTTATATCTTTCCAAGGCATTGAATGCATCTCCCAGCAGGAGCTGATGTTTTAATGATATAACACTGTACCTCCTATAAAGAAGACTAATGTCAGGAACCATTGTAGGAAAAATAATTTATCAGGACTTGAAAGCCACAGTACCAATAGATTCAAATAAATCTGATCTTCACTTAGGTTTTTAAGGCAAGATTTATTTTCTTCCAGATCAATTGGTCCTCTCTTAATCACTTTTTTTTTTGAGCAAGACAAAATTAGAATCAAGCTTTTAAGGATACTGTGATGCTATTTCCATTACCATGTTCAGGTAATACAGATGACACCTCCAACCTAAGTACAAATTTGTAGTTTTGTTTTTTGGTTTGGTTTTTTTTTTTTTAATGAGGGCATGCAAACTCATAGCTAGAAACATTTACTCAATGACAGCTCTACTCTTTAAATACAGATCTAGCTCTACTTCAGTACTGCTTTTCTACCTCAATACTGAATAAAGTATGAGCACACGATACACAATATTCAGTTAATTTTATCTTTGAAACTAAACATTCATCGTTTGTTTTTTTCCACTGATCTTTATCCTTAGCCCTCAGATTTGGGAGAAAAGCAACATGTACTTCAATGTGTAGAAGAAAACATGGACTGATACTGTATGATGAATAGATATATGATAAGCTACAGGTCAACCTTTGACAGTCACTTGCTAATGTCAGGTTGGTCCAGGTCAATTACAGGAAAGCAGACTTCATTTTCAAGAAAGAATAGCTTAGGTAACCAAGCTGAAAGTAGAAAACGAAGCACCATTTGTTATGGCCTTTCCAAGCAGCCTCTCCAGTATAGTCCAGTGGACACTATATACGCATTGCATTAACTAGAGCAAAATAATGGGTATCAAAATGCTCCAAAACATGGGTTGTTTTCAAAAGTAAAAAACATTATAAAAGACATGCAAAATCAGAGCAGGAGTTGACACAGGTCTGACATACAAGCTGATATTTGATGAGCCACACGAAAGCCCTGTAACTACAGCATTACTGTCTTTTTCAGCAGCCATTAAGATGTATTAGACTAATGGAAACGCAAGCCTTAATACAGGACCAAGTGACTTTTAGTATCAACTGCATTTAAAAAAAAAAATTTATTTCAAAAAGCCAGTACCTAACTATTTCATGCTTAGCATGCATAACAATTTCTTCAACAAGTACTGTAATTATGTGCTGCACAAAAGACAGTGAAACACACTTAAGACAAATGCATGTTTCTTTTTAAAGACAAAATTAAACTCTGAGAGACCCATTTCAGCTAGAGATCTTTCCTCCAAAGTGTGTGCGCTCATGGTCCAGTGGTTGCTGCTAGATACGAATGCTATTCTTCAAATATTTAGCTGCATCCTCTAATTTTATAAGTAGCATAAGACAGTCTTATACTAGTAATCAACATACTTAAAAAGAAAAGGAACTAAGCCATTCACGCCCAGAGATTATCTTGCCATGATTTCTGAAAGTAGACAGAACTATTCATAGAACTAATATATTCGTATAAGTGGCACATAAGACGAGCCATGGTATATTAAGAAGAAAAAACCTTCTTCATTTATCAGCACAGTATTAGGATACACCTTTTGTCTTCTACTGCTCATAGCATTTAGCTGAGATTTCTTATGTAGAGCTATCCCAGCCAGCAATCAAATACTCTTGCATTTCTTAAAGGGTGTTTGAAACAAATACATACACAGCATAATTTTAATAATCGAGTGTTTTGTAAAGCATGGACTCCAGTGCTGTAAAATGTGACTTTCTAGGGGAATGGGCTAAACTTGATTAATTTATACACAGATACTGATGTAGCTTATTTCTGAAATTAACATAATGTAACACAAACAACAAAAATATTACCTGACAAATTCCACTACCTGTAGAAGCTGCCTGCTCCCCACATTCTGTCTCCAACCTCCTCCAGTGTTTGCTTGACGAGGAATGTCAAGTCCTGATTAAAATGCCAATTTTAAAAGCACAGAGAAAAATAGCATGTGTTTCAAAAAATTAAAAGTATGCAAAAAAGTTAATTTTAAGTATTTGTTGGCAAAAAACTTTGTTACAATGAATTTACACTTTGAACACATCCATGAACCATTGAGCTTTCTGCCAAAGAAAAACTCGTATTTGTGGTTGTAGGCTGTCACATCTTATCAGAAGGTAAATTTATAGTAAAATAACCTAAAGCAATAAATTCCTCCCAAGCTTTAGACATCTTGGCAGTTTATGGAGTCAGCACAGATGACAGAGTAATGGGCTTTTAAGAACTTAATCTAAGGAGGGGGAAGATTGATCATTTATCTTAGACTTTTGAGTGTGATTCTTCACCGATACCTCTTTTCTGATTAATAAAGTTAGTTAGTTTTAAGTTAAGCCATCTAGCTCTACTGGTCTCAATCTAGTATCAATGCCTTCTGCTTTCTACATATCTCCTGGAGAAATAGTTATGAGTTACTTTATTTTAGCACGCATACCCATGTTGTTATTAATTTCACCAGTTAATAAACATCTGTATTTATTTACCCTATTTCCCTGGATGGAGGTATCCATCGAGTGGGTAGAAAGGGGGGGGGAAGAATGAGGGGAAAGAATGAGTTCTCTTTGGTTTCTGTCTTATAAGGGAAAATGTGGGGGAAAACGTCCAACTGTTTAATAGAAAAAGATTTATCATGTAACTGTGTAGGAGTTTCAGCACTGAGACACTTGGTAGTGATCATGGCAGTGATGACTCAGTGGGTAGAAATGACAGTGGGGAAAAAAAATTCATTATACATTTTGCAGTCAAGGCAGTTATTATAGTTAATAATCAGAGACTATTTTTAAACATTCATGCTCTAAATAGCTTTTAGAATTAAAAATAAAAGAAAAAATCAACAAAAAACCACCATATTTCCCTATTTTTTTACAACATATTTCATTATTCATTTTAGATTTATATACCTCTAGAAGAAAACTAGTACAGGAGAGTATTTCCCAGGCTTGGTATGTTTTCTATGTAGAATATTTAACACAGCTTCAATGACAGTACAGGGGTTTAGTTACATTGAGTTCCTAGCTGTCCCTCAATCCATTTCTTCTTTTGAGGACACGAGACTTTGTAAATGGTTTTAATCCAATATGACCATGTTTTCAATTGAAATGAATACATCCTACATACACCCTAATATCACAGTTTCTATGTGCCATTAAGATTTGTGAATCCCATGGCCTGGCTGTATAATAAATGAACATTTGTACACTGTAAATGGCATTTTAACAGATTTTTGCAGCAATAGCTGCCCTTTACTCCACTCTGCTTCTCAGTGTTCTTCCTCTACCCTTCTCAAGTGCAGAATCCAAACGAAGTAACAGCATCTCCTCATTCTGAATCTCACCATGCAGCATACACACTGCCTTTGATACTCAGCAGAGCACCTAGTCTTCCTCAGAAAACTATAAACAAATTTAATCTAGTCCAGTTAGTGTTTTCCTTGCTTAAAAGCAACTGCTTAATGCATTCAAGGTAAAAAGCACCATCTTTGTGACCCAGTTCAATCTTATAATGTAACAGCACACTGCTACAAACATTCTAATGAGAAAGGTTGTGTCAAGGTTTAGAGCTGAGCCAGCCACCAGAAAAATGACTGATGTTTTCTGTTAACCTGCCTCCCTTCCCAGAGAGGAAGAGAAAGTAAATAAGGAAGAGAGACATCGATTGGAAAAGAAAACTAAAACAGCTTTAATGAAAACAGTAATAACACAAAGAAACCTATACAAATATATATATGATCCAGTATTGAACCCAACTACATCACCATCGCCACTGACGCTGTAGAGCTGGAACTGAGGAACTCCCAGACGGGACTCAGAGGCAGATGGGAAATAGGTTCAAGAGCTGGAATCTGGAAGTGAACTTAGAAACACATGGATCGAGATGAAAGGCAGAACAGACAGTGACCTCCTCAGATGCCAGCCATTGAAGAGGAGAGCTTGACCCTCGTGATCCCTCAGCTTCATACTGAATATGACATCTATGGGCTGGAATCCCTTGTTGGTCAGTTTGGGGTCCCCTGTCCTGTCCACTCCTCCCTGCAGGTGCTGCCTTTCCCTTTCTGCACCCCCCAATGTGGTGCACAAGACCCAGCTGTGGTCTTGGTCTGCACCCCAACCCTTGGCAGTAACTCTACCATGGGGTGTTCTCACTGCTGGGAGCAGACACTGTCTGTGAGAACAGGCTGCTGCCTTCAGACAGTGCAGGGAGTTAGAAGA
>WUAM01000323.1:21859404-21871974 GCA_024336885.1 Actenoides hombroni
TCTAAACATGAGGTGTTCTCACTGCTGGAAGCAGACACTGTCTGTGAGAACAGGCTGCTACCTTCAGACAGTGCAGGGAGTTAGAAGAACTGAGCTGAGAAGTAAAATTACTGAGCAGAACTGTTCTGTTCTCACTCAAACCAGGACAGGTTACAAAGAAGTAGTTAAATAACTAATTTCCAGAGTGTATCACAGATATATTACTATGGGGACATTTGTTTGTTCTGACTGAGCATGAATTAACATTTGAGTTTGTGGTGGTTTTGGCTGGGGTAAAGCTGATTTTCTCCATAGTAGCTAGTATCAGACTACATTTTGGATTTGTGCTGGAAACAGTGTTGGTAACACAGGCATGTTTTAGTTACTGCTGAGCAAAGCTTGCCCAGAGCCAAGGCCTTTTCTGCTCCTCACCCCACCCGAAAGGAGGCTGAGGGTACACAAGAAGTTGGGAGGGGACAGAGCTGGGACAGCTGATCCCAACTGACCAAAGGGATGTTCCAGACCTTATGACATCATGCTCAGCATATAAAGCTGTGGGAAGAAGTGGAGATGTAGGGAAGCATGTGATGGAGCTTTGTCTTCTCAAGTAACCATTACTTGTGATGGAGCCTGGCATTTCTGGAACTGGCTGAGCACCCACCTGCCAATGGTGAATGAATTCCATGGGTTGTTTTTTTTTTTCTTGTGCATGTTGCTTTTTCTTTGCCTCTTAAACAGTCTTTATCTCAACACACGATTGTTCTTACTTTTATCTTTCTGATCCTCTCCCCCAGCCCATAGAGGGGAAGCATACAAGTGGCTTTGTGGGGATTAGTTGCTGGCTGGGGTTAAACCACAACAGAGTTGTGATGGTATGCAAGGAAAAAAGCAAAACTTGTAATCCTATAATCCAAACTAAGCAGAATCAATTCTCAGGCTGAGAAGCATCCTGTCTCTAATTAGCGTAAATATTTTAGATGATGTTTTGATCCTGTAGGCACATCTCCATTTTTATGTATTCCCATTGAACTTTTTTCCTTTACCCTTCAGATTCATATTTTTCTGAGTTAATTTATTTTGTATTTTCAATGCTAGACAAGAAATCATTGCAGTTAGTTTTAAATAAGGCTGCATAAAAGATAAATGGTTCTAGACAGCCATACTGCTTTGTGAAGTACTGAAGTGTGCTACGGGTTGACATATCCTTAAAACTGTTGCTAAATCACAAAGGCTGAAAAGTCAGAACAGGTTATTGAAATGTTCTTAAATGGTTCTTTGACACCATTTTTACTTGAGCCATTAGGATATACTGCAGCATAAGGAGACATTCACAAGTGGGTTTTGACATGAAATACATTACTGCTTGTCAGAGTATGCAATGGAGATCATGGTATGTATAGACTTTTCATATATTACATGATAGATAATGGCTTCTTGGAAAGCATTTTATGAGGTACTATATTAACCTATAAAATAAAATATGGCTATGTGCATTCTGAAGTTATTACATACTTCATTAATAGATTATTAAATACTTCCAACTATTGAAATGATGACACGCGTAGCTTTCTGTCCAATTGTGTAGTAATACAGTACATCATGTCTTTTCCTGATTAAGTATCAAAATATCTGAAAAATATTATGGTTTATTCTTTACAGTCCTCTGGTATTAGCTATTGCTGAACTTTCAGTAGACACTATATTCTACCTATGCACAATTGCTTCCTGTTTTACAATTTACTAAGCTAATTATTATTTATGCCAGCCTTGGTCAATATCCTCATATTCAATGCCCTGGGCCACTGCAGCACTTCAGAAGAATCCTATTTTCCTGCCCGATTACAAATTGCTATCAGAACAAACATTACCTTCTTATTTCTTGGGAATCATTTCCCAACCTGGCAAGAGTAGACAGGCCACTATACATACCTACCCCTTCCTTTTTAGCCATGCTGATAGAACTGACACATATATCTACAATCATGTAATCATCAAATCATCTACAACCATAAAATCTGTAAGAGAATACTTTCTCCAGCACCCAAACTCAATCCTTAGTGCCTTCAGTGAGTTTGGAAGACTAACTGCTGATAGCTATGTCCTTTCAAGGCACTTCTAACTAATGGCTCAGATTTCAAGCCATTAAAATTATTAATTATAAAAGGTGGGTTTGTGTTTTTTTTCTCTTTATCTATAGCTCTTCTAAACAAAGTTAATTTCCTTGAATTTCATGCTCACCAAGCTTTTTTGTTTAAAAATATATATAGTTCACATTCTTTTAATAAGCTGTTGGATTAACACACCTAGAACTTCTGTTTCTGCTAGTTATACTAATTCCTTCTAATTTATATGATACATGTACAATTTATTTTCAACAGAGTTCAGCCAAATGTAACAGCTTCATGTATTTAGCTTGCACTGGTATGATCTCTACTCAGTACACATCTTTTCAGGCCAACTTAAAAATGTAATGTAGAAATGGGATGCAATTGACAGATGTCGTGGGAGACAGAGGGAATGAAACCACCAAGAAAGAGTAATCGTTCATAGACCGCCTCAAACCATCAGTTATCTATGGCTATTCAGGAATTGTCCCTGACTGTACCCTTACAGGGTTATGAGAAAGGAGAAAACCTGTTTGTGCCCATGTACTTAAAGAAAATGCAGAAGTTTAGAACGACTAAACAGAACACTGTGACTCACCCCCAACAACACCACCCGCCTTCAATGTAATGGAACAACTTCTAAAGACACACACACACCCCACATGTAACTGTATTAACTTCTCCTATTGCCTTTTAACTTAGGCACCAAAAAAAAATAATAATAAAAATACACACACACAATCATCATCCTGATAAAGAGCATAGTATTGTAACTCAATATTATGCAAAAAAAAACAAAACCAAAACAAAAAAAAACCCCGAAAAAAACAACCAAAAAAGCCCAACAAAAATAAAAAGCACACACACAAAAAACCCAACCAAACAAACCCCAAACAACTAAATTCTCAACATCTCCTTGGAAAAAGAAAGCAACCAACCAAAAAAGCCACAACCCAAACTTTTATACAACTCTGGCTTTTACTTACTGTAGTCCTCAAAGTAAATAATCATAGTATGGAACTTTTAGTCCTCAAAGTAACGTATCACAGAAAGAGAACGCAAGATAACATAGGGATGGGCTAATTCCACCACATATGAATCGCCTCCTGACCAGGGGAATAGGAGCAGAGGAAGTGAGAGCTCCTGAAGGTAACCTAAAGTGATGGGATACTAATTAGCGTGGTAAAAATCACACCCCTTGGAGACCTAACACACTAATGTCAGATGGCCTCTGCATAATGAGCTAGCCGCTAATCAGAGCGCATGCAGAAGGGCATTATTTAGATAACCAAAAGGTGACCAATCAACAAGTATCGTGCAAC
Source organism: Actenoides hombroni (assembly GCA_024336885.1). Classification (NCBI taxonomy): domain Eukaryota; kingdom Metazoa; phylum Chordata; class Aves; order Coraciiformes; family Alcedinidae; genus Actenoides; species Actenoides hombroni. Next base: position 21,862,811 of record WUAM01000323.1, read on the forward strand.
TTTTGTTATAAACTGTATTTATAAAAACTTTACAACCCCTCTGAAAAGGTGTTCTACCTTTGTGAACTATGGCCTGGCACCCCTTTCTGTAGAGATCTGTAGTTCTTGACCGTGCTTATTGGCTGCCGTGCACTGAGCAGGAACCTAAACCCTGACTGAGGGACATCGTCATGAAGGAACAGAACTACTGCTATGATTTTAAGGACACCACCCCCTCCCAAATATCCCTTTCCCAAATATGTAGTATCATAACCACAGACAGTATCTCTAATCATCCATCTTTACAACCCTAAGTATATGGAAAAAATATGCTTCCACTTAGTACATGTAACATATCTACATAAATTCCTAAGTTTAGAAACACTAAAATGAGTGAGAGGACAGAGCTGTAACTTAAAGTCCACTTAAGAGATCATAAATATAGGTAAAAATTTTAATTTTGCTCTCACTTCCATAGTGCAGTTGAGATTATTTACTTAACAGCAAAAGATAATAGATAATGGAGCTCATCACTTTTAATCTTAGCAGAAATATATTTTATGATGATGAAATGCTAATAACAGCTCCTTGACTTCAAACGTGTGATAGACCCCAGAAAATCTTTTAAAATCCTGTTTTGGCAGAGATTTTTTTGATACTGAACACCCATTAAACACCAATAGGATTAAAGCATTTTACACTTTGCAACTCCTTTGAAAAATCCCAACTGCTCTCACAGTACATAACGTGTGATGTACTACAGGTGGTGTAAATTTCAGATTTTATTCTTTCAAATGGTGAGTTAATGGGAATTGAATGGGCAAATACACTTCAAAGGAAAATTTTAGCTTATTTCACTCCTCAGAAGAAAGGAAAGGTATCCTATACAAAGTATGAATTAATACCAAGAACAATGTGGGAAGGAATTTCACCGAAGATCGTGATGTTGAAAAGGAATTTCCAGAGGAGAACAAGGATTGATTGAGTCACTTGCCTAAGCACTTGCTATACCTTCAAGAATTCCAGATACCCTCCAGACAAATAGCTCAACCCTCAGTTATTAATCCAGTAAGTCAGACATCTTCTGTCAGTCCTGAGGGAATGTTTAAGTCATCTGTTGTGAGAGTAAACAGGAGAATGAGCTACTGCCATTGACTGACATCTTCGACAAAGCTCAGATGGAACAAGAGCCTGAGCCAAGAGAAGTGAACAAAGAGGGACAGCTGGAGGCCCTGGTCACACCAGGGCCTGAAAAATGCTCTTGCCCCACCTACAGCTCTGCAAATGCTGAGCAGGTTCAGTGCCCTGGGGGAGTGATCAGAATAAAAAAAAAGACCTGTCAGGTGATTTATCAGAGCTGACTGAGCCTAAATCTTTTGTCTACTCAAAAAGGAAGAGGCAAGTAATAATTACTGGTGACTTCTCTCATGTGGGGACCAAGGCACCAGTCTGGTGACTTGATTTAAGCTGGTACCTCAGGTTTGTTACTCAGCCAGAGCTAAAGTCCAGGATTCTGAGGGCAAGGGTAAAAGGCATGATGGGGCCCACGTTGTGTCTACTCAAGTCTGTCACTGAGGGAGAAAGACTAGAGCAGAAGTGGTATCATCTAGCAGGTCAACTGATTGCATGTCTGGTGACACAGTTGGGGCTTTGGCTGTGGAACCCTCTCTGTACACTGTAGCAAAGAAGACCAACAGCATCTTAGGCTGTATTATTACACCAGCAGGTGTAGGGCTGGACCATCCCCTCTATTCAATTAGTTTTAAGACTGCATCTAGAGTACTGTATCCAGTTTTGGGTTTCCCAGTACAAGAAGGATATCAACATCTTGGCATGAGTGCAACAGCAGACCACCAACATGGCTGGTGTTTAGAGAATGTGACTTGTGAGGAGAGGCTGAAAGAAGTGAGTCTGTTCAACTTCTAGAAGAGAAGAGCAGCAGGAGAGATCTATTGCTGTCTACAACTACTCCATCAGAGGACACAGAGATGATAGATCTTGGCTCTTCTCAAAAGTGCACAGCAGTAGGATCAGAGGCAAAGTGCACAACCAGGAACATGGGAAATTCAGATTAGATAAAAAAAGGTTTTCTATGTTTTTACAGTGGTGAAATACTGGAACACATTGCCCAGAGCAGTTGTGGAATCTCTGTCCCTGGAGACTGGGCTGTGCACATCCTTGAGCAGCCTCACCTAATTAGACCTGCTCTGAGCTGGGGGTTAGACTTCTGGAGGGTCCTTCCAACCTGCATGATTCTAAATAATGATGGGCACTGGCCCTGCACTCAAAAAATAGCCAGATTTCTGTACTGGTTAATAAAGGAATCTCAGAAGATGTGCTCAGATGCTTTTGTTATGAATACCTAGCATAAGTTTAGATGAATCCCAATGCCAATTTCTATTTTGCTACTGTTTGAAATCTGTAGGAAGTAAGGTATCTGAAAGACTCAGTGGTTTTGCTATCTTAAAAGTTCAAATCCTATTGAAAATAATTTGAGTCATAAAGCTTCTTTTTAGAGTCTTCCCAGTATTTTTCAAGTATCATCATTTTTTACCAAATCACTGTACAAATGATTCACCATTTCAGTGATGACAGAGAAAGACAGCTTTCTTTCACCCCAACCTTAGCTACACCCCAATATCTATGAAGTTGGGTCACTTCCTCACGAGAAACATTAGGTGCATAAGTAATTCCTCTTAAAGCAAAACACTTTTGTGCTAAAATCCTTGCTGGAATGCTTAAATTTTCATTCTGTGAACTCATCCCTTAACAGTGATTCACATTAATAAAATCAATGATTCAGTTACCATTTTTGAGTTAGCAACTTAATACTGTGCTGGAATTCTTTAGTAGTATTACGGTTACTTTATGTAATACCCCTCACAATACCCGTTTGAGATTGGTACTATTCCTCTAAGATGCTTTAAGTGCAGAATAACAGAAAGAAAAATGTGAGAACAACATAAGACAGAGTCAGGGATGACTTTGTATTTTTTTTAAAAGCAAAATAAAAAGCTCTTGAGAACTGAACTGACATTTACAGGAACATTATTTTTGGCAGTATTACCTTCAAGTAAAATTGTCCAACCTCCTATTAAAAAGCAAAATAAAAATCAGCTTTCACTTGCATACTACAGCCATCTTTCAACTATATAGCACTGTAATATCTCACACTGAGTATCTGCCTCAGACTAAATTTCCTTGAATTTTTCTGAATTTCTGTCACAAAGATTTAAGTTCCTAAAGTGACTGGATTAGAGGGTGACAGTGTTGATGACTAATTAAGGTTGAAGAATCCCATCCCTAATTCCTGTTTCATCTCTAAAACTTGTAAGAATTTTGGCATTTATTACTCTCAAGAATTTAAGAACTGCTTCAATATGATGTAAATTCTCATGGCTTAATGAAACACCCTGAAGTAATCACTTACAAAAATGAAGTTAAGAACAACTGTTCCACTACAGTAAAAAAAGTAGTAGACCACAAGAAGCTGCAGTTGAGATGTGGTTTTCCAACTTGTATATGTGAATCACAGAATTTCCTAGATTGGAAAAGACCTTTAAGATCATCCAGTCCAATCATTAACCTAACACTGAGCTTAAATCTGGACTAACTTTTTGTACAAGATATGAAGAACACTTTATTTTGGCAAATGAATTAAAGCTAATATTTTCTTCTCAGGATTTCTTATCACCTGGCTTGCCAGACTGCACATACTCCATCACCCCAGAGCCCACAAGTGTGCTCCAAACCAAGATCACAAGATGAAGTTAGGCGTTTCCTTACAAAAATCCATCACAGTTGGGGCCTGGCTGCACATGGGCACTGCAAGGAAGTGACCCTGTCACTATACTTCATCTACAAGCCAGTAGGAGAAACAAGAGAAGAGGGCAGAAAAGAGAGACCAACAGAATATTGTGATGAGAAGAGTAAACTAATTGGGAAGCAGGAGAGAATTAAAGACTTGAGTCAGAAGACTTGATCTGAAAATCAAGAGGTTGAACTAAGATAGATGAAAGAGACAAAGGTGAGCATGAAGAGCTGCAAAAGATGGCCCCACAGTGATGCTGAAACACAGAGCCAGGAAAGAGTTGAACTGCCTCATGGAAGCTGAAGACAATAGACTTTAGAGATAAGCTACAGATCAAGGCCAGACCAGCTGGACAAAGAGCCCAGACTTAAATGAAACAGGCTGTTTACAGAGAATATGAAATACTACTGTTTATGAGAGTAGGCCCATTAGTAGGTGAGAACAATAGAATCCATTCTAGGAAAAGGTTGGGGAAAAGGAACATGAGCAGGTAGAAAGAATTAGGTTACCTGGAAAAAGGTGGTGGAGTCTTTTGCCAAGAAATCCCACTTTAAAGATGTTGACTAGTGATGTATTCTTCTTTTATTGTGTGCCTATCTTTTATATATGGTGGACTACCTACTGTTAAGTGTTCCAAAGAACAATACGGTCATCACCTCAGACTGATCACTCGACTACTGGATACTTTAATCCTGAAACATCTCCAAACTGGTTACACAAAATACTTGTATATTTTTATCTTTAGTATCTCTGAGCTTCAAGTCACACTAAGAACTGGTGTAAAACACAGTACACCTCAGACTAGCACAAGTATTAATTCATGTAGACTGCTGAAAATGTTATTGTGAGACATGACACCCTCAACTGCTGATTCTTTATTCAAAGTGATGTTTGGAAATAAAACTGAAGAAAAAACAGTGTTGAACAATCCTAGAACAACAACTGAGCAAGCTCCTTGTACCCTATGTATGGTATCAGGCAGATGGCCTGTACAAAAATATAGCCCATGGCCACATAATTAAAGATTGATTAATATTGTACAACGGATTTAAGATCGCACAAGCAAATTTAATCATGGCATGTTCAAAAGCTTTGAGTGCAGCTTTAACAATGCTGTTTATACAATATCTATGTGCAAAAGACATAAAAAAGATGTTCCATTTTAGTTCGTTTAGACTTGAGTTACTCCAGCTCTAGACAAAGGTTCTATGCACAATGATTCCCATTATTCTACTTCAGCAGAAAGGTTTTTATGAATCTAAGGGAAATACATTTTCAAGTTCTCTAACATTCTCCAGGCAAATAATTTGCTTTTACAGAAAAGCAAAAGAAACTGAGCTCCTTCTTGAAACTGTTCAGCATCTTTTATTTTCCTATCAGGACACAGCCCCAAACTGTCACTGTTTAGTTCACCAGAAACTGTCTTTTGCTTTCCATAATTATTTTATTCTCACCTATTTGTTGTGATGCTGATTTTCTTTTCCTTCAATTAACTTGCTTTCTTATGCTGAATTCCACTCTGTCTAGGTATTTATGGAGAGCAATGTTAACCTTCTGAACCATGATAAGTCAATAAGCCAGGTTCCTTTGGACCCATCATAAACCAGCCTCTTCGTTTTATAATCCTTATGCCTTGTGCCCATTGTTTGGCTTTTTCCCTGTCTGAATAAATATCTTTCAAACCTAGGGTTTGGCAACTGTAGCAGTAAATACAAATGTTATATTCCCACTTGACAGTGGCACAGCTTCAACGAGAAGGAAAGATGCTGTCCTCCCTCAAGACAGCAGATTTTAACTTACCGTGAAACACAATGACTCGAGTCTGCAGGTTTCTCATGGTACAAGTTCTCTGCTCTCGCCACAAATTCCCTTCCCAACAGTTTGCCCCCTGCCAGCTTTTCAATAAAGAGCTAGGCAAAAGAACAAACAGATTTGAAAGAAGGTGGCTACTGCTATGTTTCATCTAACACTTTTTTGTCAGAGGCCAAATACTATTTTTGTGAAACGGATTTGCTCTATGATTATGGGCCAGATCAGGCCTGTCAATGGTATGAGATTAGTAACAAACAAAAAAAAAGGGGCAGGGGGGGTAGATGCAATCATGGGGACAAACCCAAAAAAACCCTGAGGAACGAAATAACAGACCTCAGGAGAAAAAAAGAACTTCCAAGATCTCCTTCTGCCTGTCCTCAGAAACAGCACTTTAAGCATCCAGAGAGCATTGCCATCAAATAGAGAGATGCTCAACAAGCAGAGGTTGAGAGCACATTTCTGAAGTGCAGTTTTGGCACTTCAATTCTTCCTACTCGGAGTGATTGAGTTTCTCGTTAGTTGGAGCTGAATTCTGTATTTTTTCACGTTGCATCTCAATGGTGTGGATATAGAATTTGGTCCCTGCAAGCCAAGCACATATGTGCTTTTCAGCTTTGGGTAATTACTTAAGCTGTGGGATAGCTATGCTTGTTTACAGAATGTTATAAACTAGGTTTTGTACTATTGTCAGGGGAATTCAGTACCTGCCAACCTACAATCTTTTCTAAGCATCTGAAGTGGCTTGGGTTTTGTTTCTTTTCGGATTGGCTAGATATTAATCTTTTGGCAAGCCAGTCTGTTATGAGAAAGAGTCTAAATTTTGATTTGTTTTTTATAAACCTAAGTGCTTGACAAACCAAATGACAGTTCTGGAGCCAGAAGTAAAAACAGTTATTAGCCAGGTGGAAAAATTCCACAGGTTATTGAGTAGAAACTATCTGGTCCAACTTCACTGTTAAAGAGAAAACCACGTAACAGGAGCAAAAGCAAAAGACAGGACCTTCAGGGCCAGTAGAAACATTTATCTGCATACAGACAGAGACACACAGGGTTTTGTAACATCCTGCCAAAACATTCCTAGTCGAGCTTGATTCACCAGTTCACAAGAGTGGGCAACAGATGATTTTTAAGACCTCTACTTAAATACTGTGCACAGAGGAATGTGAGCCAAATTACCTTTTATCTACCAACTGCTTGCTTTCTCTTCAGCAACGCAAAGGCAGCTGCAAAATCAGTCTGATTAACTGGGTACCCATCCTTACAGCTGTTCTGTGACACCGAGGTGCTGTAAAGCAGCTGGAACTTACTGAAAGTGAATGGAGCTTTGTATTTCCAGGAGTCACAGCCAAGTTAATCGGTGACAGTTGATGTGTTTTCTTAAAAAAGAAAGGGGAAAAAAGGCAAACCCAAACTATAAATTGACACCAACATTCTAAGTAGCTTTAACAAGATCCCTCTTTTTAAAAGTTATGTTGTGGGTTTGTTTTTTTTCTAAAATAAGAGGGTTAATGAACAAGTTTTGTGAAATTCTGACCTTCCAAACTAATGAGAACATTTCCATCCATGACTATGGTTAGGGCTAACAAATAACAACTAGATAACAGGTAAGCCTGTAGGATTCTCTGCTAGTTTCAAAAAGAGTGATGTGCAGAACTTCGTGGATTTAGGAAAATGTAATGACACCAATCTGTCATTAAGACAATGAATTTCCTAGTATAAAGGACCTGAGTATCTAGCAATATTTATTCTCTGACTGTTTCAACAATTTACAGACAATGCTTACAGAATCTGAGGATTAAAAACCTTGCAATATTCCACCCACAGACAAATATTACATACTTTTTCTCATGCTAGGAAATAATTTGATTACTCATTCTCTTTGCATGTGTATGTGTCCTTATACATAGTGCATGTATAAGAAATCAATCCATTATAAATTTAATTTAACAACATTCTGACCCACACCTAGAAATCACAATTTAATGCATTTGTTTTACTCTAACAACTTAGGTCCCTGCTATTGCATAAGTATTCCTGTGTCTTAGGCATTACAAAAGTAGACAACAAAGAGAAAGGGTAGCTGTGTATCAGTGTGGAAAAGTTTGACATCAGCAAGACAAGAGAAGCAGCCACTAAACTGTAAAGCACTTGGGAACATTTCATTAGAGCAGGAAAATATACAATAGAATGCAGAGGATAAATAGCCCAGCAACTTGGTGTTAATTACTACTATAAACTCGTGTATCCTTTATACATTCACATATCAAACATTCCTGCCTGATAGAAAAAACATTGATTCATCTCAAGCTCCCAAACCTGTCCATATTAAGATACTAGTTTGACTGATGAAGGACCTTTATCTTCTAGGTAGACCTCACTGAATAAATATAGTGAAAAACAATGCAAAATAGATTCCTTAAGTACTCTCAGGATGTATGAAAACACACGAGAAAGACAGAGTTATACAGTTTCTAGATGTCATCTCTATCACAATGGATAATTTCAGCTGGCCTGGTAAGGTATTCTTCCATTAGACCCTTAGCAAATCACTGTGTGCTGCAGAGAAAAAAAGCCAAGCAGTGAGAACATCCATGTAGTACCACGTATCAGCTGTCTGCAGCAAGAAGCAATAACTGCACGGTGATTACTTTGTACAGATAAATTACATCTGCAAGGCTGAGGACTCAGAAGCATACTGGTTGCTCCTGGTTGAAATATTTTTCTTATGGAAGTACATACCGGGGATTCAATCTGTTTCTAAGTGACCCTGGCCTGGAAAAGCTCTTTTGTTTCCCCAACACAGCTGGACTGAAGAGACATGACCTTTTCAACCCTGAGGCAAATAAAGCAGCTAAAATTGGGGGTTTTATTTGTTCTGGTTTTCTTTTGCATTCCACATAATAAAAAACCACAAACTTCTCCCTTCCAGAAATACTTTGGGGTTTATTACACTCAGCCTATATGGTACTTTTGAGACTGTGACTGACAGTTTATAAACTTCCTGTATTTGTGTAGTATTTTTCTACTTTCCCCCCCCTCTCCAAGGCACTCCCTTATTATTACTGAACCAAGTACAGTATTTGTGGTTAAAAGCAGTTTCTGAACACATCCATTACTGCCTGGTGATATACTTCATGTTACTCTTCTGTAAATAAGTGGGCCAGCTGAACAGATTAACAACGTAATTTGTCAGACATTTGTTATGATTTGACAGTTATTAGGAGTGCAAACAAGTCTGCTGGCTTAAAAGTACATAATGTCAACATATCACACTAAGAACCAAACAAAACCCCCCTACCTATTAAGTATAATTATTGGTTGTTCCAAGAAGTTTAAATGGACAGGTTGGGTTGTCATGTTGTAACCCCAGCTGTCAACTAAGCACCATGCAGCTGCTCCCTCACTCCTGCCCAGCACCCTGGTTGGATGAGGAGGAGAATAAAAAAAAAGGAAACCTTGTGGGTTGAGATAAGAATGGCTTAAGAATTGAAATAAAATAAAATATAATAATAACTGTACTGAGAAAGAATACAAAAGAGAAAGACAAACACAATAGGCAAGT
>WUAM01000323.1:21872012-21883414 GCA_024336885.1 Actenoides hombroni
CAATTGTTCACCACCCACCAACCGATGCCCAAGCAGCTATCAGCCCCTCCTGGCCAGCTCCCCCCAGTTTATATACTGAACACGACATCCTGTCATATGGAATATCCTTTTGGCTAGCTTGGGTCAGCTGACCTGTCTATGCTCCCTCCCTAAGCTTCTTCTACGCCTCCTTACTGGCAGAGCACAAGAAACTGAAAAGTCCTTGGCTTTTTAGTCCTTGATAAGTACCAATTAGCAACAACTGGGAAATCAGTGTAATATCAACATTATTCTCAGACTAAAGTAAAGTCACAGCACTGCTCCAGCTACTAGAAAGAAAATCGACTTTATTCCAGCCAAAACCAGGACAATATCCACCCCTTTTTCTATACCATTTATGATATGACCAGGTCCCACACTTTCTAATACATCCCAATTAATCACCACCACTTTTCTTTCTGTATATACAGGTATCATTCTCTTAGTCTTATGAACCATCCCTATAAAACATCCACGGAGTTCATTTAGTCTACAGCTTTGGGTTCCATATGTGTTTCAGGGCAGGAAAAGTGGTGTGTGGTGTTGAATTTGCATACTGAAGCCAGTTCTGGTTCCATCACTACTATGCTTACCCAGTTCTATCATTGCTACACTTTGCAATAGTGTCCATGGTCAAGTACACCACCCCAGTCAGGAGCTCTTCTATATGTTGCATCCTTTCCTTGATAGCCTGAAGTGTCATGGGAGCACCAAGCTATAAATAATTCACACTTACCTTGCCAATTCAGATCTACCTGAGCTACTTCAATCTAAGCAGCCTGATCCACCTGCTTGGTTATTTTGATGTACTTCAGTGGCCTCACTCAGGGGTACGTGGACATCTACATGATATACTTTCACAACCAGGTTCTCTACCTGAGCAGCAACATCTTACCACAGTGTGCCAGCCCAAATGGGTGTATCCTCTGTATTTTGCATTGCTCTGCTTCCATTTCTGGATTAACTCCCACATGGCATTTGTCCCTATCCATGAGTCTGTATAAAGTCCATTTAAAGTATTAGCCATTTTTCTCACTCAGCAATGCCTAAAGACAGTTGGCCATCTAGCTAATTTCAGTAATTCTGTGTTTGAGGACTATTACTTTTCTTATAATTGCCTGAAGGTTGTACCTAAAGTCAATAGTTAAGTAATTGCTCTGGGGTGGGGTTGGGGGGGGGGAAATCATGGTAGGAATGGGAAGGATACTTCTTACATACCTTTTGCACTGGTCCTGTCACTTATCTGTAGTACCTATGCTCACTTAATTCACAATTTATACTACCTGAACTATACATGAGGCTGTGGAGACTTACTGATCAGGAGGAGCATCACTCGCACTCAACGTAACTGTTTGTTCATAAAGGTTTAAATAGAACATAATGTTCATTTAAATAGAATACTAAAACACTAGCAAATCCAAAGCATGTGAATACCTTAATTTTTAATCACTGCGATCACATTCTCTGAATCACATTTATGTCTGAGTGGTCATTGACTTAATTACAAGTAGTCCTCATACAGAAAAGGACACGCCCTCAAGAATGTGTTGCTAAACATTAAGACTGCTTCGCCTGTGAAGCCTCAGCAGAAAAGCCATTAATTGGTGAAAATGGGGCTCAGCTTGCAGTTTCTGTCTGTCTTGATAAAGGTGACTTCCTCAATCCAGTCATGATAATAATGCATTTCCAAATTGAAAGGATGTTCATTTCTCAACTAAGCTCCTGCATTTGTAATCAAGTACATTATGATCCACTGACTTAAAAAAAGCTTGGTAGGATGCTGTGTAGATGAACTATGAAAGGGGGAAGTCTACTAATGAATGCTTTAATTATTTGTACATTGTTAAGTTTGAGGAAAATAGCTTTTTTGTTTTTTGTGCTCAGGATGAAATGCAATGTGTTTGTGTAGATATTTAAAACTTAAATTATTCTGCATTTCCTTTAAAGGAGAAAAGGATAAGCCTTGTAAAGAAGCTCTTTTCCTATTGAAACACAAGAATTTACAATACTGTGAATTACATTACTAAACACACTTCAGGATTATTTGAAGATGTTTTCTAGACTAGTAAAAACACATTTCTTGCTTCACACTGCACAGGTAAACCAGTCAGCTACAATCAAATTTCCAACCAGCCCTCTTTCTGCTTAGCCTAAGAACATTCAAACCTCCTGAGCCAAGTCCACGCTGAAACAAAACAGAGTTGAATTTTCTACCTGCAACATCAGAAGAAAATGTTGTGAAGCTCAAGACATGAGAAATGGCACTGGGCCATGTGAGTGGTGCACAACATGGTTTCACTTGAGTAAGAGACAACATAAAAAGCAGTCAGTTGGTCTGTAAGTGTGAGTCAAAAACAAGACAAGGCTTTGTAACCCCTTAGCAAACTGATGTAATGACAAATAAAAAGTCGGAAAAGGTTCATTTTGGTTCCTGAAAAATTTGATTCTATCACTTCATTGTTTATTAGCAGTATACTATTATTGTCTTTTTCTCTTTTCTGTTCTTCCTGAGGAAACCTGAGTGATTACTAAATACTGAGTTGCTGTGGTTTACCCTCTGCTGGCAGCTAAACAGCACACAGCATCTCACCCCCTGGTCTCCCTCCCCTCCGCCCCCCCTCCTGTAGCATGGGAAAGAGAAACAGGAGGAAGAAAAAGGGTGAGACCCAGGGGGTTGACAGAAGGGCAGTTTAATAGAACGGCACAAAGATGAAGAAAAGCAACTAATGATAGCAATAATGAAACAAGAGACAAAACAAATAATAGAAACTGGTAAGGCTCTACCTGTGCCCAGGACACCAACTTTCCTCAGTCCACCACTGAAGCTACAAGATGAAAACAAACAACCCCAAAGCAGGCCCAGCCCTCCCCTTATATAGGGGCTGGTTCAGTTGTTTATCTTGGCTGAAGCCCCTCCCACCTGCAGCCCCTCCCAGCTGCCTGGGCTGTCCCAGCAGAGCTATCAACCCCCATGATGAAACCGGTCCCATGACTTATGGGGAGCAGCTGACCAGTCACCTTTTGGACTAAGGAAAGTTGCTGCCTAGGGGTGGCATATACTATGGGGTGCAGGGCAAAACCAGCCTGGATTTGCACAGGACTTATGGGATATTTAAGGCAGGCTGAGATCCTGGGCCCAGATTGAGCGTCTGTGCTTGGCTTCTGCAGGGATGTGCCTTGTGCGTGTATATTATTCTCACTAGGAGACTTCCATCCTGCCCGGACAGGGAGACAAGCAGGCTGAGGCCATTAGTGCTGTCTGTGTCCATGTGAGTGCTCTGAGAGTCTGTCTGTGATCTGTGTCACTGGCATATGTGTAAATAAGTGTATATGCAGTGTATAGATGTGTTTTTGTGTGTGTCTGCTGGGAACACAACTCTAACCTTGCTACTGTTTGGACCTGGGGACATGGAAAGGCAGCAACCTTTTATCTCCCAGGCTGCTGGACCTGTTGTGTATTTTCCTCTCTTAGTACCAACTGGTACAGAGTGGAAAAAGAGGGTTTCCTGGGACATAGGCTAGCAAAAGTATATATTGCTTCAAAATTCAAGACCTGAATATTATTTTATATTAGACAAAAATGAAGAAATATTAGAAGGAAATGTCTATAGTACATTATTACCATCTCACTAAGATATAAATTCCATGAGAGAAGCTATATACGATGGAGACAACGTACTTTACTTTGTGAGACAGCAACACTGGAATATATACAACAACCAAGAAAACAATTGCTCATTTAGATGTATACAGTAAGGTTTATTTACAAATTGATGTATAAAGATACCAAACTGCTGTTTAGAGGAAGCATCCAAAGCAAATCTCAACATGAAAATACATAAGTGTCCATGAACTGGATGAAAGTTTACTTCCAAGTGATAATCACACCAGTAAAAATATCATTCTGTTTCTTTCATAGCATTAGAAGAACTAAGATTTGCAGATAATAAAAATATCATTAATAGAAGAAGATATTTCAACTTAACAGACAGCAGAAGAAATCTTTGCATTAATTGAAAGCGATAAAGTTTCTATCAGCATTCTTACATAAAGGCAGGTAAGAGGAGGCAAACAGCTACTGAAAGGCTTCTTAAAAGATCTTTTTTAAATCTCATTTTAAAAAAACTTACATAATGGATACTGAAAATGTGACTAAAGTTATCACAGATAAGGAAGAACTTCAAAGACAGTAGCAAGGAAACTCAAAGTGAAAGTTCTTTCCTTTTAAGTAATTCATATTTAAACAATAAAATTTGACAACTGTTATGATCTTCAATATTTCCAAGTCAGTGGGTAATAAGAAAAAAAATACTTTTTCTTCTATTTTTTTTATCATCTAGTTTTCTTCTTTCTCAGTCTTCTATAAGGTTCTGATTTCTGTGTAGTCGAAACTTTTTACAGCTCCTTATTAAGTAATTTTGCTTCAGAGAACAAATTCTAAGTTAGACAGTAGATCATAAGAGAGAACAGTGAAAACATCCCTGTGAAAAACCTGTTAGAGGAGAGCTAAACCCCGCAGAGCTGCTTCTTGAGTAAAAAGGCCTGAAACAACCACAGATTGATGAAATGGAATCCTGGCACTGAACTATAATGTTTTTATCATTACCACACCCACCCCTAATGCCACTGGTAGCTTTGCAAGGAATGAGGGGAGGTGGATGGTAGCAACTCTGCCCTGTTGGTTCACATTCTCCACTGCATGAGTTTTTGTGTCAGACAACTTGTATGGGGTTTCTGGCTCATAGTTCATAAGCAAGTTTCAGTATCATCTGGTGCACGCAGGCAACTCAGCCTTTATTTGCTCATCTATGGCCCTGTCGATGCAGAGACACACAGGGAGCTGTGTAGATGGCTCAGCCTTGAGTTGTCCATAAGCCCCGGGCCAAACTGGACAATACTGCACCACACAAAGAACCTTGCAGTTCCTCAGCAAATGGTATGTCCTGAGTCTCAGTTCAAACCACTATTTGGCTTCCTGAGAAAGTAAGATCAAGAGAGCCTGGAGGGCTTCATTGGTGGTTTCAGCCAACAACTTTTATGTATCCAGATGGCATAATCTGATCAGGCATAGTTTTGCCACAACCTTGTTTATTCAAACTCTATAATCAGTCACATAAACCAGGGGATAAAAGTGCTAAGGTTTAGCTTAGATTTTGGGGGCCACCTCTCCAACGCTCACCTGTATGGAGACCCTTCCCCTTTTGTCAGGACATTAGCCAAGATGACTTTTCTAAGATTGAGAACCCTTACCTAGATTGTTAAGTGAATATTTAGCATGCTGTAAGTTTGCAAACGTGGCTGACTAACTAACACATGTATAACATTTAGCAGGCTTTCTAATTTGTTATAGCGTATTCTTGCTTTTAAGTTGTAATAGTGCATTCTTCCACAGCATCCCTAAAAAACCTGCATTAGTGGCGTATTAGACTTCAAAGAGATGGTTTGCTTGGGCCTTACAGTTAAACCTGGGAGTTCAAATAAATCATTTGCTTAAACCTCGCAGTCCAGCCTCTTTTCGCCACGCAGCCCACTCCTGCAAAAGCACTTTCCTTAGCCTTGTCTGCTTTACCAGTTTTGTAACGCTCTTCAAGTTTCCTCAGCAGCATCACGACTGAATACAGAGAGGTGGAATTATAGTTCTAAGGTTTAGTTAACAGCATGAACAGCTGCTGAAACAAAAACTTGTTTAGCATCCCATAAAACTATGAACAGTTTTGATGACTGGAAGAGCAAGAGACATACTGGACAATTTTTGTGATACCTGAAAATGAAATTGCAGCACCTATGATAAAAAGAGAAAAGATTCTACAACAAATACTCAAATTAATCCTTAAAACGCACTTGATGAATCAATTTGCTGCTATTAGATGGTACTGGAATATTAATTCAGAGATTAGGGAGAGGAGCTAAACCATGCAGTTTCCAGTGAGATAGTTACACGGCACCATTTCTATAAGTTAGTTTGTAAATGGTTTCAAAAAATGAGTACCAAAGAGGTTGTCTAATACCAGTAAGTGGGTTTAGGCATCTTGTATTTCAAAATAACCTGCAAATAAATGCTCCATTAAAACAAAGGCACAAGAGTGGGTGGGGGAAAGATGCTTTTCCTGCATGCAGCTCAGGCAATGTAGCAAACCTTTAGGTAGGAAGATGTTGAGGAAAAATACCACAGCAATGTCTTGTCAGCATTTTTCGCTATGAGCCTAAACAGCCATTCATTCAAACTGTCAGTTGTTAAAACAATAGTAAAGCAGTTTAACTGATGTGAATAATTGGTAGAAACAAGACTGTTGTCTTTAAGTCATTTATTTGCATCTCTACCTGTCCCGTCTTGTTGAAAGGATTATCTGCTCACCTTTCTTTCTAAAGCATGTAGTATTATTACAGTTAACACACTGAGGCACCCTCATAATAGCATCTTAACACTCACGTGTCTTACTTCTTTTTTAAAAATGTAAAGCTTAATATGAACTTTTTCCTTTCCTTTCCTCTCCCTTCCTCTCCTTTCCTCTCCCTTCCCCTTTCCTTTCATTTTCCCCTTTCCTTCCCTCTTTCCTTTCCCCTTTTCCTTTTCCCTTTCCCGTTCCCCTTTCCCCTTTTCTCTCCTTCTAGCTTGGTATTTTGTATATTTCTGGCTAAGGTTCTTTACAAGACATTTGCTTTTATCAAGACATAGATGTCTTCACTAATGCAGCACTTTGACGTGCTGAAGACAGCCTATCTGTAATCTCTGTTTTTCTATGGTTTAGCTCAGGCAGCTTTTCCTAATCCATGTTTTGAGTCTGGACAAATATTGGGCCAACAGAAATGTTATATTAAGTTTAAATTTGGAAAGACAGGTGGAGCTTTTGTATTGGGCACATATTGAAATCTAGCACAGCGGATACAACTCTTTCTTGTGGTAGCTGTAACCTAACTGCTGAATCAGTTGAAGGGAAAAAAGGCACAGAGCAGAAGTTGTAAATTATTTTAGTTTTGTGTTTTCTGTAATTGCTAGCACTTCTTGTTTACAAGGCCAAAAGCATAGATAACCCATAATAGACTCATTCTAGACAAGAACACACTTTAGATTGCAAACAGCAGCATTTGGAAAACTGTTTCCATGCCAAATTGGGAAAAAGCTACTATTTCAGCATAGCCTGGAAAAAAAAGACAAAAAGCCTTTACCATTCTTGTTGCTTATTTCAAGCTTTTTTTAATAGAGGAAATTTGTTTTATTCTGATTTTCAAATGTGTTTCATCACAATCTCTAGCTGCTAACGTCATCAAGGATATAGCTACACATGACTTGTATGTTTGATTGTGTTGGTTTGAATTTGTGTGTTTTCAGTTTTGACTCACCTTAGGGAGTCTGGTGAAACTAGTGACTCACATATCAGAGATGTACAACAGGGACTCAGTTCTACAGACTAGCAAAAATGATATGTAACCTATGGATATTTAACCTAGCATTGCTGCAGTTTCTCCATTCACTGCTTCTAAGTTTAGAGCAAAAATTTTAAAGATATTCATGTTCTTGCAAGTGTGATTCAAGCATGTAGGTAAGTAGAAAAAAATAGAAGGTATTGTAATTGCTGAAAATATTTTAGCATAGTCTCTTATGATATTAGACATCAGTAAGTCTACCCATAACAGACATAACCTTCCAAAATGCTCAACTGCAGAATTTCTTCAGTATTTTGAACAATGAGACAAAATACATGAAAAAAACCAGATCCAGATAGTTCTCTTACCCACTGGGTTAATATTTACTTGCAAGATTGTGATTATAACAATTTTGGGTTTACCTATGTCGAGCTTTGTCAGCACTGGCCCAAACTGTTGTCAAGATATAATTTCTAATTCTGGCTGGGATAGAGTTAATTTCCTTAAAAAATTTTCTTGCCTTTGCTCTTCCTATTTTCTCCCCATCCTGCTAAGAGCTCGGCTGCTGCCCAGGGTTATCCCACGGCACTAATACAGTTATGAATCTTCAATGCTGTCTGGAGAACTTTACTTTTAAGATCTCAGGAACAATTAACTGATTTTTGGTTCCTGTCATAATGCAAATATTTCTGTTGCCAATCACATCTCTCTAGCTTTACATGAATTTGAATTTTATTGATGTGTTATCTCTTCCCACTGTGCCTTTCCTCCAAGGGTTATTTAAGGTCTCCTCAGTAGACCTATTTTATAAAGTTTATTCTATGCTGGAAAGTTCTGTAGGATTCTATGCTATGTATAAGTGTCACTATATATATTTATTTATATTTGTCAACATTAGAGTACTATTAGTATAAAGAACAATTCAAATGAAACTTTAAAAAGACCTGCTCCATTGAACGTCAGAATATGAAAAGAATGTCTTCCTTCTCTAACTTTTATTCAGTGAAACACCTTTAATACCGTTTTTCCCCTAAATCCTCTGTTCAAATAGAGCTGTTCAGGTTTTATGACAAAAAAGTCAACATGTCTCTCCACAATTAATTTGAAATATGCCACTAGTAGTTAATTCAGAGTGCTGGTGTGTCAGCTGACATCACATTTTAGTGCCATGCACGGTATGATTTTTGTAGGCCTGTAGCAACTTCTTTTCTTTTCTTTTTTTCCATTTAAGTACATTTTGAATTAAACTCTTCTTATCCATTTTCTTCATGTTTTCCCCTTACTGAAATACTTGTCAGGTTGGTTTTTTAAAAATCTTCTGTTCTCACATTGTTGTAAAGCACTACTGTTTCCCTGTTTTCCTCTAGCATATAATATAAAGAAATAACTCTGACACATGGAACTCTGTAAAAGCCCATTCAGCTACTTCCCCATTTGGCAGTTAGTCCTTAAAAGCCACATCCTAATAAGAACTTAACCATGTATTAAGTGATGTAGTGTGTGATTTTTAGGTGTTACATCTGTAATTCATCTAGTCTTCAGTGTTAGGTGCACAAAACCCTAGATAGGAGTGCTGCTCACAAAGACATCCAACACCTCCTCATTAATTCAGGAGTTAGAGCCTCTTCTTCAGCAATCACATTTAAAACTATTCCTTCTCACATGACAGTATCCACAATGCACATAATCCAGACCCAGGAAAAAACCAATAGGTTTGGTCCAGTCTTCCGTGTTCATGCTGAATGCCTAGTGCTTTTTGCTGATCAGAAGATGTGTGTATCCAGTTGAAATACTGTTATCATGTATTTAAACAGATTTAAGTCTTCTGAATCTAGTGCTTTCCACAGTTGCACAGCTTCAGAAAGAAAAAGTGCCCTTTGCCCAGCTTAATAACCAGGTTGTTCCTTTCTTTTCTAACAAGTGCAAAACATAAGTTTAAAGTCTTGTTGTTGAAGCTTAAAAATAAACAAGGATTTCTGTAAGTACTTAAGCTTTGATGGAAAGGCGTGATCTTTTTTGCTAAGTGTGCTTTAACAAGCTTGGGAATCCAGGCCAAGCATATGGGAAAGCTTCCATGCTAATAGATAGGATGTTGCACATCAGCACTACCAGTTATGCTAGTGTATAGTGTAGTATAGTACAGTGTAGTGTAGTCTAGTCTAGCCTAGCAATAGAATCAAATGTTCATTCTCTAGGAAATATTAAACTTAAGAAAGAAAAACAGCACATACTGGTCAATTCTATATTGTTGTTTGCAGCCAGCAGATGTTATTTTTTTAGTGATACCCAGGGCAAATCAAGCGTACGATGATGAGCTCTCACCTATTTATTTTCAGGGGACTAACAGCTGTACTCACTGACCTAGGTAATGAAGGAAATGAGGAGGAAAAAATATTATTGCCTCAACTTTATCTGGACCGCTCACTGAAATACGCAGACAAATATTGTTGAAATTACTTATAGTCACTGCAGTTACATAATTTTGAAGCATATTTAATTAATTACAAAAGATTTAGTTTGGATTCCAGAATTTTAGCACATGGAGCGAACTCAGCAGAACAACCTGATATAAGACAAGACTAAACTATATTTTTAGGAGAGATCTGAATGGCACCAAAATTTGTGCGTGGCACAAGTAGATAAGCACATGCAAAAATACATTGAAACGGGCATGCTCCAATCATGTGTAAAATGGTTTCTTGACAAAAACTAAGTTAATGCCAGGGCACTTAAACTGAAAGGTTAAACTAAATCTCTAACTTTTAGGTATTTGAAGGTGGGTAAAATATTTCCCACTCTGAGGTTCTGTGGAAAAAGTTATCTGTAGAAAGACTAGCTGCTGTCAAGATTTCCAGCTCAGATTTTCTAATAAGCATTTCTGATATGTAATCTATCTTCAGATGCATGAGTGATCCTTTAGAGGTGCTCATTTTCTTTCTGTTAACTAACAGAGGTGCCTAGATAAATAGCTTAAAGTAAATGACACTTTAGAGAGGCTAGATGGAGGTGTAAGGAATCTCATTTTCAAGTGATCTTAGGACAATAAATCCTTTAAAACTCATAGCTGTATAATAATCACAGGAGATAAATTTCATAATATTCTCATTTCATCACGTTGGTTTTGAGTATTATCACCATTCTTTGCATTATTTCTCTCATTGAACATAATGGGAGGGAGATACTGGCTAAATCTGCCATTTTGTAGGTATTACATGCCTACATGAAGTACTTTCTGGTTCCTGGTGGGTGTGTCCATGTGGATTCTAGTGATAGAAAGCACTCATTCTAGGCCATAGCAGAAAACAATCATTTTGCTCATACAGGCAGTGAAATTTCAAAAGCGGAGGACCTATGGCCACAGTAGACGTTCCAAGAGGTGTGATCTCCAGTGGAGATGCTCCTACATCTGTCAAGATGTTGCTATCACCATTGATGACCAACAGGAGAAGACAGACCTGACAGAATTCTAAAAAACCTTATTACCCTGTACTGAAAAATACTGTGTTTATATTTGTTCTGTCACAAAAAACATATTTTCTTACATGTCTATTGGAAATATGTGTAGAAGATAAAAACATGCTTAAGAACACTTTAGAATATTTTTGAAATGAGGAATGTGGCATCTTTCTAGTGAATTGAAAAAAATGACAGTGCATTTTCAAGGTGAGGATTACAGGAAAGATTCTAAGGGGGGGAATGAGGGTAAGACTTAAACATCCAGTAAAGCAAGAACTGTATCACCTCTTAACATGCATGTTTTTCACATCAACAGGAATTGCACGTTTTGTACAGACAGAAATGTTCAACATGAACAATCCTATGAAAGCAAAGCAATTAAAAGCTTTACTTAGAAAAAAAAAAAAATCCAACAAACATTTTAACATACTCCATTGTGTAGAAGTTTAACAGTACAGATGGTATTCTACTTTAAATCCTTCTTTTCTGAGGAGGGACTTTTTAGGCTGTGGGGCAGTGATAGGACTGGAGGGAATGGATTAAAACTAGAGATAGGTCAATTC
>WUAM01000323.1:21887312-21939306 GCA_024336885.1 Actenoides hombroni
CTGTTCCAGTGTCTCACCACCCTCATGGGGAAGAAATTCTTCCTAATGTCTAACCTGAATTGACCTATCTCTAGTTTCAATACATTCCCTCTAGTCCTGCCACTGCCCAACAACCTAAAAAGTTTTTGGAGACGTGGAGAAACACTAGACTTTAGAAAGGAATGTTTTCAGGATCAAAGCATAGTCCTGCATGTGACTGGAAAATCAGCTTTAAATGAAGGGACAACCACATGCCCTGCAGTATCAGACCATCTAAAGGGTTACAGGAACAGCAGGGTTGCTTCTGGATGGTGAAAACAGCAGCTTGATTCCACAGCTGCCTTGTGACAAGCCTCAAACCACTCGCACTTTTTAAAGCTGAAAGCTTACGTATGATTTTGCATCAGCTGAGCCCAGCAGCACTGATACGTGATCAGCCAAGGAGACAGTGACCAGCATTTGCACCTCCTAAAAATCCATCTGATAAGAAAATATTACAAGATTGTGACATAAGACTTTGAATGTTGTCACAGGTGGTTTTAAACACACTTTTGAGCACCATTTGCTATTTAAAAAAACAATTTCTTTTTCTTAAAACAGAAAAGAGGGGGAAAAAACCCCAAGTAAACTGCATTACGAAGATTTCTATGTCCTAAATACAGTGTGTGTTTCCATTCAGCATTTTTCTGTCTTGGAACAAAAAAGATTTTTTGGGGGGGGATGTATCAAGCTGCATGTCACTCTGTGCAGAAACAGCTCCAAGTTAGATTTATCAGCAAAAACCTTTAAAGATGTATTTCTAACAGGATGAGGGATTCATTGAATTTTCCAGATATCTTGGATCTTTGCAGTGATTAGGGGACCTTTCAAGTTGATGCTTTATCCTGATTTCCAAAGTCATTTACATACTACTTCCACTCTGAAAGCAAATCAATGGCACCTATATCTCAATCCATCCTCCTATCAACTGAAAAAAATATAGTAGTGGAAGAAGCATACGAAAACAAATGCTACCAAAAATTATCTTTATAAGAGAACAGAAGAACTTCTTCTGGGGGTAAGCTCTGGCAAAAATAAATACCTTGGAAATATCTTCGCTGAGCAAATAGAGTAATAATTCTTACTAACAATGCAAGAAGGAAAATCTACAAAGCTATCCTGCTGTTTCTAATTCCAATTTCCACAGTTATTGCCTTATATCTCATGAACTAAGAGTGAAGTCAGGGTGCCACAAGGTCCAGTGGCCCGCCATGGGCTCCCGGGATGGGGCAGGGCAGGGCCAAGCAGCCAGGACCTATCCCTGGGCAGCCAGGAAGCACCAGGGCAGACTCTGCTCTTGGGCATCTGGCAGCTCCCTGGGAACAAGCATGGGTCAAGGACGGGGCACGGAGAGCTGGAGACTGTCCCTTCTGTGGTGTTGCTGGGGCAGGGCTGACGGCACTGGATGGCCTCCTGGGCCATGGGCAGGGTAGGGGAGCAGGAATAGTTGGTCCTGCAGTGCCCTCAGAACCTGGCCAAAGCCTTAGTCCTGGGTACAGACACAGGGCTTCCTCACAGCAAAGACAGCATTTAAGAGAACACAGTGCATACAGGAAACTATGAGCAACATACTCACAAAATGTGAGAAAACTTCTTTTGGTTTTCCTCTACGGCTACTTTTACTGTTTCCTTCCTCCCAAAACACTGTGCTTTTCAAGCCTTTTTTTTTTTTTTTTTCCTTAAACAGCTTCATTTAAAATATATACAACACTATCTGTTGTACCATACTGTTTAAATTATTTACTATCAGTGTTCTTTATTGAAATGCAGGAGAAAGTTTATTCTTGGAGAAATGAAGCAACTATTAACAGTAAATTGGACTTCATTACATTTTCATAAGTCTTGATTTAATGTGATAATAAAATTAGAACTTCATTGCTATAAATGTAAATGTCTTCTTCCCAGCTTATTTTTTATTAGTTTATGTTTACAGCCCCCAGTCACGTCAGAGAATTGTCTGTTTAATAAATTATTTTTACGAAATGCACTGTGTTTCTTTTATACACAGTCGGTAAAAATACAGGATACCTGCTGGTTCAATTATAGTATGTGATTATGCTTTTGACAAAACTTCTTTTGAATGGATTCAGTTCTTACACAACTTAATGTCAAAAACTGTTAATGAAGGTACTGCTTGCATGTAACAAACGGACTAAAAATCCAAATAACTTATGACTTTCAAGAGCTTAACTTGGCAGCTGTTGGAGAGACGTTTTAAGAGTGATAAATCCCTCAATTTTTCTCTCACACACCTTCAAGGGTCTGACCAGTAAGTCCACAACTACCGAACAAAAGGGTCTCCTTTCCCTTGTGTCTCACACAGACCTTAAGTAAAGCCAAACTGTTTCATTAGGTGGATTGATTTCCTGTTTTCTGGAATCACTAGCACCATTGACATCTCAGTTCTGTCTCCTCCTCATCATGTCCCTCTGTCATCCTTGCTAGGAATAACAACAGATGTTGCAGCTTTTCTAGAACTGTATGCATACAGGTTGGCACCCAGCACCTTTGAACAGAGTGTAGTACAAATGCATCCCAGCTGTAACTCAGCAGTCTCATCTTTACCCAACTACCGCATCTCAGCAAACTTTAATGAACACAGTCTTTCTTGGGGTTTCTTTAGCTCAGTCAATGTATTCAAACTCTTTTTGGAAATAGGTGAAGAATGAAGCATGAATTGAGATGATACAGGCTAAGGTCTGTCTGATTGTAGTGCAATTATATAAATTTTGTTTCCTTGGAAATCTCATTTAGGAATGTCTGCATGTTTCTCCAAGTAAGCTTGTTGTACAAAATAAAACTGCATTCATGACCATTAAATTAAATAAAAGCTTCATTAATTGTGAGGCAGAAAATATGAAGACTATGTCATGCAGAAACCAACCATCCTTCCTTCACTTCCCTTCCCATCCCTTCTATGATTACCTAGCAAGTAAAGTTCACAATCATGTGGTCAGGACAAATGACACTTTGGTTATATATATATCTCTATACCTATCTATCTATCTATCTATCTACATATGTTAAACTCTTAAAATGCAGAGTCACACATGCTTCAAATACTGGATGTAAGTGTCTTTTCAGTGAAAACTGGCAAAACAATTGTGACAACTGTTGCCAAGTCCCATTTCATCTCAGCATATACCGAATTGGGGTGAGATGCTGCAATAGGGATGAGTTGAGGGCAATCCTCTAGAATATGAAAATGTCTCATTTTATTCCTCTTGGCTTTGAGTCATTCAGTCTTCCACACATTCAAATTGTTCCAGCAATTAACAACACGCTTAATTCTACTGAGTTTATTTGAATACCATATTCTGTATTTACCGTTGTCCTGGTTTGCGTTAGAACACGAATTCTGTTCAGTTATTTTACTTTTCAGCTCAGTCTCTTCTAACTAACTGCACTGTCTGAAATTAATGGCATGTTGTTGTTGCTTCTAGAAATGGTAATGCTTGATGTGTAGTTACTACCAAGGGTTGGGGTGCAGACCAAGGCCACTGCTGGGTCTTGTGCACCATGTTCAGGGGTGCAGAAAGTAAAAGGCTGCACGTGTAGGGACGAGCAGACAGGACAGGGGACCCCAAATTGATCAATGAAGTATTCCAGCTCATTTGTAATAACACACAGAAAAGTGACAAGGGACTTAGATTTTCTTTGATGTGATTTGGGTGGGTGGAGTATTTTTCTTGCATTTATGAAAAAAACCTTCACCAGTTACTTCAGAATCTCTGTAAAGACTTTTTTTTTTTTTTAAAGGAAAAGAAACCAAAAATAGAAGTGATATTCTCAATTGCTACATGTAAGATCATCTAAGCATTCAAGTTTTTGCTTCAGACAGGTGTTTACAAAATTAAGACTGTACTGCACATGCATTAGTTATATGTTTTCTAATTACGATAAAGTTAGTTACATAGTTAACTGTCATAAAAACCTCAAGGGCAGTTTATCCATGCTTTATGGTATACAGAGGACAATAGCAGTTTATATCAAATATTGTCACTATGAAGACAGATAAATTTGACTTACAAAATATGACAGAAGTTCACGAATCTGACACTTCTAGATTTCGTTTGGGCTGAAAATACACTGAAATGTCCAGAGTTGCTGAGGCATATAAATAATAACTTTCAACAAAAAGAAAGCTTATCACGTTTTACACTGTTGCGTGGGTGGAGGACAAAAACAGATTATTTTTTTTCTAGTACAAATTATCCTTGGTTTTCCAAATTAGGTTCATCCAATTCTAGAAATGCATTTTAAGAAGCGTTTTTAAGGTTTCTAATAAAGGTCATGTATGCTAACGAGGCTTACTCATCCTGTAAACAGAATATTTACCTACTTAATACCATCTAAATGTTCCTTAATAATGCATTGTGTTTGCTTCAGTAAGCCTGCTTGCTGAACCATTACACAGTAAAAATTATTCCATGTCGGGGAAATTTATCTTCTAATACAATATGCTGCTCCCCTCAGCTTTGATGTCTATTCTAATATGTTCTCATTAACCAATTTAACCTCTAGAAAAATGTCTGTCTGTTTATTTGCATTTTGGGGGCTTATTTTAGATTTGTCGTGCATGGTTACTAATGTTATTTAGTCTCTTTCTAATGAAGATAGTACTAGGGAATTATCTGCACCTCTGCAAGTAAATATTTATTAGTTACTCGTCCACGGCGTTCATTGACTATAGGGATGACTTGAGTTGTATATATGCAAAGAGTATTACCATACACGAAATGTCCATACATCCATAGATGTATTCTTTTAATGTAAACTTAGTCCCTCTGATTACTGAAAGTTAGAGATACAGAGCTAAGTCTGTGTCACACAAAGGTGTGGCAATAGAAAGAGGGGTGAATATTGTGTACTCCGAGTATCTTCAGATGAAGGTGAGGAATAAAACTCATGAAGTATGTGTTGGGACTAGCTGTGCCCAAAGAAGGTCCTAAATGAAATGTGAACTAAACACCTAACTACCACAGGTGCCTCTCAGAAATTATCCAGTTATATAACAGGAACTTTTAGTTTAGTCCTTTTACCCACTGTTTGTTGAGGTAGTATCTTAGCTGGACACCTGACATTAGTAATTAAAGAATGTTATTGGCAAAAGAGACATTGAACAAGTTTTTTATATGATTGTTACATTTTCTTGGAGGTTTTTTGGTTTGATTTTGCTGTTTGGTTGGTTTTTTGTTGTTTTTTTTCAAGATTAACAGTTTCTGTGACAGCTCATAACCCAGAAATAGAATAAATCATAAGATAGTTTCCCTATTCTTCTCAAACAACCTAGTTCAGACTTCGTATATATTAAAACACTGATAGTGCATGTACTTGAGAGTTTCATTGGACAAAACATGTGTTTTACATTATACATCATATATAATACATGCAATGGTTTTTCTAATTACCCATAACATGCCTTGACCACTGCAAATTATTGTAACATAACTCAGTTTTCCCTAGTACTTACCCCTTTTTTCTGGGCTTATCTGTTCTCTTCTGAGTTTCATATTTGCACTCTAAATTCTTAGGGGCAGGGACTGTACTATTGTTTTTACATGTCATCTATCATGCAGAAGTCTTGGCCTCATACTAGAGCTCATATTTACTGTGGCAGCACAAATAATTAAAATCCTCTTCTCTTTGTTACTCCTCCATTACTCTTAATTCTATTTAAACAAGTTTAGGAAATTGCTGTTGCACTAAGGTTAAATTTGCAGACTATATGACAGTCAAAACTAATTATTTGCACAATTCCACCTCTAACTATGTTGACAAGATATTATTTATCATCAAGGATCAGGGCTGGGCTTGCCATTATACAAATGATGGATGCTCTCTATTGACTGCTCTCTTTTCCTAAAGAAGAGGAGAAAGGGAATAAAGAAGAGAGACTTATGGAATGAAAAAGAAAACTAAAACAGCTTTAGTGAAAATAATAACTATAAACCAAAATACATACAAATATGTCGAAAACCAGCATCATACTGCACCTTGAATACTGTGTCCAGTTTTGGGCCCCTCTCTACAAGAAGAACATTGAGGTGCTGGAGAGGGTACAGGGGTGGGCTACAAAGCTAGTAAAGAGTTTGGAGCATGTGTCTCATGAGGAGAGGCTGAAGGATCTGGGGCTGTTTAGGCCTGAGAAGAGAAGACGGGTAGACCTCATTGCCCTCTACAACTACCTGAAGGGAAGTTGTAGGGAGGCGGGAGTTGGTCTGTTCTCCCTGGTGACAAGTGACAGAACAAGAGGAAATGGCCTGAAGTTGACCCAGGGGAGGTTCAGGCTGGATATTAGGAAGGATTTCTTTCCAGAAAGGGTTGCCAGGCATTGGACTGGCCTGCCCAGGGAGGTGTTTAAGAGGCAGGTAGATGTTGTGCTTAGGAACATGGTTTAGTGGTTTTGGTAGGGCTGGGAGTAAGGTTGGACTTGGTGTTCTTGAAGGTCTCTTCCAGCCGAAACTATTCTATGATTCTATTCTATGATTCCAAACCTGTCAAGTTAAAATAGCATATTTTCTATTCTTTAGAGTAATTAACTATTTCTATAGTTTCATCTGTGTGGTGAACTTTTTTACACAAGATAAAAGTAAGACAAAGATGACCACAGAGCAGCTGAAGATTGCTAAGTTTCTGACTATCTTGAAAAAAAAATCTCTATCTGCAAAGATTTTCAGCAGGCTTTCATAATACTCAATAGCTGAGTAATAAAACAGATAAAAAATTTCCGGTGCAAACAGGAGCTGAGACCTGCAGATACATGAACAAAAAACCAAGAGAGTATAGAGTGGGTCAGTTCTTTTAGTAAGAAGAATATTTCGTCTTCAGGAAAACAAACAAAAAAACCAAACCCCCAAAAAGGAAGCAAAATACAGGTTTTTATCTTACTACATCAAAGTAAGAACAAACCCAGATAACATCATCATGAAGGAATGTATTAGAAAGAAAGAAAAACACTGAAAACTGTTCTTTAGACATTGCCAATCTTGAAATGAAAGAAGAATGTGGAGGGGTAAATCCATCTTTTGAAATTTCATATTGGTACGATAAACACATACAGAAGGGCTACTTGCTGCTAGAAATCCTGGTAGCCTTTCGAAACTGAGCCTAACTATCTGCCTAAAAATAACTTTTAAGTGAGTTAAAAGGACAGATCTGATTGTATTTCATGGAAAGCTTCACTTATAATGAGAAAACAAAATTTGTCACTAGATAAGAGGAATAAAGACTACCACTACCCTCTGTTCCTTTTTCTGAAGTTTACTTTGTTCAGCATAGAAGCATCTACATTTAACTTTAAACACCTACATTTATATTTGGTGTCCTTCTTTAACAACATTTTCTGCTTGCACATTCCAACTCTAAAAGTCCTCTCATACACCTTCATTGCTTTATCAGGTGTAGAGTGCTGGACAGACTCTGATATCCTGCAGAGATGTGCATCACTCTTTCAATTCCTGTCCTCTGTCAATCCCTGTTCAAGTCACAGTATGTTGAGGTGGGAGAGAGAAAGAAAACAGCCTTATATTCTAGGGCATGAAGGTCATGAATCGCACATTTCAAGTCAAGTTTTACATGACAACTACCAACTAACTGAAAAATCTCTTATCTTAAAGAATCTGAAGGCTTCATAAGCCTACAGAATTAACCTTTAGTTAAATTCGATTTTAAGTAATACTTAAAGAAGAATATATCCCTGGTAAAATAGAACTGCTGTGCAGCAACATCAGAACATTAATGAAATGTACTGTAAGAGCCTTCCTTAGAAATACCAGTCCAGTTGGCTATAGCACGGTAGATTTTGTGTTGTTACTTCACTGCTACAGAGTGATAATGCAGTGAGGAGACACAGAAGCATTGATATAGCTGTAGTAGAGGAGAAAAACACACACACACCCCCCATCATTGTGCTCTATCTGGTGTATTATGGTTAAAACATTAACAGAAATCCAAGGACTGTTTTATTTCAGATACTATAACTGGTGTGGTCTAACCTGGCAGGAAGCTAAACACTACACAGCCCCCCACTCACTCCCCTCCTCCCAGTGGGATGGGGGAGAGAATTTGGAGAAAAAAAAAAGTAAAGATAAAGACAGTTTAATAGGACAGAAAAGGAAGGGAAAATAATAGCAATAAACAATAATAATAATAATGACAAAAGAATTAGAATATACAAAAGAAGCGATGTGTTCACGGCCCACTGACCAATATACAGCCAGTTCCTGAGCAGCTGCCCCCAGCCAGTCTTCCCCCTACTAATATACTGGGCATGACATCATATGGTAGAGAATACCCTTTTGGCCAGTTTGGGTCAGGTGTCCTGCCTCTGTCTCCTCCCAGCTTCTCGTGTCCCCCAGCCTACTCCCTAGTGGGGTGATAAGAGAAGCTGAGAGGTCCTTGACTTAGTATAAACAGTGCTTAGCAACAACTAACACATCAGTGTGTTAGCAAGATGATTCTCATCCTAAACCCAAAACACAGCACTATACCAGCTACTAGGAAGAAAACTGTATCTGAGCTGAAACCAGGACAATAATACATGGCAAACAGCACAGCAACGAGAACTGTTGTAGAACATAAACATATAGCTTGATTTTTCAGCTTCACCACCTAGTGGGTTAATAGATGAGCATTCATTTCAGTGTGTTCTTTACTCCTCTGTTAGGAGAAACAATTGTTGCTAGCACAATGGATCAGAAAAAAATAACAAATGCTCCAAACTGCCACCCAGTGTAGTGTTCTATGGAGTTCTGTGGGAAGTTTCTCTGCAGGAAAAGGAGACAACCAAAGGCAACAGAAGCTGTCAAAACAATATCTTAAGTTGGGCAAGGCTGGATTACTGAACCAGATCACATTTCTGGGAAATAAGCAGAGATGAAAGATCAAGCCAATGGTAAGAGACAACTGGACTTAAGTTTCCTTGGACAAAGATAACCCTCAGAAGGATATTCATGGGTTCCATTAGACTGAATCTCTCACTTCAAAATCTCAAATATTAACTAACCCAGTGTGTTTCTGAAACTCTAAAATGCCAAGTACCATTAGAAACTGCAACAGAGCTGCTGAGTTCAGCCTGGACATAGATGCAACGAGGCAGAGGCAGGCATGTGCACTCCTGGATCATCAAGCTGCTGAATAATTTGTCTTGGCGTGTGGCCTGGAGTATGGTAAAGAAACCAGAACCATGCTAACAATACAAAAAAAAGGGCTAAGAAGGTCGATTAACACTGATGGAAGTAAAAACAAAAAACATAATTTAAAGGAGAATTTAGAAAACTTAAAAAAATGGATTGGTTTTGGAGAAATGAAAGAATGCAGAGAGAGGAAAGTGTCAATGGATATGTAGATATCCTTTGGATGTGAGTATTACTCTGTAAGCATGTGCAAGTGTGATCTGAAGACCAGGTTTATTATTTACAAATACTAAACCAGCTCGAAGGATGTTCTTCCTTTTGACTGAATTCTGAGGTCACTTATGAAAGGCCTTTTGCTGAATTACATGCAGGTCATGGAATAGCACATTTGCTATAAATTTATTTCCTTAAAGGCCTAGTTAAGGAGTATTTATCCTAATACAATTATTTTGCATTAAGAACTTGAGAAAAACAGAAGACAACTGATATAACTTGAGTACTAATATGTACAACCTTTTGCTTGCGTACAACTGTACCACTATAAAAATACTGTATTTTAATATGTCACATTCCCTCTCAAGTATAGAAACAGTTAAAGCAATGTAAGAGCAACTGTAGGGATTTTCAAAGTTATTCTACATAAAGCTAACCTTAGTCCTATTGTAAAGCTCCCACTGTTCTCAGAGACTGCCAAGTTAGATCAACTCGTATTACTTTCTAGAAGAAAGAATTTAAAAGTCTTGTGCTGTACTATCTTAGTGAACAGCTTGACCAAGAAGGAACACTTTCACACCCTCACATCTTAACAAAAGTCAGCCATCTAACATGTGTATTTCAGCCTCCAGTACGAAGGAAAATTGAAGCTTAGAGTTTCTTGGCTGCTTCCAAAATATTCATTTACGATTTGAAACTAAACCACTAAACTCTGAGAATTTGCCATGTTTAATTCCAGTAGCAAAATCTCCTTTCAGCAAAAGCTACCGAACTGTAGCAGGTGTGATCTTTCTTCAGTAAACGTAACCTTTCCTCATTACTACCACTGCCACTTTCAAAATCATTTATGCCTTCAACAAGAACAAAAATCAATACAAACCCTTCTATTTTAAAAATATACAGCAAACCCGGGGACTGATTGTATAAACTGCAGTAGATTAACTATCACATACGAAGTTTTTAACTAATAAAGTTATACTATCATAACTTTTGCATTACCAAGAAGACAGAATGCAAAGAAATCAAATTACTTAACACCTTATCAGTTATTTCTCAGCTTTCTGGAGACTCTGGGGTTGCTTTGTTTTAAATATTTACTATACAAAAAAATCTCATTACTGTAAACGTATTTTACCCAAGGAAACAGAATTTTAGGATCAAAACACATCATTCCCCAAAAGCAAATTCAGAAAACCAGTACAAAACACAAGTTATCTTGATAGACTGCCAGCATACAAACAGCAAAAATATTATGAAGTTTGACCAGGTTTCACCCCTTCCCCTCCAGAATAGCTATGGATTGTTCTACAGATTTCACACGGAGCAGCTCTTACTTTTATGGGCAGGGTTAGATGGTAAAAAAAGAGATAATATTAAAAGTACTATTACAAAATGGAACCAAATACTGATGAGGATAATGGTTCATCTCAAGGGTAGAGAGGCCTCGCAGAGAGATCTAGGCAATCCTAGAGAGGCGAAGCCTAGAGAGCTAGGCAATCACCAACAGCATGAAATTAAATAAGTTTAATTCTCCACCTGGGACAGAGTAATCCCGACTACACACACAAACTGGATGATGAGAGGCTGGAGAGCAACCCCACAGAAAGAGATGCAAGGGTTTGGGTTGATGGCAAGATGGATACGAGTCAACAGTGTGCCCTGGCAGCCAAAAGGGTCAACCGTGCCCTGAGGTGAATCAAGCACTGCAGAGCTAGTTAAGGGAGGGGATTGTCCCGCTCTGCGCTTCACTGTGACCTCATCTCAAATCCTGTGTGCAGTTTTGGGTACCTCAATATAAGAAGGACATCAAACTATTAGAAATGTCCAGATGATGGTGACCAAGATGGTCAAAGTCCTTGAGGGCAGGACTGATGAGGAGCAACAGAGGTCACTTGGTTTGTTCAGCTTGGAGAAGGCCAAGGGGTGACCTCATTGAAGTCTGCACCTTCTTCATGGAGGGGTAGGCAGTGGAGGGAGGAGGTGCTGATCTCCTCTTTCTGGTGACCAGCGACAGGACATGAGGAAATGGAATGAAGCTGCATCAGGGGAAGTTAAGGTGGGACATCAGAAAAAGGTTCCTCCCTGAGAGCATGGTTGGTCATTGGCACAGGTTCCACAGGGCAGTGGTCACGGCACTGAGTCTGTCAGAGCTCAAGGAGCATCTGGGCAACACTCTTAGTCAGATGGTTTAGTTTTTAGTCCAGCGAGGAGTAGGGGATTGGACTCGGTGAACCTTACGGTCCCTTCCAACTTGAAATATTGTGTGAGTCTATGATTCTAAAGGACAGACGTTTGTCTCCTTTTCCCAGCTTTGTGTCATGAAAGAGGTTAGACTGAGTGCAATAATATTTCATGGTCTACAAACTGTATGGATGACTATGCAACTCCATGGAGTCTTACTGAAGCAGCTGGGATATCTTGTCTACATAAACACAAGTGGGGAGGGGGGGGAAGATTGTTCTTTATGACTAGGTCTTACTAGACTTTAAATCAAGCTAAGCAGCACTTGTGATGAGGCAATTAAAACCCATCACATTTTGAATATCTAGCAAGAGAATTTAATTTTGGAAAATATACATAAGAAAATGAAATGCCAAGCAGGAAATGAAGCTTGTTAGAAGTAAGCTAACATGGTTTTAAACTATAGTATAAAAAAAAAAAGACATTTTTTAACGTAATTGGTTTGTTAGGAAATTTGCACTGCTTCTGCAAGAGCAAGTGAAGCAAAAAATTATTTGGGAGCAGCTTCTAGATGGAGACATGCACCAAATCAGGAAGCAGAGTCACTCCCTGACTCTACAAGAGTAACAGTGTTGGGATGAACTGACAGAACCATTATTGCCATTGCTCTTTTTCCAAACGTGTACTGTAGTTTCTCACACAGTACAGTCGGATTTCAGACTGGATCACACTGTGACATAAATTCCCTGGCAGAAACCCAGCTACGGGAGAATAATTTTCTTACTGCTTGCTTAGTCCATACATTCCAAGAGCCATTTCAATAAAACAAAACTGTGCCACTCCATCTCCTGTTAGACACACAGTTCACAATTTATGCTAAGCTATTTAACTTGTGTGCTTGTAGACACACAGCATCATAGTAAGAAAGAAGGCATATGAACAGAGGAGCCCTAAAAGCATTAAAAGGTAATGATATTTCTTCTTATTTGGGGGGCTGGAACAGCCTGCTATTGATGGCATCAAAGATAATAGGAAAAGACAGGGGTTTTAGTTATCTCTTCCTTGGCCTGAGAGTTTGCTAAGATTTATTTTTTAAATTATCTTATGCCATATGGATTTTACCCAAACGCTCTACCTGTCTAAACCCCTTCTTTTCCACAATAAATATCAGCAGTTAAAGATCATACTGCTTAGTTCATTAAATATTTATTTATTTTTGAACAGAGTTAGTTCTTATTTACTATGCTGTTGTAAAGCATTACCTAGTACACAGTGTTCAGCCATCACTAACCTTCCTGCAACACATACAATTTATGCTATTTCTCATATATAATATAATCATACCTATTTTTAATATTTTGAAATATATACATACACACACACTGGAAAGAGTAAATGTATTTTAAAATATTATTTCACCTCTTACGATTCCTGTCAAAATACTATGTTTTTAAAACAGACAGAGGATGATCAAAACACATTTACGAAAATGAACCCATTTCTAGCTTTGCAACACACTGCAGATTTTGGCCAGCTATTTGCCACTCAGCATGAGAAACTTTGCACCATATGTCCAGCTTTAATTTAGAATGGATATTTATCCTATTTGGAATAACAGCCATGAGAATTGTCTGATCCACAGTTTTCTGGTAAAACCCCCGTGATCTTTGGGTGTTTTTGTGTTTGTTTTTTTTTTAATTTTTCCTTCCAAATTAGCACTTTGACTGCTTCAGCTAGAAAGACCTCCTTGCTGTTTTGGACTTGGGCTTACTCATTAAATTATGAAGTGCCAACTTTGCGTGTGTCCTACTAAGTTCTAAACATACCTTTCCCTTATATTAGTATGTAACGCATTTTAATCAGTGCTTGTGTTGATAACGCTGCCTAAAGAAGCAATAAAGTCTGTTACTGGAGAAAATCAACCCTTTTTTTTAAAGCTGCAAATTATGTGTTCTACATAGAACCAATACAGATAAACTTGCAAAGATCAGATTGAATTCAAATCCTATTAAACAGCGGCAGTAGGAAGAATACCAATCAGAGCAGCTGCTGGAAAAGGAATATTTGTACTGGCCACGTTTTTGCAGATTATCTAAAGCAAATTCCCTGATGCTGTTGTCACTGAGCTGTTACAGTGAGAACCAGCAGATGGTTAATCAATCCCAAAATGCCCTTCAGGAGCTACAACAGCTGCGTATGGTCAGCACGAGTAAACTCATCCCGAGTAAATGGGAACTGGGAACTGTGCAGCATAGAAAACGCAATGGTTTCCTTTCCTCCTTACAATGGAACGAGTCTGCAAACATTTCTTAAGCTTTGAACTTGCCAGAATGAATTCAGTAAGATTTCTACAACAGTCTTGTGTAAACAATCTACATATAAAAACAAATTTATTAGTGGGGACAGTGTTAATTAAAGTGAATTATTCCAGGATGCACAAAATGTACCATCCACAAATTACAGATAACGACCCTGCAGTTGTTAATCTGAGAATATCTTCTACAGTTTCAAACCATTTATTCACCAGCACTCCCATGTACCCTCAAACACTTGCACATAAAAAGGTTCAAAAAGGGAGGGGAAAAAAAAAAAAAAAGAACCTATTATTAGGCAATTGACATCCCATTCCATAGAAAAGTGGAGTTCTTTCTGCATACACTGATGCCCAAATCACAGAAGTCTCAAGCTTTCGTATTTTAACATGAGAACAGAATGTAACAGAAGTAGCCTTGTATTCTTGGAAAACGTAAGTATTTTAAAGGGACATGATATCAACAAAGTATTTTGAGTTTAAATTTAGAAAGTTTAACATAATTTAAACTTTGACTGAGGTGGGTAAGAAAAAAATTGCAGGAGAACTTCCAGCCAATCTTACTAGTGAGATCCACAAAAGGGTTACATTAGCAGTGAAAATTAGGCATTACCAAATTTTTTTAATTAAGGAAGCATAGCAAGCATAAAAACATCCTGTCCTGAGTAATAATAAAATAATACATTAAATACTGGTGACTGTGTAGCTTTTTACATGTTTTAGTAATGATGTATAAACATCCCAAAACAATCACTACACGCAACAGTGCTTCACTCAGTTCCCGTTAACAATTAGTTTTAACCAAGACAGAAAGTTTTCCCAGACACCGCTTTAAGATTATCATAGATAAAATCTTTTCCTTAAAAATGAGCTCTTGAATTTCTTCATTTGCAGTCAGTTCTTACGTCAGATAGTAAGTTTTCAGAATTGCATTTATCAAATGCATACAGAGTGATAACTCCATGCAAAACCTTTCAGTCTGTTCTCATCCTCTATCACATACAGGATTATTTCCCTACAACGCTGCTTTAAACAATTCATTTCTTTCATCCACAATTTGTACATCATATATGATGAATTTCCTTATTTTTTCTTGAGATTGTTTTGGAGTCTATGATGTACTCTTAATTTTATCTCATTGTTCTTAGTTATGCCTTTGGGGAAAAAAAAACAGGTTACGCTATGCAGTTCCTCTCTGCACATAATGTTTGTGCTTTTCAGGTTTTTCTGTTCCTAATCTTCTCTGTTAGCCATCCCTCAGCCAAGCTCTCATTTACATTTAGCTACCTTAGTGTTTCCTCTTACGTCAATTTTCCCATCACCTTGATCATTTTTATGTTATATGAGAGCAGTTACCTTTGGCTTTTCTTAGGCTCCTCTACCTGGAAATAATGGCTCATTCTTTTTATGTTCTTACAAATGTATGTCCACAGTGTAACAATCTAGGGATATATTTTTCAAGCAAGAGTACACATGTTCTTTAAGTGTTATAAAACAAGGTATAAAGTTGCAATATTGAGCACTATTTTATTCCCAGATAGCTTATTTAAGAAATAATAAAGAAAACCCCAACAACTTAGTACCCTATGTAAGAGTAACACTAAATCTCAAGGATAAACATCCCTGGTCCTGATTTAATATATATGAAGACCAAGAGAATTAACAGTACTCTCTTAATATTTCTGATACCAAATGCAGTCATTTTAATTATTGCCTATTGTAAAGTTTTATACAGCACTTAATCAGTTCTCTTTAAACTACTTTCTGGAAACAGAAAGTGTATGTCTCATTGAGAACCACTGACCCAGATATGGAAAACAAAAAAGGAACCAACCAACCAAAATCTGGAAAGAATGTAAAAAACCAAAACCAACCCCACAAAACCCACACACCCACAAAGAAAAATAGGGAGTATCCTGATTCTGAAGTGTTTATAGTATCTGTTGTTGATACAGTTTGTGACAATGGTTGGTTTATTTTTGATAGAACAGAAGGCTGGTCTTCATCCTCAGGGTTCCAAAAACGAATGGGACAAAAGAAGAGAATCGAGATAGTATGAGAAAGCAAACTGGATGCATATACTAAAGCTGGATTGAGAATACTACATGTATTTATGTTCTTACAGTGTTCTCTTTGCAAAGAATGTATGGAGATAAATTTCAAAGTCCATCAAATACCTTTTTTTTTCCCCATTCTAGTAAACACTATGATTCACTGTTTTATTATTGAGACAGGTCTCAGAAGAAACACTACTCAAAAACCAGAGAAATAAAGAATATCCTGCCATCAATAAAGCTGGTCAGAAGTGGTTAATTTTCAAAGGGGAAGGTAGAGTGGAATACTCAGGTTTTCTGATAACAAAATACTTGCCTTTGGCTTGACAGCACTGAAGTGTGTGACCTCATAAGAAACTCTGGGCTGTGTTCTGTTCAACCATGTGAAAAAAAAACCCCAAACCAAGCCAAAACAACAAACCACCACATAATTCTTGCATTTCAGCCTTAAATTTTGTTTAAAGAAAAGCCTATCCTAAAGGAAGTCAAGTCCTTTCTTACAAAAGCAAGTAAACTGCACACAAACCCCCGAACATTCAATGGGAGACCCAAAATTTTCTCAATAATGAGCTCAAAGAAAATATGTATAGACTGCAATCAAGATGGGCTGCAAATGCTTAACTAAGACAAGTTTAGTAGTAAACAAGAACCCATAGAATCACACAGCTTAAAATTACAGAGATGATGCATGAAGAGCTAAAGTCTGAGAAGTGCTGGGAAAAAAAAAAAAAGGGGGAATAAAAATCAAGCCCTTTCCATTTTTCTTCTAGATTTCTCATTTTCCCATTTGCCAAGTCTTCAGAAAATCATTTACATCTGACAAAACATAAACCAGAATTTTCTATCTGAAATGCATTATTCTGCACAAACCCAAAGATCTTTTCTTGAAGGAAATGATTCCCAACTGCTGTTTTAACTGCAAATGTATGATGCTCAACAGAAGAAACTAAGACCTCATTATTCTGTGTGTTAGATTTCTTTCTG
Source organism: Actenoides hombroni (assembly GCA_024336885.1). Lineage (NCBI taxonomy): Eukaryota > Metazoa > Chordata > Aves > Coraciiformes > Alcedinidae > Actenoides > Actenoides hombroni. The sequence goes on from WUAM01000323.1 coordinate 21,904,211, forward strand.
CTGTTTGGATTCACACTTTCATTTGGGAAGACAGAACATATAGAATTGCAACTGTACCAAAACACTGGAAAAGCAATCACAACAAAACATTGGAAAACCAGTACTTCTAAGCTTTGAAGGCAGAAGTGATTTTGGAACTCAGTCTGTCTTGAAAAATAAACAATCGTGTTTTTCTTTATTCTGGAAAGACAGAAAACCCTTGAATATGGATTCCTGGGTACCCAAAAATTTCTCCGGTTACTTATTCCATTTATACTTCCGCTTTTATTGAACAAGAAAGAATTAACATTCTTCGTTGTGACCACATCTGACAGGCTCACAAAAATGTATGTTCTTGATGTGGAAGATAATTCTTCCAAGAATGGTCTATAATCCACCAGTAGGAAGCACGATTGTGTAATCAAACCCACAACTTCCATCAGAATTCCTAAGGTTTTGAAGGAGCGGTGGACAGCACTGCTCGATACTGGACAAAGGAGACTGACAACTGATGTAGTAGATGAATCTCCACAAGACTCATTCTTCAACATCAGCACCTCTTTCACCCTCACTTCTCACTGCACAACACTGTTTCAACCGTAGCTTTGCTAACACTCTTTCCCTTTTACAACAAAGCAGGAAGGCTGAGCAGAAACTCTTGGCAATTTTAGTTCACAAAATGCTATAATCCATCTCCATCCTCCATTCTGAATTTACAACACATGCTTGAGAGTTATCATTACAAAGACACATCAGTGCTACCTTCCAATTTTACCACTAAAACTCACCTTTGTGTTTAGTCTACAGGAAAAAGAAATCCAATGTCCATTCCCACAAACAACTAAGAAGCCCATCCATCTGACAACTGCTTATCACCTCATTTTTCACTTTATCATTCTTTCAGGACTCATCTGTTTCTTTTGCTTTATAGCTATAGCGTAACGTGCTTGATTTCAGTAATGTTTTCTTGAACTGAATTAACAAAAAAGGTCCTGATTGACAATGTTTCTGATAAAAGAAGGATCCACTGACACTTACAAGGTAAAGAAAAGGTCTCTATTTTCCTTTCTCTTTAACAGCAGAACAAACACACATCCAAGAAAAGTAAAAGGTTGGCAATTCAAATACTAAATGAATAAGGGAGGGTATTTGTTGTTTGCTTTAAAAAACACAGCACAGGGAAGTAGACGTTAGATTACTTCCTCCATTATCAAGTTAGTCTCCCTCTATATTCAGGGCAGAGCTTCAGGAATGACTTATTTTGGGATAATTACTAAGCAAAAATTTGGGGAAAGAACATTTAATTCACCTTATTTTTATGGTTACTTCAAGTTTTTATGAAGCTTGTCTCAGATGATTTTAGTTGAAAACATACCTTATTTCATGAGCCGAAATGTATCATCTTGGTAAAATATTTTTCCTTGACTCATTTTATCAAATCTATTTACTAGAGAACAACTGTTTTACAAAGTTCCATTCATGATCCCAACAACATTTTTCAGCAAAAGTACTTCAATACCAGTAATAGCCGTATTTGGGGTGATTGGGATAGATGCATCTATAAAAGGTTAATAAATACTTTTCAAGTCTTAGGCCCTTCACTATCAGGTAATTAAAATAAGACCAAATTCGTGTTTGCCAGTATAACCTTAATGCCTTCAAATCTCAAGGTTCTAGACAGGATATTGAACTAGATGGACCATCAAGCTGAGCCAGATTTCTATGTATATTGTGAATAACAAGCCCTGTAATGACTCATGATATGAAGAGACAGATGTGAAGTAAATAAAGGAATACTAAACATGAGTTATCATGCATATTTTTAAAAAAAAAGAAACCCTAACTTATTGCAGATGATATAATGGTCGACTACTCCAATAAAATGATATTAGTTACTTCTCAGTACCTAGAAGTAGACAGCAACACATGTTTACCAATACACCATGCAAGTATTTTCCTCTGTTTTTTTGTCTAAGTGCATGAAGTGCTGTATCATAGCTAATGCCATGCCTTTGTACTTGCTAGTTGACAGCAGGCGTAGTTGCGTCTTGTTTTGAAGTCAAAAGATTAAGAGTGGTCAGATCCTTAGCTGTGAAGCACATCAGAAGAGCTTATTTTAGTGTCACTCCGGCACTTTTCCCTACAGAGAACACGGCCTTGAAGATGGAAGCATGAACAAGGAAAAGAGCAAAAAGAAAAGCTCCTGGTTCATTAAGAGCCCTTTTCAGATCTCTCACACATCTAAGGACAGCTTTGTAGCTTCTGCTAGAAAAGAAGGTTGGTTCTTCTCTCAACAACAAATGCACAAATGGTATTAAAATTGCTCATGCATATTGTTTCTCCAGTTCAGATTTTTTCCACTTTGCAGTAAACAGGATGTATCTTACAAATACCACTTACAATCACTTACAATATCACTTACAATTGAACTTAAAAGCTCATGCCTTTTTTTTCCTAGTACCATACACTCTTATCGTTAGCCTTTAGCCTTCTTTTATTGTATTATACATGGAATTGAGAGGAAACTGAAAATTTGAATTAAATTTCTCTACTAATGTATCCACTATCATAAGCTAATTTAGTTTACATGGCATAAATGACACACATTAGTTGCTTACTCTTCTGGAGTATGTCAACCATCTTCTTACAGATTCCTAAAAAAATTAAGCTGATACAAACTTTGCAGAGTCTCAGAGAATGGGAGCCCATTCCTTGCAATGTCCACTTATTTTAAACATGAGTAGCAAGCATCTGGATAATAGAAGGGGAAAGGTTGACAATAAAGCCACAATACATAAAAAATACCCATTGTACCAAGGCTATTAATCAGTGAGTGGTAGCAGCCCAGAAAAGTAAGAGAGAAAATTAAACTGCTATAAATGAAAGATAATGGATGCCTGACAATGTCATGTTCCATTAAGTGATTTACCCAGCACACTCTCACTAGCCCTGCAACCTCTGGCATCAATTTCCATAGCAACAAATGGCAATGTTACTAGCCAGAGCACATCCAGCAACAGAAAGAATGAGCTCTAACAGTGGAGTTCAAGAAAGGAAAAAAAAACCCCTCCATTATAGCAGTAGAAGTGTATACTGTACAAGAAGGAATCACAGGCTGGACACGCCTGCTTTGTGAAAAAGCTATTTTCCTCATGCCTAATGGCCCATGTTTTGACCAGTTCCTGTTTATGGCTTGGAAGAGGTAGACACTGAAAAAAGATCACACAATACATTAGCCCAGGACGCATGCAAGCAGCAGAGTACTTTTCCTTCCTTCTGCAGGTAGTTTATTATGGAGAAAATCGTACCGCGTGACATTGCTGTTTCTGAACTTGGTACCAAGAACTCATTCCTGGTTTGCACCAGGGAGCTCCCCCAACTAAATTCTTGGATGACCCACAGTGTCTCCCAGAAACTCTGCCCATGACTGTCATTTCCTACCTTCTGCCAACTTGCACAATCGCACATGGGCATAGCCTACCACTAACTCCGCTCAAGGTGGAATCTCATACCTAGATCGATCACGCATTTGTCAAATGCACACAAAAAAGTCCCTTCAACAATAACTACAAACTTCTTTACAGGATACCATTATACATCAAGGACAGAAATATTGTAAGGGGCCTCAGGCAGGAATGTGAGCAAGAATATCAACTTCTACAACTGTGACTGGCACAGCCTGGAGGAGGCAATTGCTGTATGGGGCCTCAGATAAGAACACAATCAAGGACATCAACTGTGGCTGGCATCACGGAGGAGTGCACAGATTAGTGGACTCCAGTTAAGAAGGATTCTACAGAGAGATGGGCTAACATATGATCTTATGTGGAAGGAAGCCTCAAAGTTCATGGAAAGGACACTAAGACGCCCCACTTCAATAACCACTTAGTTGGAGTTATTTGAATAATTCTTTCATCTTTAACAAGCATATACAATCAACACACCACATGGTTTCTTTAATTTATTTAATTCATCAGTGATGTGGATGAAGGGGGAGAGTGTGCTCTCAGTAAGTTTGCTGATGATACTAAACTGGGAGGAGTGGCTGATACACTGGAAGGCTGTGCTGCCATCCAGTGACATCTGGACAGACTGGAGAGCTAAGCAAAGGAAAACCTAATGAAGTTCAGCAAGGCTAAGGGTAAAGACCTACACCTGGGGAGGAAAAACACCATGTACTGGTACAGGTTAGGGGTAGACCTGCTGGAAAGCTGCCCCATGGAGAGGGACCTTGGCGTCCTGGTGGACAGTAAGTTATCCATGGAACAGCAATGGGCCCTTGGGGCCAGGAAGGCCAATGGTCTCCTGGGGTGCATAAAGAAGAGTATGGCCAGCAGATTGAGGGAGGTTCTCCTCCACCTCTACTCTGCACTAGTGAGACCACATTTGGACTATTGTGTTCAGTTCTGGGCTCCCCAGCTCAAGAGGGACAGGGAAATACTGGAGAGAGTCCAATGGAGAGCTACAAAGATGATGAAGAGACTGGAACATCTCTCTGATGAGGAAAGGCTGAAAGCCCTGGGGCTGTTTAGCCTGGAAAACAGAAGACTGAGAGGGGATCTTATTAATGTTTACAAAATCTGAAGGGTAGGTGTCAAGTAGAAGAGGCCATTCTCTTGTCAGTGGTGCCCTGTGATAGGATGAGAGGTAATGGTAGCAGGGTGAAATACAGGAAGTTCCACCTCAACATGAGTGCGGCGGTTGATTCTACACCACTAAGATGTTCTGTTTCAGAGCCATGGTCCCTGTTGGGGTGCCATTTGCAGTGCATTGATTCACGGACTCAATCTTGGTGCAGAAACAAAGACATTTATTGCTACTTCACACATGCCTTATATACCCCAGTGCCCCTAGTCCCAGTTACTTTCCACTGATACACGTGAATCAACAAAACCCTTACGAGGTACAAATATTTACTTTGTCTAACAACTCAGCTTCCCTTTCTCATTAGCTTAAGCCTTGCAGTTAATGTTCCCAGGGCTCGTGCCCAAGAGGTGCAATAATATTTTCTGTACTGGACCCGATGGCCCAGGCCTCCACACACGAGGATAAACTTCTTCACTGTGAGAGTGACAGAGCACTGGCACAGGCTGCCCAGAGAGGTTGTGTGTAGGAATATGGGTATCTCTTACTGGATGGTCCACAATCTCCAGGTGACTTAATTTAGAAACTAAACTGATCTTGCTTTTTGTCCACAAAAGTGAAGGTTCTTAAGTTACTTCAGTTTTCCTCCCTACATTTTTAAAAGCACCCCTGATAATTCTGAATCTCATTTCCAGATCCCCACAGGACATCCTAACTGTATGAAGTGTGGGACCAAAATGGGGTTTTGAGTATTAGCAAATGTCCTGGAATGGATTGGCTCTAACCAGGTCCTGCCTGCGTTTCTCTGAGCAATATTTCATTTTCCTGGATGTTGTAATGACTTTTTCATTAAATATTTCAATTAAAAAAATAGCATCTAATCACAGTATCTTTTATGGGACATTTAATTAGAATAAGATGGTCAGGGTACATGTTTGTTAGCTTTGGGGTATTTTTTTTAAAGACTTGGGAGAATTTTTTAGGCATATTACTCTCCATTATTTTGCTAGTAACTTAGAATCATTTTGGTAGATCCATGTTGTCCTTCATTTCTAAAATATTTCATCAGGCTTTTCCATTAGGGACTGTATACAGTTACTCTCTTTAAAAAAAAAATATAAAAAGATTCATCACTTTTAGGTTTCCAGTTTTATACTGACAGACAAATTTGCCATGCTACCTTGAACATTCCCTGTATGTTACTTAAAATGTTATCACTTCAAACAAAAATTCCATTTATTTCTGAAGCTTTCAGTGTAACTGTTGCTTTGCTCAATGTGTGATTCCTACTGCTGCACAGAAATGCACACTCCAGTTGAGGAATTGAAGTGCATAGTACTCAGGATATACTCCTGGTGTTACTGATAACAGTCTTGTGTTTGAACAGTAAAATGAGTTACCTGAGAAATTCTTTCATCTTCAATAAGCCTATATAATCAACACGTCACATGATTTCTTTAATTTATCAAGAAGTTGAAATAATTGCTCCCCTCCCACCTCTTCCCCGCCCCCCCAGTAATACCCTCCACATCACACATTTGTCTGGCCTTCAATTAATATAATTCACATTAAAATCTTCTTTTTAAAACACGTGAAAGCTTTTATAAAATAATTTTCCCATTTTGGTATCCACAGAAGCGACTACAGTTAAACAGTTTCTTCTCAACAGGCACATAATTTAAACATGTCATTTCTGGAAGACTTGAACCTGTAGGTATGTGAGTTATTACACAGGGGTTTATTCGCAATATTTCCCATTATGTTTGAGATGTCATTCTGATTTACAGACATTACTGTATATTATGATAATATATATTATAATATACAATATATTATGTATATTAGTATAGACATTACTGTCCGGTGTAACTCATAGCAATTTGCAATTACAAGGCCTGTTCAAAGACATTAAAGTACAGAAACACCAATTCTATTGGGATGACCATGCACTCGTTCCATTTGTGAGCATTAAAACCTTAAGGAAATGATGTTGTTGTTGAACACAGCTATTTCGTTCCAAACATTTAAAACATTAGAGGAAGCCTGTACTGTTTTATGATTATTAACCATTGTTATTTTAAAAACTCCCCATTTTCACTTCTCTCTATGGAATATATTCCCTCTACCTATGAGTCTGAGGCTAATGTGTTTATGCTAGAGGCATAGAGGTACTTTTAAAAAAAAAAAAAAAAAGAGATCATTCTGAAAGAGAAGCAATAAAAAAGCCCCTGTCCTGAGCACAGCTACATGAGGGAATTTCACAATATAGTATTTAGGTATTCGTGTTCTGATGCAAAAGATGAAAAATGCTTTATGAACAAAACCTTGGGACAACTCCAAAAGAGGAGATGAATAAACTAATGATAAAGAAATGAAAAGCTTAGGCAATACTTAGAATAAAAGAAGGAGAAAAGTATTCTAAACGTCATGGAGATAGGAACTTGAAGATAAACTGAAAGCAGGTTTTGATTACAGTTTCACTTGGCCACCACGCAATGGTTGTGGGGCAGGAGGTTCTTGACATCATCATATGACAGAAATCACGAGAAAGTGATTGAGAATCTATCAAAAATACTGTAACCTGAAATTCCTATACATCTGTATGAAGAAGTACATTTTGAATTTCCTTGCCTTCCTTCCAGGAGTTTCAGCCCTGCTCTTCTCTACAGGCACTGGTGGTACATAAAGGTTACCTGTTTTCAGAATAGAACAAGAGGAAGTGGCCTTAAGGAAGTTTAGATTACATAGGAGGAAGAATTTCTTTACCACATGGGTTATCAGGCACCGAAACAGCTTACCCGGGGAAGCGGTTGAGTCCCCATCCCTGAGGTAGTGCTGAGGGATATGGTTTAGTCAAGGACTTCTCAGTGTTAGGTTAATGATTGAACTAGATGATCTTAAAGGTCTTTTCCAATCTAGGAAATTCTGTGATTCTGTGAAAATGGCACCGTGAGGGTACAATTGCATTGTTGTTCCTAGCTGAGGTCAAGCAATCTTTCATAGATATCAGTGTGGGGGATTTTCTTTATCTGCCCAGAATTTTTTACATTGTATCATTCTTATTAATGCTTTCCTCACTCAAAGTTGATGACATAGGAGAGGAAAACAGTTTTAAGGCTCAAAAAAGATTCATCCAAATCCCTCCACATGTGAATTCTTGTTGCATCAGAGCAATAGCCTCCAAAACGTGTATATATTGCCCTCTTAGATGTACAGTACTGATAGTGCTTTTCCTGCAAAAACGTCATCCTCTAGTTTCAGATAATCCACCATTAGGAAAGAGTCAGAACTAGCTGAGGAAAAGAATGTTTTGACTTGTCACAGGTGGAAGATATAGCTACAATTTCAGATATTGCTAATATTGATAGAACCTATTTAGCCATTTCTATCCCTATTGTTTTCCATGGCTTTCTACTTTGAGAGCTTGATCTGATCTCTAGTATTGTTATACTAGGACACAAATAACAGAATGAGAATAATAAATGAACTGGGCATGAGGTTTGGCACATTAGCTGTATTGCCATATTTCACATTCTGTTGCTTTTGGCCTTCCATGTGCTGTGATGTGCAAATGACATCCACTCAAGCTTGCAGCAAAAGCTGCCTAAAAATTTCTACCATTTGCAGTGGAAGTAGAAGCTAGTGATCCACTTTTCTCATAGCTAGGACAGAAAGGTATTCTTCCAGACAGATCTAAAAAGCAGATGAGACTTTACTTCTAAAGTATGACTACCATTATATACCATACTGTGGGGTAAGACGGGAGGGGAAATTAAAAGAAACATGGAGAACACAACATCTTAAATGCATTCCAACAAATAAACAGAATCCCAAACAGCACATGTATTTTGTGTCACGTGCCTTACAGCTATGAAACTATCTTGTGGAGGCAAAGGATGAAACAGTCCTTGGCATGGGTTATTTTTTCCACGAAAAAAAAAATGAGTTCAGTGATACAATCTAAGTCACAAAATGGTCAGCTTATAAATGGCTCTTGAGGAACAGTTACAAATCCAGAGACTCACCAGGAGAAAAAGACACTTAAGTCCATAAAGAATTCTCACCTGCTGACGAGACCAGTTGCAAGCAGAATGCCACTCCACAGAAACAAAATTTTCACTTTTTTCCCCTTAGCAAACAGAAGATACTGAAAAAAAAGCATAGCTGCATCAAGGGGATTTGTCTAGAGATGTGAACTGACTGTTCAAAAGAAACAAACAACAAACCCCTTGTTATATGTTTTAGCATTTAGGGAATCTGTGACTTTTTAAACTTCCCACTGTGATGCTATAAACACACTGTCTAATGCTGTCAAAGCTTATTGAAACCCCTGGTAGGTAATGTCACAATGCTTCACGCACCATGAAATTCAATTACATTTAAGAAAATGAAGGTTGAGTTTAATTACTTGTGTGCACTTCGGATAAACACCTGTTCTGTTTAAAGATGTGGTTTTTCAGAAGTCCCAACTTTCAGATGGAATGAATTCATTCACATGTTGCCTGTTTTGAAATGAATTCAACTACTGAAGATTCCACGCGTTCCTGAAACCGAACCAACCAAACAAAAAAAAAACCCCACAGTGTTCCAGTGAAGCTTCAGAAAAGAAAAATAATTACTCTTCTGTACAGTCTATTCTAGTCTCTTCTCCCAGAGGAAAGAGCACACCACCACTAAACAGGCGGCTTGCCCTGCAGTTCAGACAGCACGTCCCCAGTTAAACTTCGTTACGCTTGTTGTTAGCTGATGAAATCCAGAGTTTTCATGGTGAATGCGTACTATAAAATTCCTCCATCCCTTTAAAAGCAATGTTATGATGACTATTTGTTATCTATTAGTATGGAAAGAGAATAATGAGGAGCTACACCCTAGCTTCCTCAGGGTGTTTTCCCTAGGACAAACTGTTAAAATGAGTATTTTCCTAGCATTACATTATTTCCTCTGAAAGAATAACACAGGTTTAGGATAAATGCTCTATTCACAGGTCTCTTAAGAACAGGGGTATCAGACTGCCTACAGGACCCACAGGAATGAAAAGACAAATTGCAGCAACAGCTCTGCATCAAGCCCCTTCTCCCCTTTAAAGGAAGCTGCAAATATGAAAATATGGTATCTCACCATATAGTTATTGCACTGTCAGCTTCCAGAGTGACTGCCTTTTTTAATTTAAAGCTAAGCTGAAAAAAAATACACAAGCGTGAAGACCTGCTGGTGACAAAATTATTTTCTTGCTAAAATTCACAAGAACAAATAATTTAACTGAATGCTGCAGAAGTAACGTAAGTAGAGGAAAAATATTCTTCTTTCTGCATAAGGCCAAAGCAGGCTCTAACTACTATTGTAGGGAGACATAACGAAAAAGATGAGGGAGGACAGAGAGGAGGGAGGGAGGAGGTAGAAGGGAACAACAAAGCAATAACACATCTTAATTGTACAATATGGATCCTTTCTGCCTCTTGGGAAGCGAGGCATTACGCATTGTGTTTTTAAATCAAGTTTACCAATTGTGAGACAGTCTCTGTATGGTTCTCATTGCTTTCATTTAAGAAGCAACCAGTATAAAAACAAAGAAATGAAAAAAAAAAAAGAAAGAAATCAACTCTAACAGTGATTTTTCATCTAGCACCTGGTATTGTCATGGCTTAAACTGATCACAGTAATGAAAATTCACAGAGGATGCTGTGTTTATTTTAAACACACTGTTATCTCAACAGCCCAGTTTGAGGGGGAGGGAAGGAGGAGGAATGGGGAAAAAACTGACAGAAAAAAAAAAAGGAGGCAGAAAAAGCAAGACTAAAGGGTACATTTTAACACTTCCTTTGTCATCAAAGGAATAATACTTCTATTGTTTAACTATACACTGGTGACAAATGATACCATTTCAAGTCTTCACAATACCAAACAAAATAGAAATGAGATTCATTATCCTAATAATCCACCTTTTAGACATTCCTTTCCCAGCTTAGTGACCCCCAAGGTAATATAACTCTAATTTAATACTATTTGGGAAGATAATAGCACAACTGAAATGGAAAAGAGAAAGCTCATCTTGACTCTGATCTCCCACACTTCTCGCTAGTAGGGAAAGCGGCCGCGTAGGAAACGCTGTTGTTGTGAACAGGCATAGGTATGACCACAGAGGTACAGAGTTAAATCTTCGAGTGAGAGCTGTTATCGTTGATATTGCAGTAACAGTACACAATTAAAAAATACGACAGACATTCAAGTAAGGGGAAGAACTTTCAAACATCTTTAGTTCCAAAGTCATCCGACTTCATTCTATCTTCCCTAATATTTGCAGCTGCTAGGAAAAGAACTTATCAACAGTTCTGAAACTGCATTTATTGACTCATTTGAACTCCTAGTAGACCTTTTGTGGTGAGAACCAAGCAAACATGCCAAGACACAGCCTACTTCAGATCCTGATAACGACCCAACCTAGGGCATTAAATCTGTAGCACAACATTTTCTACAGCACTTCATCAGGAGCCTAACAAAACAACACAGGATACATTGGCTACAAAAATAGTACAGGTTCTCAGAGAAAAGATATTCCACTTGCAACTCTACTCCAGCAGCTGCCTGCTCTCTCACACCCGCCAGGCCATCTCCCTTTCTGCGAGTGTGACAGCCAGGGAGAGGAGAACAATTTACCTTGTTTCTTTCCCTAGGAGCAGTTCATGCAGTCTTAAGTCTTCCAAAAGGTCATATTCTCCAGCTCTCACTATCCCAAATCAGCAGCATCTGTTTGTTGTAAAACCACTGCTTCTTCTCAGCAGAGGAGTCCAAATAAGTCTTGCACTCCCTCACCCCTTTCCCTGCTCTCTCCAGCACTTCTGCCATCCTTTCCCTAGATTGAACTATGCAGTCAAGCAGGGTCTTCTTTATAATCAGAATTTTGGAGAAGCTTATCCCACTCTGAAAAGGCAATGGATTCCTTTGCTGGCCTACTTGATTTTCTTGTATTTCATTGTTTAGAAGAGCAGCGCTTGGATTGGAGTTACAAAAGATGCTTAAACGTGTGAATCTAAAAAGCATTAGTCATTCCCCTTCACATAACAGTAAGTTGTTTTTGTGAATTCTCTGTTAAACCATCTATAATTTAAAGCACAGAAAGTGAAATGTATGTCCCTTCATATGGGCAGTGAGGAGTTGTGTTGTATATCACTTGTTTTATATATACTTCTAGTACTTTCTAAAAAAAAATAAATCTTATAACACACAAATCTAATTTACAGTTTATTGATTCAATTCTTCCATAAACATATTTTATATTTCATATCCCTGCAGAATTTTTGCTTTAGTAATGTTTAGATATATTTAAGACACACTTATTGACAGAAAAATTACAGAGTAAAATTTGTATGTGTCACTGGAGATAAGCTGTGTACATGCCCCTGAAGTCAGACTGAAATGTATTTAATGCCTTGGATGCACAGAAAAAAAAAAACAAACCAAAAACTTAGATTCAGTTGGGGAGAGATTTTTGCATGCATTGGATCAGTGACAGTGAAAATGTTAATGGCAGACTATATTGGCAATTCTTTGGAAAGGAAAAAAAGATAAATAGAATATAATTCTGATGGATAAATAGATGGTCATTCTACGTCCCTAACTCACTATGTAATTCTCATCCATCCTGGTAATTAGAAAAGAACAAATTAACCAAATCAAGAAAGATAAAGAGAGGATATTTAGCTATATAAAACAAAATCTATTAATATGCAACAGACTGAGATTTTTAGCTTGAAAAGAAAAATGACAGATTTGATAGAGGTCTATATAATTATGAGCTGCATACAGGAGGTAAGGAGGGAACAACTATCATACAGAGACATAACATTTGCCCTTACTTCCAGCAAAAGTACTTCTGAGAAGACAGTAAAATTAACAGGCAGAAGAATTAAACTGAAGGAACAGAGAAGTACAGGGTAATGGCAGAATGCACTGCATGAGCAGACTTTGGAAGCTGAAAGTGTAAATGGGATTAAAAGAGATTAGACAACTGGATGGAAAACAGGACCATTCATGTCTGTTAAAATTTCTGGTCTGCATGTAATCTCTGGCTCAGGAAGTCCCTAAATCACTGACTGCCAAAAGCTGGGAATATATAACCAGAGAAAGGATTACTCTACACATGCCTGGTGTCTTCCACTCTTTCCCTCAACAGCTGCTACAGGCTTCTATCAGAAATGGGCTGCTGAGCTAGATGGACTTTTGATCTCAGCCAGCATGGCAGGTCTTGTATATCTCAGTCTCGCTGCCCTAAATGGCGACATATGAATTAATTCTACTCATTTAACCTGCTTTTGAACTTAAAGGAAAGCATTAAAATAGCTTGTGTTCCCACCCAATAAAAATTCTAGTTCTCACAGAAGTTAAGCCTGGAGTTCAAGATGTCACTTTCTGGGAATACCAGGCCAATGCTCAAGGTCAGTGTCCACACGTGTACAAGTTACCAAAATTTAAATCCTGAGTTATGAAAAAGAATTGAAAAAAAATTTAAAAAAAAAGAAGCCAAGAAAATAAACAAACAAAAACCTGGTGTCACCAGGTTCTTCACAAGCAAACATTCTTGGTTTGAGTGGCCCTTCAGCACCCAGACTGAGATCTGGGCTCAACTGTGAAAGAAGCTGCTTGTATATAGCACAAAATTGCCTCAGTTGCATCAAAATTCTGTCTTTTTTTTTTCCTTCCTATAAGGATATACTATTTTAAAATATTTGCTATATACACTTCATAGCATCTACTTTTAAGAGATTATTTTGCAATGTGCTGTTAAAACAAAAAAGGGAAGGGAAACAGACTGTTCCTATTAAAATCATGGCAACTCATCTGGTCAAACTTAATGTGTATTCAGGCATAAGGTGAGCAGATTTGAGTTGTTTGAGCTCAACTTGAAGGTATGTCTCTGTAGTCTTGGCTATAGTCATTTACTTCTTCCTATATTGGTTTAAATTGGGATGTAATCTTCTGTGACAATTCAAACTTGTATAAACTCACTTAAAAGTCTTATAAATTTTCATTTCTGATTTAACACTGGTTTATTGAAACCTTAGAGTTGGTAAGTAACTTTCAGACAAAATATTCCCCCATCACTATATATATAAAAATTGAGATTAAAATTACTTTCTAACTTCAGATGTTACAAATTTCTGACATGTAGATTGCCTGGGTGTCAACAGTACCAACCCTCTCTCAGTTTTAATTGCCAACCAGCAGGTGGGCTGAGACATTCAGGACACCTATGGTTGTCAGATCTTCAAGGCTGAAGCTTTGCAGCTTGCTAGAGGACTCCTTAGCACTTAACCAGCAGGGCTGGGGTGGATGAGGTTTCCATGAGTGTTAATGCTCCCTCTATAGACCAAGTGATAAGCTGCAGCAAAGCCAGGGACCTGTTCTACATCACTGGTTTCCAGTTTTCCCTTCATCTCTGAATTTTTTTTCTCAAAGGTATTTGTGACTCTTCAGTTTTCCCTTCAAGTATCTTCACTGCACTTGTCTTGACCATTAACAAACAGACTGAACTTCATTGCTTTGTTATGAGTGACTCTCTTACACTCTCTACCTCATGTTTAACGTTCTGCAAGGATTTTGTCCCAGCAACACTGCTGAGGCTTGCTGGCTCTAGGCAAAGCACTGTGCAGCTGTGTTCTAGCAAGGAAGAAGAGCTGCTGTTACATGCCAGGGGTTGAGATGCTGCAGCTTGTGCAAGTAGTTGGCAAAGATCAGCGTTTCTGAAGGATACTCTTTAGTGAGAGTAATGATGTGTTTCTTACACGGGGCTTCAAAGACTCTTCTTACCTGTTTATGAACAGTGGTCTCTCCAAACAAAAGGCACACATTCAGCATCAACTTAAAGCTCCTGCAGTTAGGTACCCAAGTAATTAAAATATAAGCAAAATACGTATGCGTAGGCTGACAAGTGCTAAAATGTATCAAAATAACAGCCTCACATGAATACACTAGTGAAGTAATTACATTTTGTTTTCAAGAGCACTTGTGCTGATGAAAATCCTTCTATACACTGGATAACTAGATTTATTGGCTTGTTTAAATATGCATTTCTGGTACCTGTTTTCAATGTTCTTTGTTCACTACATTTTTATTTGGTTGGGTTTTTTTTTCCTTACAGGGAAGTACAAGGGGCTGACAACTTTCAAATGCACTGAAGTTTAGAATTAAGTTGCTAAAAATGAATATATGACACGGTAGCATAAAAAAAAAAAATATCAGGACAAGCTGTTTGTCTTTGTCACACAACACAAGCAATCAGTTCTCAAGCTGCTGAAATAAATGAAAATTTCAGCGAGCTATCAGGCTGTTAAACCGATTCTGACAGAATCAGGGATCTGGATAGCCACATAAGCAAGAGAAGGCCGATGTTTCCCTAATCCCTGAGGGCTGTAAACTTTATCTGCAGTCTGAGTCAGGCTCAGAGTTGGAAAGCATTTGCCTGCCCCTCTAGACCGGCAGCAGGAAGAGACAAAGACAGCTCGGTGTGCTGCAACACTCAGTGTTGATAAACACGGCACAAACCTAGCTATTTTTATACTTCCTAAGGTGGAAGACAAGATGGTACTGCAGGAGATCACGATCTAAAGGTGTGACGGGGAAATTAAAAAGAGGGCTTTGCCAAATCCTAGGAATTGTCATCATTTCATTCACTCCCATGGCTGAATACCATTCCTTGTCAACTTTAAAAGCATCATCTGTCATACTCTGTTGGTGTTAAAAAGTGACCTTTGAGCTGGAAGTGTTCAAGTCATCAGCACATACATTTGGGTCATACAGAATTAGGTCGCTACTGGACAGAGTTCTTTAATACTTAGACATGTCTTAAGAAAAAGGATCAAGGGAAGACCACAGCAAGAAAGTTACTGAATCTATTACATTTCATTGGGCTTGGAAAGATTAGCAACCACAAGTCTTGGTGTCCTAGTATCTGCAGAATGTTACTTTTTATGAGACTTGAAAAAAAACTCCACACAATCCCCTTTGTTAGTATTTGGCCACTATCAGCAAAATACATTCAGCGTTCAAATTCCCATGTGATTATATTACAGCTTTAAAAATCCTCCTTTTCCCAATGTTTCCTATTTTGCCACCTCCCCCCCCCATCTGGGGCATCACACTACACCGTATCTCGTGATTATCCACGCGTTCAAACCTGAGTATTGTTTCCTTACCTCTTCTGTGCTATAGAACTTGAGAAAACCTTGTCAAGTAATGGTGCTGTAATAGAGGCAGAATGTGGCAGCTGTCAGCAGCTTAGGGAGTCAGCTTCTGTCTTTCTTTTTAAATCATGTTGCTACCTTGTGCAGTTATGAACGTCTGTGTTACAACAGAAGGACAACACGACAAAATAGTTTTCTGAATCTGCAGAAAGTACTGATCTGACTAAGGAAGGGATGTGCAGTTCATTGTGATATCAATGCTTGCTGATTCTGGAAGTGAATGTCAAAATTGAAAATGCTGGCAGTTTTCTAAGGGGAAAGAAGAGATACAGTAATCAGCTAATATCACAAGATCAGGACATACTGGCTTTGGTTGTATGATGATTCCCTAGATTTTGCAGATCTTTACAGAAACACAGCATATTTTTGAGTCTGTGGTAAGCAGAACTTTCCTGATAAAGCTTGTTTCAATAAAACCTTTGCTTTAAAAATACCTGGAAATATTTAGAGGCATCAATCCAACATAGCATGGAAATTAAACAGCATTCCCACTAAGCAACTTAACAATTCAGAAATGTACTTGTTCACAGATTTTACATTCAGATCTATTGATTTTGGTGTTCCAGAAAAAATGAGGGGAACCTACAGCTTTTGTGAGAAGTAACACGAAAATCTCTTTGCATTTAAGCGTCCAAGCCATGGAAGTACAAGTGACAAGTGATCTTATAAACAGCTATAGTTGCAGTAGGAGTCTGAGCTCTCTCCTCCCTAGCTCCAGAATATCTGGCTGAACTCCTTGACATTCATGTTCTTCAGTGACATGAATAAAGTGAGGTGGAAAATGCTCGAGTGGAGGATGAAAAGCCTCCAGGAACACCGAGAGTAAGCACACTCCTCACTAATTCAGCTCTTGCTGAGGTTGAAAATCTTCACGCTTACTTCTAGGTAAAAACAGACAAAAGTATTTTATTTGTCCAAACAAGTTTAATTGCATGCCAGTTCTGCAACGCTGTGCCCCAAAACAGCTCAGCAAAGGCAAACAGTGCTTCCAAGTGAGCTTTTGCTTCTTCAACCCTATCTGGCCCTGCTCTTGGATATCAAAAACCTACCACAGCTGTTTATAGTCTAACAGGGAATGTGTCTGGGCTCAATTTCAAGGTTATTTTTCCAGGGTATCAATATACCTGAGTGTGCAAAAAAATGGGTAAGAGGTTTATTTACTTTGTCAACGAAAAAATTTTGAATCACTAAGCTTCCAATGTCACCCTTATACCAGATGTTTGGACTTCAGCTATAAAGAAACCAAACAAACTGATGAACTAATTCTTCACATTGTACTTCCCTGACTCACAGAGGAGCTGCAAGAGTCAATTGCTTCTTCGAGCAGGAGTCTCCCAAACACAGTGATCATAGTTAACCAGGTAGGACTGAATTATGAAAACCCTCCTCAGGAAAAAAAAGTCTCCCTAACAAAATACATGACTATTCCCCAAGCAAGCATTACAGAATTTAGCTTTGAGACTGTATCTACCACAGTATACTTATAAGTACTTATGTACCAGGCAGTGCACATTGTGTACTGTTTTCTGACAAACCATTTTCTGATTTGTGGAAACTGGAGGGAGCACTAATAATGACTATGGATATTTGTATCACTCAATCAGAAGAAGCCAACAGCAAACGTCTGTCTCACTTACTGTTAAAGATCTTCATGGTGTTGCTGCATTACTTCCGCAGTCTCTTTGGATTCTATAGAGTTAATGTGGTCGTTTGCAGTGGAAATTATTCACGTTCAAATAATGCTCCTTATACATCTCTTATCTATTCTCCAGACAAGAATTTAAGGGACATTCCTGTGACTGAATTATATCAGAACATACAGAACTTAGATAGGGTAGGCAGAAGTTAACCTAAGACAGAGATCTGTAATATGAAGAGAGTACACAAGCTGCACATGTACTCTGGTCACTAGAAGGGAACTTCACACGCAGAGTCCAGCTGCCCCAAAGGGACTGCTGCATGTCTGAGAGATCAAGGTGGATGAATGACAGTGGGTCTTGCTAATAGCAGTTTGTTTCTTTAATGCCATGCATCACTGCTGTAGCTCTGGATCTGGTTTCTTAGTCTCTCAGCGAGCAGGAATCTCAATGAAAGACAACCTTCTTGTAAAATTATTCAGTTCTTTACTCTCTCACCTTCTTGAACTTTCTTTGACCAGGATGTTTGGAAGCCTGGCTTCTTCTGCCAGATGGGATTACACTTATTTGAGGGATTATTTTTTCTGTCTCTCTTTATTCCTTCCCTGAATGCATTGTGTTGGGAACACAGTGTCCCAGAACACAGAGAAATATCTCCCTACCCAAAGTATGATACAAAATAGACATAAAATGTCCTGCAGTGGTCTTCTTGCAACTTCTGATCTGAATGTTCTGCTTCTATCTTTTCAGCACGTCTCAAATTTTATCAAGGAAATGCTGAAATCAAGTAGAAAGATTACCCTTTCACAGAGATTCCCAGTCACCTCAGCTCTTGATCTTTCGGGGTTTTTTTACTACACTTGATTTAGTCTCCGTAAGGTAGAAGGCCCTTTTTACTTTAAGAAAAATGATCCTGTAGACAAAACAGATTTTACAGGAACGCAATGTACATGCAGTAGGAAAAAAGTGAGGTAGACAAAAATAGACTCTAAATTGGGCAATGGTTCTAACCATTGTACATCCATCTAGCCAAAAGGGTGATGACATACTCTGTCGCCTGTGCAATATGCAAGTTTCCTGGGAACTCAGAGGAAAAATAGCATGGGATTGATACTTGGAAATCAGATCATACTGGCTTGAACAGGGTCTTAAGTAAGTAAATTCTTAGCTTTGGGCATGCAGTTAAAAATCTCTCTGGACCCAGCTATGTGCTCAAATGCTTTGCTGAATTAGGTTCACAATGAAATGAAGGGAGTCTATTACTCCTTTTCCTGCTCAGTCAGTCAAAACCAGGACAAACAGAAAAATAATTCATTTTTATACACGGTAATATTTCTTTTAGGCTCCCGAACAACAAAATCCTATGATTTCTGAAAACCTGTAGGCAAATTTAGATGTTTCCTCTTTGGAACACAAACTAGAGAATAAGTTCTGATTTGTTAATATTTTTGAAAATTATTTAAAAGATTTTTAAACTTTGATTTATAACTGCCAGAGTGACCATTAAACTGCTTGTTGAACAGGAGAAAGTTTTGCCATGTTATTATGTCTTCATTTTTAATGAAAGATTGTCAGTCATATATATGGGGAGGAATATGTTTTGCCTCTGTAATTTTAGTTTCCCTAAAGAGTTTCAAAGACTGAGTCAATTTGGTGCTGTTTGTTGCTCAAACTCCAAGTGGTTTTGTTGGCAGTTTCCCTTTTTTTCTACTTTAGCATGGGGAACAAAAGACTGAAGTAATCTGCAGATCTTAAGAGCTGGCACTGACAGTTTTTTGAGACTAAAAAAATGAGGTTAGAGGTTTTTAGTAAGAGGTTTTTTTTAAAGAGAGTACTGCAAGAGTATATTGCAAGACTTAGGGAAAGATTGCAATGGCTGTGGGGATAAGACCTGATTCTGAACCATGTTCCTGGCCTGACCTCAGACATGCCTCATCATCCCACACCTGCCTGGTGGTCCGGGCTCTGGGCTGATCCCACTGCCCTCTCTCCACGTCCAGCCTTGATGTCTGAAAGAAGCCATTCATCTCAATTAGATCAGGCCATCGCTTGTTGACTGACCTCTGCTGCAAAAACCAACAAAACAACCTTCCTTTTCTCTGTCCACACCCTCTTTTGTTATTTCTCCATGTGTCCTTTACTGAGGCATTTGGCTGTTTCTGGTCTCTTCCTATGCCACTCACTTTGGATACACATCAAATAACTGGTGTCAGTAGTATCACACCGCTGGTTTTGCTGAGGACAAACCCTGCACTCTTACCTTTGTCTCCCTCACCTAATTTTTATGCCTGTTACTGTCCATGCTCCTCAGCCCCATGGGTAATCTGACAGCAGCAAGTGAAGATAATATGCCTATTTAAAGTCCTTTTGAAAACTTAGGAAAGAAGTGTTTTTAACTTTCTTTGCTCAGTTGAGTTCAGACACTCGCTGCAAAATGAATAGCTGCTGTCAGAGCTAAAAATAACTGCACTTTTTTAAATGGGCATGTCCCATCTTGACATTATTCATTTCTGCGGTGTTTTACATTTTGTCTGAGAGATAACCACCTTTATTATGATACAATGGCACTAAGGTGGTGTCATTTTTTACTAGTGGGTTGGGTTTTTTTCCTCTTCGATCTCCCTGCTACCATACAGAGGTTTCATTACTGTATAAGCCAGCAAGTGTATATGAAAATACACATACATGTGTGTGCATATATATATAAAGTTGCAAAAAAGAAACAGTTTTCATATTGTCAAACAATGTCCCAAGTCAAAAGGAAAAAAAAAAAAAGCTTCACCAAACTCTCTAGCTTCACCCTCCATAACGACTTGAATGTGATTTCATAGCCTTCATGGAGACGTGAGAAGTGAGGCACTTTCTCCTCTCCTTGCAAGAGCTCAGGCATGGAGACAAGCAGGAGTATTAAACCAAACAAACAGTGCTCCCAGCTGAGAGAAAATGTGAGGGGAGGGAGGGTAGGAGAATTCAAAATGGGAGGTGTTCTGACTCTCTCTACTGTCACTTGTACTAAAGAAGATATGAAAAGTGTGAAGAAGAACAAAAAAAGAACCACTCCTGAAAGGTACTCAGCATCTTTTACTGAAATCAATCTGAACTGTGCATCACCTCATTTTAACAGAGCTGGTATTTATCCCCTACCATGTCAGAGCAGAGGGAAGCTTCGCCCATCACAGTTCATTTCTGCTCCTGCCTCTGGGGTTGTGGAAATCCAGTCTGGCCACCATGACCTATTCCAGCATAAGCCATGGGGGGCTGAAGGGGGTTGTATCACTAGTGGCAGGATCTATCCCAGAAGTTACAATTGAGGCACTATCTTTCTTTACCAGTATTTTCTCTTCACAAACACTGCAGCATATCTGTGCCCTCTAATTTAGAGATATTTTTTTTTCTTCCTAGACTGATAATTAGATATTGGCACGAGGGTCTGTATTAGTTTTCTCTCACTAAAACACTGCAAAACTATAGAGGAAACAGTGCCTTGGAACATAAATATGTGTAGAAATATTAGAACTACTGAAAAAGTCTAATGTGTTTTGGTTTATTTGTATTTCTCCAGATAAGCTTAGAAAAATGTTAATACAAAGTTTCTCATCTTCAGGACAGCAACAACATCCATTTTGGAGGACCTTCCTTTTTATTTTCAGAGTCAATTAGCTGGTTCACTGACTCGTGAAGCACACATGCCTAAATGCTGCATTTTGACATTGACCTCTTTTAATTTGTATGAAATGATGAACACGAAACAATCAGAATGCAGTGACAAGTTTTAAGATAAAAAACAACAAGAAATGTCTAGATAAAGAAATGAAACATGGAACTAGTGAAGCTTTTTCTTATCATCTTATTATTTTATTTGCCTGGATTGCTATAAATGCTCTTAACCATAGAATTATCTAGTCTTCCACAAAAAGTTACTCTGTCAATGTATTTCTGTTCTATTTTGGTACTTCTGTTGACTTTTCCCACAGTCTATTAACACTAAGTTACTTACTAAGAGATCCAAGATTTGTCATAAGGAATGGGTTTTCATTCTCTGTTATTTCTTTGTTCAGGGTATTATTTTTTTTTTCCATAAATAGATGCATACAGCTATAACTCCTAAAACACAAAGAAACAGATGCTAAAGGTTTAGAGAAAAATAAACAGTAGTGTTCTTTGGATAGCACCTCAAAATTGTTGATGGTTGTCTTGTTATTGTTTTTGCTCAGGCCACCATCATTCAAAGCAACCCCTAAAGGACTTCTCTCTTTGAAGAAGCTCATCCTCATGCTCATGAACTCTATCCTCCTTGGACTTAGTACTAACCTAATATTCAGCTTGATGCTCTTCATCCAGGAAGCAATCCTGACTGAGTAATCAATCATTTTGACAGTAATATACAGAAGAGGTTATCCTTACACTGTTCACACCAGAATCCAGGCAATGTCACCAGGTTCTTCAATTGACAAACAAAGTCATTGGCAGGGCTAGTGTGACAACAGATGCTTTTGAGAGTTCTTAAGCAAAGGTTCTAGTGACTGAGATATAACTCCTCTTCATTACCTGTGAAAGTATTTCTGTGTGGATAAGTTAAACCATGTAGTGTCCCTGTCTGGAAAATTAACACCTCTACCAAATAAGACCACAGTATCACTGAGGTGTTAATGTTTAACACCCTAAAAAATAAAAGACCAGAATTCAGTAAAAGAAAGCTAACTCTCCATCCACTGGCAGTAGGTGACCATCCTTCAGTGCCTGTAAGCCTGTTGTCACAGTATAGACTGGCCAGTTTGTGAACAGGTTTGGGTACTAGCCTAAATATTCTGTCACCAAATAATATGTCAGTTTTTGTGCAAATCCACTGTAAAATAAGCAAGAAGCAATCAGGAAAAAAAAGGCAACATTATGTCATTAAATCTACTGTTCTGCTCTTCTAAATGTACTGCTTCTGCTCTTAGCTCTACTCTTCACGGCAGCCGTTAGGCTGAAACGCACTGTTCACACTTGTCTGCTATGTAACTAAGTATCCCAATTTTACCTAAACTCAAAATCACTCCAGCAGCCAAAAACTGAATAGCATCTGGGCTTGGAGCTATTCCAGGAGTCATCTTTATGATTTATTATACCACAGTGCCTTCTTACTGCTGCAGCACAGGAATGAAATGAGTGAAGCAGCTGGACCAGTGACAAGTGTAAAAAAATATTAGCCCATCACCCCTGTCCCTTTTTGAGCAAGGTAGAGGTAAGTAAAGAGTATGTAAGTAAGCATACCTGTACTGCTATGGGAGCATAAGCCAAGAGCAGAAATCATGAATGCCTTGGGTTGGAAGGGACCTCTAAAGGTCAGCCAGTCCAACCCCACTGCAGTGAGCAGGGATATCCTCAACTAGATCAGGTTGCTCAGAGCCTCATCAAGCCTGAATTCCAGGAGCTGATCATTGGCAGGATAACCTTGTTTGTTTTTCTCCTAGGAAATTTTTATATTCACTCTTATTCTTTTCCAAACTTTCCTGTCCTTAATTGCTAAAACTAAATTTGACTGTAAAATTAAATTATCTGAAACTGCATACTCATATCTCTACAGCATTCTGTTGAGTAATGCAGTAATCATGGTAGAACAAAGAAATCTGGAGATGAGCTTCCTGTCATACGGAGACAGGGAATTTTTGTGAAAGTGATGCTATTGGAAGGACTCATCCCAACTGCCCCCTTTTGCTTATATTTTTCTGTCAATCACACTGAATGAAAAGAGGAGGAATGAGGAAAGAGGAAAGGGAAGAAGGGGAGGGAGAAAGAAAAAAAAGAAAAAGGGAAAAGGAAAAAGAAAAGAGATAAATAAAAGATATTTCATAATTCAACTCTAAAAGTTTTAAGGAGATCTTTGGTTGTATTTAGGAAAATCCAAATGTACTACTTCTGGTTGTAAAAGTCTACAAACTACGGATCAGGAATTGGAAAGACAGAATGGAGGAAGCTCACGTGAAAGGTTCAAGGTGAACTACTGGTGTCCCCCAGTATTGTACAGCCATACTTATATTTAGGCACATATGTTAAATTAAGATTTTTCCCTCAAGGATGTATTTATTACAATTTAGTGGATAGCTATAATTGCAGTCTCCCAGTTTTCTATCAGTGATACCCTTTACTTATCAATAACTAAAACATTGGTGTGTTATGAACATTATTCTCACCCTAAATCCCAAACACAGCACAGCACCAGCTACTAGAGGGAAAATGAACTCCGTCTCAGCAGAAAGCAGAGCAGCCTCTTAGATCTCTTTTCCATCAATGAGTAAATGCGTTGGAACTTGCAGAGTAATACAGCATCTGCCACGTAGAAAAATTTCACAGTTTGGCTTTGAAGAGGCACTAGATCCTAAGGTCTGATTCCAAGATGTTTAAACCTACATAAATTTAACTCACGAAGTAAAAAATTATACATTAGTTTAAGTATAGGCTTCAGACTTTTTTTCTAAGTGCACAGGAATAAGATTACATTCTGTAAAATATTTTACTGACATTTCATGATAATAGCACTGGTCAGTGACATGAAAAACAATAGGTAGCCACTTGATGCAAGCGGGATATAAAAATCTGGCCCGTGCAATTTTGCATCAACTCAACTGCTAAAAAACATTGTTCTTTCATTCCTTAAACTATAAAGAGGGCAGCTTTCCTGGCTGTGATGGTTCTGCTTACCACCACATTCTGTTTATATAAATTAATCTTAGACTTAAAACTACGCTGAACTTTTCTTGTCAGTTTTGGTATTCACTATTTTATTCTCACTTGCAAGATACCTTCTCAGATTTTCCACGACTGCTGAAGACTGTTTCAACCTAAAATAGAGAGTATTGCCTTGTTTATCTGGTCAGTGAACACCTCTAGCAGATGATGTCCAACAATGATACTTAGACCTCTTTATTTAAAGTATGCATTATTATTAGCATCATTCTGCCTCGTTTTTCTACTGGATATAGAATGACAAAGCCAAATATAAGCCAGAAATTCTTCCCTGTGGATGTAGATGCTGGAAATGAGCTGGGAAACTGCTGGAAGCAAATGAAAGGGAAATAAATGACAGCAGCTTCTTAACCATGCAGTGTAACATCCTCATTTGTTGTTACAAGGCAGAGGAGCATGCTTGGTTTAACTCACGTAAAGAAGAGTCTGCACAGGGAGTAGAAGTAGGGCTGGTCTGACAGCAAAAGACACCTTGATTTTTATAAAGAAATACAAACTCAGTTTGGTGAACTGAATACACTGACCAGATATAAAATATACTTACTGAAAATGTCTTTTTTTTTTTTTTGATATGCTGCAACCTTATTGATCAGGATAGAACTTTTGATAGAAATGCAATATGCTGTGGATTTTGCTTTCTGCTTTATTAATCCCAAATGCCTTTACTATGTAAAATCTGTTCTATTTTCATCTGTTGGACAAAAATACATCATATTCAGTAAATGAAATTTGAAGCTTGTTAGATGTTACCACCATTGTATTGGCTGATATCTTCTGCCCCTTCGTTTCTCCAGGGAAACTGCTGTGATGTTTCAGTGCTTAGCTTACACGCTAGTCCATTCCCAATGGAGGTTTTTAGTTTCAAATGGAACATGATGTGGAAATCCACAAGCTAGCTCCTACGGTCCCAGAGCTGTACTACGATAAGACTGCAGCAAGTGAAAAAGACCTCGTTAGGCCAACTTGTTTCTAGTGCGCTTCTGATTGTGGAGCCTGGAAATGAGGCATTGCTGTGACCAGCGCTGGTAAGCTAGTGACCTTCCCTGGATCGAGTGTACATCTGCCTATATTCTGAAGAATAGACACCAACACAAGATATTTGACACCAACACAAGATATTTGACACCACATTACCTCACGATTTATATGGAAAGTCTACAAAGGAAAAGCAGGAGATCCTAGGGAGGTTTACAAAGTAGGATGGCCAATTCAACGAGCTTAGATTTGCAGTGGAATCTGAGCTGTTCTTTTATTGGAATAAGATGTGGGTCACAAAGTTTTTGCAAAGTATGTTTAATTCTTGATGGAAGCATTGCTAAACTTATCAGTAAGTAAGAGATACGACAAGTTTACTACCTGGGTGTCCTTAGGAAGCCTCATGGAGAAATTAACTCTACTCTCCTGCAAGTAATTTGACACAGTTCTAGTTTGCACACATCATAAAGAAAAAGCAAAGATACTTACGAGCTGTGACATCTGATATGCTATATCATATAAGACTTGCCTTAGCAAATTATTCAAGGGATATTAACTTTAAACACCTTTTCTACTGAATGTCCAAATAAATTTAATGTTATCACGGTGATTAATTCACTCTCAACAATAGCCATAAATGAATTCAAAGGCACTTCGACCAATTCAGATAAAACAAGTAGAAGGCCAGAAGAAATGTTGTTGATAATATTAAATTACCATCTTGGAATCAGCAACAAAATGTAGGATAGAATATACATGTACTGTTCTTCACATTGTCACTACATAGCTTATAAGTGACTTGAATTCAGAAAACTCTTCATGTTGCTAATTTATATTCAAAAGATGGATCACAGAATCATTTAGGTTGGAAAAGACCCTTGGGATCACCGTGTCCAACCATTAACCCTACTCTACAAGTTCACCCCTAGACCATATCACCCAACACCACATCCAAGCGATGCTTAGAATATTATCAGCTGCTATTATAAAAAAAAATTCATTAATGTTTTAATAAATGTATCACAGTACCGAGCACTGGAAAAGATGATTAATAACAAAGTGTTCTGAGCTGCTATTGACTACAGTTTTCACTTTGACACTTTTTAAGAGGTCATTTTTGTATGTAACTTGTGAGATAATTTTTTGTTACTGTGTCAACACCATTTGATGTTGGTTTCAGGATTTTGTGACCCTCTGTATTCCTCTCAGTGTCTCAGATCTGTCACTGACATCACTGCGCACTGCTCTGCCCCTAGGAGAGAAGATAATTCTAGGAGGTAGAGCCATTAAGAAGCTCACAAGCAACCTTTATTCACAGACTGTCACGGACAGATTCAAACAACAAACACCCAAAACAAAGGTACTGCACAAGGCCAAGAACCTCGGGTGAAGGCTGATGAATGAAAAGCCATTGCAGTGACAACCCACGGCCCTTGCCCAGCAAGAGTCTAGTACAGGTGCCAGTGCTGTCACCCACACTGAAAAGCTAAGGCTTTGTCAACAGGGCTTCTCTGCTTCACACACAACAAGCGTAGGATTTGGTCAGAAATCCTACACTCTGCACACAGTTTCCAGATGACAGAGTCTGGATATTTATGTGTTCTGGCTAAGATACCTGAGGTACTTTTGAAGGGAAAACAGATTACATCTTTAAGATTCAGAATATTTGGTTATTACAAGAGACAAGAAGATGGATGTAAACAAGAGTTCAAAAACTGTGTTTTGTTTTGGGTTTTTTGACGGCAAAACAGGCAATAATATTTAAGCATGCACCAACATCAATCAGCAACAGTTGCAGAGAGGGGTGGACTGCATCAGAAACAGTTGCTTTGTTTCTATTTGCATTCAAATTGAGTAGAGAGAGTTTGCCGCAACAGGACTTCAGCCTATAGCTTTAGGCTGTAAACAGAGGATTTCTTTTAACTACCCTTACTTATTTTAATGTCAGGCATCCAAGACTAAGCAAGTCATACAGGTTGCCAAGGCAAGGGATGAGTTGTTCCATTGTAAAGTAAGTTTCCTCTGACTTCCACAACAATAATGCGATAATAAAGTAATAAGTATTGCAATGATTGTTGCTACTGCAATTAGTAGAAATAGGAGCACAATACAAAGGATCAAGCTATCTACTAATTTGGTGGAATACATACACCAATTTTACAGTGCTGAGAAATGAAAGAGAGAGAAAGAATCTAAAAAAAAAAAAAATCTAAGTCAGACATTGGTTCTTCCCGATTGTAGTCTATATCTGGATTTAACTTTACCCATTCACTCTGATTTTCTGTATGTCTTCATGTGTAGTGCTACTGCAGCTTCTGAACACCTCTGAGAGGAAGAGAACAGGGGGTTCCAACCTCCAACATCTTTCCTACCTTCTACCAGATATCATTCACTAATTACCCAGATACCATTTAAGAATTATATTATTATTGGGAAAGCAGAATTTTTCTGAGAAACTGATTCATAGTAAATGCTTTATTCCCTTTAGTAAGTGCAGTGAGTTTTTAAAGCTAGTTTAAGTCCTGCTTAAGGTCCTATTATCAGTCTTTAAAACAAAGGGATAAGCTACTCAGCTTGCTTTGTCTATAGCAGCAGTTCTTTATCTAATTCTTGATATGTGATGAATGAAGGAATGAGTGAATCTACTTTTGGCATAGAACAAAATAAAAATAAAAATAATAATAAAATAATAATAAAATCTTTCCTTTGCTTACCAGCATTATTTCCTGTTCTGAAAAACACACGACAGAATGAGTTATGAACAGCCTTACTTCACATTTTGTACACTCCTGTCCAGACAAGCCAGATAACCAGAGCTCCCTTTTTCTTCTGCGTACGTAAGTTGCCGACACAAAAACATGCTTTTCATAAAGGCAAGGAAACAAACACGAATGCATATTCTTCCACTGCTTGGTTTAGTTGTCATTGTTTCACACAGACTGCTCAAACAGGTTTTAAAAAGGGGTTTCTTTGCCTCAGACACTTAAAGGCAAATGAAGAAACACAACAAGGAGAAGCTGTGAGGGTCCGACTCGACCTCCATCTCAGCTTGGGAGTTCTTAACCGGTTCCCATAACGCCTCGCTGGTTTGCCGCCCAGGTAGACCCGCAACACACTTACCTTTCTGCGCTGCCACCAGCACCGCCCCCAAACTGGCGCAGAGTGCGGCCTCCATCCCCTTCCCAGGCCGCAGCCTTCTCTCCTTGGCCAAGCCCTTCACCGGCTCCGCAGCGACCGAAGGGGTTGCCCCTTCCCCCGGCTCTGCCCTTGGGGAACCGGGCATGCCCTCTGGCTTTTCAGTGCCTCTAATGAGGGGCAGCGGTCAAGGTCAAGGTCAAGGTCAGGCTGAACCCAGCTGGCCGTGATCATCTGCCTGAGGGCTGTTAGAAATGCAAAGGTCAGAAGAAAGGACTCACAGTAGACGCACTAGTGAAGCAGCAATTTATTGTATGTTCTTGCAAGAGCGGGTGTCCTAACAAAGCAGGCGCACCTCTGGGAAGAGTTTGCAGCCTTTTATACCCTATTCACGTCCGCAGAAGTCCCTCCCTTGTTTCCCTATGAGTTCGGTACTTCCAAGGTTTACAGGCTGAACCGAAGCACCTTCTCCAGAACAGTCCATAATAGTCTGTAATTGCCTGTCTGACAGGTTCCTGCTTCCCCTGGGAGAAACTGATGTTCCTGAGCTTACTGAGCAAAATGCAGTATCTTTCTAAGTTACTATTGCTCATCTTAAATAGCCCTGAACTGTTGCCCCTTTATCTATTAACACATCTTGATTGGCAATTGTGCACTTTAGTCCTTTATCTTCCCTTTACTGTAAGACTGAGCTTCAGGCCTCAGTTTCCAGTAAGACCACTTAAGGCTTCTAGTCTTTGGTAAACGATTCTTGATGGGGCAGCTTAAGTCTTTTATTCCTCAAGTTGGGCTCTTAAAGGCTCTTACCTGTATTTGTTTCATAAATCTTAAATAAAGTAATCGTACCTGAACAAAGGTGAGAATGATAGCATATATAGACAATAAACCAAAAGTCTCTGCTTCCCTTTGATTTACTTTCTTCCTGTAACTCCCTCTACCTGCCTACTCAAATGACTGAATTCTCTGGGACAGGCAGCTCTCCCACCACCCCCCCCCACCAAGGTTGCCCTGGGCCTGCTGTAGAAATACAGCACCTTCTTTCCTAGTGCAGAAATCACATATTAGGGTATGTTTCCTGTAAGCGTCTTTTTTTTTGGCTTGACATTTTTATGCCACGTTAAACCAAACTGCTTAACATGAAACAGAGCCAATAAACTGTTTTTATTCCCAGAAAACAGTGAATGGTCAATTGTCCTTTTTGTTTTCTGGGATTGGTTGAAGTTTTTCATGAGCCTTCTCTGATTTTCTCAGGTTTGGCTTGGTGTTTTGTTCCTCCACACAAAAGCTGGCTTTTTAATAATTGATTTTGGTGGTGTGGATCATTATCTTATTTCCAAGGAAAATGTTGACATTATTCCTGAAATCTTAAACCCGCAGGTATTCTCTAGTGCTCATTTACTTACTTTATGGGAACCACACAGACCATATTGCCATCTTTTTCTCTGCACTGAATCATTAATTTTCATGACATGCTGTGGCTTTTGAAATTATTGCCACCTTTCATGGAGAGAGGTGCTATGGTATAGCTCAGAATATATTCTTATGGAAAACCAGGCCTATAGGAGAGAACTGAGCAAGAAGAAACACAAACTATAGCTCCCTATGGAATACTATAATGCCACATAAAAATCCAAGTACTTGCAGAGCTCTTTGAAATCTCTGCACCAAAAAACCCTGATTTCTTTTTGTCTGATTCCACTATGCAAGAGAAATGTTTTTCAACATACTCTGTTATTTATATGATTTAATGAGCATTCAAACTCCTTGACACATTGCTGGCAAGAGACTATATTCTGACTTTTCTTAGTTACCAAGCACACATTCTCCATTTTTCACATGTTGCTTATGTTATTAACACTTCTACAGTATATGGGCAGGCAACCTACCTTTCGGTAAAGGGTTACTGGGAAAAAGATGGTGTCTTTATTTTTTAGACTTATCTGTACTTTGTATATATCCCAGGGTCAAAGTGCTCGGGCATTCTTTAAATCCATGTTACAAAAAAAAAACCAAAACCAAAACCACAAAAAAACCCCACAAGAGAATACAGATATACTCAGCCTTGGAAAATTTTTTCTTACACAGTGATATGAAAAGGACTAAGAAAATGAAGCTTTCTGTCTCCAAAGCCAAAAATATTGTGTTAAAACTATATTAATCCAAATCCTACACATCTGTACCATTTTTTAGATTAATTAACTTAGTACTACTCCAATATGATGGTTACTAATGGCTTGTTTGGTTTTTTTCCTTGGTGTAGTACTGAAGATTTTTTGGGTTTTTTGTTTGTTTTTGATGGTTTTTTTTACTGAAATATAACTATTTTAGAATAAGACAAAAGAAAAATTTGAGTATAACTTGAAATG
The DNA here is from genome assembly GCA_024336885.1 of Actenoides hombroni. Classification (NCBI taxonomy): domain Eukaryota; kingdom Metazoa; phylum Chordata; class Aves; order Coraciiformes; family Alcedinidae; genus Actenoides; species Actenoides hombroni. Next base: position 21,934,853 of record WUAM01000323.1, read on the forward strand.
CATTTTCAAGTTTCCCTGTTAAATAGTCTGGCACTAGCAACAAAACCAACAGCAATTTAATATTGATCTGACTTATAAGATTAAAGAATACTGAAATAGTGGGGTTCTGTCATACACTTCTTTTTACTGTTCACCATTTCATTGAACACTCATAAGAAACATTGAGACTGGAGAATTTTGGTTTTGGTTTGTTTTTTTTTAAGAGGATATAAGTATGTAACACGGATCAAAAAGTGACAGTTCTCTGGGACAGTGACATTTGTGGCCAGGTCTTTTTTGGAGCATTTAGTTTAGTGGTACCCTAGTTTAAATTAAGGCCTTAAGGATTACCTCCCCTTCTAGCAGGAATTTGAAGGGATCATTTTCCAAAGTAAGTACCTCCCTATTGACATGTTAGAAGAGAAATACTACTTTCCAAACCCTGAATATTCCTCTATCAAAGTGGATTAAGGAGTTTAAAATGTTTTAGTCTGAATTACATATTTGAAAGCAGATTGGGATGGTTAGGCTGAGCTACCCCACTCCGCAGATAATAAGCAAATCAAATTTTGTGGAAGAAAACAGGTGGTGTCCTACTTCTAGCAAGTATTAGATATTTCTAATCCAGTGTGCATCTTTAAAAATAGAGTCAGTAACGGCTAATACATCTGCAGAACTAAAAATAAAAATGCTTCCAAATATTAGGAGTAAGTAATTTTGAGTATATTGTTGTATTGCCTCCATCTTTTCTGACAAAGATAAAATTAATCTTATTACTCTGGTGATTTCACAGGCAATCTAAATTCATGTTTGCAATTATTAGACACTAGCATATGTGAATTGCTGGTTTGGTAGTGTAAACACTTATTTAGATAACCTACACATTTGTATTCCTTACTAAGTATCTTTCAAAAAAATCAATATGACAATTAAGGCAGATGAGAGTGTAATCTTTAGTAATTAGCAATTGATCTTCAGTTGCAAGAAAAATACTAATAGGCTTTCTTTTCATTATAGCTCTAGCTGGACAAATCCTGTGCCAGGAATATGACAGCTCCAGGCAAAATTCAAGGATAATTTTTACTACATCCATTTGAAAAGAAACAAACAATTTTTTAGTCATAACAAACCCAAGTACTAGCAGAAGACCTTCTTCACTAGCCCGGTAACTCATGCACAGCAAATTGTTTTCCTCTGCTCCAACAGAAAACATCTATGTATGTTGGTTTGAATTTCAGTCTTTTTAAAAGGCTTTTTTTGTTTAGTTGCTTTATAATGCTGCCCAAATTCCAGGGGGAAAGGCATATTAAGCCCCTCCAAAAACCGAAAATATTAATAATAATTAAAAAAAAAGGTCAAAAGAGGAACAGAAATGAAACTTTTTTCTTTTTTTCATATTCCAGAGAAAAAAGTATTAAGTCATTCAGTCATGCCACTCTTGCAGTTCAAAGTCCCCTTTAGCTTATGCCCTCTTACAAGAGAATACCTGGTGATGGCCACTGAGTTTTGTCAAAAGCAGTATAGAAAGATGGAACAACTTTCTGTGGTTTATGCAGAACCAGAGCTGAAAAAGAATGCATCCCTTGTCTGAGTTCGTTCTGTCATCTATGCATTCCAAATGAACAACTACATTTCAGGTAGAAATGTCTTCTTTTCTCCTTTTTTTTTTTTTTTTTTTCCTTTTTAACACATTTCTGCTTCTCCTTCCCAATAATCTAATGTGGTTTTCTTTCATATTGTCGATGTGGTAGCTAGGATTTAATAAAAATCTTGCAGTTTCTAAATGCTGAAGTGTTTTCATCACTTGGTTCTAAAGCTGTAGCATCTCTACCCTGATACTATATGATTATTACAAAAGCTGTCCAGAGAGTTTCAATTTACACCACTGTTGAGGTTTCAAGTTTTGTTTTCACTGCACTATTTATTAAGAAGAAAAAAAATTTTCAAATTTGTTCTCTGTCCAGAAGGTCACCTTTAAGTTTTGTGGCCTTCTCTCTCTTTGTCCCTCAAGCAAGAGAAAAAGAAAACATGAACTTCAGAAATCTTCTTATTGAAAACAGGTTTTAAATTTCTATGAGTCCAGAAAAGATTCTGGCTTCAGGAAGGCTATAAATCATCATAAAGGTGTTGTTGGCCTGGCATTAAGAGGCTATATTGCTTACATAAACTGTGATAAATCCAGTAACTCAGTGCAGATTATTTTCCCCACACAGAGTAACTTTAGGTTTTTAACAAATGTGATGTTAACTCTTCTTCCAGTGTGGAATGTCTGTCCCTGCTGTAACAGATTTTAATCGAACTTTAATTATTCTAATATTGGCTTTTCATTGAAGCAATAACGATAGTGTATATTTGATAGAACTTTAAAAAAGTTTATTATTTAAGTGAAATTTTACATAACAGCAATAACTTCACAGTTTCTGTATATTCTCCACATCTAGTACTTTGTCACATTAGTAGTCTCCATCAATATAGGATTAGTAATAAAAAGTAATTAAAAATCAGGCATACTACAAAGATAGCACGAGGCTATGCAGGGAGAAAATTAGAAAGGCCAAAGGTCAATTAGAATTTAAACTGGCTACTGCCAGAAAAGACAATTAAAAATGTTCCTATAAATACCTTAACAACAAAAGGAGGACTAAGAAGAATCTCCATCCTTTATTGGATGAGGGGGGAAATACAGTAACCAAGGCTGAGAAAAAGGCCGAGGTACTGAATACCACCTTTGCCTCAGTCTTTAATAGTAACAACAGTTGTCCCCTGAGTGCCCAGCCCGCAGAGATAGAGACAGGGAGCAGGATCAAGACCCTGCAATCCAAGAGGAAATGATAAGTGACATTCTACACTTTGAAGTGTATCCAGAGAAGGGCAGTGAAGCTGTTGAAGGGACTAGAGAGCAAGTCTTAACAACTGGGGTTGTTTAGCCTGGGAAAAGGAGGCTGAGGGGAGACCTTATTGCTCTGTATAACTATCTGAAAGGAGGCTGTAGCAAGGTGGGTGTCAGTCTGTTCTCTCATGTAGCAAGAGGCAGGACAAGAATAAATGGCCTCAAGTTGCACCAGGGGAACTTTAGATTGGATATTGGAAAAAATTTCTTCACAGAAAGGGTTGTCAAGCATTCATACAGGCTGCCCAGGGAAGTGGTGGAATCGCCATCCATTGAGGTATTTAAAAGACCTGTAGATGTGGTTCTGAGGGACATAGTTTAATGGAGACCTGACACTGCTGGGTTAACAGTTGGACCTCGTGATCTTAAAGGTATGTTCCAACCAGAATGCTTCTATGATTCTATGACTATGACATGAAGTATTAGAATAATGAACAGTTCACCTACTGCTGTTTTTACTTCTTTCTGCTAGTGTATATGTCTTTGTCCTTGCTGTGAAACGGTCATTTTCTTGACTTCTGCAAGTACCTTTCTCTATTTAATCAGTTATCTCTTCACTAGTTCAGCACACGTTGAAATATGTTAGCTAAAAGGTATAGCTGATCTACTGATCAGCATGCTATACAGGTATCACTGGGAAAACATAAGTGGATCTCTTCTGTAAATAGAAGGACACTGCAGAAGCACCATGTTAGCAATCATGGGACTTCCAGGGCTCTCCCATAAATATATTTGGAAACTAAAGAAAGCAATGTGTTGTTGCTGAGGTGCTGTATCAGCAGCACTGACAGAGTGCTGCAGGTGCTGTTGCTGTGCTTGACAAAACACAGAATAGCTTTGACACTGCTGCAACTTTCACAGACTTCAGTTGCTCTGCTCAGATCTAACTTATTAGTCTTTCTGCTGCTAGCTATAATGGCCTTCCTCTTGGGCAATACAGATCTGTGACTTGTTTATTGATGCACTGTTAGATGCTGATCTTTCTTTATCTCTCCTAGTAAAGTAGATCACTTCCATTTGAATTTAAGGTCACTTCTTCAACCACTGAATAAATCAGATTCTGCACAAGCTGTAAAGATGCCTGTTTTAAAAATCATAATCCAGGATGATGACCATTAGTACAGATAAGCAGTAACTGAAATAAAAAAAAAAAAGATATTTACAGGTTCTGTAGCTGACACAGCTCTATTCAAGGAGAATGTCAACCGAATGATACCTGAGTACTCAAGAAATTATGTAAGTAAACAAGCAAATAATCATTAAGTAAATAATTCAGCTCAAGCTTCTTCCACATAAACAACCCCACAAAGTGCATAATCCAAAATTAAAATTAAAAAAAAAAAGAGAAAGAAAAAATAAAATAGAAAAGAAGAAGAAAAGAAGAAGAAAAGAAAAGAAGGCAGAAAGAAGGAGGGAAGGGGAAGGGGAAGGGGAAGGGGAAGGGGAGAAGAGGAGAGGAGAGGAGAGGAGAGGAGAGGAGAGGAGAGGAGAGGAGAGGAGAGGAGAGAAGAGGAGAGAAGAGAAGAGAAGAGAAGAGAAGAGAAGAGAAGAGAAGAGAAGAGAAGAGAAGAGAAGAGAAGAGAAG